>JAHRHZ010000024.1:25771297-25802353 GCA_024137785.1 Ginglymostoma cirratum
GGATGAACACAGCAGGCCAAGCAGCATCAGAAGAGCAGGAAGGCTGACGTTTCGGGACTAGACCCTTCCTGCTCCTCTGATGCTGCTTGGCCTGCTGTGTTCATCCAGCTCTACACCTCGTTATCTTTGACTTTTCTCTGATTGCCCACATCTAACAGAAAGTGCATGCCATCTACTGCTATTATTACTCCTCTAGTAACTATTGGATTAAAAGAGAAGGAAAGACTTTACCTTGCCTTACCTTTAGCCACTTGCAATCCTCAGCAAAGTCCCAACACTCACCAAAGCCCACACTTTGGCCTCAACCGCAATACTTCAACTTTGCAGACTCTCTCCAAAATGGCCGCTCATCAGTAGCCCTATGGTATTGCTTTGAATGCCACTTTTGGCACCTTGTGGCACAGGGTAAGTGTTGTTGAGGTGGTATGCTGCCACTGATACCCTGCTGTACACTCCTCTTACCAAGACTCATGTTCTATTGCTCTTTCTATTGTCTGCTACTAATTTCTACTAATCAGCTCTCACGGCACTCTCTCATTCCTACCAAACTATTAATGGGACAACTCACCACCTCTCCTGCTCTTGAGCCACTACTAACAATTCCTCCAGCCACTTTAATCTCACTCAATCCTTCCTTTTCTCCCATTTCTGAAGAAAATGTCTCATATTAGGGCAGAAATGGCCAAGGTGTGTCGTGGGGTGGTAGACATTTGCGTCCTCGACCTCTGTGAGGACCATTTTTGTGACAAGGTTGTAACAAGATCCAGAGCTTAGTCGACTTAGTGAAACCCAAACTGACCATCAGCGAGCGGGTAAGTGGCATGTATTTGCTGTTTGACAGCTCTGTTATCAAAACTTCCATCACTTTACTGATAATTGAGAGTTGACCGATAAAGCTTCCAAAAAAGTAGTGTTCCCTTACGACTATACCATAGTGTCATACAAGGAAGCATTGCTCAAGTCGCTGGTCTGAGGTAGTCCCTATGGCATTTTTTTTAAACTCAGGTACAAGAATGCTACCAAAAGTACCTAGGTTAATAATTATTATATTCTTTCAAAGTTACCAGTCATAAGAAAAAGGCTGGTAAACCAGGTTATTTATTTGAAGATAAGAGTTTAGACATACATGGTAACTGAGGGGCTATCTAGATATTTCTGACATCAGACTGCTCCTCTGTTCTATCTACAGAGCTGTAGAATTATACATTATACCCATCTCAAGGTGGGTAGTGATGGTCAGCAGTTTAAGATATATACTCTGAAAGACAACTGTACAGCACATCACAATAAAAAATATAGTTGTCGAAGATTGTGGGGAGAAATAAGCAATAGAAATTGAGAAAGAGGAACAAGAGGGGGAGCTGGAAGTTGAAATTGGCCACAGTGTTCATTTCCAAAATTTAATGTTAAAAATTTTAAGACATTATAGAGAAATTTGATTTAAGTTCATTGCCACTTGTACTCAAGTACTGGGTATAAGAGTACAGTGAAAAGTGTACAATGTCGCCATTCCCGAAGCCATATTAGTTACAAAGTACAAATCTTTGGTACAGAAAGCGAAAGACAACAAAATAAGTTTAAGAAACTCAGCTTCAGTTTCTGCTTAGTATAAAAGTAGAAAAACAAAGAATTAAGTTAGTGCAAAGGAGGCAGCAGTGGGAAATGTACAGGGCAGAAATTTCCAGCCCTTGAGCATCGTAACCATGGAGGGCAATTTGGGAATGAAAATTCTGATTGATGTCAAGAAAACAATTTTTGATTTTCTTTTTAAGGTTTGAATGCTTAGTTCTGAATCTCACTAATAATTAGCACCTTATTGTCATCCATTTTTTGGTAATGTTCCATTTATTCTTCAGTTAAGCTCAAGCTATACCTCAAGGTGTTTCTTCAAACAGAAATTATTAACAATACGTACATAACAATATGGCAGCAAACATTTCTGTCTAGAGGTGCTCTAGTTCCAACCCTCTAATAGAGTCTTTATCAGATACCGTAACATAAAATGAAACATGAAAAGATAGGGGCAATGGAGGGAATTGTGACTAACAGGCAAAGCCGACATGTCACTCACAGGAGCTTGAACTGGGTAAAATGCTTTCTTTGACCTAGATCTCAATTGCTTAATACGAATAAAAAATGATTGCCTGCACTCTTCACAGTAGGTGGAATACGTTCATTTTGTTTCATCTGCAGGAGCAGGATACACTTTTTTTTCACAGTGTGAGGCCTTCAGGAGACAACTGCATTAATCAGGCATACATACAATCAATGATGACACACATCTGTCATCAAATTACTCTGTATGTGCGGCTCAATCATTGACCAATGGAACAGTTATAATTTCCAAACGTTGTTGTCCACATGGCTTGTGCTACATACATCTGCCTTAAGATGAAATAAGTCAGAAGTCCATGTAGAAGCATTACAATCTGGGAGACATCCATGCCATTGTGTGCCATGTCATAGTATAACGCAACTTTTGTTAAACCCTCATTTCTATTTGTTAAGACTGCTCAAGAGTCACGTCACTGAGAAGCTCATCTATTTCTGATATTTGCCATACAGGATTGGTACATCCATCCTTAAATGATCTAACAATGGCAGGTGCAATCATCATAGTCGTAGCCATGCGCAAACATTGCAGAAGAAGGCAGTAGTAACAAAGGTGTCAGAAAGTTCAGGAACAACAGGCCGCAGCCTTCAGAAAGAAAAGCCATAGCACAAGGTCATGGAAAAGGATGCAGAGAGCTTGACTCTATCATCCTCATTGTCCTATTCTCCAGATGACTGAAGCTCAGTGAAGGCACAGACTGAAGATGTCCCAGGACACCACAGCAGAATTGTATCTTCTGCTGCAGCAGGACTTCCACTCTGATGGAATCACTGGCCATCCCATTCCTGTGGTCGTCAAGGTAACAGCAACACTTAACTTCTATTAAGGATCCACTGAAATCCTGTGTGGATCTCCCAATCCTCAACCTTCAGAAGTATCAAGAATGTTATAATTGCAATTTATGCAAAGTCACACCACTTCATCTCTTTTCCCCGTGACAAGGTCAGCATTACCGCATGGCCAATGGAATTCTCTAACTGGCTTCTCCCAGGTGGTGGATGCTACAGACTTTACACACATCATTTTAGTATCATATTTATAATGTGCTGAATTCATTACAAAGATTGTTTCGCTTTATCAACGCCCAACTCCTTTGTGAGACTTTTTATTCAATACTCCACTCACACCATTTGTATGATCTTTTGATCTCTCTGCCCTTGATGTCTCTGCCTATAAATTGTGTCTGTGTGCTTCTCTCTCACTTCACCTGACAAAAGGGCTACACTCCGAATGCTCATGATTTCAAACAAACCTGTTGGACTATAACCTGGTGTCATATGACTTCTGACTTTGTCCATCAGGACCATCATGGAACAAATGACAGGCTCCACAGGATGAGTTTCAGTTGCCTGAATCATTCTGGCAGGGTCCTGCCGAGCACTCCAGATACAGTGTGTGCATATTTCTGGCTTGCTAACTTTTGCACAACTGAAGCAAGCATAGAGGAAATTTTATGGAGTTTGAGGAGCTAGGTGAATGACAGCAGTCTTCCAATGAAAAGGAGGACATTGACCAGGAGACCATCACATTGAGCAGGAGTCATGTATCGTCAGGCCCAGGAATCCATACAGAAATTAATTGAGACTCTTTTCCAAGATGTATGAAACAGACAAAAACAGAAGTTGGTGGAGAACCTCAGCAGGTCTGGCAGCTTCTGTGGAGGAAAAGCAGAGTCAAGTCAAGTGACCCTTCTTCGTCCAATCTAACTCGTATAATTTGAAAACTTGGATTAATATGTTTTCTAATAAAGTTTATTAATCTTTATAGTATGCGTCCATATTTCAGGCTCTAAAGGAAGGATTGTGAAACCAACCTATGAATATAATATTACGAGTCTTGCGCTGCAGGGCTTGATGATAGTGGTAGAGGAAGGTTGGGGGGAAGGGATTAGTCTGGAGTCGGTGGAGCTGGGAAAATAGCAGAGATCTGCATTAGCATGGCTCCCTGGTATACTTACATCCACTGGAAAATTTCTCATCAGTGAATAGGGACCTGAATTGTTTTTTTCCAGCTCTGAGGCAGGATTAATTGATTATTAATGACAAGTACAGTCACCATCATGTGCGAGTCTTTCTCTGGGAAGATCGCACCAATAGATGTCCTGCTGTAGCTGTGAATTTGGGAGGTGCAAAATCAAGGTTGCAAAACCAGCAAGAAATTCGATCATTGCATTACTATACAAGGTAAGGGCAACCAGTGAACCAGGTTTCTCTGGGTTGTATACAGCCACCACCTGAATATTCATGTAGTCCTGTTCTTCTTCAATAATGTAAATCTCCATAGTTTAATAGTATAAATATTGGAAATTTGTAAAGTGCAGTTATATATTCATTTCTATTCAAGTCTAAATGCAACATTGAGAAAAAGCTCCTGTTCCCTATAAGTGCATCACTGGCTGACAGTTTCAGACTACAGTTACGCATAGATCGGGACGGTCATTCAGCTCATCCTAATTATCCTTCCAACAAGATTGTAAAATATAATGGCATCCAATTGTTTCTTTAATGACTCCAGGAATTTTGCTTCAAACTCAATCTTTCACTGGTTAACCACTCTTACAAAGTGCTACTGGCTTCATTGGGCAGCTACTTTTCGAAACAGAGCTGAGGAAGAGCAGCAGCCAACTCTGCCGGTTGAATGGTTGATCCCATTATGTGTACACTTTGGGAGATGTGATAAATTTCTTTATGATGGTTAAAGAAGGACATGGAATTTACTTTATTTGTTTGAAGCATAGAACACTTTATGAACAGTGTAATTACTGGCGCAACATAAAAACCCTCAGCACAATGTTTGGAGTTTGCCTCCACTCTTGTCTATTGTTCAAACATTGGTTAATACTTGCCCTAATTTCCTATCTGATCCATTTTAACAAAAATATGTTAACTGTTGTATTCAAATTGTGCACAGTAGGATTAAGTATAAGATTCCCTTCTGGTGTCTTAGGGTTCTGCCCTAGATACCAATGGCATATAACAACTTGGGCATGGTTCTACTTAATTTGGTACACTTTGATTAAAATGCTGAGCAATAATGCTTGCTTAGAAATCCTGCTGACCAGTGTAAGTCTGAGGTGGTCAATGCTGGCGCATCATCTGGAACAAGTGACCAATCTTCCCTAACTTGTCTGCAGCAGTGAGTTTTGTACCAAGTCTTTTCTTTACATCCCTTCCCTACTGTGGTGGTCCCCAACAAGGTAATACCTGGTTCCAGACCACTTAATTGATTTAAGCCATCACCAATTGTATTTTCTTTGGACCCCTTCTTCAAGACCATGCCTGACTAAATACAGAAAGCTATCTGGGGTATGGTCTCCCCAACTTATCTCCTTCAATACCAGAGTGAAGGAGACATACTTAATATAACAATGAGCCAACAATATTCTCACAATTCCAGCATATTTGTTAAAGATTACTTTGCAGACTTCGGCAAAAATCTGCACCTTAATCAATATTTTCCTATTTTGCTTTGAATCTCATGTTTTTTATGCAGTTCTTCAGTCACAGCACCAACTTCCTCTTCCATGCCCATTCCACCACAACGAGAAAAACATAGTACACAGAACCTCATCACAACCAGTTTACATACATTAATGGGAAAGAAATAAAAACATGGCCGCATGATTCTAAGCATTTAGCACAAGAGTAAACCGTGCCTTGACCGCACGCGCCTGTGTGTGTGTGTGTGTGTGTGTGCTTACATGATTATGATCATGTAAATTAAGTTTAATAAAGGCTCTACTAAAGGGTTGAAACTAGAGTACCTCTAGACAGAAATGTTTGCTGCCATATCGTCATGTACATACTGTTAATTCCTGTTTGAAGAAACATCTTGAGGTATGGCTTGAGCTTAACTGAAGAATAGTTAAATTTCTGTAGCTGTCATTAAATGTTACTGTTTTCGGTTCTTTCATGAACTCAGCTTTTCTTAATTCACCTACGATCCTTTCTCAGCAGACTTACACTGACTAACTTGAGCCACTTCAACAAAGTGTGTTATTGCAATTGTCTATGTTAAACCTATTAGACAAGGATAACTGGTTTGAATGGGGATGGAGACCAGCTACGATCTTCTTGAATGATGACCAGCCTCAAGAGACACGTGGCCTGTTCCTGTGCATATGTGCTAAAAGGAAGTGGTTCTATCTGATCCTTGAGTGTGTCAGAAACTAATTTTAAAAGAGTACGATTGTGGTGGAAAGCAATAAACAGCAACCTTGTACATTCAACAGTCCACTTGTAAATATAAAATCTTACCTCTGAATGCATTTCCTCTGATTTTGCTTAACCTATAAATTCCTAAATCTACCTTTATAATAGAAACCACATACTTGAACTTGTCAAACTGCAACAAACACCCTCTCTTAAAGGAGGTCTTATGGCTCCACCAGTGGTGAATAGTATGATTACATTCAGACATGGAAGTTTATAATGCAACGGAAAAAATATAGGCAGGCAAATGGTTGTAAAATAGACAGTAAAACATGATGTGTACTATATTTAAAATTGTTCATGCTTTCTAATGCTATTTAAAGGAAGAGATACATTAAATATTAAGTTTGATATGTATATGACATGCTTCATGTTTAGGTTTTTTGGTAATGTTCCACTTATTCTTCAGTTAAGCTCAAGCTATACCTCAAGATGTTTCTTCAAACAGGAATTAACAATACGTACATGACGATGTGGCAGCAAACATTTCTGTCTAGAGGTGCTTGAGTTTCAACCCTCTAGTAGAGCCTTTATTAATGCTACTGAGGTCACAGTGACATCATGGCATATGTCTGAGACCCATCTGCACCTTCATTAAACTCAATGTCCACATTGGGGATCGTCATTTGAAAACAGTCTGCATCATGGAGTGAAGTGGGAATTAAATGACAACAATTTTCGCAAGGTGAGAATTTGGTTCAAGCAGAAGTTAATTGATGAATTGAGGCTAATATTTCATGACCTCGTGTGATATGCGTTCCTTCATAATTGAATGTTGAAACTTGCATAGTGGAGTATGAGTTGGTCATTATTCCTTGACTGGGTATCGATTAATCTGCTTGACCCTCAACTGCCATTTTGCGTTGTAGTCTAAGTGCCACAATTTAGAAAGGATGTAATGGCATTAGGAAAAGGGCCAAAATGATTTATGAGAATGGAATTTATGATTTGAGGGTTGTTGGTTACATGCAGTTGTCCTACTCAGGGAAGAGAATGTTGAGAGAAGATTTGATAGAGGTGTTCCAAATCATGAGGGAAGTGGACAGCGTAGACAAGGAAAAGCTAGGTACATTGGCAGAAGAGTCAAGATAGGATCTAGAGTAAAAGCAGACAGGGCTTCCTCTTGGGAACAGACCAGGTTTCTTAACATGCTAAGATTCTTCTCAACTCACTACACATACAAGCACAGTTAAAAGATCAGATTTTATGGGCAGCAAGTTCTAAAACCTGCCAGGATCTTCAGGTTCCAGCATCCTTGTGACATATTTAAAGGGCATCTGGATAGCTCTTCACTTTTTGCATCCCAGGAGCATTTTTCAACCTCTGCTCATCACCCTACCCACCCCTGGAGATGTCAGAGATCTAGCAAAAAGAGGTGCCATCCTTCGACAATGCATCCTGAGAGGTTCTCCCAAAAGCTGTGTATAAGAGAAGTCCTTTTCCCTTGGCATGTCTACAGAAGGCCATCCCGATTGACAAAGGCAAGCTAGATAGAAGAGGCAGATCAGTGCCTATGGCCAGCTCAAGAGAACCTGATTCCAGTGCCACAAGAGCATGAATGATCAGCTGTGCTAACCCAGGGCATGTAATACTGTCCAGTCATTGCATCATATCCCTATGACAATGAGTTATCATTGTAAGATTGCCATACACAGGGCAGTCATGTAGGAGGTCAGGTGCTAGGCATCGCCATCACGCTGCTCATGTACAATCAATGTCGGTCACTCCATTGCAGCTACCAGCACTACTGGCACTGTAGTGGTACTGACTCTCGCACATCTGCCAGGGTTCACACTTAGAAACATAAAATGAGCGAAAACACTCAGCTCATTAACTTTTCATTAAGATGAGGAGAACATACAACTCGGATACCAAATGCTTTCATGTGACAAGAACACAACCATAAAGGATGGCCTTTTGAGTTGAGCTCATTCTTGAGTTCAGTCACACTTGCTTGCCCCGGTCATGTTTGTTGGTCACAGTCAGTATAACTGCCTTTCTTGGGTGTGTTTGTTGGCTTAATACTGTAAGTGTTTAACTGCAGCAACTGCAATTCCTCATGAACCTAATCAACATCAAGAAACTTCACCCCTAACACTATAAGCATTTGCACGCAGAAATACCTTGGATATGATGGAACGAAATAACTGAAGAAATTTGTACTCACAGGGTCTTGGAACGAGAATTCTATGCACCAAATAAATACATCATATATATAGGCAGGTTGGTGAAATGTCTGGCATTAAAACCAGGAAGAATGTTGGCTGGTCAGCAATTTAATGGGAATATGCTTGAAGAAGCAGGAAGTGGGAATCATATCATGAACAGGATGAGCTCAGATAGGGCGTAAAGGAAATAAGAGAAAAACTAGATAAAGATGAGAATGCAGGACTAGAGCGGACGAGTTCTTTTTGAAGGATTTTGGCCCCCTGCAGACAAGGGTAAGGTGGAAACTGAGACAGCTGATTGGATGGTCTCATTTTTTGTGGCAAAGGTGTCTATGCAATTGTTGGAAATGAAGAAATAGGGATTGGGATTTTCAGCTGGTTTTCACTGGATAAATGGAATTGGTGTTTTATTTGTGTTCCGGGGGATACTGGAATTGTGAGTAGTGCTGGAAGATGATAACAGAATCTGGGGTGCTTTATGTAGTCCATCCAGATCTGACAGTGAATGTTTAAACCTGTTATCTGTAATACCTATTCAAATCTACTTTCTTTTGATTTAACTGAGTTGAAATGAGGATCATATTGGTGAATAGCTGATGTTTGAACTGCTTGGGAGCCACAAAAATGCCCTGAATTTTGTGATGGCCAAAAGTGCAAGAGTTGGAATTTTGCAAGTGTGGTAGTAAGTGAACTGTTAGGACGACTTTTTGCATTGATGTCCAGATAAAGGTCTGTTTGGGGAGGAGTGGGGTTTGGTGCAAGGAGAATGTGCGTGAGGTGAGTGGTAGGAGCAAATAAACAAAGTTGGCTTTATTGAAATGTGCAGCTGGGCCATGAGAGATGGCAACATTCAGGGAGTGGCTGTGAATGTGGGTTGGAGAATTAAAACGGACAAAAAGATATAAAGTGGATAAGAAGGCAGTAAGCTCAGAGCAGAGAGAATACAACGTGTTGAGATGGAAATTGAAATCACTGACTCTTGTGACCACGCAATGTACGTCTGAAGCATGGTTAGTGAACTGTCAATTTATTTTAGCTTATCTTGCCCCTTTTAGTTATGATTGAGCTTTGTAAAGTGATAATAACCAACAGCAAAGCTTTAACTTTAAGCATGATTAAAGATTGATCTCTGACATTCCTATTGCTATAAATATGCTAACTAAATATTACTGTACAATTATTAGCTAAAATACAGAAACAAAGATTAGAAGTTGATACTAAGCTAAAAGTAAACTCAGCCCTTTTTTATTGAAGCCCTATTACTTGTTTCTAGATTCTCCTTCTGGCAACGAAGGGATTGCAAACATGAAGTCAGAATTCAGCAACATTGATCCCTTCCATATTTAAATAGTTGGGGCACAGGGGTAATTGCTTATAGGGGTACAGCAGACTTTGTGAGAGAGTAATGTTTTCTTGTTCCTCACTGGTTGTGCAGTTATGGCACTTGTACACAGCCTAGCCTCTTTTGGCAGAATTATAGTTGAATTCCAAAAGCCTTTCTCTCTTGAGCTAAGAACTGTCTCTCTGATTTTGTATCAGAGACCTTGCTGTTCTGTTTTAAAATAGTCCTGCGCAAAATGAACATTGATGGCTGCTGAGTTAACTCTTGATGAAGCTATGTCCCACAAAACAAAGTCCATTTTGCCAAGTTCCCTTTGTAGATTCTTCCAGTCTCCTGTTCATTTTTTAGCCTCAAAACCTTTAAATTATCACACCTTTAAAAAGGGTCCATTATGTTATCCAAGGGCTGCTTGAATTGTAAACGGCTCTCTTTGTGATGGATGTTGAGATAATATATCAGCTAGCTTGTCTTTTTGGCCGAGGGGAATCAACAGGGATAGTCACATGACTCCTTGCAGCAAATTTTAGATGCAGTGCCTATTTTCAAAAAGTCTGCTTAGTCTTATTTATGTGATATATCCTATGATAACTACACAGTAAATACACTGGTGCTGGTGTTTCTGTTCCTGGCCTACTTTAACTTAACTCACCCCATCAGGATTACTCCTAACTTTCCTTTCTTCTTGAATTTCACAATTTATACCATTCAAAATTTGGTGGGCTGAATGACCTGTCTTTGCTCAACTAACAATACCAACTCATATTTAAGAGTGTACCAATGTAGTTCACAAAGGCATAATCAGTTAAACATGTCTTGAGATGATCGTGTCATCGAATGAAAATCAAATTCACAGAAATGCCCTCTTATTGATGAGAATGCAAAAACAAACCCCAAATGAAATAAAAAATGCATCAACCACTCTCTCCGTGACTCCCTTGTCCGCTCCACACTCCCTTCCAGCCCCACCAGACCCGGCACTTTTCCCTGCAACTGCAGGAAGTGCTACACCTGCCCCCACACCTCCTCCCTCACCCCCATCCCAGGCCCCAAGAAAACTGTCCACATCAAGCAGATGTTCACCTGCACATCTGCCAATGTGGTATACTGCATCTGCTGTACCCATTGTGGCTCCTCTACATCGGGGAAACCAAACGGAGGCTTGGGGACCGCTTTGCAGAACACCTGCGCTCGGTTCACAATAAACAATTGCACCTCCCAGTCGCGAACCATTTCAACTCCCCCTCTCATTCCTCAGACGACATGTCTATCCTGGGCCTCCTGCAATGCCACAATGATGCTACCCAAAGGTTGCAGGAACAGCATCTCATATTCTGCTTGGGAATCCTGCAGCCCAATGGTATCAATGTGGACTTCACAAGCTTCAAAATCTCCCCTCCCCCAACCGCATCCCAAAACCAGCCCAGCTCATGCCCGCCTCCCTAACCTGTCCTTCCTCCCACCTATCCCGTCCTCCCACCGCAAGCCCCACCCCCATCTCCTACCTACTAGCCTCATCCCACCCCCTTGACCTGTCTGTCCTCCCTGGACTGACCTATCTCCTTCCTACCTCCCCACCTACACTCACCTTTACAGGCTCCATCCCCGCCTCTTTAACTCGTCTGCCTCCTCTCCACCTATCTTCTCCTTTATCCATCCTCTATCCGCCTCCCCCCTCTCCTTATTTATTTCAGAACCCTCTTCCCCTCCCCCATTTCTGATGAAGGGTCTAGACCCAAAATGTCAACCTTCCTGCTCCTCTGATGCTGTTTGGCCTGCTGTGTTCATCCAGCTCCACACCTTGTTATCTTGGATTCTCCAGCATCTGCAGTTCCTATTATCTCTATCAAATGGTAATGTTATTCCAGCTGGTGACAATGTACTCAGATTCTCTAGCCACAGAATGTCTTTAGCCTACTGATGGATATTGTATGAATGGTCTGCCGGTCTGATGTGAATTCTATAGCAATGCTGGGCTTATAAACTTGTTTTTAATCTAATAGTGAATGTTTTTGGAACTCTATTGCCCTCTACTGGATAATTCATTGAGAGATGACTGGATCAGGCTCACCTCTTGTCTGTTGGAACGCGCAATCGTAGATCAATATAAAAGATGGCCATGTGGGGGTGTCACCAGAAGGCTGAGGAACTGTTTGTTTTCCTGGAAAGGTTGAAGAAATGCCTTTAGCGAATGCAATGATAAAAACAGAAAATAAGTAAGCGGATGAATTTGTTGGACAAGTAAATTAAAATGGAACGTTATAGCAAGAGTTAAAAATTCGCCAACAACTTCCAGTACATCTCAGCTTAAATGGTTTCTCTTCCCAAAGTTTTGGATGTTTCACATAATGATAGCAAGCGTCATTTATTTGGCAAAAAAAATGGACCAAAAAGTAAATAGCATTTAGATTTTATATCTAGAAAGGGATGGCCGTTAATCTCACCATCACCATTGCTGAAAAACGATAAACATCACTTGCTGTTAATATTGTGGAGGAGGAATCATTGAAGCCTTGTGAACAGTCATCCTGTGTATAAAATGATACATTGGCTCTAAGTGGTATTTGGACAATCTTATTAGTCCAACTGTGCTGGCTTTTAGAATCAAATCTTACTGGTGTTGTCTTTAATCTCTGTCAGAGTGGTGGCTGATTGCAGGCTCAGGCTGCAAATTAACCATCATAGAAAACTAGAGAAAAATCAGTCAGAAAAGAAAACAAAAGGGCTGTGATTGAAGGGATAGTGGGATGACAAAATGTTTCATGGTGTAAGACCACAATGAGTGTTCACTAGACAAACAGTGAAGCAGAAAATCTGCCTAGGAAAGTGGGAATGGCAGGACCCATAATAAATTGGCAGTCAAAAGTGAAGAAATGGTCAAAAAAAAAGGAGGGGGGCAAGAAGTAAAGACAAAGGAAACAAAGTGGTGGAAGAGGTTACAATCTAAATTTATCGAACGCAACGTTGAGTCCAAAACAAGAGTTGCTGAATAAGCTCAGCAGGTCTGGCAGCATCTGTGAAGGAAAAAACAAGAGTTAACGTTTTGGGTCCAGTGACTGAGGAAGGGTGACCAGACCCGAAACGTTAACTCTGTATTTTCCTTCACAGATGCTGCCAGACCTGCTGAGCTTGTCCAGCAACTTCTATTTTTGTTCCTGATTTACAGAATCCACAGTTCTTTCTGTTTTTATTGAATCCAAAAGATTATAAAAGGCTTTATTGTCCATTGTCTTTTATTTAGATGTTTGACATCACTGATGATGACAGCAGGAAGGATAAAACAATCATGTGTAAACATCTGGAACAATAGTTAGTAACCTCAACAATATATCTGTTTTGCAGACTTACTGCTAGCATATATTTGAGGGATATCTCTATCAACATAACAGTTCTACACGCATGTACAAATATATAAGTTCTAACAATATAGTGGTATCTTAATTGCCTTGTAAAGGAAAATACTCCCAGCTATGTACTGGAGATGTGGGACCAGAGACTTTTATAATTAGATATCTTCTCACATCTAGGGACACAAAAGACAGACTCAGAGAATCAGGCACATGCACGCTCCTGTTATTGATGGTGAACAAATAGAGGAATTTTAGGCCACATGAAGTTGTAACCTTTGTGACATGGCGTGATTGATGGCCTGCTGCTAATAGAATCCTCATGACACAGCAAACTATGGTTTGTCAGCACTGAAGGGCACCAGTATGCACCATTTTGTCCCAATCTTTGCAATCCCGATTCTCCGATTTTGAAAGGCATGATTATATAGGCATACAAGGACTATTTGAAAGGGTGTTCTGCAGGCAACATCCTAACATACTGACATTTCATCTCATCAGTTGGTGCTAATTGATTCATTCAACTAGCCGATGAAAAAATAAATCAGCAGAAACGTTTCTTGCAAAGCATGCAACACAACCTGTAAGACATCACAATCTCTTTAGGGTCAATACAGTACTTACAGTTTTACAAGTGTGACTGATGACTTCTTGGATTTCTTTTTTAATTCTTTAACAGATTAGGTTTAGATGTAGGTATTTTTAGCCAGTCCAGCCCTTGTTGCCCATCCCCAGTGGCATTTGAGAAGGTGAGCTGCTTTCTTGTGCCACTGCGGTCAATTTACTGGTTGACCCATGGTTCTGGAGTGACGGTATAGTTACAAGTTAGAATGGTGTGTTGCTTTGAGGGGAACTTGCAGTTGGTTGTGTTTCCTTGCATTTGCTGCCTTTATTGATCTAGATGGGGAGGAAGTGATTTTGTTCTTGATGGATGTTTGATCAGTTGTTGTATACTGCATCCTGTATATTGAATACAACTACTACCATTGCCTGTGAGTAGTGGCACATTGTTGGATGTTAATATTCACCAACGTGGAGTGTGGGCAGTTAGTACCCATGGAGTGTCTCCTGAGATGTTGGTGTCCAGTGTCCTATGGAGCAAGAGACGAGCTGAAATTGTCATGGACCCGATCTGACTTCCAAGTCAAGAGTTCTTGATGCCTAGCTTTCTCATGGCAGATAGCACAATAGAAAGCTACACATTAATGTTAGGAGTTGTAGAGTTAATCAGGTCATAATACAATAAGTCCTCTCAATAGGGAACTCACCACTGCCTCACAAAAATCATGCCTCAGTGCCCAGTATGTGGTTAAGAGATACAATGAGTTTTTCTCCAATATCGAGATAAGCATTGTTAGACTTTTCACATGATTCTGCTACATTTCTTGCCACATTGTTTAGACCCCTATAAAATTCCAGCCAAAGCATCTAGTTGCTTTCTAATTGGCATGCATATATGTTGTGCTTGGGGCTGCATTTTTTTGGTGACTAGTTGTGGGAGCATGATGGCCAGGGGTTTGAAGGTAAGAGATCACTTCTGAAACATCCAGGAACATTTCTTAGTCGAGTTGACAACCTAAGCCCAAAGTAAGTATTGTGTACTGCCAAAAGCTGTTGGAACTTCTGAATCCACAAATCTCCCTTGTAGATAGGCATTCGCTCACCATGTTAAATTTTATTTAATTGCAGAGCTATTCACTTCTTAAAAAGAAGTGAAATTATGTAAATGGAATAGACAAAGGGAACCTTGTGGGTGCAAGAATGCTTACGATTCACAACATCATACAACAACTCATTTGTTTCTTATCAATGAGCTGTTGTTTTCATGCATGTATCATTTTTTTTTGAGTGTGTTTGGTGCCCGTTAAGATGTCATTGCTGGACAGTGATATTCCTGACATCCACTTCCCAGAGTTAAACACTCTGCAGCCGTGAGTCTGTATGGTGCCAGCTTCAAACACTAGCAAAGAACTTCATGATCCAACAACCTGCAGCATAAAGAAACCCTCATAACCTCTCTCCTCATTCTCTAGGGGAGTTGTGATGTGTGCTTGCTACCATTACCTCATGTCGCAATGCTTTGTTTTATCCCTTGAAACATATGAAATTGCAATATGTGTAACATGGTATTGAAAGAGCCATCATATGTTTATTACGACTCACTAATATATACAAATATTTTATTCAGAGGTACTTCTGTGTTTGGGATAAGAATAAGCTATTCAGTTTCAATGAATACCAACCTTCCAGCAGAGCATCATGCTTCAAGCAATCCTGTTATGATGGGGTCTGAGATAGACTCATAGAGATATACAGCATGGAAACAGGCCCTTCGTTCCAACGTGTCCATGCTGACCAGATATCCTATACAAATCTAGCCCCATTTGCCAGCATTTTGCTCATATCCCTCTGAACCCTTCTTATTCAATATACCTATCCAGCTACATTTTAAATGCTGTAATCATACCAGCCTCCACCACTTCCTCTGACAGCTCGTTCCATATATGCACCGCCCTCTGCGTGAAAAAATTGCCCCTTAGGGTCCTCTCACATTAAACCTGTGCCCTCTAGTTTTGGACTCCCATACCCCAGGTATGTTCTATTGTCTATTTACCCTGTCCATGCGCATCATGATTTTATAAATCTCTATAAGGTCATCCCTCAGCCTCCGCGCTCCAGAGAAAACAGCCCAAGACTACTCAGCCTCTCCCTATATCTCAAACCCTCCAGACCTGGCAGCATCCTCATAAATCTTTTCTGAACCCTTTCTAGTTTCATGACATCCTTCCTACTGGAGGGAGACCAGAATTGCAAGCAGTATTCCAAAAGTGGCCTAACCAATGTCCTGTACAGCTGCAACATGGCCTCCCCAATCCTATGCTCAATACACTGACTAATAAAAGCAAGCATTCCAAACACCTTCTTCACCATCCTATCTATCTGCGACTCCACTTTTAAGGAACTATGAACCTGCACTCCAAGTTCTCCTAGTTCAGCAACACTCTCCAGGACCTGACCATTAAGTGTATAAGTCCTGCTCTGATTTGCCTTTCCAAAATGCAGCACCCAACATTTATCTAATGAAACTCCAGCTGCCACTCCTCAGCCCATCGGCCCGACTGATCAAGAACCTGTTGTACTCTGAGGTAATCTTCTTCACTGTCCACTACACATCTAATTTTAGTATCATCTGCAAATCTACCAACCATACCTCCTATTTTCACATCCAAATCTTTTATAAGCATGACAAAAAGCAGTGGACTCAGCACCAATGCTTGTGGCGCACCACTGGTCACAGGCCTCCAATCTGAAAAGCAACCCTCCACCACCACCCTCTGTGTTCTACCTTCAAACCAGTTCTGCATCCAAATTGTTTGTTGTCCCTAGACCTTCATATCCTGAGGACACATTCTATGATTCAGTGATGATACCATGAGCATGTCCCTTAAATGTGTACTGATCTACTAACTGAGAGACATAACACATGAATGCCAGAAAAAAACACTCTTTTCCCAAGATAATAGAAATTACCCTAAACTGCTTTTATGTGGTCGTGTATAGGCAATTGTTGTCAATTTGGTGATTACACGAACAGATGAAGCACAGTTAATAGAGTTAACACTTCAAGTATCAATACAATATTTTGGTGGTTTGGGAACTTGTCCTGATCTGTTGATCATATATCTGTCTGGAGAAATACATCTTTTATTCATGTCCATCTTTGGAGAAGAATGACCTATAATCCATAAGCAATTGTTTGCTGGGCGAGGTGCTTCACACTTGTCTTCTGAATATATTGTTGTGCTGGAGATAGACACTGTTGTGGTAGATTATTTTACAAAATAATCTGTGTGTTCCCATTGGTCACCTAACGTCTCTGTACAACATTACCACATTTAGCTCCTCAGGACCATTCACTACTGCGGTCATCGCAGCTTCTACTACATTCTTGATTACAATCATCTGCCTTTTCTTTCATATTTTTATTCATTATTTCATTTAGATGAAGTCCTTTTAAAAACTTGGAATGTAGTAACACCTTATATATGATAATTAATACCCAACATTTTAGTTTATTTCAAAGGTCCCTTAATAATGGTGCTAAAACACAAACGCCTCACTTAGCTAATCAAATGAACTGAATAGATTCTACAGTTCTCCCTTAACCTGTATCACTTTTTTTTTGGTGGTTTTAAAGCCAGTTTCATTGTGGAGTATGTGTCACTGCCTCATCGTTTAAAGTATGGTTTATTGCTCTTCAGAACAAAAAAATTGAAATTTGAGGGCGTGTACACTTGGTTCCCACTTGGTCCTGATGTTTGGTTAGCAGCCAAATCAACCAATCCAGTTCTCTCAAAACTTCTTGCTCAAGTGCACACATACCTCTAAGAAAGAGCTGTGAATTAATTTGCTCCATCTACACTTTCCTTCGAAATATCCCATTTAACCATTTCCAAGTTGGGTAATTTACATTCAAAGTTCACTTTCCTATCACTACCCAGTTAAAATATTCTCACAATATTCCAAAAACAGAAGTCAAACATTTCTATTTGATCACAAACACTAACAGTTCTTGTTAACTAATTGCGGAGCTGAAGGAACAAGGCAGGCCAGGCAGCATCAGAGGAGTAGGAAAGTTAATGTTTCGGGTTGGGACTCGTTTCTGAAGAAGGGTCCCGACCCGAAATGTCAACGTTCCTACATGTCTGATGCTGCCTGGCCTGCTGTGTTCCTCCAGCTCCACACTGTGTTATCTCTGACTCCAGCATCGGCAGTTCTTACTATCTCTTGTTAATTAATTCTTTTGCAATTGGGTATCTCAGGTTTCCAAAAGTAAAAAGTAAGTTGCTAAATTTCTTTAGTTATTTCACTTGTCAAAATATTCCAAATTTAAGTAATATGTTCCCTACTGAACTTGTCACCGCTCTAGAATTACTGATGTGTGTATTAATTCTTGGTACTGAACGTATATTGCTTAAAGTACTACAACTGAACCAACTCGTTTAGCTTAAGAGATAAAAGGTACTGCAGATGCTGGAGAATCCGAGATAGCAAGTTGTGGAGCTGGATGAACACAGCAGGCTGGATGAACACACCCTTCTAGGCCCGAAACAACAAGCTTTCCTGCTCCTATGATGCTGCTTGGCCTGCTGTGTTCATCCAGCTCCACACCTTGTTATCTCGTTTAGCTCAACCTCCTTTTATCAATTCTTGTACTGATTTAATAAAGTTCTCCACAAAGGGTGCTACAATGATTAAATAATCTCACTGGCCTGTCCTGCACATTCACAGATCTTGGCAGTCTTAGTTTGTCCTTAGACAGCCAGAAAGTTCCCTTTTATTTAGGCTGACTTTTAACTCAGCTGCTCAAGGATATACAGTAAAGCCCTATGTAAATGACAAAAAGCAGTGGACCCAGCACTGATCCTTGTAGCACACTGCTTGTCACAGGCCTCCAGTCTGAAAAGCAATCCTCCACCATCACCCTCTGTCTTCTACCTTTGAACCAGATTTGTATCCAAATAGCTAGTTCTCCCTAGACCTTTATATTCTCAGGTCTTGGTGAATTTAAGCAACTCTTTTAGTTCAGAGACCCAAGAGATCAGAGTCAATTTTTTCATTCTCAAAACACTTTGTCTCAGAAGATAATACATAGCCTGACTGGTCAAGGCCAGTCTCCAAAAGGCAAAGCTTTTAGTCCAAATTGGATATCACCAACTTTCCAAAATCACACATCTAGCAATATGGAAAGTGTATGGTGAAATTACATGAGAGCTGCCAGCTGAAAGAGTTAACTCTCTGCTGGGCTGAAAAGTGGGGCAGAGGTCAAGTCATCAAATGTTGTCATGTCGTAGTTATAGAGTCATACAGCATGGAAACAGACCCTTCAGTCCAAGAAGTCCATGCCGAACTTAATCCCAGACTAAACTAGTCCCACCTGCCTGCTGCTGGCCCATATTGCTCCAAACCTTTCCTATTCATGCACTTATACAAATGTCTTTTAAACATTGTAACCGTGCCCACATCCACCACTTCCTCAGGAAGTACATTCCACACGCAAACCACCCTCTGCACAAATCTCTCATTTTGACTTTTTTAAAAATCTCTCTCCTGTCAACTTACAAAATGTGTCCTATAGTCTTAAAAGCCCCCATCCTAGGGAAAAGACACCTACCATTAACCTTATCTATACCCCTCATGTTTTTGTAAACTTCTTTTAATACTCAAGCAGATTGTTCCCAGGCTTACTGCAATAACTACTAGTGGCAAATAAAATGGACTCACCCTCTCTGCAGAGTCTTTCTGATGATCCAATACAATATCCCTTTTATGATGCCAATTGTGGTGGTAGATTATTTTATGAAATAAATTCAGGAACCTCAAGGTACTATTGCTTATTGAGCCAATGCTGGGGGAGTTCACCCCAGAAAGGATCCCAAAGTACTATTTAAACCCAATGAGAATTCATCAGATAGTGATACATTTGTAAGACACAAAGACAGTACATCATTCACTCTGAAAATGTCTGTTTTAGATAAACACCTTTTCTTTCATATATTCCAAAATTGGCAAGGCACCTGTTACCCCAGTCTCAACACTCCCTCTCCTCCCAGGTGCCATCCTGTCTCCTCTCCGAAGCCTGTGCTTCGTTCCCATCCTTGACTAAACCCAATTGCTTTGTCTTTCTCGGTGTGGTATGGGGGACACCCTGTCATTCCATTTCCAGATAAAGCCTCAGGGTTAATGTTGGATCAACCGCATTGCAATTTCACAGAAGCTCTGTCTGTCTGCTGCATCAGCATCTGCTTGTACTTATGCAGTTCAACTAATTTTTCTTTTAACCTGACTACTTTCTTGACTCAATTAAATGAAGATGATTTTAAATGATTTATATGATTTTTGCTTATGAAGTTAAATAAAACCCTCCACCTCGCTCTAATCCAGAATGGAACTTCATGTGGAT
The DNA here is from genome assembly GCA_024137785.1 of Ginglymostoma cirratum. NCBI lineage: Eukaryota > Metazoa > Chordata > Chondrichthyes > Orectolobiformes > Ginglymostomatidae > Ginglymostoma > Ginglymostoma cirratum. The sequence goes on from JAHRHZ010000024.1 coordinate 25,791,440, forward strand.
TTACAGGCTTACTCATTTCATACTCAAATTTCCCCCTAAATTAGCCCATTCTCCATTGGCGTTACATGAAAATGTAGTAAGACAGTGCAAAATTCTGGGTTTGTTGTTCAATGCATGATGAGTATTAATTCAATAGTGTGCAGAATATGTTCAGTTAAATCATTTGAGACTGGATAATGGGATTATGATGCGATATGGGTCACTCCTGACTTAGTACAAGTATGTTTAAATTGCTTGCCAGTGAACTGTTGCCATACACCATCAGTTTCTGAAACAGCAAACAGACTGAAAATAGCAGTCATCATGTCAAAGATGGTTACCCTCATTGTGTTGCTAAGTTGTCGAACAATGAAACATTTGGAGAAGTAATCTTTTACAACAAAGTAATGTAACCAAAGCACTGTGGATATGTCTGTTACTACCTTCACCCACTGAGAGCAAGCAACATCATGTGGATGTAGAGGCCCTTCCACTGCTGGAATTGATACATTTGATATAACTCACATGTATTTACAAATCATTGAATATCCTGATTCATCTTGGCTGGTACAGAGATTTAAGTCTAGTCATCTGATGTGTTTCATACCCGTATATCCTTGGTGTTACATGGGCACGATATCCTGGATGATGTTTTCAATGTCAGGAATTGCTTTCCCTTGAAAATGCCTTGTTGTGATATCCCAAATTCATCTTTGTATAGTAATGATGAAAGAATATTCTGTCTGGCTATTCTCAATAATAGTCTTTGCACTTTTGTAGTTGCCCATATTTGGCAATTACCAATTGTAACAGTTCACACTGGCTTGGGCCAAAGTATACAAGACCTTCAACAATAAGAGAACAAGAGACAATCTGATGCAGTAATTCAGGAACCTTTACTGAAGTTCTAAGTAATATCTATTAAAGCAGGGCAACGGCTTTACAACAGCGGTCATACTACAGATCTTGATTTCCAACTTAGCTTAGGCTGCAGGCTAACACTCACTTTCTAAATATCTTTTCAATACTTTGAGGGCCCTCCATTTCCAATTGGTCAGTAGGATAACTTAAAACTTTCTCATGCACACATTGACCACTGAAAGCTGTTACTTATTAATTCTTTCCAAGTCACAACCCGTAACATGATCAATTTCTAGGCAAGGCATTGCTAATTGGTTTAACAGATGCATGAATAATCTCTAATTTGCTCTTAAGGATGATGGACATTGACTGATGTCACCGACCAGTATCTCCTGACCGATTGCCTATGTTATCAATTATCAATGAGTCCATCTTCTTTATCAAGTTTTGTTATTTTGACTTTACCGAGGCAAGAGCATAGTTTGAAAGATTTGTCCTATTTTAAAGATAACAAGAGGCACATGCATTCTGGACCTAACGATTGATATCATTGAGTTCATGTCTCAGTGTCACCTAATTTGACAAAGTTCTGATTAAATTAGACACTTATTTGCATTTATTTTTTGCTTTTCTTTCTTTTGACCATCTATTTCATTCAACCATTTGTATTTTATTCTCCCTACGAGTCATTTGTTCTAATTGGTTTTGTTTTTTCAATGCTTAGCAACAGTTTGTTACTTTAAAGACAAAAATAATACCGAAGCTACTAATCTCTACAAATTGTTTTAAAGTCTAACATATTATACAATTACCAACTTAAACACATTGTTTCCACATTAACTCTACTCCAAAGGTTAGATCTAGTCAATTGCTACATTTCTAACACACCAATGCAAGGACACAACTGTGTACGAATCCTCTTCAGCTAGGAGTATACCTTCTCTCTGAATGTTTGTAGCACAGTGGTAGCGTCCCTGATTCTGATCAAGGAGGCCTAGATTTAAGTCCCAGCTGCTCCAGATGCGTGTAATAACATCTCTGAATAGGTTGATTTGAAAATATCTATACCATCTCCTCATTTTAAACTTGGAAATCTGGATCTGAAAATAAATAGATATTTTACAGCTGTAAATCTAAACTAGGTTATTGTCTTCACTCAGTTCACAATTCCATGTTGCATTTCTTTGTCAAATGAAGCTAGAGCAGAATTACATGATGTCACAGTGTGAAAGATCTGCACTGGCTATACCTAAGCAGAATATAATATTAATCGATGAACGTGATTATGTGATTATAACTAAATTAAGCTAATCACAAAATGTTAGTTTCCTTATTAATCCTACAGTTTCTAAGGGTTATGGAAACAAGTTGGGTGGATGGAGTTAACATACAGATGCAGTCATGATCTATTTGAATGACAGAAGAGACTTGAGGTGATAAATATGCTCCTGCTATTCCTATGAAAGTAAGCATATCCATTATGAAAGTATCTCTACTTTAAGGATTTACAGTTGACAATATTGTTTTTATGGAAGTAAAACTGAATGATACCCTGGGCACCATGGAGATGTCTTAGGGCAGAATTTAAGAACCTCGACATCCCATAAACAAGATCTCAAAATGCTATCAGGTCATTAACTGTCGTATAAACTGATGCTGCAGCTACCACCATCTTGGCTATCCCACAGCATTTTACATACAGCCAAGGGTAAATTTAATGAAGTGTAGACATTCCTTTAATGCAGGAATGGAGGCACCCAATTTGTTCACAGCAAATATGACTTCTGCAAAACCATCAGAAATGCCGAGAGGCATAACCAGACCAAGTTAGAAGTCCAAACCAAACAAACAGATGCCCGCTACCTGTGGCAAGGCCTAAAAGACATTATGTGATACAAAATGAAGCAGATCAAGTGGACAAAGACACATCCCTCCCTGATGTGCTCAATGCTTTTTATGTTCGGTTCGAGCAGGATGCCAGCCTTGTGTTGACACCTGCCCCGACAGCCCCAGACACACCTGTGCCCACTGTCACTGCTGTAGACATCAAATTGTTCTTCCTGGCGTCAACCCAAGGAAAGCAACGGGCCTGGACGGTGTCCCTGGATGAGCACTTAGATTCTGTGCAGACCAACTGGCCAAGGTATTCACCGACATCTTCAACCTCTCCCTCATACAAGCCGAGGTCCCCACCTGTTTCAAGTAGATCAGCATCATCCCCGTACCTAAGAAAGCACATGCAACGTGCCTTAATGACTACCACCCAGTGGCTCTGACCTCCATAATTATGAAGTGTTTCAAGAGGCTGGTCATGGGCTACTTCAGCTTGGGTGTCCCAACCTGCCTCAATTCCCCACAATTTGCCTACTGATGCAACAGTTCCACAGTGGATGCCATTTCCCTAGCCCAACACTCATCCCTGGAACATTTGGATAACAAGGGCGCCTATGTCAGACTCCTGCTCATCAACTTCAGCACCCTCATCCCCTCCAGACTGATCTCAAAACTCAGAGACCTTGGCTTCAGGCTCTGCCCCCTGCAATTGGAATCTCAGCTTTCTGACTCACAGACTGCAATCAGTGAAGATAGACAACTGCACCTCCTCCACTATAACACTCAACACTAGAGTGTCCCAAGGATGCGTTCCCTATTGCATTCCCTGTACTCTCATGATTGTGTTGCCAAATTCTGAATGAGCGCCACCTACAAGATTGCTAATGACACCACTGTGGGGGGACAGATATCTAACGAAGTGACACAGTGTAGTGAGAACAATCAGTCTCTCAACGTCAGAAAACTAAAGAACTGATCATTGACTTCAGAAAGAAAGGAGGAGAGCATTCCCCATCTACGTCAACAGAGGGGAGGTTGAGAGGGTGGAAAGCATCAATTCCTCAGAATGATGATAGCCTCTCCTGGCCTTCCCACGTAGATGCGGCGATCAAGTAGGCACAACAACGGCTGTTCTTCCTCAGGCAGCTCAGTAAACTTGGCATGTCCATAAGGTCTGTCACCAATGTGTATAGATGCAGCATTAAAAGCATACTGTCTGGATGCACAACCACCTGGTATGGCAACTGCTTTGCCCAGGACAGTAAGGATCTACATAAGTTTGTGTGCACAACCCAGAACATCACGGTAGCCACCCTTCCATCCATGGACTCTACTTGCATGGCTTATTGCCATGGAAAGGCAGCCAACATCATTAAAGACCCATCACACCCTGGTAATGCTCTCCTATAACCACTTCCATCAGGCAGAAGATACAAAAGCTTGAATACACAGACCTGCAGGTTCAGGGACAGCTTCTACCTGACCATTATTACATTGATGATTGGACTCTTTAACTTCAAATAATTCTAATCTTGCTAACATTGATCTTGCCTGGCACACACCCTGTGCGAAGTAACCTGTGTGCTTCTTTCTAAGATGGTAAGGTGTAGAGCTGGGTGCACATTGCAGGCCAGGCAGCATCAGAGGAGCAGGAAAGCTGACATTTCATGTCTGGACCCTTCTTATGGGGGTGAAATGGGGGAGGGGAAGGGGGCTCCAAAATAAATAGAGAGAGGGGGAGGCGATGATAGAAGGTGGATAGAGGGGCAGATATAGGTGGATAGAAGATGGACAGGCCAAGGAGGCAGGGATGAAGTGGGCTGGTCTTGGGATGAGGTCAGGGATGGGGAGATTTTGAAGCTTGTAAAGTCCACATTGAGACCAATGTGCTGCAGGGTTCCCAAGCAGAATATGAGGTGCTGTTCCTCCAGCCTTCGGATGGCATCATTGTGGCACTGGAGGAGGCCCAGGATGGACATGTCATCCAAGGAGTGGGAGGGGGAGTTGAAGTGGTTCGCGACTGGGAGATGTTGTCGTTTGTCACAAACCGAGCGTAGGTGCTCCACAAAGCGGTCTCCAAACCTCCTCTTGGTTTCCCCGCTGTAGAGGAGGCCACATCGGGAACAGCGGATACAATGTACCACGTTAGCAGATGTGCAGGTGGACATCTGTTTGATATGGAAGGTTTTCTTGGGGCCTGAGATGGAGGTGAAGAGGGGAGGTGTAGGGGCAGGTGTAGCACTTCCTGCGGTTGCAAGGAAAAGTGCCGGGGTGGTGGGGTTAGTGGGGACAGTGGAGCAGACAAGGGAGTCACAGAGAGACTGGTCCCTCTGGAAGGCAGATAAGGGTGAGCAGGGAAATATATCCTTGGTAGTGGGGTCAGGTTGCAGGTGGCGGAAGTGACGGAGAATGATGCGTTGAATCCGCAGGTTGATGGGGTGATAGGGGAGGACAAGGGAGATTCTGTCTTTGTTGTTATTGCGGGGAGGGGGTGTGAGGGCTGAGTTGCGGGAAATGCAAGAGATGCAGTCGAGTGCGTTTTCGACCACTGAGGGGGAGAAATTGCGGTCCTTGCAAAACGAGGACATCTGGGATGTCCAGGAGTGGAATGCTTCACCTTGGGAGCAGATGCGGCGGAGGCGAAGGAATTGGGAATGGGGGATGGCATTTTTGCAGGAAGGTGGGTAAGAGGAGGTGTATTCTAGGTAGCTGTGGGAGTCGGTAGGCTTGAAATGGATATCGGTTTTCAGGTGGTTATCAGAGATGGAAACAGAGAGATCCAGGAAGGAGAGAGAGGTATCGGAGATGGTCCAGGTGAACTTAAGGTTGGGGTGGAAGGTGTTAGTAAAGTAGATGAACTGTTTGAGCTTCTCGTGGGAGCACGAGGCGGTGCCGATACAGTCATCGATATAACGGAGGAAGAGGTGGGAGATGGGGTCAGTGTAGCTTCGGAAGAGGGGCTGTTCCATGTAACCTACAAAGGGGCAGGCATAGCTTGGGCCCATGGCCACCCCCTTTTATCTGTAGGAAGGTGGGGGGAGCAGTGGAAGGAGAAGTTGTTAAGGGTAAGGATGAGTTTGGTTAAGTGGATAAAAGTGTCGGTGGAGGGGGATTGGTCGGGCCTGCGGGACAGGAAGAAGCGGAGGGCTTTTAGGCCATCTACATGGGGAATGCACGTACATAGGGACTGGATGTCTGTGGTGAAGATAAGGTGTTGAGGGTCCTGGGGTTCAGAGGTTTTGGAGGAGGTAGAGAGCGTAGATGGTGTCCCAGACGTAGGTGGGGAGTTCCTGGACCAGGGTGGGGGAGGTGGGGGTGTAGAAAATGGAGTTGAGATAAATGGAGATAAGTTTGGTGGGGCAGGACCAGGCAGAGACCATGGGTCGACCAGGCAGTTGGGTTTATGGATTTTGGGAAGGAGACAGAAATGGGCGGTGTGGGATTGGGGAATGATGAGGTTGGAGGCTGTGGGTGGGAGGTCACCTGAAGTGATGAGGTTATGGATGGTCTGGAAGATGTTGTTTTGGTGGTCAGGGGTGGGGTCATGATCAAGGGGGCAATAGGAGGAGGTGTCAGAAAGTTGGAGCCTGGCCTCGGCAATGTAGGAATCAGTGCGCCATACCACAACTAAGTCTTTTTTCGCCCTGTGATCTGTATGTCCTTGCTTAATATGATCTGCCTGTACTGTTCATAAACATAGCTATTCACTGTACACATGACATTAAATAAATCAAATCAAATCAAGTCAGATAATGATCAGATAACTTATATTTTTTAGATGTTGATTGAGAGCACAATACTGGCCAGGATGCTCTGGAAGAAATTCCCTCCTCCTCTTTCAATAATGGGGATCCAATTATGTGGGAAGACAGAGCTTATGGTTAATGAGCCCTGAGCATTCCCTTGGTGCTGGCACTGAAGTGTCAGCCCAGACTTTGTGCTCACATCTCTGGGCTTATGAGTTTTTCCTTGATAGTGTGCATCTTCGGCAGGGTCTTAAGATGGGTGGCTGAACCATTTGCCTGTTTTGGCTACGAGGCCGCTTTGAACGAGACACACACAGAATACTCATCATGATTTTAAGATGCATGGAATTGCTGCCAAACAGACTTCATCCATTTGCAATAGCATGGAGTGGCTTTACCAGCTCAACAAGACCACTTAGAAGATGGCCAGAGTTTCTTTACAACTTCTTTCAGATTGCTTCTCCCCTCCAAGCTTCTTCAAACCACCTGGTATTGTTTCTCAATCTCCCAAACAAAAAACTGGCCAACGATGGTGCAGTGGGCCATAGGGCCACCTAACTCTCCACGAATGCGCTATGTTGGTGTGAGCACCAATCAATCATTGCTAACTGCAAAAGCTGGACCATACTTGAAACAGGAACATTTATGTTACACTTTCTGACTCTGAACTAGAATTGTACAAGAGCAAATGTTTGAGAGGTGGAGGGAGAGATGATGACTGCATGAGACCTTTCATGACAATGATGACAAGGTTAACTGAAGAAGAGTGAGAACAGGCTCATGAGCAGCCTAAGTGCTAGTCTATCTCAGTTAAGCTGAATGTTTCTGTGGTGTAGTGTCCATGAGCATGATTGTCCCCTCCCTTAAAGGAGCAAGAAGAGAAAATTATGGAGCAACTTGGCCCTGGAGAAAAACTCACCCCCTTCTCACAATGCCACTAATTAAGTTCTGGGCATAAAAGTCCATGGACGACCCTCTCAGCCCAACTGCCAATTAAAGCTCTTAAGTTATCAATTAAATGGACATTTAAAAGCTTCAACTTGCCACTTCCCTGATCACCTGCCTCCCTGGTGGGAGAGAAAGGTGGCTAAATCCCCAACTGAGAAACCAGGAGGGCCGTAACCTGGGGACAAGGAGTTGGTTCTAGAAGCTACCCTCAGCCCTTGTCTCCATCTTCACCCCTCACTCACCCCATGACAAGAATGTTAAGAGGTTCTTGCCATCTCATGTACTGATTGTCCCAATGAAGAGGCCCCAACCAGTCTTTAAAAACCTAAAGAACTGTGGATGCTGTAAATCAGGAACAAAAACAAAGTTGCTGGAAAAGCTCAGCAGGTCTGGCAGTATCTGTGAAGGAGAAAACAGAGTTAATGTTTCAGATCTGGTGACCCTTCCTCAGAAGGGTCACCGGATCTGAAACGTTAACTCTGTTTTTTCCTTCACAGATGCTGCCAGGCCTGCTGAACTTTTTCAGCAACTTTGTTTTTGTTCCCGACCAGTCTTTCGCAGCTAGCAGATACTTGGGGGGAGGGCAGGCAGGCAATATGGTGAGCTTTCTCAGCAATGGGGTGGAATGTCACTGACCACCTAACACACTCGCCCCTGCACTTGAAGAAAATGGGGATGCTTTGCCCTATTTTGATGTGTGAAAAATGAAATGATAGAGGTAAATTGAAATGGCTTAAAGTGATTGATTAAGGTGCAATAACATATGACACTTATTGTTGTTTACAAAACAATAGCCAATGCATTTCAAAGCAATTTATTGCATCTGCCACTTTGGATTGTTTCAGTTGGACAGTAATTTCTTTCTTTCCTCTGATAATAGATACGAGCCATCAATGAGGAGGACAACAGTATTCATCGACTGCTTGACCTTTATGAGGATTACTGCATGAAAATTATACTCTCCATCATTTATCTGTGCCATATTTATCTGCACAACATTTCAGTCAAGCTGAAGCAATCAACAATCTAAACAAACCATTAACCACCAAAGCATTATTTGTTGAGATACACATTTTCACAAATTTGCAAAATTATTTCAAGTACTAATGCACTGCAATGGAGTATATCATATTCCATTCCAACAAGTCTCAGTTTCCAGGCACTATTGAGCAAGTGACATTTCTCGTTTCATATAGAATGGAGTTAAGCAACCTAAGCTAACATCACTATTCATTGAGATAGTAAGAACTGCAGATGTTGGGGTCAGATATAACATGGTGTGGAGCTGGAGGAACACAGCATGCCAGGCAGCATCAGAGGAGCAGGAAGGTTGACGTTCCGGGTCAGGACCCTTCTTCAGAAATGGGGAGGGGGAAGGGAGCTCGGAAATAAATAGAGAAAGGAGGGTTGGGACTGGGGAAGGTAGGTTGGATAGTGATAGGGGAGTGCATGTAGGGAGCAGTGGGGATTGGTCAGTGAGGTGGGAGGGAAGATGGACAAGTTGTGTCAGGGCAAGGAGGCAGGGATGAGAGGGAGGGTCGGTCATGGGATGAGGCTGGGGGTGGGGAGATTTTGAAACTGGCAAAATCCACATCTAGGCCATTGGGCTGTAGGCTCCTGAGGCAGAATATGAGGTGCTGCTCCTCCTGTTTGCGGGTGGCGTCATTGTGACACTGGAGTAGCCCAGGATGGATATGTCACCCAGGGAGTGGGAGGGGGAGTTGAAATTGTTTGTGACCGGAAGGTGTTGTCATTTGTTGTGAACAGAGCACAGGTGCTCTACAAAACGGTCTCCGAGCCTCCGCTCCTGCACATCCCAGATGTCCTCCTATTTCAAGGACTGCAACTGCCCCCCTCCAGTGATCAAAAATGCCCTCCACTGCATCTCTTAAGTTTCCCGCACCCCTGTCTTCACATCGCCATCCTCCAACAGAAATAAAGACAGAATCCCCCTTGTCCTCACATATCATCCCACCAACCTCTGTATCCAATGTATCATTCTCTGCCACTTCCGCCACCTGCAATCCGACCCCAAAACCAAAGAGACATTTCCTTCCCCACCCCTATCTGCCTTTTGTAGGGACTGGTCTCCCCACGACTCCCCTGTCTGCTCCACGCTCCCCACTAACCCTCAGCACCTTTCTCTGCAACCACAGGAAATGCTACACCTGCCCCTATAGCTCCCTTCTTACCTCCATCCCAGGCACAAAACAAACCTCCCACATCAGACAGATGTTCACCTGCACATCCATCAATGTGGTCTACTGCATCCACTGCTCCCAATGTGGCCTCCTCTACATTGGTGAGACCAAGCGGAGGTTCGGAAACCGATCATCCCATGACCAAGCCTCCCTCTCATTCCCGCCTCCTTAAGCTGACACAACCTGTCCATCTTCTCTCCCACCTATCTGCTCCTTCCACCTTACTGACCAATCCCCGCCACTCCCTGCCTGCACTCCCCTATCATCATCCCACCAACCTGCCTCAGCCCCACCCCTCCTCTCTATTTATTTCAGAGCTCCTTGCCCCCTCCTCCATTTCAGAAGAAGGGTCCCAACCCGAAAGTCAACTTTCCTGCTCCTCTGATGCTGCCTGGCCTGCTGTGTTCCTCCAGCTCCACACTGTGCTATCACTATTCATTATGGTGTCTTTATTTACAAAATTCTCTTTGATTTCATTACTATACTCTTTCAATAAAGTGCAATTAGTTGGTCAAAGCTGTTCAGTTGTATATTGTCAAGAACAGAGCTGCTCAAAAATCAAAGATTGATTTTTCAGAGCTTATGGACTTCCACAATAAAAGATTCAAAATACATTTGACTAATAAAGACATATGTCTACCTCATGGCTCAGTGGCAGCCCTATCTGTGAGACATATTGGTTCGAATCTCACTCATGAAGTAATCACAGCTGACCCTAAAAGTGATACATTGTGGGCCACAAATCACAAAAACAATCCAAGATCTCATAGACTGCAAAAGAGCAGTATTCACTAACATGCTGTTGTGTGCAAGGGTGCCTTTCTGGAATAATGTCGGAGCAGGGGATACAATGTATCCTATATCATGCCATAATAATTCCTCCTGCTGTATTTGCATGACATGGTTTGTGCTGCTTTCATTGGAATACGGTCCTATTATGATCCCAGCTAATGCTGATTATTGAATTAATGAATTAGGTTTTATTTTGGGTTTTAACAAGGGCTCCTTCACTAAAACATGAAGGCTTGCTATGCTGCAGATTTGAATTAATAATGAAACATAACTTCATAACACAAACACAAATGAAGATAAAACAGAATAAACTAAGTATTTACATCTAACCCAAATTTAATGATTTTGAAGCACATGGTAAAATACAATCCTATTTAATCCCAAAAGGACCCCTTTACAGTACACAAACACCAAAAGAAAAATTCTCTATTCAATCACACGATAGATTTAACATAGAGATAGTAGGAACAGCCAATGCTGGAAAATCTGAGATTGCAAGGTGTGAGCTGGATGAACACAGCAAGCCAGGCAGCATCAGAGGAGCAGGAAAGCTG
>JAHRHZ010000024.1:25802753-25886517 GCA_024137785.1 Ginglymostoma cirratum
TGGCTTGCTGAGTTCATCCAGCTCCACACATTGTTATTTAAGTTTTAACATAGCTGCGCCTTCAATTCTCTGATATTGAGAATCAGATAGACTCTTCCTTGATTATTTATACAAACATTTAAAAGATAGTTTGACAGGTACATGAATAGAAAAGGTTTAGGGGGACATGGGCGAAATGCAGGCAAATGAGACTAGTTCAGTTTGGGGAACTTTATGGGATGGACAAGTTGGACTGAAGGGTCTGTTGTGGTTCGTTGGCTGGCTCGCCGAGCTGGTTCATTGTTTCGCAGACGTTTCATTACCCTGCTGGTTAACATCACCAGTGCAGCCTCTGATGAAGCATCGTTGTGTTTTCTCGCCTGTTATTTAAACTCTGGTGTCCATTGAGCTGGGTTACCTCACTTCCGGTTTTCCCTTCACAATGGAGTGTGTATGGGGTCTAGATCTATGTGTTTATTGATGGCTTTCTTTGTGCAGAACCAGGCTTCTAGGAATTCCTGTGCTTGTCTCTGCTTCTCCTGTCCCAGGATCCTGGTGTTGTCCCAACCAAATTGGTGGTTTTCCTTACCCATGTGGATGGAGATGAGTGAGTATTGGTCATGTTTTTTTGTTGCCAGTTGATGTTCGTGTACTCTTGTGGCTAATTTGCTTCCTGTCTGACCAATGTATTATTTGTCGCAGTCCTTGCAGAGAATCTTGTATATGACATTGGTCCTGTCCATAGTGGGTAGTGGGTCTTTGGTTCGGGTTAGCAGTTGGCGTAGGGTTGATGTGGATTTGTGGGCTACTCTGATGCCCAGTGGTTGTAAGAATCTTGTGGTTAGTTCAGATGTGTTCTTGATATAAGGTAGCGTGATGTGTGTGTTGGGGCATGTAGTATCTTCCTGGTGTCGTTCGTGTGATAGGCATTTTCTGACCCAGTTTTTCGGGTATCTGTTGTCCTTGAATACTTGGAAGAGGTACTCTTCTTCTTTTTGGAGTAGTTCTGTGTTGCTGTAGTTGTGTTGCCCGTTTGAATAGTGTTCTCATGCAACTTTGTGTGTGTTAGGGTGGTTGCTATTGAAATTCAGTACTTGGTCTGTGTGTGTGGCTTTGTTAGGAGTTCCTGATTTGTCCTGTGTTCCACCCTGACATCCAGGGATGCGAGCTGTTTGTTATTTTCTTTTTTGCTGGTGAATCTGATCCCGATGAGAGTGTTGTTTATTAGTTTGTGTGTCTAGTCTGGTCCTTTTAATAATGACAAAGGTGGTGTCCACATATCGTATCCATAGTTACAGTTGGATTAGCGGAGGGCCATGTTTTCAAGTCTGCATCACTACTTCAGCTATTAGTCTGGAGATACCCGAAAAACTGGGTCAGAAGATGCCTATTACACGAACAACATGAGGAAGATACTGCACACCCCAACACACTCATCATGCTACCTTACATCAGGAACACATCTGAACTGACCACAAGACTCCTGTGATTACTGGGCATCAGAGTTGCACACAAATCCACATTAACCCTACGCCAACTGCCCACCTGAACGAAAGACCCACTACCCACGATGGACAGGACCAAAGTTATATACAAGATTCCCTGCAAGGACTGCAGCAAACATTACTTTAGACAGATAGGAAGGAAATTAGCCACAAGGAGACACGAACATCAACTGGCAACAAAAAGGCACTCACTCATCTCCATCCACAAGGATAAGAAAAACCATCAATTCAGTTGGGACAACACCAGGATCCTGGGACGGGTGAAGCAGAGACAAGCACAGGAATTCCTAGAAACTTGGCTCTCGACTAAGAAAGCCATCAATAAACACATAGATCTAGACCCTATATACATGCCATTGCGAAGGAAAACCGGAAGTGAGGTAATCTAACTCAACGGACCCCAGAGTTTAAAATAACAGGCAGGAAAACACCATGGCGCTTCATTGGAGGCTGCAGGGATTATGTTACTCAGCAGGGTAATAAAACGTCTGCAGAACAATGCATCAGCTCAGCGAGCCAACCAACCACAACATCATAACCTGCGCTACAAATCTACTCTAAAACCTTGGAAGGGTCTGTTTCCATGCTGTATGACTCTATGACTCTATAACTGAAATTATACTTTCTTACTTTTACTTAATTCCTTTAAGGTTTTAACTAATCATTTGCGGTCTGAAACTTTTCCTTACGCTAAGGTAATCTTCATTAAAATTTTTGAAATAAATCATCATGGCTGCAGAAGAATTTACAAGTTAATTAGTAAGCCCCTTCAGATGTACAGACCATAGCCCACAAGTAATCAGCTCAAAATTCAAAATCTAAAATAAGTGATTTTAAAACATTGATAAATCACACAATGTTTACCATACCTCCACCAAAGGAAGAATGAAAATTTACCTTTAAGAAGCATTTTCATTACACATCAAAACATTTTATCACCACTCCTATGATATGGTAGCTGTAACAAAATATTGACATTAATCATACACTGAGTTACAGAATAAGCATATTTTACATGAGTCCATGGGTATTACATCACTTGGTGTCCTTTTAATAAAGTGTCAATTGTAACATTTTCCAGGTGCTTGAACAATTTTCGAATTGTATGGTTGAAGAATTAAGCTTTGCCAAAACAGTTGTAATCTCTTGTCTCAAATATCTTCCAAACAAAAATCCAAAGATTGTGTTCCGTATAAGGACCAGTCTCTTCCATGTTATTACTAATGTATATTTCAAAACAACATTGAACCATTACAAGGCTCAATGGCTTGAATCTTACTTTCTTTGGCTGTGTCAGTTTTGTTCAATGCTTTAGAGGGATTTTCACTACGTGATCTAGCAAGATCACATGCAATATCTTACCAAATTCACTTCATTATCAACAGGGACAACTAGTATAGTGCCCTTTATGCTCAATACTAGCCCCATCTTATCATGCGCCATTCCTTGAACAATTCTCCATTGCTGGGATATCCAAAAATTGACCAATAGACGTCACATTGACGTTATCTTTAAAAGGTCTTTGTGCACACGGAAAACCTTTGATTGTTCTGAAATTCTCCCCGACCATGGCAGACAAAGGAAATTTAACACTCACTGTGCAGGCGGGGACCTGGATGCCATGCTGGATAGGTGTGTGTGGAGACAGGGCATCACCAGGACCAGCAGTGGAGGCCACAATACCAGGCGTTGTCATTATGGTCTGAGGGTGCAAGCCAGGTTGCTGCAGTATCAGCTGTCTAGAGGAATGTACAGCAATGTAGAAAGGAGGCCAATAACCTTCTCCTCTATGCCAGCCTAAGTGCCACCACTTTCTGTCTGATACCTCATACTCACTCTATTTCTGCATCTGTAACCACATCCCTCCAAATCTCATGCTCGACCAATCTCAATATTGACTGCAACATCTTCATCTGCTCCTTCTCACTCAGTCCAGCCTCCAATGCCATTAACCCTGCATGCCATCTGTGCTGCCTACTTAATCACTCAGGACACCTCCCCACCTTATGCCAGCACTAACTGCTGTGCCAGAGATAAAAGGTACTGCAGATGCTGGAGAATCCGAGATAACAAGTTGTGGGGCTGGATGAACACAGCAGGCCAAGCAGCATCATAGGAGCAGGAAAACTTGACGCTGCTTGGCCTAGACCCTTCATCAGAAATGGGGGAGGGGAAGAGGGTTCTGAAATAAATAGGGAGAGAGGGGGAGGCGGATAGAAGATGGATAGAGGAGAAGATAGGTGGAGAGGAGGCAGACAAGTCGAAGAGGCGGGGATGGAGCCAGTAAAGGTGAGTGTAGGTGGGGGGGTAGGGAGGAGATAGGTCAGTCCAGGGAGGACGGACAGGTCAAGGGGGCGGGATGAGGTTAGTAGATAGGAGATGGGGATGGGGCTTGAGGTGGGAGGAGGGGATAGGTGAGAGGAAGGACAGGTTAGGGAGGCGGAGATGAGCTGGGCTGATTTTGGGATGCGGTTGGGGGAGGGGAGATTTTGAAGCTTGTGAAGTCCACATTGATACCATTGGGCTGCATACTGGCTCCATCCCTGCCTCTTCAACTTGTCTGCCTCCTCTCCACCTATCCTCTCCTCTATCCATCTTCTATCCGTCTCCCCTTCTCTCCCTATTTATTTCAGAACCCTCTTCCCCTCCCCCATTTCTGATGAAGGGTCTAGGCCCGAAACGTCAAGCTTTCCTGCTCCTATGATGCAGCTTGGCCTTCTGTGTTCATCCACTCTACTAACTGCTGTGCCACTCACTTTCATCTCCCATTATACCTTATTATCTCTGTCTCTCTGTTTCTCTCTCTCTCGTATTTCTAGCGTAAAACAGTACACAATAGAGTAGAAAGAGTATTAGAGGCTGCCAAGGTCCCCTGCCTGACTGAGGACTGCAAACAACCACGACAAGATTCCCAGCTTTCCATATTAAACCACATGAAAATGCAGCAATACTGTGAGCCTAGTATCTTGGGCTGAAGTATAAAACACAAAAATACAAGACAATGCAAAGCAGAGATGCTGCAAGTACCCAGGCAGGCACAGAGTGAGTGACAGCAAGTAAACAAGATCAAGATGCAGAATGGTCCAGTTCAGTCTATGAGCAGGATGCATGTCACTGAGTGCAAAGTGTCCTTGCTTCAACATTGCAATAATGGTTGACGTTTCACCCTGTGCTGCAGAATTACAATACAGATAAGTACTGTAAGTGCCATGAGGATTCCTAGAGGGTGGAACATGTTGGATGCCAATGTCTGCGGATTTGGGGTTCATGAGTCTGGTTCCTGTGGAGTATGCCCTGAGATATTGGTACCAGATGTACAACATATAGAGCAAAGCAAAGATGCCAGATACCCACTCTGTCTTCCATGTTGAGAATTCTCAACATTTTGGTCAGAACATTGAGTAAAGGAGCTGGGACATCATCTTGCAGCTGTACAAGGCATTAGTGAAGCCACTTTTATACTAGTGCATACAATCCTGGTCATCGTTCTAGGAAAGATGTTATTAAACTTGAGAGGGTGCAGAAAAGATTTACAAGGATGTTGTCAGTGCTGCAGGGTTTGAGTTAAAGGGAATGGCAAAATAGGCTGAGCTTCTTTTCCCTGGAGCATCGGGGGAAGAGGTTTATACAATCATGAGATACGTGAATAGGGTATATAGCCATGGTCTTTTTCATTGGGTGGGAAAGTCCAGAAGTAGAGGGCACAGGTTTAAATTGAGAGGGAAAAGTTTTAAAAAATGAACTGAAGGGTAACTTTTTCACAGAGTGTGCTATATGTATGGAACAAGCTGTGAGAGGAAGTGGTGGAGGTGGGTACAATTACAACATTTAAAACACATCTGGATGGGAATGTGATTAGGAAGGATTTAAAGGGATTTGCTGGCAAATGGGATTAGGTCAGATTGGGATGTCTGGTCAGCGTGGATGCATGGGACCAAAGGTTCTGTTTCCATGCTGTATGACGCTATGACTCTATATCTAGTTTACTCACTGCAGGTTGTAGTATGCGAAGCTGCATATTAATAAGGTGACATTTGCACACAATAACTTCCTTAATAGGATAGTTGCTGCCCACCAGTGAGAATCTCATTTGGATGCCTGGAACCTGCTTAAAAGATACAATGCATTGTTCCCAACATTGAGATCAACCTTGCTGGACTTCTGGCAGAACTCTGCCAAATTTCTCACAATACCCTATGCTATATGGGGCCATTTACGATTCTGAACTCTGTCTCTTTTCAATGTTTGAATATTTTTCTGACATGCAGTCAGTTTCTTTGAAAAGTAATTGGCAGGCCCATCTCATCGTCTGAAAGTAAACCCCCACCCATCACCATTGGCTTCGCTGGCACCAACAGTCAGTTTGAATGACATTGCATAATTTGGCTCCACTGAAAGTGGTCTGGTTGTCAGCTCAGCTTTCAATTTTTCAAAGGCACTTTGGCAAACTTGCAACCATTCAAATTGTCTACTTTTCTGCAACAAATTTGTTAAAGGTGAAATGATAATGCTAAAGTTTGAAACAAACTTATGATAAAACCCACTCATGCCTACATAACACGAAATTTTGTGTTTAGTCCTAGGCTCAAGGAAGTCCAAAAAAGCTCATATTTCACTTCTTGAGGTATGAATTGGCCTTATCCAACAGTGTGGCACAATTATGTGACCTTTGTCTCGGCAATTTTTTCTCAGCCAGATTTATAATCAAGTTGGCTTTCTGCGACGAATCAAACTATTCAGTTAAGTGGTGTAAATGTTCTTCCCTGGTTGTACATGAACGACTAAATCATTGTTGTAAACAAGACATTTAATGTTGTGGTGCCCCATAGAAGTGTGAGTAGCATAGGCAATGGCAAAGTTTGTTGCAGAATCTGGTAAGAAGCCCAGCCAGGCCTAATGCAACATTGGTAACATCTCACTGCATCTTTTATGCAATTACAGAGCAGTTTGGCAAGTTTAGAAGGGGGATTAGATAACACAGTGTGGAGCTGGAGGAACACAGTAGGCCAGGCAGCATCAGAGGAGCAGGAAAGCTGACGTTTCGGGTCGGGATCCTTCTTCAGAAATGGGAGAGGGGAAGGGGTCTCTTAAATAAGTAGAGAGAGTGGGGGTCGACCCTGCTTTCCTGCTCCTCTGATACTGCCTGGCCTGCTGTGTTCCTCCACATCCGCACTGTGATGACTCCAGCATCAGCAGTTCTTACTGTCTTTAGAAGGGGGACTGTAGCTTATTAAATATCTTACCTCATTAACATTCAGCTTCCAATCCCAAATGCACTGAACAAGCTAGACATTGAGAATTGTTGATATGGAAGCCAGGATAGGTACCTGACAAGTATGGCTCACTGCTTGTTCTGATAACTCCATGTTGAACACCAAGTACCAACATCTCAGGGCACAATCTATGGGCACTGGCCACATGCAACCACAGACACTGACATGTACATGTCTCTAAAATATTTCACATATCTCCAATCCATTTGCAGTTTGCTTTTGCAATTCAGTGTTGCACCTCAGGCTGCATTGGTAACGATCATTGCCATACTACAGCAGGGACACCGTGTTCCAGGACATGTTCATGGACTGGAAAAGGCTGCATTTCCAGCTCTTCATTCACTATCACAGCCGTCACTCACTCTGAGCTTACCTGGATGCTTTCTCTGCTTTGCCTTGCCTTGCCTTTCTGTGAGATGCTCATAGGCTTGTAGTACAACAGTATTGTTTTGCCAATTTGCACAGATATGAAGCCAAGAAGATTGTCATGGTTGTTTACAGTCCTCAGTCAAGTCAAGGGAAATGGCTTTCACTGAAGAGTGCCAGCACAATAAGTCAAGGTCAGCTTCTGATACAAGTCTAGAGGTTGTGTATAGTCTATTAGCCATTTGGGACAGTCAGAATCATGATGATGTCCACGTAAGGGAGGAACTAAATGCTCATCAGTAAATCACTCATCTTAAGTGTTTTGTACCTACTGTGGACTATTTTCCTCCTGGAATGACTGACAAGCATAAATTAAGGGAGATTTTGGACAGCACGTCTGTTACTTTTGGTACAGGTGGGAGGTAAACTGAGCCAGTGAGTAGACAGCAGGGATGCAGCAGGGTTAATGGTGTTGGACATTGGGTTGGGGTGACAGTAAGTGAGGGAAGAAGTTGCAGGCAATAGTGAGAGTAGCAAAGCTTTTGCCTTGTTGGAGGTGGATGCAGTTGCAGAGATGGATTGAGTGTGAAGTAGCAGAGAGAAGATGGTGCCATGGACCTTGGCCAAGAAGAGAAGGGCATCGATTTTCTGCCTTCACTGTTGGGCATTCCTCCAGATGACTTGTGACTTCATCAACTCAGGTGGCAGCATCAAACCAGGCCGGCAGAGTCTGATGATACGGTACCTTCTGCTGGTCCTGGTGGAAGAGGAGACTTCACTCTGCACCATCCTATCACCAGGACCTCCAGGTGCCATTCCATTATGCAGGGCACAGATTTTTATTTGTTTTCCATTTCTAAGGAACCTTTAAGGGTAGTTCTGGACTGACAGTGCTTATCCAGGTCCACAATGGAATTTTGAAGATGATATGGGGAGCAGGGGATGCTGGCCTTTTGGCACATCACTGCTGAGTGGTGTAGATGGACTTGAATTGGAAGAGAGTGCATTGAGCAGGAGTAATACCTGCTTCTACATGATAGACAGTGGAGAACCGGGCAGAGCAAGACAGACAGGACTTGACTAAGACTCAGTTCCAATAGATGTGAACTGGCTGCAGTAATTACTCATTGACAGTAAAGTTACTGTTATTCAAAAGGCACACAGTTCTTATCTGTACCCAGAAACAAATTAAACTTTTGTTTGTTTTTTTCTTTGCTTTTGTTGCTAATAAAAGTGACAGTTTACAATCATTTGAATGTTTACCATGTGACGGTCCCATATTGAACAATGAGAAGATATTATGCTTCACCAGGCATTTGGGGAAGAGAGCACTCGCTTAGAGACTATTTTAAGATAGAATGACAGTAAGAACAAATAACTTGTGCATCTTACATCTTATATAACAACACATTTACAATGTGCACTTGTTTTTGCAATTAAGTATGTGCTGTGCCACCTATGTGTCCAAGAATCATTTATTTCTTGTTTCCCTCTGACTTACATGCATGGAGAAGGACAACTCCTGGCTGACAGTGGGTGTATAGCTGAGCTTTAAAAATGGCACGGCACTAGAAATTCTGCGAAGTTCCAGCAGAAGCGTATACTTCCATCTCTGGTGAGAGGGAAGAAAAGACGAGAGGGGCAGTATAGAAGTGTGATGGATAGGTAATGAGGTGAATTTCAGAGAATAGCATGAGAAATTGCACTAGGAACCACAGACAGGAACCGTGCGTGAAACTCATCAGAATTGATACTTAACTGATTCCTGGTCAAAATCAGCCCATTGAGTGACACAAGAAGCTCAAGAATGCCATTATAGAAGTGAATCTTGTTGTGGTTGACTGAAAGCAAAAGAAGTATCTATCGTTAGTTGCAGATGTATAACTGCTGATTACAGAGTTACTCAAGAAGAGAAGGATGATGTCAGTGATAACAAGGTGTAGAGCTGGATGAACACAGCAGGCCAAGCAGCATCAGAAGAGCAGGAAGGCTGACGTTTCAGGCCTAGACCCTTGCTCTTGTTTTGAATGAGTTTCTGAGTACTCATTTTGAAACAACTGCACTATTGAAAATATTGCAGATTTTTAATTTAACTTTAGACCCTTGGATTAATCACAGTTTCAGAAAATAACAGTCTCCATGTACTTGTCACATGAAAAATGTTTTCCACTCGCAGTTTGTAATACTAAACCAAATGCAAATATTGCAATAATAATGGACGGCTCAGGTAGACCTATTGTTTCTGCCTGCTCCTGCCCCAGAGAACTCATCTCTTCCTACCTCAACTCACTTTTTCCTTCCCTTGTTCAATCCCTTCCCATTTATATCCGCGACTCTTCTGAAAGTTTTATGTCACTTTCAGAATTTCCAGTTCGTGAGCTCCAGCCACCTCTTCTTTACCATGGACGTGCAATCCCTTTACACATCCGTCCCCCACCCCCCCATCAGGATGATCTCAGGCTTTCCCCTCCTTCCTTGAAAAGGCCTGAACTGTCCCCACCCATCCTATCCTGGCTTGTCAAGATCGTCTTTGCTTTGAAAAACGTCTCCTTCAACTCTTCTCACGTTCTTCAGGTCAAAGAGGTGGCCATGGGTATCTGCATGGGCCACAGTTATGCCTATCTCTTCAGTGGGGTTTCATAGAACATTCCTTGTTGCAGTCCTACTCAGGCCCCACACACAACTCTTTCTCCAGTACTTCAATTACCTCATCAGTGCTGCTTCTCTTTCTCATCCAGAGTTGGAAAAATTTAGCAATTTTCCTTCCAAATTCCACCCAGGTCCCTCCTTTACCTGGTCCATCTCTGACTTCTCCCATCCAAGTAGCAGCGATTTACCTGCACTTCATTCAATTGAGTCTACTGTATTCACTGTTTACAATGTGGTCCCCTCTACACTGGGAGAGGAGACGCAGAGGGGGTGACCACTTTGCAGGATACCTGATTCCAACCTTACATGTTTTTACCCTCCCCACACTTGGTCCTGTTATGACATAGGTTGCTTTTAGCATGGTCACCCATTCTCAAGTACTCCTGGACCTATTATCACATGATATGTATTGCATTCTGTGCAGCTCACTTATTTTCCCCTATCTTAGTTCTTAGTATCACTTTTCCTCTGTCCTGGCCTGTGACCCATAATCTCCTTGTTTACCTACTCCTTTCAAATTTCTGTCTGCCTGGGCTTATGCCCACATATCCACTCACTTCTCCCCTTCTCCTCCACCCCAACCTGCCCCCATCTCCTCCAACTTTGGTGTAAATACCACTACTTCCTAGCTGCTAATAACTTTAATGAAGAGTCCCATTGGTAGCTGACCACGCTATCCTCCTTCTGCTACATGTCTTCTGCACATCTGGCTCCTGTACCATCTGTTGAACCTGCAGACTATATTTGCGGTAATTTCATTTTTGCTTTGGTAAAGTGCTTTCAAACTCACGCTAACCCCACTGATGAGAGTCTTTAAGATGTTAATGGGAAAAGACAGGGTATATAAAGATTAACTATTTCTGCTGGTTGGAGATTTTAGAATGAAGGTGCATAGCCTAACAAACTGGGGTCAGAATGTTCAGGGGAGATGTTAGGGAGCACTTCAACATACAAATGAAGGCTGCAGTTTTGAAGTCTCTTCCACAAACGGTAGTGGATGCTTGATCATTCCCATATGAATTCAAAGGCCTTTTCAAAGTATTGCCTGAGCTTCTACTGTTGCTATCGGTAACAGGTAGCCGATTGTGATGGGAGGTATCTGTTTCGTAATGGTAAAGAGGTAGTTCAGTAGTTACATTGATAATGTAGCCAACATTCATCCATTGTGTTTTTTCAATATCCTGAGCATCCTGCTCATTTTCAAGAAATAGGACAGGTTGAATGGGGTTCAGCTCGTCATTTCCAGTGTTTGGGTGGTAGAGAAGGACTGAGGCAGTTGAATTGGAATCGCTGAGAGGGAAGGAAATCTGCTGTCCTTACCTGGTCTGGCCTACATCTGACTCCAGACCCAACCTGGTTGACTCATAGTTGGCCTCTGAACAATTAGGCATGTGCATTAAACACTGCTTTGCCAGCGGCATCTACATCCCATGAAAGTATAAAAAAGTAATCAGTTTTTAATTTTAATTGGGACGGATAAATTTTATTAAGCAAAGGCATTAAGGGAAATAGGCCAAAGACTGGTATAACCACAGATCTACTATGATATCATCGAATAGTGGGGCACGTTCCAGGGTCTAAATGGCCTTGTCCTTTCCTTTGTAGATCTTGGCTTCTTGTGGTCATCACAACTTTCTACAGCCTGATTACAGCTTTCAAACCAAACTAGGCAGGTCCTTTGTTCCAGCTTTCTATGCATGTAGGTGCAGTTTGACATGTCTCTGCCTATAAGTTTGCTCATATTCTCTCTCTCTTATGTTCTTTGTCTGCCCATACCCAACCCTCTTATCATCAACTCTTGGTTCAACAAGCAACCACTTTGTGTTACAATAAAATACATTGTTTGGTCTCTAATACTATGTGTGGATGACTCTTACAAAGAAAACCAATACTTACATGGTTTGAAAAATGTGGCTCAAAGAATAAGCTACAAAAAAAATCAATATATCAGCACCTGTAGTAGCCAATGCTGGGCAAATTCTGTTCTGACAACTTCATCACAACAAAAACAGAAATTGCTGATAAAACCCAGCAGGTCTGGCAACATGTGTGGGAAGATGGAATTTAAATTTCATCACAATCTTGTTCTAACTTGATTTTGCAAAATTCAGTTGTTAAGTTACAAATGCTAATCATTTTACTGCTGAGAATAAAACCACACTAATTCTTGTTGCATAACAGTGCATAGATTGCTGTAGTCTGGCTTATCAACACTCTCATGCAAACAGCCATCCATCCTCAAATACAATGCATCCCATTTCATGGTGATTGTGATGTACCTTCCACCAATATCTTTTTGTTTGGAACTGTACCAAAAGTTTCAGCTATCCCTTTAGCCATCTCCTTGCAATGGTGCTTTCTCCATCTGGCAGAGACATCCCGTAACAAATACACAACACTTAACACCTGCACTACTACTAGAATTTGTTGGAATATTCAATCCTTGGATTATCAGCATGTTGGGGACCCTGTCCTAAATGTTTTGTCACCACAATGGTGTTGCATAAACTATGCAATCAACATCTTCGTTTATTTCCTTACATTTCTGTTCTAACAGAGGAAATATATCTTATGTACCCTCTTCAGCTCCTTCTAAGTGGATGTTAGCGGCTTGGCTGACGTGGGTTTCACGTTAAATATTTGTCTGATATATTGCATTAGATTATCCATTGTATCTTCCTCCACTTGTACATTAGCTGTTTTTCACTGCTGGATATCCTCCAATTGTATCTTCCTCACCAGGGCTAGGATCTGTGGTTGCAGTGCACCATGATTTCTCAGTGATTTCCTGTATGATGGTGGTCATGCAATATCCCTCTTGCCCATGCACACCACTTGTGTCAGCTCTATTTTAGCCAGTATTGTCTCATGGTGCAGTTAGATATGGGTTTAAACCCACATTTGACTCTCTAAAATTGGATGCGGACACACTATTGTTTGTGAAACTATTGTACATCCTTTTAAGGTTATACTAATCATGAGATCCCCATCTCACCCACCATCTTGAGTGCATTGGGCACTACATTATCGTACATTGCATAATAAACTTCCCAAAAACCACGTGTATTATTTACTCTACATACAATTTTTTCTAGGTTGAGTCCCTTAAGGCTGGGCCAATTAACATTTACTTCTACACATCACATACAGTATTTGTGGAGTGCAATGTACAAAACCCCAGAGCTATTAACCAATGACATTGACTCTCTGGACAAGCCTTCATTAGTAATCCATACTGGTACTACTCTCTTCTGCAGCTTCTTCAGGATTTGCCTAGTCTGTACTACTGGACAAGTCAGATTCCAGAATGAAATCTGGGCTGGTATGTTTTGTTTTGTTTAGTTATTTAATATGGTGGTTATTCTCTGAGACAAATTCAAACAAGGTTGCAGAATTCATTTGACCATAGAACAGACTTTTATTACAAAAAAAGGACATAAATGAATAAACAGGCATTCCAAGTTAGAAGACATTTAGAAAGATCTGAAAACACATAGCAGAACGAAGTTTCAACCTAGTTTTTGACTCTGTTACAGAGATTCAGACCAAACTTCACTATGTTTCCACTTAACTGACTCCTCACACTTTCTCTGCTCTGGACTATGCAGAGGCTGCTGTCATAAACAATTCCTAGTCTGAGACTCAAAATCTACTCAGTTCTAGTAAACATCAGATTTTTTTTGACCAAACTCTCCTGGTTTCGAAGATACACAAATTAAACCTTTCTACCAAGGTGACTTATTCCCTTAGCTCCCTCTAGAAGAAAAACTCAACTTTCTTCTAATCTCAACCCTGGTGTCTTCTGAACTGAATTTTAAAAATGCCTCGCTCAATCCTAGAAACTTCTCAACTGAAAACTATGTTAGTGGCCTTTCATATCTAGCCACATATTGTAAACCCATTAGTATAGACACCTTTCTGTTAATGCCAGAGCAATCTGTAGGCATCTGCTTTCTGGTAAATACTAGATTTATTCACTGTTCTGGAAGGACTCTCTGACCTATTTCTTCAAAGACAACACTTCACACAAGTAAGTAATGTACATTTTCCTCTACGTTGAAAATAAAATTCCAAAAATAATATCGATATATACAAATTATGCACCCTTCACCACACTCTTTCTCTTGTCCCAACATTTTCATGGATACTTTTCCCCTCTCATCATAAATAATGGAGCACAAATACTTATTTTGGACACTGCTCCTTCATATTTTGGGAGGAGGGGCTAGATCCCTCCTGTTCTGGAATGGACTGTTCACAATGGTGACTTTAATTTGGTCATCTCTTTCCTTCGCTCCTGCCTAAGTTCTTTCCTTATTCCTTTAAGGATAAGTCAGCCTCCCCAGCTTTTCCAGTAAAGGTTTCCTCCCTTAAAGTGCTTTCTTAAATTCCTTTTTAATTGCATCTTTCACCCATAGTTGTAGCACATGAAACTGCCACTGCCATCATCTTTCAATTACCCCTCTTGTTTCCATGGCTGGGTGATAGTGAAGTATTTGAGACTCAAAGCATTGTCCCAGTAGAAAAGCATCATCATTACAAATGGAAGCTGTAAGTCCAACAGAAAGGTATGTGAGTTGAATATGCAGGAAACATGTGCCTGCAATCAGAAGGGTGGGTAGCTTTGGCATTATGAAATGGAATGGTTACAAAGCAGGATGGTTCAGTCACCCACTCTTGTCTGTCTCTCAAGAAACCAAGCAATTGGATTGTGATCATATATCAACATCCTGGGGAGTTACCATTGACTAGAAATGGAACTAGACAAACTGTAATACATGCAGTGACTACAAGTGGAGGCCAGATGATAAGGATGCTGGAATGAGTAACTCACCTTCTGTTCCCCCCAAACCCCACCCACTTTGCCATCGTTCATCTACAAGGCACAAGTCAGGATTGTGATAAAATACTCTCCGCTCACCTGGATGAGTGCAACACTCAAGAAATTTAACACAATTCAGGATAAAGCAACCCATTTATCTGGCAACCAATCACCATCTTCTATGTTCACTCCCTTCACTACAGCTCACAGCAGCATGCACCATTTACAGATGCACATTTTCTTCAGCATTAGTTCATCAAAGCAACTAACCAAAAGACCCTTCAGCAGCATCTTATAGACTTGCCATCTCTAGCACCTAGAAGAACAACAGCAGCAAATCCATGGACCATGCGTTTTGAGGAAGGGTCACTGTACCCAAAACGTTAACTCTGAATTTTTCTTCACATATGCTAACAGACCTGCTGAGCTTTTCCAGCAACTTCTGTTTTTGATCCTGAGCAAATCCATGGGAATGCCTCCAGTCACATACCATCCTGACTTAGAACTATATAGCCTTTCCTTCACTGTTGCTGGGTCAAAGCGCTGGAACTTCCTCCTAACAGCACTGTGGGTGAACTTATGAGAAACAAACTGCAGCAGTTTGAGATGACAGCTCACCACCACATTCTCAAGGATAATTAGGAGTGGGTAATAAGTGCTGACCTAGCTAGTTAAGCACACATCACATGAATTTATTGATTAAAATAAAAGATATATCAACCAAGGTGGCACAGTAGGTTGTAATCAGCAGGGAATTTTCTTTGCTCATGTTTGACTTGATGCAATGAAACTTCTGCACTCATCCAGGTGAGCGGAGAGTATTTTATCACAATCCTGACTTGTGCCTTGTAGATGATCGATGGCAAAATGGGTGGGGTTGGGGGGAACAGAAGGTGAGTTACTCACTCCAGCATCCTTATCATCTGGCCTCCACTTGTAGTCATTGCATGTATTACAGATTGTCTAGTTCCATTTCTAGTCAATGTTAACTCCCCAGGATGTTGATATATGATCACAATCCAATTGCTTGGTTTCTTGAGAGACAGACAAGAGTGGGTGACTGAACCATCCTGCTTTGTAACCATTCCATTGTTGAGGACTCCAAAGAAAACTCCTTCCTGACTGTAAACCTTGCTCTACCACCTCTAGAGGGCGTGTCCTGTCATACTGGCCTGACCTGTTAATGGGACCAGACACACCCAGCGATGGTGATTGTGGTTTCTGCGATGTTGTCTGCAAGTTATCACTGTGAACTGGACAATGTCAAGCTAATACTTGAATAGTCTCTGGATCACTGAATTTTGCCTCAAGCCCTCAAATGTTGGCAAGGAGGATTTTGCAGATGCAGATATAACACTTGCCCATTTACCTTCTCCCTCCCCACTATCCCAGGGCTCAAACATACCTTTCAGGTGGAGCAACACTTCACCCGCACTTCCCAGAATCTAGTCTACCGCATTCACTGCTCACAATGTGGTCTCTTCTACATTGGGGAAACAAAATACAGACTGGGTGACCGCTTCACAGAACATCTACGTTCTGCTCGCAAAAAAGACCCTGAGCTACCTGTTGTCTGCCACTTTAACATGACATCCTGTTCCCTGGCCAACACCTCTGTCTCTGGCTTGCAGCTTCCAGCAAAGCTCAACGCAAGCTGGAAGATCAACACCTCATTTTCCTCTTGGGGACCCTGTGGCCCTCCGGACTCAATATTGAGTTCAATAATTTTAGGGCCTAAACCTTCCCATATCTTAGCCCCCTACCCCACACACCAGGCCTTGTTATCACACAGCCTGCCATTACACACTACCTATTGTTAGTCACTAACAGTCCTCATTGACAACTATTTACCCTCTTAGCCACATGGTTATCGACTCCTTTGCCTATCCAACTCTTATTCTCTTGCTTTGGGCTCTATCCTATTGTTAACTTGCTAACTCCTCCCTCTCCCTATTTCCTGCATATAAACCAACGTTTTCCCAGCTAAAATCAGTTCTGAGGAAGGGTCAGCTGACCCAAAATGTTAACTCTCACTTTTTCTTCATAGATGCTGTCAGACCTGCTGAGCTTTTCCAGCAACTTCTGTTTTTTGTTGTTGAGGATTTTGCAGGGTTGGGAAGGCTGTGTTTGCCAACATCATTCTAATATCTAGGTCACTGGTAGATTGTTTGTCCTGTTTCCTGCCTTTGTTTAGATTTCGTAGCAGTTTAATACAACTGATTGGCTTGCTGGGCCATTTCTGAGAGCCATTAAGAGTCAACCAGATTGCTGTAAGTCTAGAGTCAAAAGTAGGCCGGACCAGGTAAGGAAAGCAGATTTCTTTCCCTGATGGACATTAGAGAACCAAGATGAGTTTTGACAACAATCACCAGTGCTTACATGATCTTCATTAGGCCATTTTTAATTCCAGACATTTATTGATTTCAGACCTAAGACAAAATTGAGTATAAGGCACTAGACCTTGCCCAGATTTGGGTGAACCAATTAATACATTGATGAAGTAAAATTCCCCAGGAAAATTTATTGGAGTGTCTCCAATGCTCGAGAAACTAGAATTCACTTGGAATATCCAGAATAAAAGAGTAATGTGAGGAAAAGGCAGAAAAATAATCTGTGCCTTTTAATTTCTTACATTAAAAACTGGTGTTATGGGATAAAAAGCAATTTGATTTATTGAGGTGGTTGGGAACAGGTTTGAGAATTTGAGTATGGGAGCAAAGAGGTCTAGCTTCAATGCCATAGAACACCGGCAAGGATGCACATAGAGTATTGTGCAGAGTTGTGGGCCCCTTAGCTAAGGAAGATACACTTGCCATAGAAGAAGTGCAAAGGAGGTTCAGCAAATTGGTTCCTGGAATAGTGGGATTGTCCAATGAGGAAAAATTTCTTGTATTCTATGGCGTTTATAAAAATGAGATGTGAGAGTAGATATCAAGTAGATCAGAAAAGAGGTGTGAGGTCTACAACCAGGTGACATGGTCACAGAATAAAAAATAAGCCATTTAGGACTGAGATGAGGAGAAACTTCTTCACTCAGAAAGTTGTGAATCTTTGGAATGATCGATTTCAAGAGGTTGTGAAAGTTCAGTTATTAAGTAGGTCCAAGACAGAGATAGATTTCTAGTTACTAACAACATCAAATGAAATATATCTCATAAATACAGGATAATTATCAGCTATGAAGATTCACTACATAGGCTAGGGTTGTTTTCCTTGGAGCATAGATGGAGAAGGAGGGACCTATCTGAGGTCTACAAAAGTATGAGAGGCTTAGATAGGATCAATAGTGTTATACCTCACTGGGGTTGCACACCAGAAGTCAAGCTCTGCTATTCCCAGAGCTGTCACATAAGTTGAAGATTTTAAAAAGTATACAGAATTCCCCAGTTTAACTTCCCTTTAGACCCAGGTTGATAGAAAGCATGGACCAAGTTTCTGTACTGATCAAGAATTACTGGTTATTACAAGTGAATAGATATGGGTAAACAATTATGAACACTCAGCTAATTTTACCTGTTAAAGCTATCCCCCTTATAAACTCTCCCTTTAACACACAGACAGTAAGGTAGAGACAGAATAAAACATAGGTATTATGGACAGAGGGAAAACTGAGAACACAGTTCAGTGATCTCTGTTCACTGGATCTGCTTCTTTGTTTTCCTTTTCTGGACACTTTCACTTGTTTGCAGGAAGCGTGGAATGACTGATACATACTTATAAAAGGTCTCTGACTTATTAATTAAAAGTCACAAGTTAAAATAACTGCCAAACGAAGAATAAAGTCATTTTCATCAGGATTAAAATGGATTTTACCGCAGAGATCAGAGAAAATTCCTGAGCTGGTGAAGATCTGATGGCTTCTCTCAATCCACTCTCAAGCTGGACATGTACCAATCACATAGTTGTTGTCAGGCAGAAGGCCTTTATCATCAATAACTAGTCACAAATTCATAAACCAATCAGCTACTTGTTACCAAGATAGTAGGAACTTCAGATGCTGGAGAATCTGAGATAACAAGGTGTAGAGCTGGATGAACACAGCAGGCCAAGCAGCATCAAAGGAGCAGGAAGGCTGATGTTTCGGGCCTAGAACTTTCTTCAGAAAGAAGCTCCTCTGATGTTGCTTGGCCTGCTGTGTTCATCCAGCTCTACACCTTGTTATCTCAGCAACTTGTTACCAACTGAATCTCCATTTGTGCACACCATTTGGCTCCAGCTCATCTACAAACTGCACTTCAACTGAAATTGAACCCACACAAGGCCCTTGAGGAGTATAAAGGAAGCATAAAAGAACTTGAGCAGCAGCTGCGTCAACTTTAAATAATTAATTCCATTGAAAAATGTAACAGAATAATAGATTATTTAACTACTGAGTAGTAACTGTTCCAATGTAGTAACATGCCACAAACACACCATTGGCAAAGGCAACTTCAGTAAAATAGATCATCTCACAGGCAATTCTCCAGTCCAGGAGGAAAAAAAACATTCAAGAGAAAACCCTGAGAGAGAGAGTAGCAGGGTGAGATATACTGCAGCTTCCAAACCCAGTTTCCAGACCCCAGCAGCTGCTGATGAAAAACTAAAACTAAAAGTCCTGGCTCTGGGGGGCTTGACCACATCCATTCAGGCTGCTTCTTTTGTCCCAACTTTAAAAAAAAGGCCAAGCTGTTTACTTTATTGGATTCAATTGATAGCTTTGCACCCTCTGTCTTAAAACCACTCTCCAAAAAAACAAAACAAACAGGATACAGTACACCTCTTAAAGCTGTAGTAACATCACAGAGTTTAATTTGGACAGTTGTGATGTGATTTTAGGAGGTCAAATGCAAGAGAAAAATATGCATTAAATGGCTGAACCCTAAGCTGCTTTGATACACAGAGGGATCCTGGCGTGCATGTCCAAAGCTCCCTGAAAGTGGCAACACAAGTGTATAAGGTGGTAAAGAAGGCTTATGGCATGCTTGCCTTCATCAGCTGGGGAATTGAGCATAAAAGTTGGCAAATCATGTTGCAGCTGTATAAGATTTAATTAGGCCACATTTGGAGTACTGTCTGCAGGTCTGCAGACTGCCACATTATAGGAAGGATGTGGATGCTTTGGACAGGGTGCTAAAGAGGTTTACTGGGATGTTGCCTAGATTACAGTGTATTAGTATAAGGAGATAAACTTGGATTGCTTTTGCTAGAGCGTCAGAGGCTGAGGGGTGATCTGATGTAACTATATAAAGTTATGAGAGACATGAATAGGGTGGATAGTTGGAGTCATTTCCCCAGGGTGGAAATGTCAAATAATAGCAATCATAGGTTTAAGGTGAGAGGGGGTAAATCTAAAGATGTGTGAGGAAACATTTTTACACAAGGGTGGTAGGTACCTGGAATGTGCTGCAGGGGGGTGGTCGAAGCAGAAATGACAGCCATTTTTGTGAGGCATTTAGATAGACACATGACCGGACAGGGATTTAAGGGATATGCACCATGTACAGGCAGATGGAATTAGTTTAGAATGTAATTATGGTCAGCACAGACATAGTGGGCTTAAGGGCCTGTTCTTGTGTTGTACAGTTCTATATTCAAACTACTGCACGAGCTGCAGCTGCATCAACTTTAAATGAGTTACTTTTAAAAGCCGCAGTTATCCTTTAGCCATCCTTGGTTTTTAAAACCAGTTATTTTCTCATTTGAGACCACAACCATAATTATAATAAAAAAGTCTTTACAATAGTAATAAACTTTACCCTTAGAGGGGCCAATAACCGGATGGTGTTGAGTTAAGGTTAGGGTAGGAGGTTTAGAAGGGATTTAAGGGGAATTTGTTTCAACCAGATGGTGGTGGTTATCTGAAACTCACTGCCTGAAAAGATGGTTAAGGTTGGGAAAGTATTTAGGTCAACACTTGAAACTCTATAGCCTACAAGGCTAAGGGTCAAGTGGCGGGAAATTGGATGAAAGTGGATAGATGCCTGGTATGACATGATGGGCCAAAGGGCCTCTTTCCCTGAGGCAGTACTCTATAACTCTACATAAAGTTAGCACAGGAATACAGACGTTGAATTAGATGACTTACCATGATGATCTACAATGGTGGATGAAGTTTAAGGGGCTGAATGGCTTACATCTGCTACTATGTCCCTAGTCCTCCATTCCAGGAATAATGTTGACCAGTGTTGGTAACATTAGACAGTTGGTAAGTTAAATCATCTGGCTAGTACAGTGTAATCTGACCACCATAAGAACAAATTAACTGCCATTTTAGTCAGTTTAGAATGACTGATATAACGAAAGATAAACAAAAAAACCCCCAAAACTTTCACAAAAGAACTTGTCAAAATTTAGCAGAATGATTTATGACAACATACAAACTGATTACACGACAGGAAACTTTAGATGTGAAAAGCAATTCGCCCTCCCATTCAGGCCACATTCCCTTTAGTTGTAATTATCCTTCACCCTACTGTATGCCAAATAACTCTTTCAGAAATATATTTATCTGCAATTAAATGCATGTTGGGACTGCTACACCAGCGTAATGAAATAACAATAAATAAAAATCTAGCTTCTTTTTAAAATGTGGCCACAATTAATTTAAACTTAAATGATGAAATACCAAACAATGTATCATTATGACTATGGTTAGACATCTCGAGATGCTGACCACATCACTGGCCTGGCCTAAATCAATTTGCGAGTGAAAGAGATCAGGGAGTAGTTTTTTTTTTATCTGAGGATAGACTGAACACACAACGTTCGTGAATGTGCAGTGTAATACAATGCAACTACAGTGTGTGGTGGTAACACATAAAGTGCATTACAAATCAATTTGCTTTAATATTGTACTTGAATGTGCGTAACTTTACAGTGCAAATTGTAGTTAAAAGCATTAGATTCAACATATATCGAGAAGCAGACTACTGTGGGTGAAATAAGAAAAGGAAAAACAAAAATCTGGAAAGCTATAAAATACTACAAATGCTCAGCAGGTCTAGTACTAACAATACTCAAAATATATGGATAGTCAGTGCTGGTTAGAATGTGACACTAGGGGAGTCAGTGTTGCTTTGACTGTAACACGCTCCCTTCTAGGTTGTGGTTAGGGTGTAGTTGGGTGTCTCGTCATTACGAGTTTGAATATCTAGCTGCGATTTTACTAGCTTTGGGACATTGGAATTGATGTTCGCTGGTGATGGGTTGTTGTGGTGGTGAAGAGGTGAGTGTGAGACAGAGGGTGATACAATGTTGATGAAACCCTGTCCAAGACCCGATACTTTGTTTTTATTTTCTGTGACTGGTTGAATAACTTTGTTTCTTCATTCTCATTCCGTCTCTCTGGGTGTGTGATCGACTTTTAAGACCGCACTTGAACTCTTTATTTCTCTAAATCCGCAGTGCAATGAACTCCCCAACTCTCCAAAAAATTCCAGTCCGCACAAAATCTATTTTAAAACTGTTTTCCTTTGCACTTGTAAGCCATCTGTATCCGTGAGGGATTTTGTTTTGCAATTGGACTTAATTGTAGAGTGAGATTTAATGGTCTCTCTCTACGCTATAATTAACCAAAGAAGTCTGATCCCTTCACTTGCAATTTAGCAGATGTTGATAATTCTTTTTGTGGCTTACAGTGAAAACACTGTCTTTGGATACATTCTGATTAAATCCATTAAAAATTGTAACCTGTACAAACTATTGAAAACCTATTGTATCTTTAGGTATGGAATATATATTTATGGATTTTTGTTAAATGATTGATGGAAGATGGTTCAGAACAAAATATATTTTTCAAGTGAGCAAATGGCTTTGGTTAGAACTGATTTGTATAGGTTGTTTCATTGAAACAATGGAGTGTTTCATTTTGTTTTTGTGAGCTAAGGGTGAATGATGACCATTGTCTTGACGAAAAAGAGTTCTTGAAAGCAACAAGGCAGTAAAGATCCATTTTTTTTGTTAACAGTTTCGACACTGCAGTTTTTTAAAAAAAATCTTTTGGACTAATGTTTGTGGTTGCAGTCAATGATTATGCAGGGTCCAGGATCTCTTGACTTATGAGTAAGAAAATTGTGTTCATTGATATGATTTAGCAGCCACTCGACCATTTTAGTTTATCTTTTTTTATTTCAGTGTGAGGCTTTTTGTATTTGCTGGAAACTTGGCAGAGGGTTGAGGAAAGGCTGTGGAATGGGTGCTATGATATATTCTGCACTTGTAGTTCCGCCACTGAGTTTTGATGCAAATTGCTAGGTCATTCGGGGTTTTGATACACAGTTGAACTTGTTGGATACTATTTCTGTAAAGGCAGTGACTTCTTAATATAAGGTGGATCAGATAATGTTTGTCATTCACCAATCAGGCTTTGAGCGCCTTTTTTTTTAATTCATTTGTGGGATATGGACATTATTGTCATTTATTGGCCGCAACTAAATGCCCTAGAGAATGTGATGTTCAAATCACACAGCTGAGTGGATTACAAGTGGATTTGGGTCAACTACCTTGCTCTGGGTCTGCTGTTGGCTATTTGGGCTAGGCCAGGTAAAGGTGGCAGATTTGCTTCCGGAAAGGACATTGATTTCCAAGACAATCCAGTATTGCAATGGCTTCTTTTTCTAGATCTGTTCAATTAACTGTATCTACTTTTCCAAGCTGGGACTTGAGATAATTGGCCCTGGTCTCCAGATTCTTTGGTAGGCTTCTGCCTTGTAAAAATGATCGTATGTGAGTGGGTGGTCAACTCTATTTGGCTCAGAGCCTCGGTTTGGTACATTAGTGTCTGTTGCTGATGTTGCCAAGGAATACAGTAAGCTGAAAAGGTGCGGGATTCACTACCCTTTATTTTCTGTGGGCCCTCTTCTTAACCAGCTAGCTGTGCTTTTCATTTCTGGTTGCATCTTTCAATGATCTTCCAAACAGTCAGCCTCCGGATGTCTGCCATCTTTACTTACATCTATGCAGGGATAAACGCTCAGGAGATTTTGAACCAGCGGCCAGCTCTCAATATTGAGGTGTTTGGATACGGTTGGTTTAGTGATTAACATATGCTGATAGAATTAGCGTGCTTCATGACCTCTGAGTTAGTGACCTTGCCCTTCCAAGAATCGCTGAGGATATATCTGAGGTAGTGAAGGTGGAAACTATTCAGAAGTAATGAAGACAGTGAATGGGGGCAGAGTGGTGGACATGATCTGTATGGACTTCAGTAAGATGTTTAACAAGATTCCACATGGTAGACTGATTAGTAAGGTTAGATCACATGAATACAGGGAGAAGTAGCCATTTGGATGCAGAATTGGCTCGAAGGTAGAAGACAGAGGGTGGTAGGGGAGGGTTGCTTTTCAGACTAGAGGGCTGTGACCAGTGGTGTGCCACAAGGATTGGTACTGCATCCACTGCTTTTCATCATCTATATAAATGATTTAGATATGAACATTGGAGGTATGGTGAGTAAGTTTTCACATGATAGTAAATTTGGAGGTGCAGTGGACAGCGAAGAAGGTTACCTCAGAGTACAATGGGATCTTGAACAGGTGGGCTTATGGGCCAAAGCGCGGCAGATGGAGTTTAATTGAGATAAATGTGAGGAGTTGCATTTTAGAAAGGCAAATCAGGACAGGACTCATACACTCAATGGTAAGGTCCTGGGGAGTGCTGTTGAACAAGAGAACTTTAAAGTTCAGGTTGATATTTCCTTAAAAGTGGAGTCACAGGTAGATAGGATAGTGAAGAAGACATTTGGGTATGCTTGCCTTTATTGGTCAGTGCATTGAGTATAGGAGTTAGGAGGTCATGTTGCGGCTGGACAGGACATTTGTTAGGCCAGCTTTGGAATACTGAATGCAATTTCAATTTTGCTGCTATAGGAAGGGTATTGTGAAACTTGAAAGGGTTAAAAAAAAAGATTTACATAGATGTTACCAGATTTGGAGGGTTTGACTTATAGGGAGAAGCTGAATAGGCTAAGGTTTATTTTCTCTGGAACATCAGAGGTTGAGGTTTATAAAATCCTGTGGGGCATAGATAATGTTAATAGCAAAGGTCTTTTCCCTGGAGTGGTGTAGTCCAAAACTAGAGGGCGTAGGTTTAAAGTGAGAGGGGAAAGATTTAAAAGGGATTTAAGGGGCAACTTTTTCACTCAGAGTGGTGCATGTATGGAATGAGCTGCCAGAGGAAGTAGTGGAGGCAGGTACAATTTCAACATTTAAAAAGCATCTGGATGGGTATATGATTAGGAAGGGTTTAGAAGGAAATGGGCCAAATGCCAGCAAATGGGACTAGATTTATTTAGGATATCTGGTTGGCATAGGCGAGTTGGACTGAAGGGTCTGTTTCTGTGTTGTACATCTCACGACTCGATGACTCTATAACTATTCTCTATGTAACCACTCTGTTACTGTTCTCATGAAGTCGTGTAAACTGTTTACCCTGGAAGTGGAAATGTTGTGTTCTTGATGAGATACGTACTAACAGTAATAAAAAGGAAAACATCGTCTTATCTATCAAAAACTGTCCCACAACATACACAATGTCCAGGTCATCTGACGTTTCTTGAATTGAGCAATGAAGAAAAGCACGGTCTTTAAAAAGAACTTACGCCATTTTGGAGGGAAAAGGTGCAGGAAAATCTTCTCTGAGGGGAAAAAGGTATTAATATAGTCATTCGCCCCCAACTCAACTCTCTCCTGCCATTCCTGCCTCCCCACCATCCAAGAAAAAATAAACTGGTCCAGGAGGTTACTCTTTGCTTATTGATTGAAGGTTCGTGTAATTCATAAGCCTACTTAACCGTTTGAAAGCAAATGAACACTGAGCTATATTTTGAATGATCCCGGTACGTTTGACATTCTGAGCAATGCAGAGGTTTGTTAGCATTTGGAGGAGAGAATTCTTCCTGAGTGAGCAGCTGAAACAGATCAGTGACACCTTGTGTTGACTCAATAGGTATTAGTTTAAAACTGGCAAGTAGCAGAAGACATGACCAATTGCATCACTCAAAGTCTTGTGAAGTTAATTTGAATTACAATCTGGAATTTTCATGGATTAGAGGGAGAAAAAAGTATGAAATAAATGTTTTAAAATGTCAAATCCGAATATTGTTCTTATTGAGTTGATTGTGCTTTACTGTAAATCCGTGGAATTATTTCTGGATGGGAAATCCAAAATATGGTTTGGAGAACTTTTTGATTGGATTTTGAAATTTTCTTGTGTGGTTTATGGTCTAGTTAAGTTGCTTCAGTGAATGTGCAGCATTTTACGTGTTGTGCTACCTTTCATGTTTTTTCTCCTTGGTGGCTGTTTGAAATGGCCTGTATTTGTTTTCTCTCTTTAGATTCTCCATGCTGGTGACTTGTCCCTTCCAGCTATGTGCTGTTAAACTGAAATAACTGTTCAGAGGCCGGTATCCCATCACCAAGCCTGAATGGTGATTAGATTGGGAAAGTGGAGGTGCAGTGACCCCTGGGTATCCTTGTGTAGCAGTTGCTGAAAGTAAGCAGGCAGTGAAGAAGGCAAATATAAGTTGTTCCTCATCGTGAGGGGAACAGGGCAATTGTACAGGGCTATGGCAATACCATGCCTGAGTATTGTAGAGTCAAGGAGTCATACAGGACAGAAACAGACCCTTCGGTCCAACTCGTCCATGCTGACCAGACATCCTATTTGACCCATATCCCCCTAAATCCTTCCTATTCATATACCTATCCAGATGCCTTTTAAATGCTTTAATTGTACCCGCCTCCACCACTTCCTCTGGCATTGGGTACAGTTTTGTTCTCCTTATGTGAGGAAGGATGTTCTGGCTATGGAGGGAGTGCAGTGAAGGTTCACCAGACTGATTCCTGGGATGGCCGTGATCCCTGTTATAAAAAGATCGTTTTTTTCCCCACTGTTTTACCTTCTATTTGTTATTCAATGCTCCACCCATGCTAATGTACTACGCCCCCAGGTCTCAACATCACGGATTCTTTCTTTATGATATACCTTATGAGGGTGGTGGTGATTGCTCAAGTGGCAAGGGGTTCACCCAAAGAGGGATTTGAAAATATGTACGTGAATACTAAAATTGAGGTGTTGCTTAACCACCTCACTATCGATATGTGAGCATGGGTGTTGATGGGTGAAGAGAGTTATTGAGAGTTCACAAAGGGACTTTAGTATTTTCAATGAGCTGAAGTTTAAGAGTTCAAAATAAAACTTTCAAAAGTGCAGTGTGCTCTCAGACTCTTACGAGTCATTTTAAGTACTTTCCATTTCTGCATCTTAACTGCTGTCTTTCGGATTGTAAAACTGAAGCTTCTTTAACTTAGATAGCTTTATGACTTTATAATTGGTCGGTCTCATTTCTCTTTCTTATTCTCTTTTTACTTTTATTTCCACTGCCTGTGGAGCCTCACCCACTCTGTCACAATTATTAAGCTCCTTAGAAAGACTTGTATTCATATAGGAAGGTGCTTTATGACCCTTGAGGTAATTTGAGGTGCAATTACTGCTCTATTTGATATTACACATTATTCAGACTTGAGGACTCTTATAGGAGGTAACTCGGGGTGGAGCTGACTGTGTAACACATGACATGAATGTAGTTTCTTTTATTGGAGGCTTCTGATCTTTGAAATATGTTTTGCGGTTGGCAGTGTAATGTCTGAAATACTCCATGCATCCTGCATTATCCTGTGACTGAGACCACACCCATCCCTTTTCAATGTAAACCAGCTAAGAGTCACATTTTGATTCCTATGGTACAGTAATCAATCCTCAATGAAATATAGCATTTAATAAATTAGTTTATGAGATGCAGGTGGCAGAATGTTATTTGATCATTTCACTGATGTATAAATTTTTCCTTTGTCTCATACTAGAGTGCACACTTAGAAAAGTAACCAACATAAGTGTTTCTAAAACTCAAAATGTTCAATAAAGGATTTGTGGCATGTACATTGTGGCTCATATTGAATTATCAGGCTCTCATGGTTTAGGAATAAAAGTTATTTTTAATTTGTATTAACATGTACTTAGTCTTTTGTTGCTTTTACTTTCCTAGATTACTTTTGGAGTCTGCAGGAATGTGCTGCTTGCTTTTTGGTTCCAGTCCAGGCGGTTGTTAGGGATTATGCTTTCAGCTGTCGAGGAGCTATTTACCCATAGCTGGGAGGTTGGTTTTTGAGTACCAGACAGTGTCCATGCAGTAGTGTGCTTTCACACTGCATGCAAGGGAAATGGGCAAAAATCTTCTGCATTGCCCAGAAACTAATCAAAGGCTGTGAGGGACTTGGTTTCCACGTGTAGAGGTGTGGAGAAGCAGTGGAAGATGTCAGTGGAGAAACTATATACTGACAGAAAGATATTTAGACACCTAAGTCACCGTTTTGCTTTCTCTTTGGGAGGGAATAGTACCATAATGGCCCTGTCACTGGACGCTTAATCCAAAGGCCTAGACTAGTGCTGTAGGGTTACAGGTTCAAGTCCCAACAGGCAGCTGGAGAAATTTAAATCGATCATCGAAAGAAAAAAAAAATCAATGAATGAAAACATAACCTGAAATTCAAATACTAGTTTCAATAATGGTCACCGTAAAATGGACATGAGGTGTTAGAAAAATCCATCTTGCTCATCAATGTCATTCAGAGAAGGAAACCTGTTCTGTTTACCTAGTCTAGCCTACATGTCACTCTAGAGTGTGGTTAACACAAAGGGAGTTAAAGATGGGCAACAACTGCTGGCCCACATTCCATCAACGAATAT
This sequence comes from Ginglymostoma cirratum, assembly GCA_024137785.1. Taxonomy (NCBI): domain Eukaryota; kingdom Metazoa; phylum Chordata; class Chondrichthyes; order Orectolobiformes; family Ginglymostomatidae; genus Ginglymostoma; species Ginglymostoma cirratum. The sequence continues at coordinate 25,831,070 of JAHRHZ010000024.1, forward strand.
AAAAAAAAACTGATCAGCAGTGTAGGTTGAAAATGGGAAGAAATGTACCAAATGAGGTCTAGAGATGATTGAGTCCAGAAGGAAATCAGAAAGTTGTAGCTATAAATACTCATAATAATTTTTCAGCATATGTCTAAGAGTGGTGGTGTGTTGAAGGTTGGAGAGTGATCTGGTAAGATTTATTTTGCAACCCTTAAGCGTCACTTATCTTTTCTTTTGTGATAGGAAGGATATAGAGATTCCCAATCCTTAAACATGGGGAGATGGATCTCTGTGTCATAGAGTCAGAGGGCACAGAAACAGCCCCTTCAGTAAGCATGATCTGGAGTACACATTAATTTGAAATAAGTGATTGATTATTAATGCAATCTTTTTCTTTATGCATTGTGGAAATCTCAATGATATGTGTGAGTCGTGGGATTGGAAGAGTTTGCTAAGTATACAAGGCATTAAAAGTAGCACATCCCATTGCTAAGGTCAATAAAAATGTAATGAGATGTCGGATGTTCCCGAATGGAAGTTTGGTTATTATTGTAAATAGTAAACTTCATGGTGGAGTGCCATATGCAGTGTTGTGTTCTGCAGTCCTGGAAGGGACAGATTAAATAGGACACAGTCTGTTACATGATAACACAAAGATAGACTTTGAAAAAGTCACTTTATTTTCATAAGACCAGAGGAGAGTGATAGATAATTTGATTACTGATATGAATGTTTGGGCACAGTGAATAGAGATAGACCACCTTCAGTATTTGAAGGTGTGGAATAAAGGACCGTAGGAAATGAAAGGGTAATAATTATTATGCGTGAAAGTTATTTTTATATACCCTGTGGAAGTTTCAATGATGTTGGAGAGCAATAGGAGTAGGGTGGGTAGAATTATGGTTTGCCAAATATTAAGAGCAATACTTCCTTTTTACAAAAAAATTAGGATAAACTGAGAAAAATCATTTCCACAGCCTCTGTTGTGAGGCTGTAACTGTTAGTGATTGAAGCAGGGATCATTATTCACTTAACAGTAGATTAGGTAGATTAAAAAGAGGAATTAAGGGCTGTGAGAATAGTTTCGGAACATGGGTTTAGGATTACTGCTCATTGTGGAGAACTTATTATCAAAATGGTTGGACCAGGCAACCCATTTTTGTTTTGCAGTTTGCTTCAGTTGGATATATACCATGTGGTAAAACTTTAAAATGTGTCAAGATTAGAAAGAGTTGATGTTCACATGCATTGTAAACATCTTTAAATCTGAGAGATCAAGTTACCAAAGATTTTAAAACCAGCATGAAGTATGGGGAAGTTACATGTGATCGTGAGAAGGTTCGCCATGGCGACAGCAGTAAAGACCATACAGTGTGGAGCTGGAGGAACGTAGCAGGCCAGGCAGCATCAGAGGAGCAGGAAAGTTGGCGTTTCGGGTTGGGACACTTCTTCAGAAACAGGGAGAGGGAAGGGAGCTCAGAAATAAATAGAGAGAGGAGGGGTGGGATGAGGGAAGGTAGGTGGGATGGTGACAGGTGAGTGCAGGTAGAGAGTGGTGGGGGTTGGTCAGTGAGGGTGGGAGGGGCGGATGAGTGGGAGCGAAAATGAGCAGGTTGTGTCAGGTCAAGGAGGCGGACATGAGAGGGAGGGTTGGACATGTGATGAGGCCGGGGGTGGGGAGATTTTAAAACTGGTAAAATCCATGCTTAAGCTGTCAGATTGTAGGCTTCCAAGGCAGAATATGAGGTGCTGCTCCTCCAGTTTGCGGGTGGTGTCGTTGTAACACTGGAGGAGACCCAGGATAGACATGTCACCCAGGGAGTGGGAGGGGGAGTTAAAATGGTTGGTAACCGGAAGGTGTTGTCATTTGTCACGTACAGAGCGCAGATGCTCCTCGAAACAGCCCCCAAGCCTACGCTTGGTCTCACCAATGTACAGGAGGCGACATCGGGAGCAGCGGATACAGTAGACCAAGTTGGCTGATGTGCAGGTGAACCCCTGTCTGAAATGAAAGGTTTGCTTTGGGCCTTGAATGGAGGTGAGGGGGGGGAAGTGTAGGGGCAGGTGTAGCACTTCCTGCGGTTGCAGGGAAAGGTGCCAGGGATGGTGGGGTTAGTGGGGAGTATGGAGTGGATGAGGGAGTTGCAGAGAGAGCGGTCCCTACAAAAGGCAGATAGGGGTGGGGAGGGAAATATCTCTTTGGTTGTGGGGTCGGATTGTATATGGCCGAAGTGGCGGATAATGATGCGCTGGATGCAGAGGTTGGTGGGGGGCGGGGTGGTATGTCAGGACCACAGGGATTCTGTATTTATTTTTGTTGGAGGAAGGTGGTTTGAGATGCAGGATATGCAAGAGATGTAGTTGAGGGCATTTTTAATCACCGGAGGGGGGAAGTTGTGGTCCTTGAAATAGGAGGACTTCTAAGATGTCTGGGAGTGGAACTCTCCATCTTGAGAGCAGATGCGGCAGAGGCGGAGGAATTGGGAGTAAGGGATTGCATTCTTCCAGGAAGGTGGGTGAGAGGAGGTGTAGTCCAGGTAGCTATTGGAGTCAGTGGACTTGAAGTAGATGTTGGTGTTGAGGTGGTTACCAGCGTTGGAGACGGAGAGATCCAGAAAGGGGAGGGAGGTATCAGAGATGGTTCAGGGGAATTTGAGGTTGGGGTGAAAGGTATTAGTAAAGTCAAACTCCTCAGGAGAGCACAAGGCAGTGCCAATACAGTCATCAATGTAATGGACGAAGGGGTGGGGAATAGTACCAGTGTAGCAGCGGAAGAGGGACTGTTCCACATATCCTACGAAGAAGGAGGCATAGCTGGTCCCATTTGGGTGCCTCTAGCCCACCCCCTTAATTTGTAGGAAGTGGGAGAAGTTAAAGGATAAGTTGCTCAGGGTAAGGACAAATTCTGTTCAGCGGATGAGGGTTTCGATGGAGGGGTCTGGTTGGGCCTGCGGAAGAGGAAGAAGCGAAGGGCTTTAAGGCCATCTGCGTGGGGGATACAAGTGTGCAGTTATCGAATGTCGATTGTGAAGATGAGGTGTTGGGGGCCAGGGAATTGGAAGTCTTGGAGGAGGTGGAGGGCGTGGGTGGTGTCCCGGATGTAGATAGGGAGCTCCTGGACTGGGGGTGGTGGGGGTGGGGAGAGGGGGAAGAGGGGGGAACAGAGCCAGGGTAAGTGGAAATGAGTTCAGTGGGGCAGGAGCAGGCAGAGACAATGGGTCGACCAGGGCAGTCAGGTTTGTGGATTTTGGGATGGGGATAGAAACTGGCAGTGCAAGGCTGGGGAACGATGAGGTTGAAGGTTGTGGGTGGGAGGTCACCTGAGGTGTTGAGGTTCTGAATGGTCTGAGAGAGAGTGGTTTGGTGGTCAGGGGTGAGTGTAGGAGGAGGTGTCAGAGAGTTGGCATCTGCGCCATACCACTACTGCGCCCTCCACCCCTTATCCACGGGTTTGATGGTGAGGTTGGGGTTGGAGCGGAGGGCTGCACGTTCCGTGGGAGAGAGGTCGGAGTGAGTGAGAGGGGTAGAGAGATTGAGGCGAGCGATGTTGTGACAGCAATTGGAAATAAAGAGGTTGAGGGAGGGTAGGAGGCTGTGGGGTGGTGCCCAGGAGGAAGAGGTGTATTGGAGGTGGGAGAAGGGGTCTGCAGAGGATGGGTTAGATTTCTGGTCAAGATCCTGTCAGTTTGAGAATAATTAATTGTTTCCTAAATTAAATCGGTAACACAACATTGAGTTGACCATCAATGTAATCGAAGCAAAGTCACCCTTCTGTTTGAGGAACATATTTAAACAGGAACTAAACCATAAAACAAATCTGAAAAAAAAAACCCAACAGTGTGCTGAATATCCAGTTAACTCTAAAGTCCCTATGCTTCATACTGGGCTGTGGAGACCCTTGGGTGAACTGGCAGTCACCATGTGTTTTTTCTTTCATTATTTTTTTCGTGGGATTGTGGCCATTGCTAGCAAGGGCAGTATTAGTTGCCCATCCATAATTTCCTTGAACTGAATGACTTGCTAAGTAATTTCAGAGGACAGTTCAGAGTCAACCATTTTGCTGCAGGTCTGGTGTCGCGTACAGGTCTAACCTACCTTCCATCATGGGCTATTGAGTCTGGTTTGGATCACTGTCATTTGCATCTTAATTAAATAAATTCAATCCAAAGGAAAGGTGAAAAGCAAGAAAAGATGTTTCATAAGGTCGTGATGTGGGAGTGAAAGTAGGCTGTTTGGCCCATTGAGACTGCTCTGCCATTCAAGGAGATTGTGGCTGATTTGATAATGCTGAACACCACATTCCTGCCTTTTCCCCAAAACATTTCACTCCCTTGATTAAAATCAGCCTTGAATATACTCACAATCCAGCCTCCGAGCCCTCGCTGGTAAAGAATTCCACCGATTCACAACTCCCCTGAGAGCAAAAATTTCCTCCTCATCCCTGTCTTAAGTGTACCAGAGATAAAAGGTACTGCAGATGCTGGAGAATCCGAGATAACAAGCATGGGGCTGGATGAACACAGCAGGTCAAGCAGCATCATAGGAGCAGGAAAACTTGACGTTTCGGGCCTAAACCCTTCATCAGAAATGGGGGAGGGGAAGAGGGTTCTGAAATAATAGGGAGAGAGGCTCCATCCCTGCCTCTTCGACTTGTCTGCCTCCTCTCCACCTATCCTCTCCTCTATCCATCCTCTATCCGCCTCCCCCTCTCTCCCTATTTATTTCAGAACCCTCTTCCCCTCCCCCATTTCTGATGAAGGGTCTAGGCCCGAAACGTCAAGTTTTCCTGCTCCTATGATGCTGCTTGACCTGCTGTGTTCATCCAGCCCCATGCTTGTTACCCCTGTCTTAAGTGTGTTGGCCTCTTACTGTGAGATTATGCCCTCTGGTCCAAGACACTCCCACAGGGGAAACAACCTTTCTGCATCTAGTCTGTAAAATTCCCTAAGAATCTTGTATGTTTCATTGCCATGATTGAACACTGCATGAAAAGTACTGCAAATAATGAAAATACCCAATGAAGACACTATATAGAGTCATAGTCATAGAGTCCTAAAGTTATACAGCATGGAAACAGACCCTCCGGTCCGATCGGCCCAGGTCGATGATATTCCCAAACTAAACTAGTCCCACCTGCCTGCGCTTGGCCCATATCCCTCCCAAATCTTTCCTATTCACGAACTTATCCACATATCTTTTAAATGTAACTGTACCAGCATCCATTGCTTTCTCTGGCAGTTTATTCCCCACATGAACCATTCTCTGTGTTGAAGTTGCCCCTCATGTCCTTTTTTTTATTACAACTTCAAAATATCCCCCTAGTTTTGAACCGCCCCACCTTGATTTTATAAACCTCAATAAGGTTACCCCTAAATTAATTTTGCGAAAGAACTGAGGCCAAAAGATTAACTTGGACCCTGAGAAATGAGAGAATTAGCAATGTTGGGCAATGCTGTTAAGAGCTGGGGTGGTTAATTCCCATGTTTATGTGTTGAAAACAATAATGTCACATCTGCTAAATCAGATTGAGTGGTACAGACAAAAAAAGCTGCAAGTTGCTGGATTTTGATAAACGTATGCAAATGCAATGAAGGCCTTTGTTGGGGAACTCAGAAGTAGGAAGTCCCTAGATGAGCATGCTTAGTTCTCAGTGAATGTACTGTAGGTTAAGTGCATACATATATCATTTGGGTTATTCAGTTATAAAAGATGTGTCAAGTGAAATTGACTTCTGGGTTTTAAGACTGTATGCAGATTGCTCTAGGTATCGTGCAGGATCCAAGGTTTTTTGGTTTTGGGAAAGGGTACCCTTACCTTTTTTGTTTTATTGATGGACACTGAAAGTATTAAAGGAGAAATTAAGTTTATAATGTTGTCCAGCTTTACCGGAGGAGGCTTGTGAAAGGCACTTAGAGTTAGCCAGAGTAGCTCATTGATAAAACAGGGATAAAGATTATTATTGTGAATTCGCTGAAGTCAAGTAGACAAGCTGCTTAACCCTACCCCTGTGGATGTATTAAAATACATCGTGTAGACAATATTTTATTTTAGGAGGCTGGGTAATGATTGTAGATGAGTTTGAGAGAACTTTCAGAGCATTACAGTAAGGTTTTAAAACCTTTCAGTATATTTTAAGCTTCTCTGGTGCTGCTTGGCCTGCTGTGTTCATCCAGTTGTACACCTTGTTATCTCAGATTCTCGAGCATCTGCAGTTCCTGCTATCTCTGAAACAATTTTAACCCCACTGCGAAGCCTCTTCTAAGTATATTTTAAATTGGCTTTCATAGTAAAAGCTAATTTTACTGTTGGTTGACTCTTCAGGTTTGTATTTTAGGATTAGGGACATCATTGAAAATGGAAGCCTATGTGTTGGTGATGCATATCAGTAGATTCTTACCTGAGCTGTCTTGCTGCTCATAATTCCTATCAATTGGGCTGTCGTAAATCTGTTGTTGCATCTAAGCCAAACTCCCTTTGGAGGATAATCTAATGACATTTAATCACATCATGTGGTAATCTTGGAGAAATCTTGCTCAGTAAAGAGAACAAAAGTGTGACAACATACTGCATCTTTTAAAATATCTAGCTGAAGCGCAGTGGCAGTTTGGGCTTCTGACAAAGATGAATTTCCTTGTTCCTGCTGTTTTAAAAATTTTATTCCCGGGATGTGGGTATGGCTGGCCGTGCCAGTATTTATTACCTAGTCATAATTTTCCTTGATAAGGTGGTGGAAAGGGCATATGAACCAGAAGGAGGCTTTTCAGCCCCTCGAGCCTGCTTTACCACTTAAACAATCATGGCTGATCTCATCTCAGCCTTAACTCCACTTCCCTGCCTGTTTTCCATAACACTTCAAACCCATTACTAATTGAAAATCTGTCTATTTGTTCTTTAAATTTACTCAGTGTCCTGCATCCGCTACAATCTGGGGCGATGAATTCTACAGATTCATGGTCTTTGGAAGAAGTAATTTCTCCTCATCTCTGTTTTAAATCTGCTACCCCTTATCCTAAAACTGTGACCACTTGTTCTAGATTGCTCCACATGAGGAAACATCCTTTCTATGTCTACTTTGTTAATCCCCTTTTAGCATCTTGCATAGTTCATTTGGATTTCGTGTCATTCTGTTAAATTCCAGAGAGTGTAAATCCAGACTGCTTAATCCCTTGTCAAAAGAGAAACCCTTTGCATGTCCGACGCAAGACTGCCCAAGAGGGTGCTGTACTTCCAGCTTCGAAATGGCAGCTGAGCCCCAGGTGGACAGAGGAAGCACTTCAACGATAACTGTAAGGTCTCACTGGCAAAGTGCGACATTCCCACAAACACCTGGAATTCACTGGCCAAGGACCATCCAAAGTGGAGGAGGAGCATCTGGAAAGTCATCGAGCACCTCGAGACCTGCTATTGGAAAATAGCGGAAGCCAGGCGAAAACAGTGAAAGGAGTGCGCTACCCCACCCATCCCTTCCCACGACCACCTTCTGCCCCAAGTGTAACAGAGCTTGTGGAAGCCTCATCACTCTGTCTAGCCACCTATGGACTAACCCTGAGAATGGAAGAGAGTCATCCTTGCCTGCGAGGGACCACCAATGATGATAGGTTATAAATAGTTTGGTCATCCCACTGTCTTACCAACCAAAAAAAAGACCCATTTGTTCTGACTCTCTGCTTTCTGTCGGTTGGCCAATCCTCCATCCAAACTCAAAGGACTATATTGTAATTTATACTCCAAGTGACTGACTTACAAGATCTTCAATTTGTTGTCAGAAATTGGTTTGATTCAAAATAGTAACTGCAGCCTTGGGCCTTCAATAGCTTGAGTGAAGTATCGAAGAGTGGAAGAAGGGAAAAATTGGTTGGAAAAAAAATCATTCTATTAGTTCTGATTAATCCCTGACCTGGCAACTTAACAAGCCATAGCAAAGATGATAACGTGCTGCACAACACAAGTTCCAAATAGTTTTCTACGTTCTTCACCCTTTACATTTTCTGACTTTTCTCCAACCACTAAATACTTCATTTTGATCTCTAGTTATCTTTATTCAAATGCCCTCTGCTGTAGTGGGTTCCTTATGGCTGTAAACTCCTGATTGCTAAAACATGAGCTGAATGTACTAATTATCAGCTTTTAGCTTGATATAGGAACAGGATGAAGCCATTCAGCCCATTCATCCTGCCCTACTTTTGCTGGTCATCTTCCAAAGTGCCATATCCCATGATATTATTAGTTTCCAGAAACCTAGCAATTTCTGTCTTGAATGTGCTAAATGATTGAGCTTTCATAGCCTTCTGGGGTAAAGATTGACAAAGATTCATCACCCTCTCAGTGAAGGAAATCATTCAAACCTCGCTTTTAAATGGCCATCACATATCCTGAGATTATGTCACCCAGTTCTGGACTCAACCACATGGAAAACCTCTCATCAATACCCTCTTTTGCCCTGCGAAAATTTTATAAGTTGCATTGAGGTCAGTCATCAATACAGTGTGGAGCTGGACGGACATCTCGATGAAGACACCTGTCCTGATGAAGGGTCTGACCTGAAACATTGACTTTCCTGCTCCGCTGTTGCTGCCTGACCTGCTGTGTTCCTCTAGCTCCACACTGTATTGTCTCTGACTCCAGCATCTGCAGTTCTTGCTATCTCCATGTGGTCAGTCCTGATTGTTTAAAACTCTAGGAAACACAGACCTCTCTAACTCCTCAAAAAAATATGAGAGCCTAAGAATAAACTAATTATCAAGAATCTTCAGAGCAAAGCTCTTGTGTATGCTGCAGCACAACTTTAAGCTAGAATATGCAACCCTGTACTGACTAGAAACTTGGTGAGTCATTCCCACTGGTTCCATAGTGGTGTAATTTTTGGAAATAGATGGGGGAGGATTGCTGTTAATGATTCAGCTCAGCGAGAACTGGTGCAACATTGCAGCTCATAGCTAATATCAGCAAGTTCATGAAGTAGTACCTCTGAGTCAGGATATGTGGGTTAAAGTTTCACTTCAGAGCCACCTAGGTGGGTACTCCACTTTAGTCCTGACAGCTGCTTTATCAGGTGATCTATTCCTCAACAAACCAACATTGAGAATTGGCCCCTTGCTACTGCTCCATTAGTTCAAGAGATTGTACCATAGAACCTTCAGTCAGGAAGTTCTTGTGTTTCGGCTGAGGTTCCAGAAACAGAGACTCATTATCCATTCACAATTTATGTGGAATTGCTGTGCACAGAGTGCAATTTAGGAGCAGTGGCTACTGTTGAAACGTAATTGACTTATAGGGATTAGGCAAAATTAATGGACCTGCACTGGTCATGTATGAATCTCCTCTGATCTTAATTCATTTCAACTGGTCAGCATAATTTTTCCCTCTTTTCCATCTCGTGTATTTACTGACCTTTCCTTTAAGTACATTCTGTGTTGGTTTCAGATTTCCATCTTCCACAGTGTTGTTTATGTTAGAGGAAGGATATTGTTTTAAATTAATGTCCATTTATTTTGGTGACCTGTCACCTGAGATTTCGATAGAAAAAAATGTATTTGTTTCTTCTGGTCGGTGCCTTTAGCTAAATAAAACTACAAGCAAGAGCTTTTACTCCAGAACTGCAGAAATACAGTGCTCCTTTTTTTCAAATGAGCACTGATATATTTCCTATGGATTGCAGTGGGATAGTGGGAATGTTACTGAACAAGTAATCCAGAGCCATTGTTATAAGTTTACATCTTTCCATTTAAATTTTATTTAAATCTGGAATTTGAAAATAAAACTAACATCAATAGTGTGAAGCTACTAGAGTATTGTAAAAAGGAACAAAACTGGTTCACTGATATCTGTTGGTGAGGATGGCAGATTTCCATCCATATGTTCCTTGTAAGTTATGAAAATGTGTAGCAAAAGGGCAGCCCACTTCAATCACCATTTCACACTCAAACTAAATTAAAGGTTCTTCCTCCTTTTTTGGCCTATATGTGACCTGTGACCATCAGCAGTGCAGTTCATTATTAATTGTCCTCTAAAATTACCAGCAAGTCTCTCCTTCAAGAAGGCCATCCACTATTCCTCTTCCACCGTCCTACGGTTTCTTTCCAAACACAAAAGGTTTAACAAAAGGTTTCAGAACTTGAATTTCATCCTCTGTTTGGTTTCTGCTGTCTTCCACCACCTAATCACCTGCCTCCTATCCTCCATGTGGAAATTACCACCCGTAGACATAGACATAATCTTACCCCTATTACACACTTACCCCTATCTCTACCTAATTGTATTCACGTGGTTCACTTTCCAAGTTACTACAAATGACTATATCCAATCATATTCAAAATAATACACATGCTTACGTTATTCAATTATTTCACTATATATTCACTTCTTCTAACTACTGGTACATACCTTGTGACTACAGAAAACCTTTACTGTTTACTTTTCACCTTTATCAGTCCTTCCGATCAGCCAAACTGTCTATTTTTCTCTTTCAGTTTGCATCACTGGGTGTGTATCTACACCTGGTTTCTTTCGTTTTGCCTTCTGATGTTAACACCTTTTTTTATAATTCATTCATGGTCTTTGGGCCTCAATGGCTACAACAGCATTTAACGCTCTATCTGCGCTGGAGAAGGTAGTGGTGAACCACTTCTTGAATCACTGTAGTCTGTGTGGTGTAGATACACACCCACAGTGTGTAACCTTTTGGTTGTCTATGTCTACGGGTGGTAATTTCCAATCAGAAGCTGTAAAATCCAATCTGTAAAAATGACACAAAATCTTTGTTGTGCCAATGAAGATTTAAACTGATTGCCATTTTTGGATATGTACATCTCCCAGGCAAGCATGAATAAAAATTTAACAAAGAAACATGAGGCTGGTGTGGTTTAAAAGGAAATAAAAGATTTTACTCGCCCTTTCAAAGTGGAGAGTATTCCCAATCCTGATTTGTGCCTTGTAGATGGTGGCCGGGTTTTAAGAAGCCAAGAGATGAGTAGCTTGCTGCAGAATTCCCATCATCTGCTCTTCTCACTGTTTGGTCCAATTCAGTTTCTAGTCAATAGAAACCATAGGATGTTGATATTGGAGGCTTCAGCGGTGGTAATGTCGATGAATGACAAGGTGAGATGGCGAGATTGCCTCATGTTGGTGATGAGCATTGCTTGACGCTTGTTTGGTGTAAATGTAAATTACCATTTATTATCCTAAGTATGAATGTTGACCAGGCCTTGGTGCATACAGACATAAACTTTTTCAGTATCTAGGAGTCACAATTGGTGCTGCACCTTGTGCAATCATCAGTAACATTCCTGCTTCTTAGGCTGTGATGGAAGGAAGGTCACTGATGATGTTGGTTAGGCCTTTGACACTATCTTGAGGAACTCCTGCCATATTATCATGTGACTGAGATAATTGACATCCACCAACCCAACCATCTTCCTTTTGTGCTAAGTTTGACCCCAACTAGCAGAGACTTCTGTAACATCTATCCTCCATTCCTACTGACACCACTTTTGCCAGGGCTGTTGATGTTACATTCGGACAAACGCTGCCTTAATGTCAAGAGCAGTGCTTCAGGTCCCCAGCTGGTGTTCTGTTCCTTTATAGTCTTGTTTCAACATTGAATAATGAGCTCAGGGGTAGGATGAATAAGAGGCATGTTGAACTCAATGCTAACAATGTTTCTGTCACCTCAAATGCTGCCAGACATGCTGAGTTCCTCCAAACATTTTCTGTTTCATTTCAGGTGATGGGTGAGCCTGGTAGCACCCAATCTGAATGTCAATGAGCAAATTGTTGTTGGATAAGTTCTCCTTGATAGAAGGTGTCATTGATAGTACTACCATTTTGATTACTGAGAGTCGATTGGGTAGTAATTGGCTGGCTTATCTCTGTCCTGCTTTTTGTATGCAGGACATCCAGTTTTCCACATTACTGGATAGATGTCAGTGTTATAATTGTCCTAGAGCAGGTAGGCTAGTGCTGTGGTTAGTTCTGAAACCTCTTTTGGGCAGATGCATTTGGCATATCCTATCATTGATAGTGGGGATATTTGTGGAGCTTGTTTCTTCTATTAGTTGTTTAGTAGTCTTCAACCATTAATGACTGAATGTTTCAGGACTGCAGACCCTAAATCTGATTTCCAGGTCATCCTGAGTGGTTTTTGACATGGCATACCCGCAAGACAGGGCAACTCAGTAGTGTTTTTGATAACATAGTGTGGAGCTGGATGAACACAGCAGGATGAACACAGAAGGGTCCCGACCAGAAACGTCAACTTTCCTGCTCCTCTGATGCTGCGTGGCCTGCTATGCTCCTCCATCTCCACACTGTGTTATCTCTGACTCCAGCATTTGCAGTTCTTACTATCTCTCAGTAATGTTTTTGTGTCGTTTCTGATTAGCCCTCATAGAAGTCTATGCAGATTTTCAGTCATCTCCAGAATCTGATTTAAGAACTGCTACCCGACAAAAGTTATTTATTGACGTGTTTTTCTTTTGCATTTTGAAGAATCACAACTTTGAACTTGATCAACTGGTTTATTACATCATCGCATGTGAAGAGAATATCCCCATTCAGCTGATAATGTGCTTTCTCTTTAGGACTCTACGAGACAATGGAAGCCACTCGAGCAACGCAGCTGCACAGATGTCCTGTGGCTGCTAATACTTATTCTATTCTGCATTGGCATGGTGAGTTCACCTTCATTTTTGTTGAAAGAATTTGTCGATCAAAATTATTACTTTATTGCCTCTGACATTATGGCTAATAACAATAGAATGATGCCTGGTGTTCAGAGATTACATTTTAAAAAAAACACAGAGAAAGACTATCTATTCCAATCAGCCCATGGCAATGTTTATGTTCCACTCAGCCTCCCCCCATCTTTCCTAATCTAAATCTCTCATTATAACCCTGTTTACCCAGCCACTTCATGTACTCCTCCAGCTTCTCCTTTCAATTCAACTACTCCCTGAGGCAGCAGTTTTCAAATTCTCACTACTCCCTGCGTTTTTTGTCTCTGCCCCTGGTGTCTATCTTATGTTGATAGCCTCCATTTGTACTCTTCCAGGCAAGAGGAAATGTTCTCTCTGTATCCAATCAAGAGAAATCTTACTTTTTTTTCAGACCTTTTCTCTTCGGCGACCGCTCTGTCATTCTTTCTCGAGGGAAAATGATCCCAGCTGGTTTAATCTTCCTTGATGTGCTTATCCATGATCTCTGCACCCCCTCCAGTTCCTCTGTAACTATTTTACAATATGGTGAATAGAACTGTGTGTAGTACTCTCCAATGTATTCTGATATACTGGCTTAGAGTAACTTCCCTACTCTTCAGTTCTATCTCTGATAGAAATTTTCTTTTGTTCTGAAGGTATGGCCTCTCTTGTTTCCATGCCCTTGAAAAGTCTTGGGTGATAATTTGAATCTGTTAACTATTATGAACTTTTACCTTGTACTGCATCCATTTGGCACAGATTTTAATTCCTCTCCACCTATCCTCTCCTCTATCCATCCTCTATCCGCCTCCCCCTCTCTCCCTATTTATTTCAGAACCCTCTTCCCCTCCCCCATTTCTGATGAAGGGTTTAGGCCCAAAATGACAAGTTTTCCTGCTCCTATGATGCTGCTTGACCTGCTGTGTTCATCCAGCCCCATGCTTGTTATCTTTAATTCACAGTCCATTTAGCAATTCTTATGGCAGAGCATTGAAAGAAATCCCTCTAAAGCTGCCGTGAATAATGCTTGCTCGACTCATTTAGCACTAAACCCACATAACTTACAAAAGCTGAAAGACTTGACACTGAAAGCTACTGCTTACTCATTTCATGCAGCAATCTGTTAAACAGCAGCCCACCCGCAGCCAGTAGAACTTGTAGCTTGTGATGTGTGCGCATCCTGTGCTTCAGCTAATATGGTCTTTTTATTTCAGTCAGTTTGAAAAATAATTTGGCTGGCATTATTGTGCTTCACAATTGTTCCACTTCCCAAGGTGCCCCAGGCTTCATCATGTGATGTCTCATATGGCTTTTTCCATAATCTTAGATCTTAATCCTCAGTGTTAGATAAATTCCTGAATGCATCTACTTTTTATGATCTACTGCAATAACCTTCCAAATTCAATGTGAGAACTTGCTAATAAAGTCTTGTTTTTGAGCAGAACGGCAAATTATATTTATTCTTCCAAGCCATGACTTGTATTTCTAGCCAATTTACCTCAGCGGGTAATCATCCTGACTTCAGAAGTAGTATGAATTACAAAGGCATGTGTTGACTAATATATGGAGACTTGACTGGAGGAAACCAGACCATTTTCTGAAGAAGGGTCTAGGCCCAAAACGTCAGCCGGCCTGCTGTGTTCATCCAGCTCTACACCTTGTTATCTCAACCGTGCAGTGTCTACTTGTTTCACCTGAGGGAAATTATGTGCCTGTTATCAATGTTTCTGCAACCATTTACACTGCTGAATTGACTGAATGTGAGAATTTAGGGTGAGAGCATGTTTGCTCCTAATTTAACTGTGGGGAGACAATGGCCTAGTGGTATGGGAATTTGAATCCCATCACAAATTCAAGAAATATCTGGAATTAAGAATCTAACGACGACTGAGAATCCATTGTTGAATGTCAGAAAAACCCACCTGGTTCACTATTGTCCTTTAGGGAAGGAAACTGCCATCCTTACCTGATTGCCATGGGCCTGGAGTCACATGGTCAAATGTGGTTGACTCTTAACTGCCCTCTGGGCAATTAGGGATGGGCAATTAGGTTTAGGCAATAAATGCTGCCTGGCCAGCGACACCCCTCATCCCGTGAATGAATAAAGGATCCCATGTGCATTACTTTCCAAATTCCTTCACGTTTTAGAAAGCTGAGAGTGTTACAACTTGTCAGGGTTGCAAGAATTGTGTTGATTTTCCCACTCATATGACCAACACCTCCACCCTGCACCCCCCACCCCCACCTCTTCAGTTCCTTTTACGTTCCTTGTGCTGTGGTACTTACTTCCACAAGTGCCTACGGTTCTCAAGTGTGTCTTAAAAAGAATTTTCATCTTTTTGAAGCTTAGACAGCAGATTTCTATAGATAATTTGGATGAGTGGAAGGAGAATGTAAGCAGAACCCAATGCTGTTCTGTCCTGTCCTAATGTTCACAAGTACACATTACCCACACAGAGAACTGTTATCATCCCAGTTGATATCAGCTAATTCACCTTGGGCATTGAGCTAGGGATTTTGCTGGTATTCTGCGCAACATTTCTGCTGTTCTAAATGAAGTGCAAAAGTATTTTGCTCAAATAAATGGTAATGAAAGATTTGAAGAAGTCACTAGCTGGTATGTGGTTTTGAAACTTGCACAGTTATTCATTTAGTTGTCCTACTTCAGAAAGTGAGTTGCTGAAGAATAATTTCAGAGACTGCTTTCACTTAATTTTGCATTCATTAACAAACTGGAACATTACAAGTGTACATTTCCTAATTGCACATTTTGAATAAATGTCTCCTTATATGTACAATTAGTGCAACCATAACTATATGCCCTCCATCTGCATGTAGTGAAACACAAATTAGCATGATCAATCAACAGTAACATTTACTTATCCAGCACTCAGCACTGGAGTCTTCTATATGCCTCCAAGACAAACATCAGCTGGCTGTTGTGTGGTTCAATTACATGCATGTCAATGTGGTAACCTTTTCTAATCTAATTTTCTGATTTCTGAGAGCTGCATCATAACAGACCCATAATATAATTTGGAGCAGTGAATCAGGTACTGTCAGCTTGATTAGCTGGAATTATCGGAGGCATCCTGATACCGTACGCATTATGGTTTTGTATTATAAAGCTAGTGGTTTAATGGTGTTTACACTCACTTGCTGCCTTTTAGAACATTATATGGTACTCCTTGTGTTAAATGGCATTTTTGATCTGTTTGCATCATACATTCCTGACTCAGATGTTGCTGTATTTAACAAATGGTCGCATAAATTGATCAAGTTGGGCATTGCCGATGTTAAAATCTACTTTCTCCCCCATTTTCTGCTGTTGCATAAACTGTATAATATTTTCTTCATGTAAAACAGCTTCTTTACAATGCTATGATGAAGGTATGATAATAAGCTTGTGAAATGCTCTGTTTAGGTTGTTATTTGTGGCTTTGCAATAGCTTCTGGAGCAGCCCAGAGGTTGATATTTGGATATGATAGTTTTGGAAACATTTGCGGCCAAAAGAACGCCAAAGTGGAAGGACAAGAATGGAGTGGTCTTGACCACACAAATAATAAGTAAGTAAATAATCAGCATCGCAGAATGGTGTGCATTAATACATTATAGATTCTCCCTAATGCTGGGATGTATGTACCCATTGATTTCATCTATACTTCTCGCTGCCTGAGGAAGGCAGGCAATGTAAACAAAGACTCCTCCCACCCTGGTCATAATCTCTTCCAACCTCTTCTATCAGGCAGAAGATGACAAAAGCTTAAATACACATACCAACAGATTCAAAAACAACTTCTTCTCCATTGTTATTAGACTTCTGAATGGACCTCTCAAATTTTAAGTTTAATGTTGATCTCGCACATTGTGCATCCCCTCTGCAGCTGTAAGATTATATCCCTTGCTCTGTTCTATTACCGTAATGCACTTTGAATGGTATGATCTGCCTGTACTGCATGGAAAACAAACCTTTTCACTGTACTCAGGTACGTGTGGCAATAATAAATCAAATCAAACATTAATTTGTAATCTGACAATATAAAACACAATATTTGATTTTAAATCTTAACAGCAAGGATCTCTGACTTGCAGAATTGGGGCAATTCCCTTCTTTGCAAACCCAAACCAAGAAGTAGTACCCAGAGGGTCAGAATTATTTTGTGGCAGAGGTGTGTTGTGGCAGGATGAAATGGAGATCGCACCCTTTTGAACCTAGAATGATGCTAGAGGCAACTGCAGAGGCTTCTGGGTACAGTGACAGGCTGTTTCAAAGTGCTGTGGAACATTTTAAAATTTGCTGGAAAAGAATTAAACAAAAACGGGCCTGCAGCCCTCCCCATCCTTCATCCGTTTCCTATGCCCCATCCATGCCAACCAATTGACCCTTTGCCTAGCCAATGATCCTTTATAGCCCTATGCCAGTTTAATGTAAATCCATGCATCCACAAACTACTGACTACCCTTTATAAGGTGGACAGACCTCTGAGTTCATATTGTGATTAAAAAAAGTTCTTCAATGTCTGTTGATTAATTTACCAAATTTAAAAAAAAACACATTGATTAAAGAATTAACCAGTGCATTTAATTTCTTTGAATCCATTATTAAATGAGCATTTTTAATTATAGTCCCACTGAAAAGACTTTATAAGCAATTTAGTGGGCGTGCAAACTCTGAAGTTACAAATGCCCCATTGTGATGATAAAAGGTTATGAAATCAATAAATGACTGAAGGCACTGGATCAACATTCTCTTTAAAGTGCATGGCCGTGCTGCCACACTGAAGTTCCACACTCCATCAGCATACTGACTCGTTGACTTCAGGTTTCCACTGTCAGTGCCATGCACAGACCAGTTCGCTCTGCGTCCCAAATTTAAAAAATTAGAGGGACTCTTGCACTGGATACTGCAAAGTCTATGGGCCTTGATGACATTCATGAAAAGATACTCGCTCCAAGACTAGCCACGTGCCACCCAAGCATTTCCAGTATAGTCAGAACATTGGCATCTACCTGACGATTGCCTAGGCATGTCTTGTCTACCAAAACCAGACAAGTCGAACCCACTAATTAGTACCTCATTTGTCTACTCTTGATTGAGCAAAGTAATGGAAGGTGTGGTTGACAGTGCTATTAAGATGACCTCAACATTAATCTGCTTATTCTTATTCAGTTGAGTTCCACTAGGCCTATGAGCTCCTGACCCCATTACAAATTACATGTAGTAAAGAGCTGAATTCAAGAGATGAGATGGTGTTGATTGTCCTCATCAGGACAGCATTTGACTGATTGTGACATCAAAGAATGCTAGCAAAACTGGAGTTGATGGGACACAGGGATCAAACCACATTTCAGTCTGGCTTCTAACTTGTCCAGTAATAGCACCAGCTGGAACCGTAACACTATTCAGTTTTAGTTGATGAAAAATGCATTGAAGCAAAAAGAAAGGTGAAAGTTTGCTATATATGTTTCTGTTCTTTTCCTTTCTCAGGTATGTTTTTTTCTTGGATCCCTGTAACTTGGATGTTATACATTTCAAAATCAAGTCCATGGCTCTGTGTGTGTCTAAATGTCCAGATGTGGACCTCCGCACACTCGCGGATGTTAAAAGATTTGCAGTTGAAAATGGTGAGGCCAAAACGTTGTTGATGGAAAGAAGCATTAGGATTAAGAATTTTATTCACACTGTGACTCTTGCTCAGCATTGAAACTATTCAGAAGAGTTCACATAACCTTAGGATTAAATGTGCAGTTAGCAATAACAAGGGCCCCATGCCAGTCCTTGACTACCTCTTCAACCAAATTAGAAATTTTTCAATTTATGGATTTTTGCCATTCTCTTAGAGTATGATTTTCATTTTGAGAT
The DNA here is from genome assembly GCA_024137785.1 of Ginglymostoma cirratum. Lineage (NCBI taxonomy): Eukaryota > Metazoa > Chordata > Chondrichthyes > Orectolobiformes > Ginglymostomatidae > Ginglymostoma > Ginglymostoma cirratum. The sequence continues at coordinate 25,849,608 of JAHRHZ010000024.1, forward strand.
ATTTTAGAATTATTTATCTCAATTATTAGCTTCTTATGCAGAACGTTTTGTTTTCTGGAAGTGTAAACATATAATAAAAGTAAGCACATCACTATTGGTATCTGTTTTATTGGAAACAAATGGCCCTTCCCAAACTGTTACTGAATGGCATCAATATTCCAACAACAAAAAGCATCAAACAGTTTGGGGATATTTTTGCAAACATATCTAAAATGAGATGAACATGTCATTCTGTGAAACAACTAACTTTCATCCACTCTACAGATTGAAATACCATCCCCTCACCAGTGACAATCCTGTAACCTTTTCCCATCTTTTGTTCACTGTGTATTAGAAAATGGGACACTTATTTGGATAAGGCGAATTGCAAAGTAGCAGTGCAAAATCATTAAAAATATTCAGAATTGTGCTTGTTAAGTCATTGTTCTCCATAATTAGCATCTTCTTCCTTACATGATTGCACTCTGGAGACATTTGACAACATACATGATCAACTGTGGTGTTCCTTTGGGAGATTACTACTGAACTCCAAACTTTATTAATGTGGAGCTGGAAAAGCACAGTAGGTCAGACAGCATCTAAGGAGCAGGGAAGTCAATGTTTTTAGGACTCAAGAAGGGTTCCACCTCAAAATGTTGACTTTCCTGCTCCTTGCATGTTGTCTGACCTGCTTTGCTTTTCCAGCTCTGCATTTTTTGACACTAGCTTCCAGCATCTGCAGTCCTTTTCGTCTCCAAACTTTATCAGTTACCCCTGCAGGCATATTTGAAGTAGCTGCAGCTATGCAACTTGAAACAGCTAACTGAATTAAAATATCAAGATTTAAGAATGAGCAGATGAGATGGCATTAGACCAATGACCAAACTCTAATAAACAGTTGAACTTTGAACATTGTTAACTTAAAGGTGCCAGTGAGCCATACATTATTGTGCTTGTACTTTCAATCATTTTCTGTACTTTAATATTTTCTTTCCAAGAATTCAGTGCAAAACTTACTTCAGTTTGGCCCTTTGCTGTGGTGGGGAATTGATTTTCAAATAAATATGTTAAACAGCAATACTTTAAACACTTTTTATGACTTTCATAATTTTAATGACAGTACCTTTAAATTGTGATGCTAAGCCTTTACTAGAAATAGTACAGAAGGCTTACACTCTAGTCTAGGTGCAGCATTAGTGAAACTGCTTCAGGATACCTACAATACTGCATTTTCCAAACAACAATACGGAAAATCGCTCAGCTATGTCCTGTCCACAATATCAGGAACTGTGCAATCTGGTGAAATAATGTCATGTCAGTCTACTCTTGATCATCAGTGAAGTGATGGGAGGAATCATCGACAGTTCCATCAAATGGCATTCATAGAGGGATAACTTACGAATTGACATTCAGTTTGGATTCCATCAGGGCCAGTTGGCTCTTGACTTTGTAACAGCCTTAATCCAAGCATGACGAAAGGGCTGGACTCCATAGGTATGGTGACATCAAGGCTGAGTTTGATTTAGTGTGGTATTAAGGAGTCTTTAGAAAAGTGAAGCCAATGGAAATAAGGGGGAAAGTTCTCTACAGGTTGGAGTCATACTTAGTATAGAGGAAGATGATTGTGGAGGTTGAGGGACATTTATCTCTGTCCCTGGACATTTACTGCACATATTACAGTACTTAGGGTAGTCTCTTAAGCCTAACCATCTTCATCATAAAGTCAGAAGTGTGGTGTACTTTGATTATGCAATGCTCAGCATGTTCATAACTCCTTAGGTGTTGAATCTGCCTGTGTCTATACTTAGCAAAACCTAGACAATATAGGTGCTTGGGCTGATAAATGAAAAGTCATGTTCACATCACACAAATGCCACACAATGCTGAATCCCCTATTATTAACACACTGAGGGTTACCAATGACCAGAAACTGAATGGGACCAATCATGTTGTAGTTGCAGGAGCAGGTCAGAGGCTAGGAATTCTGCAGTGAATAACTTCCCACCTGTCTCCTCAAAGTATGTCCAGTGTCTACAAGTTATAAGTCAGGAGTATGATAGCATATTCTCCATTTGGCTGAGTAGGTGCTACTCCAGCCAAAGAAACTCGATATCATCCAGGATGCAGCAGTCTGCTTGGTTAGCGCACCAGTCACTCCCCTTCAATATTCATTCCCTTTAGCTCTGATACACAGTAGCAGCAATGTGTACCATCTACAAGATGCACCGCAGTAACGCACCCAGATTCTTTGATAATACCTTCCGAGCTTGTGGCCCAAACAAATAAGAAGAGCAAGGGAAGATATGTGGGGTTGCTACCGCTTGCAAAATCTTCTCCAAGTCGCACACCATATTGACTTGGAACTATATTACCAATCCTTCACTCTAACTGAGTGAAAATCCTGAAACTCCTTCTTAACAAAACTATTGGTACCTTGGTGCCTTGGTCCCCCAGGGATTACAGTGATTTTAAAGAAGTTACTTAGCAACACTTCCAGGGCAATTAGGGATGGGCAATAAATGCTGGCATAATCAGCAATGTCTGCATCCCTCAAACAAGTTTTTAAAAATCTTTGAAAAGTTTCTTTTATTCTTGATGTAAACAATATGATGTGATTTGCCAGCCACCCTGACCTACTTTTAATACTAGATAACAAGCATGGGGCTGGATGAACACAGCAGGTCAAGCAGCATCATAGGAGGAGGAAAACTTGACGTTTCGGGCCTAAACCCTTCTTCAGAAATGGGGGAGGGGAAGAGGGTTCTGAAATAAATAGGGAGAGAGGGGGAGGTGGATAGAAGATGGATAGAGGAGAGGATAGGTGGAGAGGAGGCAGACAAGTCGAAGAGGCGGGGATGGAGCCAGTAAAGGTGAGTGTAGGTAGGAGGGTAGGGAGGATGGACAGGTCAAGGGGGCGGGATGATGTTAGTAGATAGGAGATGGGGGTGGGGTTTGAGGTGGGATACTACTTTTAATACTGATCACTCTTTAATAAATTTTTGCTTTTCAACTGTTTACATTTCCATTAATGATATTGGAAAATAAGGATGTGCTAGGCTATGTGTTGTTTCGCTGTCCCTGGGTCTCTTAAACTGGGTGGAATTTTACTTTTGTTTGTGTAATGTTTTGAACAAGTTGATATTTTTCAAGCAATGAAAACTGATTCTTCTGCTACTGATCTGGCACATACTTGTATCCTAATGAGATAATGTTTTTAATATTGATTTGCCATATCTGCTGCATAGAAGCAAATCCACAAATGCTATTTTTTAATTCAGTTTTTTTTTGTTGCAGGGTCTAGGCTATGCGCATATGAGCTGGACCCATCAAAATACACATCAGGAAAATCAGCTTTGTGTCCTAAACTTCCTGTTAAATCAAGGTAGGAAAATTCTGAGGGAATCCATATCAAAAAGTCATAATGTATGTCCCTGACTATTAAACTTTAAAAAAAAAGCCGTTTTTATAACTCAACTGTTTTGTGTTTTGGGTAAATGGTGAAGCTTCCCCAGAAGCTGTGATCAACAAATTTATATTCTGAAGTTTGCACTTGCATATCATTTACTTAAAACTTCAGCCATTCTTAATTCTCAATGTAAACTATTCTTAATATAAGCTTTGTGTCTGAGTATCTCACATGATATGACTTTGTAGCACATGTGCTCTTTTAATGGGAAGTGCCCTTCCTGTCATTGGTATAGGAAGAAAAAATTTCTCTGCAAGGTCTGTGCCTAAAGTCAGCAGCAGCCCCTTTTGGCCAGGCATTGTGTTTTCATACTGTCTCTCTTGCTCGCTCTCTCGTTTTTGCTCACTCTCTCTCTTTCTAGTCCCTTGCTAAGAGTCTAGTGTGAAATTTCTGAAAGTTGTTTTGCCACCTCTCTCATTTTCTCTCTCCAATCCGGCATTTGATCACAATTTCTTTTTGATCTCAAGAAGCTCATATCTGTTCTTTCAATTCTAATGTAGATCTCAACCACAACCACTACCCAGCAATACCCCCGATCAAAGCCTTTCTGCTTTGCTCCAATTTCTATTGTTTCACTGTGGCAAATATTACTCAGTGTTGTTCATGCATTAGATACTTGTGTCTCTGGATTCTAGTAATGTTTGTGGTTTTGATGATATCCCGTGATGCTGAGGTGTGCCCCTTTTGAATCTTTCCTCTGGATAACGGAAGTGGTTGTTTGATGGGCTATTTCTCTGTTTTGGAAATTAACTTGTTCATTCTATCCCCATGTGAGCTTTGTACTCGTAACCAAAGTTAACAAAACTAGTAAGACCCAAACTTGAATGTTCTCATTGTCATTGAAGCCAAGTATTATTTTGTCTTAGTTATTTAAGTTATGTTCTGTATTTCTGGAACCCTGTGCTAAATATCTTCGTAGTTCACTTGTTAGGTATTTGACAAGACCAGGTCCATTGCTGTTATAAGGTCCTCCGTCAAAGCTGTTTTCACCGCTACGTAGTTCCCCTCAAACTATATGCCAGTGTTAGAGTCAGAGATGTACAGCATGGAAAAAGACCCTTCAGACCAACTCGTCCATGCTGACCAAATATCCTAAATTAATCCAGTCCCATTTGCCAGCATTCGGCCCATATCACTGAAAACCATTCCTATTCATGCACCTGTCCAGATGCCTTTTAAATGTTGTAATTGTACCAGCCTCCTCCACTTCCTCTGCAGCTCATTCCATACACGCACCACCCTCTGTGTGAAAAAGTTGCCCCTTAGGTCCCTTTTAAATCTTTCCCCTCTCACCTTAAACCTGTGCCCTCTAGTTTTGGACTCTAAACGCTGGGGAAAAGGCCTAGGCTGTTCACCCTATCCATGCCCCTCATGATGTTATAAATCCCTCTAAGGTTACCTCTCAGCCTCTGATGCTCCAGGGAATATAGCCTGAGCCTGTTCAGCCTCTCCTTTTGGCTCAAACCCTCCAACGTTCGCAATATCCTTGCAAATCTTTTCTGAACCGTTTCAAGTTTCACAACATCATTCCTAAAGCAGGGAGACCGGAAATGGAGACAGTATTCCAAAAGTGGCCTAACCAATGCCCTGTACAGCCGCAGCGTGACCTCCAATTGTTGTTAATAATTCATCTTTTGTCTCTTAATTTTAACTTAAATGTTGCCTAAAAGTTCTTTTGTCTTCTGTTTATTCTTGGAGATCAATGGTATCATACCCCTGTAACAATGTGGACTATAATTTATTCCCCCAATTCTGATAAATTGTGCTTGGTGACAATAAGCTGTTGTCCTAGGTAGACTGACATTCCTGTGAACTGAACCTTGCGCCCATCTGTGTGTTGTGACTACAATAACATGCCAAGAGACCAACAAATGTTGTTTGATTGTGGTATGCATCTCAGAGCATGAGGGATGCCCAATGGATTGTCCTGGCTATTCTGGAAGGTGGTAAATACAACACAGTCAGGGTTAAGCATCAAGGTTTAAATTTGTAGTTGGATTTACTTTCACATGGACTTATTACAGAGGGGGAGAAAAAAACATACAGTGGGCAGACCAGTGGCATGACTTCTCTATTTAATGAGATGCTTTATAACAAAAACAAGTTATCAGAAATATTATCGTTAATATCTCTGAGTTCAATGAATGCCAAATGGAATTCCTTATAGCTATTTCACATCATATGGACAGTGTAAAGCATGGAACTTGGGAACCATGCGCGGTTTCTCCTTTGTGTCTCGTTAATTGAGTAATACAGATTGAGAGTGAAATCATATTAACGAGGGATTTTTTTTTTGGACGTTCTGCACTATACTCTCCAGACTTTACAGTTCTCCTGAGTTTTAGGTCATGTGCAGGCTTTGAAATGGTTTTCAAAAATCTGGGTATTTAGGATCAGGAAAACAAAGGTCCCAATACTAACCCCCAGGGAAGTCCACTATAAACCTTCCTCTAGCCCAAAAATATCCATTAACCATTGGTATCTGTTTCATATCGCTCAGCCAGTTTATGTCCACATTGCTACTGATCCTTTTATTCCATGAACTGTAATGTTTTCTCTCAAGTCTGTGCGGTGGTACCGAATGCCTTTTTGCAAGTCCATGTACACCAGGTTAACAGCATTACCTCACCAACACTCTTTGGTGTCTCTTCAGAAGCTCCAGCAACTTAGTCAGACATGAGCCTCCCTTGACAACTCCATGCCGGCTGTCCCTAATTAACCCACATTTGACCATGGAACCAACTCCAGCCTGTTTGCCAGCTGGCCCTGTCATGAATGTGCTGAAGAAACTTTCACCCAGATATTGTACTTTACACAGTGGAAACGAGAGGCCCATGGCTTTTGCCCAGGATTGCAGTGTTGTCCCATCCAAGGGAAATAAGGTAGCAAGAAGGAAGGAGGCATTTGTGGATTATCTGAACTGTCAAATCGGAGCTTAAATATCCTTATATATTTGTATTTCAAAGAGTTCTATTGCTCATTCAGAATAGTTAGGGAAAAGCACTTAACTCGACTAGAATCTGTAAAAGTAACAATATGTTGCATCACAAAGTTTCTCAGTCCCTGTTGAGGTTGCAAGCATAGGCACTGTTAGCTTATACTGTAGACTTTCTTTCCATGTAGGGACCAGTCAGTCATTGTATTGAGAAAGCACTACCACTTATGTAGGCAAACTCGAATCAAAGCACTGCACAATGGCAGTTGCATTCAATGCCACGTAGAGGGGAACAATACAGAAAATAAAGGGCTGGAAAGGCAGGGCTGAGGTATATGGACAGACTGTCAGTGCCAACCTCTTTGGGCTACCTGTTTTGGAACTGCTTTGATTGGAATTGAATTCTGCAGTTTATCTGCAATTGTTTACTCTCAGTCACTGTGAACTAATTGGGAGCTGAATACGTCTATGAAAGTCAGGAATTTATCAGTAGATACAATTTTCATGTCCATTATACTGAGTTTTAAAAGAAAAGTAGGAAGCAATTTTATCTTACTCCCTTGCTGCAATGAAAGCTGGGTCTAAGAAGCAAAAGCTCTTTTTTGATTTTGCTAATTTTGATTTCCTTGTTAATAATGAGTAGAACTCTACTCCGAAATGTTTGATATTTTATGCAGACCTAGTATTCTAAATGTACTCGTGTCTATCATGGTCGTCACTCATCTCCATTGTTGATATTAATTTGACATTCCATTTTTTCTGTGTTTTTGTTTTGCACTAGTAAACCTATACCATTCTTCCATCGTTGTGCCCCAGATGTAGATGTCTGCTCTGTCAACTTTATTAAGGCCCTGACCACCTTCGTCAGTGACAATAGTGTCTTGCAGAGAGTGGTTACTGGAGTAATGACCAGCAAAGAAATTATAGTGGGACTTTGCTTTTTATCTCTAGGTAATACATCTTGAATACATTTTTCATTTATTAAAAAAAGAAGTTTTGAACCGAGTGTTGCATTATTGAATAATTAAATTTAACTTAGAATGCTTTTGTTACATTTAGCAACTTATTGCCACCCATGTAGTATATACCACTATATATTTTGCCTTGCATTTTTTTATAGATGTTAACTTAATATTAAAAATAAGTGTCTCACCTAATGGGAAATTGTATGAGCAACTAATGGCATTGTACAAATGTATTCCCTGAATTCCCTAATTCAGAAGCCATCAATATGATTACTGTATTGCCTCCGGAACTTAAAATAGAAATGTGGACTCAGCAATTAATCCACATGCTCTAAGGATACAAAATAGTAAGTTGAGCTCTTGACTGATAAGTAGGTGGGGTGCAGGACGGTTCAGCATGCTGCTAAAATGCTTTGGAACTGGGCATAAAGATTCAAATTAGAGTTTATTAGTTTTAGGCTAAATTTCTCTCGTTTTCTTGTAGAAGTGCCATTAAGGAAAGATATTGTTGATGGTGATTTGTTTATTTAAGAAAGTAGTAGAAAAATAACAGAAATGGAGTCTTTTCTTGTGGGAAAGAAACACAGCCACTTTTACATTATACCTTCACAATGTCCCATAGCATTACACAGCCAATTAAATACCACTGAATTATGCTTATTGTGGTTACATAAGAGACACAGTACCCAATTTCTTCATAACAAGGCTGCACAAACAGGATGTGATCATGACCAGTTAATTTGTGGAATTAGTTTAAAATATAAATGTTCGCTAGGCTATCCAGGCAAACTAAACTGTTCTTTGGGTTCTACTCAGGTTTTCAACAGTCCATTAAACCTTTTTTCATTTTATATAGAATAATTCAGAGCAAAATGTGACTAGTTAAAATTAAAATATGTTGATATGTAAATCTGCAGCTAGCAGGTTAGTTGAAATCAGGGAAATGTACAACATCAGTAAAGATTTTTGTGTTACTGAAGATAAAATGGGCATAGTAGTCTTGGAGTAGCTTTAGCGTTGGAGATAAACCTTCTACTGTTCCTTTGATGTAGCCTTCTCTGTTGCAGTAAATTGTGTCAGTGCCCCAAGAATGAGGCCTTCAGGCAGCCCTGTAATCTTTCCTTTTCCTTCCAGCTTGTTCAGTATGTGACACAGGAAGCAATCTGGAGTTAGTCACCTCTGATGTCTTGTTTTCCAGTCGGATGCTCAAGTCTTTAATCTCTTTACAAGACTTCCAAAAATGCACCTCTGTCTGTGATATAGGCCATATTTTTTAAAGCCTTTCCTGTATTTTCTTCTTTTCCACCCTTGGATGGAAAAAGGTGCAGAGGAGAATAATATCTGCAGCAACTGCAGGAAAGGATACACTTACTGCTGCTGATAGCCCAGAAGCCTTTGGCCCTCTTGGATTGTCCCTTACTCTATGCTTTTGCACTGTTGAACTGGATTACTCTCTTTTCGAATGATGTCACTGTGCAACACCTCCTTCCCCATTAGTAACTTTTGAGTTGTTCTGTAATTTGCTGATTCGCACATGTCCCAATTCTCCCTCCGTCTCTCAGGTGACCATCTTCTGGAGAGTGTGTTCCAGAAACAGACTTAGGATTTGGCCATATGATCACATAAACATTTTGTATGGCCTCAAAGTACAGGCATTGTCTGCTTCAAAGGCATTTTGCAATTAATGTCAGGAAAAATACAACTAATATGCTTTCCTGGATCCAGTGTATCAGTAATATTATGATTATATGCATATCACAAGGACTCCTTGCATTTACATTTATTTTCTGTTTAACTTCTAAAAATGTAGATAACATAAGCTTAAATTTGCTCCATCACCATACATCCAGTAATCAAATTCCTGTTATTATTTTCTCCTAACAATCAAGGTTAAACTCCCAATGTGCTAAGTGTCATGTTCCTCTGACCTCTTGCCACTTTTCTATAATTAATTAGCTGATGACACCTCAAACAAAGTCACAGTTGAGGTTTAGAGTAAACAATTTCAATACTGAACTGGGAAGTGAGACGCAGAGAGGATGCGATGGCCTAGTGGTATTATCACTGGATTGTTAATCCAGAGACTCAGACAATGTTCTGGGGACCTGGGTTTGATTCCTGCCATGGTGGAATTTGAATTCAATAAATATCTGGAATTAAGAATTTAGTGATGACCATTGCCGACTGTTGTGGGGGAAAGCCCCATCTGGCTCACTACCTCCCTTTAGGGAAGAAAACTGCCATCCTTACCTGGTCTGGCCCATATGTGACTCCAGACCCACAGCAACGTTAACTTCTAACTGCCCACTGGGCAATAAGGGAAAGGCAATAAGTGCTGGCCTAGCCAGTGACACCCTCATCCTGTGAATGATGAAAGAAAACAAAAACTTTCCAACATTAGTGGCTAAAGATTAAAATAAGTTGAAATGCTGTTCAGGTATATGTGGTTTACATGTGAATATTTAAATACTTGTATCCAGTTCACTCTCATTATGGGTTATTCTGCACTCCTCTGACTTTGAGCACTCTTCTAAACTCTTTAAGTTTCTGAATCTGGGAATATAAAGAGTTGGAAGCTAATATGTTATAGTGTTTGGAGTGGTATTTTATTGCCTCAGAGGAGTTTTGTAGGCTTCAGAAGGGCTGGCTAAACCTTGAGTCTGAGATTATTGGAAAATAGGAATATGGGGACATAAATCTTGGAAGCAGGAGTAGGCCATTTGGCATTTAGGGTTTGGTCCAAGATTCATAAGATTGTGGCTAATCTGGTTGTGGTCTCACCTCCACTTTCCTGTTTTCCCACCATAACCCTTGACTCACTTGTCTTCAAACTCTGCCCATCTCAGCCTTGAATAAATTTAAAGACCAAACTTCCAGTAATTTCTGGGAAAGAGGAAAAAAAAAATCTTCTCATCCTCATCTTAAAAAAGGAAACCTCTGATTCTTAAACTGTCTGCTTCTTCTATTGGTTACAAATTATTTTTGATAAAACAGGATATGAATCAGCCAGCATCATCTAATTTCAGCATAATTTGACCTAGTCAATTTTTAGATGCAGATCTTGATCAAAGTAGAAACTTTTTCTAACATGTGGTTTATAAGTGACAGTAAGCTTCTACTGTAGAATGTAGGTGAATTGGTCATATGTCTGTTCTTTGCACTTACAGCTGCTGCAAATCCAGGCAGACTAAGAGAGAAAGTACTGTAACAGAGAAACACTGCGAAAGGGGAAAAAGAGGCAAAGACTGAGAAAAGGGGTGGAAAGAGGGCAATACTAAGGAAGGGAGAGAGTGGAGACAGAGCAGAAGAGTAACAGAGAATAACAGAGTGAGAGCGGGTACAGACTTATTGTGATTCCCATCTGGATTTCAGTTTTTTTTTTGATGAATGAGATGAGTGGACCTTGTCTGAATGGGACCTGTGCTCTGTAATATTGTATAATTGGTCATTTCTGTCTTGCTTTCAAAGATTAAGAGATTTTGCCTCTGAAGTGTATTGTTTTTACAGATTCACAAAATGCCAAATTCAACAGCTTTAGCTCCCACTCCTCTTGCAGTGCTCTTCTGTCTGAGGAAAGTTGATTTTTGATGTGAAGCTAAATGAGGTTCTCAGTGGAAGTTTAAGTGGTCCTACAAAGGCTATGTTTACCAGGCAGCAGCAGGACATGAAATTTTCTTGCATCTTTCGGGCCCTGATTAGAGTCCAGGTTCCCAGAGGAGCAAGCCCAGTGTACTAATAGTCTGCTGTGCCACTCAGTGACAAAATTTCATAATTGTCAGATCTGAAGCTCTACTTCTAAATGAAACATGGCAAATGACACATTTACAATCTCACCTTGTCTTTCACTTGAAGTTCCTTGAAAGTTCAATCCTGCGTAGTACTTGTGCACTAATTGTTTATTTGTGTCTTGGCAGTTTTGTCGATGTTGTTAATGGTTATAATTCGATACATCTCCCGAGTACTTGTTTGGATCCTTGCAATTCTCACTGTCCTCGGTTCAATTGGTAAGTTGAGTAATTGCAAGTGATAAGAATATTTTAAAACTGAGTGAAGTAATTGTTAAGATCCATTTGTATCTATTTCTAATTCTCCACTCCAAGACGGAATATTTCTTTGATCTAGACAGTGCTTTTCATTTTCTGATCGTGAATGGAATAAGCTTGGATTCCAAAGAAGAAAAAAAGTCAGGAGTTTTTCATGCAAAAGTTTCTGCATCTTTTCACATGTGATAGTGAGGTATCAGTCTCTTCCATATTACTACAGCCATTTTAATTAAAGTCACAAATTACACCTTTAGTCACTGTGGCCCTGGTATAGCATGCTTTTTTGGATTTTCTAACCTCATTGGAGTTCCTTCAATCCCTGTCTCCCTGGCCTAGCTCACTGGATCCAGTTGAAGACACTCAAATTCCAGCAGTCACTTCTCTTCTTGCACCCACACCATAACCTCTGGAGATTTCCAAAGATTCATTTTTGAGTCCCTTCCTTTTTACACAGCCATGTGTTGTCCTGCAGTGATCTAATCCTAAAATGTGATCTAGCTTCTACATTGTCGTCAGCTGCGCCTCCCCACCAGGTCTCTTAACTCCTCCTTAAAGTAACATGGGATGAAAATTACATCTCTGTTGGGGGACACTGAATGTGTCTCTTCAATTGTCAAACTGTCACCAACAACCTGTCCACATTGAATTGCAGTTACCTTAAGTCAAACAAGAGAAAAGCCAAAGCCTTTGTTGTCCTGTCCCCACTGTGTACTTTGCTATCAATTCTGACTCTTTCAGTAGGCAATCTCCTTGGTTCTGCCAGATTACTGTCAGCCTCTACAATTTGACCTTGTGCTAAGCTTCTAATGGTGTATATGTTCTCCATCATAAAGTAATTGCTGTCCTCTAACAGGGCCTGCCCTGATACTTGTTTAAGCCAATTCTATTGCTGTCAGTCTTACACATAGACTGTCACTTCAAGACTTAACCATGACAGTGCTTTTTCAGTTATCATCCCATGCACTATCCCCTTCGAACTTGAATACATCCAAAAGTCCTGCTGTATCATAGCTTGTACCAAATTCCATTGACTGGATAGTTGCTGACCTACCTTAGCTCCCAGTCCAGTGTTATCTCAAATTTATAATTCTCATCTTCATTTCTAAATCCCTCACTGCCTTGCAATCCCCCGAATTAGATCTTCTCTAGCCCTAAACCCCTCCGGACATCAGCTTCAATTCTGAGCTTTGTTTTTATTTCTTTATTGTCAAACATTGTTGTCTGCCTCACTGTTTCTCCCATCACACCCTGACAGGTGGAACCGCTGTCCTTTGGTGGTTGTACGCTGATCAAAAGAAGGCAGCCAGAGAAAAATCTCTTGAAGATGAGAAGGTGGCAGAAGACAATAGCAAGGCTCTTCTGGTGTATGCCATTATTGCAACAGTAGTTACTGTGAGTACTTCACCCATAATGTATTTAAAATTATTATTAATGATTTAAGTGTGGAAATACTAGAAAGGTGCCTAATAATGTTCCTATCAATCAGGAAAGATTAAACAAATGAAGTTCTTTACTCGAGATAGACAAGGCTCACGGTGTTCTGACTGAAGTCTTGAAGATTATGTAAAAGATTCTATACACTAGACACAAATATTATGTTTCCACTTGCAGGAAAGGCTGCAACAAAGGGCTACAAATACAGTCCCTATTTAATCCAGTAAAAAACTTCAGGAGCAAAAAGAGAAACTCAGCGGGTCTGGCAGTATTTGTAAAGACAATGCAATCAATGTTTCAGGTCCAGTGACCCTTCTTCAGAATTGGATTTCCATATTTCCAGCATCGACAGTTCTTTTCCTTTTTCTAACCTGGTCAGGGATTAGGATGAAAAACTCACTTTCACATTAAGTAACTGAACTGATTAGCACTGGCTCATCCAAGCGGAACTTAGATAAACATGATGGAAGAATAAATAGATGGACACGTTGATGGAGATAATCTGAAAAGCAGTAGGAGCAGACTGGTGCAAAAAGTGACCACCAACATGGATCTGTTGGGATGAATGGCCTGATTCTGTCCTGTTCATACTTAGTAAATGTGTGTCTGGGTGCATGGTAACGGTGGTAGTCATTTATCATACTGTCAGGTCCATGTTGATATACTTGATGTGTAGGTGGAATAAAATTACTGGGGGAGGGGCTTGGGTGCCTTAAAAATAATCATGTATGCATTTTCCATTTGTGCTACCATTTCAAACTCTGATACAATGAAGAGCGTTCTGCTGGCAAAATCAATGAAGTATTTACCTCTTGAAGATTATACTCCTTATCTGGAATGTTGCCAAACTGCTTTGGGGAAATAATATCAGTGTAACTTCGTGATGGAGATGTGATCCAGTATCTGTTTCCAGCTTGTTGCAACTTGAACCCTTTGCAAACGAAACTACATGATGCGGGAGTGGAAGTAGGCCATTCAGCCCGTTGAGTCTGCTTCACCGTTCAATGAAATGATTGCTGATCTGATAATTCTTATGTCCACTTCCTTTCTTTTCCCTGTAACCGTTGATTCCCTACTGATGAAAAATCTGTCTCAGCCTTGAATATACTTAACGTCATCAGCCCTCTGTGGTAAAGAATTCCATAGATTCACTACCTTATGAGAGAAGAAATTCCTTCTTATCTCGTTTTAAATAGGCAATCTATGACAGTGGCTCAGTGGTTAGCCCTGGTGCCCCAAAGCACTAGGTTCGATTGCAGCCTTGGGTGACTGTGTGGAGTTTGCACCTTCTCCCCATGTCTGCGTGGGTTTCCACTGGGTACTCTGGTTTCCTCCCACAGTCCAAAAATATGCAGGTCAGGTGGATTGGCCATGCTAAAAAAAATTGTCCCGTAGTGTCCATGACTGTAATATAAGTGATAATCATGGATGAACATTGCCTTTTTCTGCCCATGGGAGAGCTGTCATATGTGTTAAATGCAGTATACATTAATTTTCGTATCCATGTTAATTTTATGACCTTTCTCTGCATTAATTTTGCAGTGGGTGTCACAAGACAACTGACTTCAAATTGTGATTACAAGAAATGCATATAACTACCTGTAGCAATTGGCAGCCTGCAGAATTTCCAAATATTAAAATAATCACCATACAATCAAAAAGGTGTGAAAGTAGCAGTGGGATCAGTCTTGCTGGTAACTGGCATATAAGACAGATGTGGCAAAGGAGTTAAAAGTTGGAAGAGATGTGACTTGTGCCAGATTGTATTACTAATGGTTTTTGCAGAGGGTGGGGAAAGCTGTAATGAAATCGCAGTTGAAGGCAAGAATATGTTCGGGACTTTGAGGGAAGGGAAGTCACTGAAAATTGATAAGGCTAGGATTATGTGTTAGGACTTATTGTAAGAGCTTTGTGGATGGTACTGTGCTCCAGCTATAGTTTCTAAAAGGTGATACTCAGATACTGTCAAGGCTACTATTGCAGTAATTAAGTCTGGAGATGATAAATGCATGGGGGTGAAGTGTTTCGGCAGCTATATTAATGAAATGTGAAGAAAAGATGGCATTGGTCTCGGAAATGGTTGTGATAGCATTTGAAATAGGGGCGGCATGGTGGCTCAGTGGTTAGCACTGCTGCCTCACAGCGCCAGGGACCTGGGTTCAATTCCACCCTCAGGCGACTGTCTGTGTGGCGTTTGCACATTCTCCCCGTGTCTGCGTGGGTTTCCTTCAGGTACTCCGGTTTCCTCCCACAGTCCAAAGATGTACAGGCTAGGTGGATTGGCTAAGCTAAATTGCCTGTAGTGTTCAGGGGTTTGTAGATTAGGTGGGTTATAGGGGGAATGGTTCTGGGTGGGATGCTCCAAGGGTCGGTGTGGACTTGTTGGGCTGAAAGGCCTGTTTCTACACTGTGGGGATTCTGTGATATGATTCGATGAAACTTGGCTTAATGTGGAACATATGGGCATGAAGTGATGCACTGTCAAGTTATCCCAAGGAACCTGCCAAATGGAGAAGAGGACTGAAGACGTGCTGACTATACCTATTGCTTTCTGCCACACTAGATGTAACTCATTAGGAAAATTTTTAACGTGAGATCAGCTGAGAGAGACAGCAATGAGAGGACCTCCTTGAGAGTAGTTCCTGCATCAGTGAAGTTGCAAATCTTCGTTTGTAATCATTGAGCTGTTGGCTCCCGGTTTGCCATGTCTTTTTGTCATCTCTTAGAAACTCATTTTGTTGGGCAAATGTGCATTGATTTAATTTTTAAATCTGTCCCTGCTCTTCCTCAGCCATGCAGTTGACATGGTACGTCTATACATTCCATTTGCTGTTGAAGGCACCCCTCCAGAAAACTCTGCTCAACATGTTACAACTTTTGAGAAGGATCTAACCAATATTGTGGATTAATGTTTGGCACTTTTGGGAAATAATGTATTGCATACCAAGATATTACTGCTGCAGCATCTAATCATGCATCCATAGTAACAAAACAGCTGTGTGTAGGTAGCAACATAATATGTGATTATTTCATTTTTGCAGGTCATTTTATTGTTACTAATGCTAATAATGAGGAAGCGAGTGGCTCTTACAATTGCCTTATTCCACGTGGCAGGGAAAGTGTTCGTTCACATTCCACTTCTAGTATTTCAGCCGCTCTGGACTTTCCTGGCATTGGCATTATTCTGGGTCTATTGGGTCACAGTCCTACTTTTATTGGGCACTGCAGGTATGACTATACATTTGCAGAACTTGTCTTTCTTTAGCTTGCATTGACAAATCTTGACCAGAAAAATGTTTTTTGGAAGGGATTTTATTTCAGTATTTAATGGAAATTTTCTCGGAAATTCTATGCAGGTATTGAACAAGTTTAGAGTATTCTTCTGTTCTTTCATATGTTTACAAGCTCATAGAAATGACAACATTTCCCCTTCATCAAAAAGAGGATAGATCACGGTTAAGACCAAAGGCCAGGTAGAATATATGGAGACCCTGCATTATGGCCAAATATTGAAACTTGTGGCACTGCAAAATTGACCTACAAATGTAGAGTTTACAGCACACAAAAATAATGTGTGTACTGTTGTTGGATGTAATGTTATGCTCGGTTTTTCAACCACTGTTACAGAGTAATGTTGAGCTTTGTTCTGCACCCCATGTTGCTTGGCACCCAGTAGCATCGAAGTCCCCGTGGTCTTTTTAAAATGGGGTTTTTACAGTAATTAATACCTGCTTAAGATCTAAGTAATTAAGTAATACAGCCCACCTCTTATCACCCAGAAAACCTTCACTCGACTTTGCTGTAATCAATAGGTGGCTGACAGCCCACATGAAACCATTGACTTAATTCCCAAATATAACTCTGTTTAATCCAAACAATGTCCAACAACTTATTGTCTTCCAGTTTTTTTTTTGCATATGATTATGTATTCTCAACAATAGTTCTGTATTTTGTTAGTTGTAAAGGACTACGATAAGAGAGGCTGTATAAATACACGCATTAGTTGCTTTGACATAACTTACTTAATTTGATAATTGTTTAAGTCACCAAGCCTTTGTATTTTTTATTTAAATGGGCATATCTTGAATGCAGGCCTTCAGCTTTGTTTTTGTCCCTTCCTGTAGGATCTCCTGAGGAAAACGCTCAAGGCTATATAGAATTTAAAGTGTCTGGTCCTTTACAGTATACATGGATTTATCATCTAGTTGGTCTAATCTGGATCAGTGAGTTCATACTGGCCTGTCAGCAGATGACCGTGGCTGGAGCTGTAGTGACCTATTATTTTACACGGTAAGATATTTATGGGGAAGTGCATCATTTGTAGTCACATTTAACAGCTTGAAGTTTTAGAGGAGGAAGGGTTTATTATGTTTCAGTACTCCAGATTTCTTTAGCAGAAACCTATATTTGTGTTTCATCGTTTACCTTCTTGAATAAGTGGGGCTTAGAAAGCACCTCTCAGGACCTAAGGACCTCCCAAAGTGCTTTACAGCCAAGAAGTACATTTGAAATATATTAATTGCTGTAATGTACCGGACAAATTGTACACAAATTCATTCGAACAGCTTAGCCCTAAACCCTTTTATCTATTAGAACATCGGAGTTCACAGTAGTATTAGACAAATTGACCCTTTTGAATATTTCCACTGTTTATTTACCACTATCCATTGTTAGTTTTATATACCAAATCAACCTTTAGCCAGCTTTCCTCTCAGGTCTTTGTACTTGGCTTTAAATATGAGAATTTTGTGATTGAAATATGTCAATTTAAAACTTCGGTGTTTCCATGTATAAAGGTGCCTGAGGATTTCAGATTCAATTCGGAATTTAGAAATTGATCACTTGATACAGCTGGTTTATGTCAGTGTTTGTGTTCTACACAGACCTCCTTCCACCCTACTTCACCTCATTCTGTTATCATACCTTTCTATTTTTTACCCTCGTACTTACCCAGTTTTCCCATGAATGCATCTATGATGTTAACCTCAATATGATTTCAGCTTACTAAAATGACAGCAGCTTTGCCGTTCTAGCTGGTCGTTTGGTAAACAAGCTTCTCCTGAATTATGTAAAAGATTGTTTCATGACTGCCGTGCACTTATGGCCTATAATTTTGGACTGGATGCAAAACCCAGACGCAGGTGAACCCCTGCATAATTTTAAAGGCTGCTGTTGGCCATGCCTCAACCTTTCGTTCAAATGGAAAGCCCCAGTTTGTTCAATCTTTCCTTGATAGTAAGAATTACAAATCCTGATATAATTCCTGGAAATCTTTGTTTCCTTTTTTCTGATATTACCCTGATAAATCCTTTGTTCCTCACTGTTTACTACTCAGCAATGGTGTGGTAAAATGGTGGCGCACTGGTAATGTTACTGGACTCGTAATCCAGAACCTCGGGCTCAAGGTCTGAGAATATGGGGTTCAAATCATGGTAGACGGTGGTGTTTAAATTCAATCAACAATATCTGAAATAAAAACTAGCCTAATGGTGACTAGGTAAGCATCGTTGATTGTCATAAAAACTCTTTAAGGATGGACTTATTAACGTCTGTACATAGACTGGCTTTCGTGTGACTCCAGACACACAACAATATGGTTGACTTTTAACTACCCTCTGGCCATTTAGGATTGGGCAGTTAACGCTAGCCCAGCTAGTCACGCCCCCGTCTCAACAAGCTTTTGAGGCTTTAACTGACTTGTGCAGTCACAGAGCTGACTTAATTGTTCCAGAAGAATTATCTAGATATAAAGGACATTTGGTACCTCAGTGTTCTACTGTGTAACTTGCTGTAATATATGGTATTAAACAGAATAGAAACAAGGAATAGCCCATTTGGCCTTTCAAGCCAGCTGTGTCATTGATACGATCAAGGCAAATCCTCCATCTCTGTGTCATATTCCTGCTTTCTCCGCAAACCCCTTTATGCCTTTAATATCTGAGATGTCTATCACTTTCTTGAATATACTCAGTGACTTGGCCCCCGCAACTTCTGCGGTAGCAACTTCTACAGGTTGAATATTTTATGAATGAATAACAGATCACATAATCCAAATTCTGACCTGGATTATGTATTTAATCAGAAAGTCACCTTGACTGCCTTTTTGATTTTCACACTGAAGTGTAAAGTTTCACATTTGTCCACATTATCCTGCATCTGCATTTGCTCTCACACTCAACTTGCCTAGGTCGCCCTGAAACATCCTTGCATCATCTTTGTAATTCTCAATCTTGCTTAGTTTTGTGTCATTAGCAAACTTGGAAATATTGTAATTGGTTCCTTTATCCGAATCATTTACGTACATAATGTGAAGAGCTGGGGCCCAATCACTGATTCCTGCAGTACTCCATTGGTTACTGCCCAGAAAATGACCATTTATTTCCACAATATTTTTGGTCTGTCAAACAATTCGCAATCCATGCCACTATATTATCCTCTTTAAGATTACTTTAACTTTTCCCATTTGCCTCTTACGTGGGACTTTATCAAAAACCTTTGTGAAATCTAAATGCACCACCATCCACTAGTTCTCCCTTATTTCATTCATCACATCCTCAAAAAACTCTAGAAGTTAAGTAGAGTATGATTTCCCTTTCATAATTACATGTTGACTTTATTTAATCCAGTTAATGCTTTCCAAGTGTGCTGTTATTCATATCTTTTATTATTACTGACTTCAGCACTTTCCCCACCATTGATGTTAAGCTAAATGGTCTGTAATAATATTGATGTGGGTAAATTTATTTTTCTGTGTCAAATTGTAATTTTCTCTTTACTATTGCACATCCCAGTCTCTCTTCAAGACTTCAATATTGTACAGCCAAACCTGAGGCATGTAACTAAAAGCCAGTTACTTGTCTGCTTGGTGGCCGTAAACTGATCTAGAAGATTGTTTTGTGGACAAGTTGATGTTTCAATTGACTACACAACCCAATTCAGCTCAAGATTAAATGATCTATTAACAGCAATTTCACCAACATAATTCAGTTGTTTACATTGATTATTAGTACAATGGCAGTGAATGCGTCTTGTGTTCTTACCATACCTTGTGGTAGTACTAATGTCAGTTCAGAAAAAGCTAAACATATTCTGCCACACATGAGTTTTTGTTTACAAATATGAAATGAGAATTGATATTTGTTCGCGGAGTTTTGCTTATAACGAATATTTTCATTGAAAAATTTAATGGTTTTCCAGACTTCTTGCAATCTGCCCTGTCATTTATTAATAATTAACTCTATATAAAGAGGTAATTTGCTATTTTATGAGCTGTTGGGTAATCTCAAATTCCTAACGCAGTCATTTGCTACTAGATAATCTGGTCAAAGAACATGCAAGTTGCTTGTGCTTTTACACTGAAAGGGTTAATTATGTACATACAACAAAACAATATAATTTCATTCCTCCTTTACTTAGTCAAGTCAAAATATTAATTTCTAAAATAATCTCAATTTTACAGAACTATTTCAAAGTTTTCTTTGTGTCAACAATGAGTTAAGACATTTTCAGAACAGCATCAGTTAAATTGGAGTCTGTTTGCTATTCATACTTTTAACATTTATCTGTAGTTCCACTTATTTTGTTTATCCTATCCCATATTCAAGAATTTACTTTTGTTTTTTTTCTGTTGAAATTACTCTTGGATCATTTGATAAGCGCGTACATAATCTTAACACCATGCACGAGACGACTTCTGAGAAACTCACTGTCGATAAATCTGGGATGACCCAAATTGCAAAATTAAGTTACACAAAATTCGTTGCTATAAAAGCATGGTACCATATTTTAGAACATCTTTACTAAATATTCTGTCCAATTTCCGTGGCTTTCAAGGAACGGCTGTGTTCTCTTAATGTTAAGGACATGTCATCTATTTTGCAGTCTGCACATAAACTGCCAACGGCATTGATCGTTCTTCTGGTAATCTAGTACAATCCAGTTTAACAGTTTTCCTGAAATAGAAGGAGCAATGAAAAACCCCGGTTGAATTTTTGTTTTGATTTAGCTATGAAACACACTGTTCTGTAAAACACCTGATAAAACACCTGAATAAATGCTTTTCTCTCTTCTTTTAAGTTTTAAAAAGTTGCAGCACACTTTTTGCAGTAAAGTAATTCCCATGTTTGTACAATCCTGCATTTCAGCTTGGTATTTTGACTTTTGTCACGTTGACACTTGTGTAGTACTTTTGTCAAGGTTTTGCATTCTTGGCATTTGTGGTGGTCAAGCAGAAGAGACAATGCAATAAAATGCACACAAAGTTTGATTCATAAGTTTGCACTTCAGGCTCATATTCCTGTGTGATTGCCTTTATGGTCTGAGGACTGTTTTCAGGGCAGCAAAGAAGGTTTTTCGATCCAAAGAATTTTAAACTTTTTTTAAAATTGAGCGCACTGCTTTTTTTTCACCACTGATCCCTCAGTGTTTGCAAACAAGACTAAATATCACCTTTGGAAGAGAGATCTTTGGCACTCATAATGCAAGATTCTTTTCCAACAGACAAGTTTGATGTTAGCCATTTATATGGATTCAAAACTGCTTGCTGGATATTTTTCTGGGCTTTATTTATGTGGAAGCTCAAATTTTAAAGCTGCTTGTACAATTTTACTTTCACTCAACATTCCTTCGACCTTGTGATGGGCGTGCATGATTCTAGTTATTCTAACTCCTCATGCGTTTAATTGCTGAATTCAAATGGAATGACAAAGTGCACCTATACTATTGAATGTTTTTGACATTGGTTCATAGGTAATACATGTATGATATTGGGGACATGCTCCTAATTATCGGTGTTCACTTGCGATATATAAGGTGACCAATGATTCCATATTTGGCAACCTGACCCTGTGTTTAGTTTCAACTAACCAGATGGTCAACCTGCTTTTAGCAAGTCCATCTGAAACTGTTATCACAACTCTCTGCTCACATATTAGCGCAGACGTGCTAAGGCGTGAGTGTACTTCCGATGCACTGTGTATAAATTGACTTTGAATGCAAGACACTATATGTAGTCTCAGATTTTTTGAGCTCATCATTTTGAGCAGTCACAGTATATGATTATTAGCAAGAATGTTGGCTATTGTAGTTTGCTGTTGGCTGGTTAAGCTTTCATCCATGTATAAGATCCTTTCCACAAGAATGAAAGACTTGCATTTATATGAGGCCTTTGATAACCTCAGAACATTCAAAGCTCTTCATAGCCAATAAAATACTTTTGAAGAACACTCACTGTTATTATGTAGGAAATACAGCAGCCAATTTGCGTGCAGCAACTCTGGAAACAAGAAATATGATAACCAGATAATCTTCCTTTTAAGTGTGTATTGAAGTATCATTTTTGGCGAGGAGGGTTGCTTGGCAATTCATAGGCAGTGCTTTCTAAAAATTACATCACCAAATGCCAACAGCAGTCTGCTGTATCACTGATGTCTCATTGGGATACTAGCTGTGCCGCTGTTGAGCTCTGCACATTGAGTGCAGACTTCATGTCTCTTTTGGACTTTCCTACTTTCCGAGAATGTAATCATTGCTCTCTTGGTATCCAATGTGTAATTGGAATCTGCTTGGCAACTGTGCAAGCAGTCACCACAGTGCCTCCCATCTAATCTCATATGTAAATGATATTAAACCCAATAATACCAGAATTTTCATCAGTGACTGTGACTGGATTGCCTTGTCATAGACTTGATTGCATAGCTAAACTACAACATTTAAAAGACGTTTGGACAGGTGCATGGATAGGAAGGGTTTGGAGGGATATGGGCCAAATGCAGGCAAATGGGACTAGTACATTTTAGGAAACTTGGTCAGAATGGACAAGTTGGGCTGATGGACCTGTTTTGTGATTGTATGACTCTACAACTTTGATGGCAGTCTTTCAAATGTAAGCTACACTATGTTCCTAAAGGATCAGTGTTGAATTATATTTAAGGAGCTACTGAGAACCATGTAAAATCATACCCCTCCACCACACAGAAAAGGCATATTCTGCGTTTTCCAGACTTATTTAACGATTTTATGTAGGTGCTGTTTTTTTTTTTTTGAGAGTTCAAGTGACTTCAGTCAAGTCATTTACAGTCGTGAATGCCGCCGGCATGGTTGTGTGTTGTGTTATTTAAGCATTTGAAAATTAATTTGAAAATTAATGCCTGTCAACTAAAATTATCAGACCAATTCCAAGTGTTATCTTTATCCCCTTTTATGTAGGGACAAGAGTAACTTGCCAGCAACTCCAATTCTTTCATCTATATGTCGACTGATTAAATACCATCTAGGAACAGTAGCCAAAGGCTCCTTCATCATCACTTTAGTAAAGATTCCACGACTGATCCTCATGTATATACATAATCAACTCAAAGGCAAGGTAAATGTTTCCAGAATGTGTAACCCTTTAACTTCAATGGTATATTGGTGTGACTGTTCATATTTGAACCTTATGTTTGTACTGACAAAAGAGTTTTTGATGGCTTAATTTTCTTCTGTCCAGGAAAATGCTGTTGCAAAATGCATGCTGAAAGCTTGCATGTGCTGCCTCTGGTGTTTGGAAAAGTGCCTGCTGTATCTGAATAGGGTAAGTGTTCATTCAATTTACACTTTTGGATTTTGCAGTCAGTTAAATCTGCAAACATAAACTGATTTTAATAGTATGTTACTCTGAACAACATATAACTTTTGTCTGAAATTTATCTGGAAATAACTATAAATTTAAGCAGATGAATATCCTTATAGTCTTCTGCCATGTGTCATTATTTGGAGTAACCTGCCACTATCTCCATTAGGATTTAGCATATTTTAGCAGCCTTTGCAGCCCATAGGATATGCACAAACTGGTTTACATTTAGATGATTTCAGTTCCTTTTGATTTAAAAGACTTTGCAACTCTCATCATGAGCTCAACAAAGAAACTTCTTCTAATTTACTTGTATCAACTTGCCTGTTGAATTATTTGAGCTAATTTATTTTTCTTTACAGTTGAAATATTTTCTTTTTCTGCCTGATACTACTAAACTGTCTTCATTTCTTCGAATGGGATTATTTTGGGGCATTGGGTTAACTTGGTTTGTTTCTTTTTTTTTCTTCACACGAGCCACCATAGATCCCAGAGAAGCAACCATTATGTGGTTACCATTTGTGTTAGGAATACTATGCATCTCTGGGTCTTGAGAAGCTGCTATCGCTGGCCATTTGCTGAATGCTATCACTTTGACTCCATCAGTCATTGTCCAACCAATTGTTCTGAGTTCTGCTTGAGAAGCCGCTGCCTCCTTTCCTGATATTGCAATTACACCATTGTTCCCTGGCCCATTGTGGAACTGCATTCCTTGTTGTGCACCCCCATTCTTTTCTGTGTACATTTCCCAACGTTTTTGTAGCCTATAAACTTAGTTGTTTATTTCAGTCCTTTGATTTTCTTGACTACCTATTTTTATTTTTATTCATTCGAGGGAATTGTTGGCTAAGCCCACATTCCTTGTCCATTTCTAATTACTCTGATGAAGATGCTGGTGAGCTGACTTCTTGAACCACTGCAGCCTTTAGTCATGCTAATTCTATCAACTTTTAATTTTTAATTTTAATTTTTTACTAGCTGCCTACTTCTGTTGAAACCCATAATCAAATTCCTCTTCCAAGGTTGTTTTGTTTTTTTTTTATGTCTGTTCTGCCTTGCAGTCTTTTGCCTTACTTCTGTTATGAGGTAATGTCTCCCCCACTTCCTTACTAATTTATTCTCTACCTCCCAACTCTGTCCCCTGTGGCCCATCAGATGAAACGGGCACCTGCTATCATTGAGAAATAGCAAGAACTGCAGATGCTAGAGTCAGAGAGAACACAGATGTCTTCCAGCTCCACACTGCGTTATACCTGCTGTCATTGAGCTGTGTAATCTGCTCCCTTGCCTCTGCTTTGACACATGCATCTACACCAAATATTTTGCTTGACACTGCTGATAATCCTTCACTAGGTACAACGCTTTTCTTTGTGCCTGCAAGCACAAACGCCACTAACCCAAGCTCATGTGGCATGCATCATGTTTTGTTTGCAGCTTTGTAAAGATGAAACTGTAATAAAGAAAAGGTGAAAAGGAAAGATTTCTCTTTTGCATAGTTTCTGTCAGGCAATTGGAGGGAAAATTAATAAATTACATCAAGTGCATTATAATATTTTTCAATGGGTGATTTATTTTGTAAGAATAGTCAACGGAATAGTAGGGCTTCTAAAAGAGGAAAATGTTGAACTACTTGTGGAGGGTGAAGGCTAAAGTACATTCTATACAGCCACTTCCATAAAAATACTCAATTTCTGTATATTTAGTCATTCTAATATTAACGCTGATGTTGCAATAGAACATCTTCAAATTGACAGGTGAATGATTCCTCTGCTGGAGAATTCTGTTGTGGAACAATTGAAGTCTATCTCTGGAGCATTTTAATTACCTTTTTAAAGGTGTTTTTTTTTTGCAGAATGCATATGTAGCGACAGCCATAAACAGCACCAGCTTCTGCACGTCTGCCAGGGATGCCTTGCTGATCTTGGTGGAGAATGCTTTGAAAGTGGCTGCTATAAACACAGTTGGTGATTTTGTGCTGTTTCTAGGAAAGGTTTGTATTTTAAGTCTCATCATTATCACTTAATGATGCTTAATTTCTGAAAGCAATAAACTTCTACCATCACCTCCGGTAGTTTACAATAAGTGCTGGTCTAGCCAGCAATGTCCATGTCTCATCACTAAATAATAAAATATCTTGTCCCCTAGTGATTGCAATATCTTCTGCAGTTTTAGACCTGACCTTGCTTTATTAAAATCTTACAAGCCTCAAAAGATTTTTTTTCCATAATAGCAAATGTTATTCTGTAACCTTGACAGCTGAAGTCACAATTAACATAAATTATAATTTAGGGCATACAGTGGTGTAGTGGTAATGCCCCTGGACTAACAATCCAGAACCCTATGCTAATATTTTGAAGACATGATTTCAAATCCCACTGTGGCAGATGGTGAAATTTAAAATCAGTAAAAAAAAAACACTAGAATTAAAAGCTAGCCTAACAGTGACCATGAGATAGTAGGAACTACAGATGCCGGAGAATCTGAGATAACAAGGTGTAGAGCTGAATGAACACAGCAGGCCAAGCAGCATCAGAGGAGCAGGAAGGAAGACGTTTCGGGCCTAGACCCTTCTTTAGAACAAAAGGTCTGAAGAAGGCTCTAGGCCTGAAGCGGCAGCCTTCCTGCTTCTCTGATGCTGCTTGGCCTGCTGTGTTCATCCAGCTCTACACCTTGTTATCTAACAGTGACCATGTTGATTTGCTATAAAACCCAATCTGGATCACTAATGCTCTTGAGAGAAGGAAATGTGGTGTCCATGCCTGGTCTGAACTTCATGTGACTCCAGGCCCACATCGATATGGTTGACTCTTAGCTACCTTCTTGGGCAATTATGGATGGGCAATAAATGCCGGGTCAGCTAGTAATTCCCACATACTATGAAAAAATTTAAAGTGTCCCTTGAAGCATTAAAAAAAAGCCGAGAGCTGAAGCTCATAATGTAGGATCTCACTGAAAGTGGCTCATGTAGGTGTAAAGTGAGGTAACTCAGGTCGTGGTTATGTAACAGCAAGTTTGGGTTTTAAAAAAAATCTATAAATTGTGGGGCAGAGGAGAGCATTGTTGAAGGTAAGGAGTTTTGAGACTGTGGCTCAAAGTGAAGTATAATGTGGGTCTAAAGGGTAGCTTGTTAGAAAGTAGAGAGTTCTGGACCTAATACAGTGCATTAAGTGCAGGAAGGCATATTTTGTTGTTTTCTTGTCAGCTGATTTTGTACCATAGTCCTATGAGAAGAGACTTTCTGTAAAGTTGCACAGAAAATGCAAAATGTACTTTCTGCAGCAGAGCCGTTGGTGGAGCCCTATGAGTAAGCTGTTTATCGAAGTAGTTGACAGACTTCTAGAGAGGAAGTATCCTACAGACATTGAAAAATCAAATAAGTAGGAATTAAATTGCGTAATTACACGTCAGTCAAGTTAAAAATAACAACCACTGAAATGGAGCTGCCATACATTCTTAATGTCTGTATTGCTGGAAAGTTTTTAACCAAGTGAACTGATATGTTTACTGTGAAAAGCAGATAATAGTTGGAACATATAACTACATTTCAGGGCCCAAACCAATTTGAAATGTATTTTGTAGTTATCAACTAATTTAAGCACACAGGATTGGGATTAATATTATGGCATGAATTGACAATTGATTAACAAACCAAAAACAGTATGTCAATAAATGGGTCTTTTTTGTGAGCATGTGCATTGACTAGTAGTGTACCTTGAGGATCAGTGCTTGGGCCCCATCAATTCACAACATAAGTAAGTGATTTGGATGAGGAAACTAAATGCAATATTTTCAAGTTTGCTAATGACACAAAAATAGTTCGGATTGTGTGTTGTGAAAAGGATACAAGGACGCTTCAGGGTAATCTAGAGAAGTTGGATGTGTGGGTAGACACATGCCAGATGCAGTCTCGTATGGATAAATGTGAAACTATACACTTTGGTGTGAAAACTAGAAAAGCAGTATATTTTGTAAATGGTGTTATTTTGGGAAACATGGATGTACAATGGAAAATAAACAGACAAGTGCAGCAAGCATCTGGGAAGGCGTACAGTATATTCACCTTAAATGCAAGAGAATTTAAGTTCAGGAATTGGGATGCCTTTCTGCAGCTGTACAGGGCCTCGGTAAGACTGAATCTGGAGTATTATGTGCAGTTTTGGTCCCGCTACACAAAAGATGATAAATTTGCCGTGGAGGGAGCGCAATGAAGACTTACTAGACCAATACTTGGAATGACAGGACTATCATATGAAAAGAGATTGGTTCAACCGGGCCTGTATTCACTACAGTGTGGAAGAATATGCGGGGACTTAATAGGACTAGACAGTCTAGATACAAGAAGGATGTTTCCCCTGGTTGGGGAGTCTAGAACCAGGCGTCATTGTCTTAAGGTATGGGGTAGACCGTTTAGGAGAGAGGTGAGGAAACATTTCACTTAGAGGGTGGGAAGCCTGTCGAATTCACTACTACAGCCTTCTGTAGAGGCTGGATCACTGAGTATATTGAATAAAGAGAGAAAGTTTCAGATATTAAAGGCTTCAGAGAGAAAGAAGGAATGTGAGATTGATGTAGAAGATCAGCCATGATCATATTGAATGGCGGAGCAGACTCAAAGGTCTGAACGGCCTAACTCCTGCTCCTGGTTTCTGTGATGTTATGATGGTATGCTTATTTCACCTCTCTCCATCTGGGAAGGTGAGACAAAATGGTCTATGTCAGTTTGTGGTATCTTTGGTCTGAGGTGTAAATTTGTCCTTCTGTTCATTTTTCCTTCCTTGGAATCAGATGACTTTACCATGGTTTGCAATATACAGCAGTTAAAGAAATGAGTTATGGTCAGACGACATTGGGGATAGAATTTTGCATGCTGATTAGGAGCAGAGCTTTCTGCTACTCTCAAGTAGCTGGTTGACTTTGTTTGATATGATTTTTTCTGAAAGGTCAGATGAACAAGATTTATAGAAATCTCTTTCCTTTGCGCTGTGGGCCAAATGATGGTCATTTCAGAAGTTAATGCAAAAGGAGCTAAATTTACTTGAAAGAAGCAAAGACAGTAATATTGTAATGAAAACAAAAGTTGCTGGAGAAACTCAGCAGGTCCAGCAGCATCTGTGGAATTAACATTTTGACCCCAGTGATCCTTCTTCAAAATAGTAATACTATAACTACTTGAAGGGAAAACTCGTTCTCATGGATGCTATTGTGGAATATTTTTAAAATAGGGTTTTTCATAAAATATTTTTCTCAATGTTATGAGCATAATATTGAAAAACCTCCTCTATCCATTTTGCTCCCTATCATCTCAAAAATGGGTTGTCGTTCTCTTGGGAGTTGTGGGGCTTGATTGGCAGCACACTGCATCAGTGAAACTTAACAGCTACCATCTTGTTGCAAACTTCTGCTCCGTTCTTAAAAAAAACCCTGCTGTCTGGCCAACATCTCTGTCTCCTGCTTGCTACAGTGTTCCAGTAAAGCCCAACGCAAGCTGGAGGAACAACACCTCATTTTCCGCTTGGAGACCCTACAGCCCTCCGGACTCAGTATTGAGTTCAATAATTTTAGGGCCTAAACTCTCCCATGTCCCAGTCCCCCACCCCACACACCAGGCCTTGTTACCACATAGCCTGCCACTACACACCCCCTGTTGTTGGCCACTAACAGTCCCCATTAACAACTATTCACCCTCCCAGCCTGATCGTTAGCAACTCCTTTGTCTGTCCAACTGTCTTTCTCTCTCTTTGGGCTCTATCTTATCGTTTACTCCCTACCCCATCCACCTCCCTATTTTCTGCATATAAACTGACGTTTTCCCAGCCACCATCAGTACTGAGGAAGGATCACCGGACCCGAAACGTTAACTCTGTTTTCTCCGCCACAGATGCTGCCAGACCTCCTGAGCTTTTCCAGCAACTTTGTTTCTGCTCCCTTCTGCTTCTTAATATGGGGTCTTGAGTTTATAGCACTGCTACCTGAGAAATCTTGCAACTTTCCTGAACTTACCATGTTCACCGGAAATTATCGAGGATCTGCACATTTTTTAAAAAATGTATTCATTTATGTGATGTGGGTGTCACTGGCTGAGCCAGCATTTTATTACCGATCCCTAATTGCCCTTGAGAAGGTGGTGATAAACTGGCTTCTTAACTGCTGCAGTCCACCTGCTGTAGGTTGACCCACAATGCCATTAAGGAGGGAATACAACTATGTCAGGCTGTTGCTTGACTAGTCTGTGAGACAGCTCTCCCAATTTTGGCACTATCACCCGGATACTAACAAGGAGGACTTTTCAGGGTCAACAAGGCTGTTTCTGCCATTGTCTTTTCAGGGGCCTAGGTCAATGCCAGGTGATCCGCCTGGTTTCATTTCTTTGAGACTTTGTAACGATTGTTACAACTGAATGGTTTGCTACCATTTCAGAAGGCAATTAAAAGTCAGCCACATTGCTGTGGGTCTGGAGTCACATGTAGGCTAGACGATTGGCGAACCAGATAGGCTTTTCCCAACATTCAACAATGATTTCATGTTCATCAGTAGATTCTTAATTCCATAGATTTTTTTTTCCCCAAATTCCACCATGACAGGATTCGAACCGGGAGCATTAGCTGCATTCCTGGGTTTATAGCCTAGTGATAATACCACTAGGCCATCATCTCCCCCAACTGAAGGGTGATGAGATAACGTAGGCATCAGGAGAGGATTTAATAAATTTAATTTCAGTCAGATACAACATAAAACTAGATTTAATAATCTCTTTAACTTTGCAAGCAGAACTTTGATTCTCCATTTGCATTTCTGCAATGGTGTTAATTTTGTAATTACAGCTAAAGAGCCACTTAATTTGATACTTGATATCTGTGGCTGATTATTTGAATTTAAATCAAAAAGTTTTGCGACTCTTGCAGCTGTTTTATTGAGCAACTTGTGCCCCATCTTTAGATTTGTGAGTTCTGCAAAAGACTTTTGGAGATTTTATTTGCCTTAACTGGGGGTCAGCAACTGTACTTCTGCAACTATCTCCACATTAAAGAGCATGCAGAAAAAAAAAACGTTTTTCAAATCATTCACTGTTGGTGAGTTGCTTTCTTGAACTTCTGTAGTTCATTGAGTGTCAGTGGGGGGTAGAGATGTGCAGCAAAGTAGGGAGACCCCAATATTCTACCGGGCAGAGAATTCCAAAACTTTGACCCAGCAATAGTAAACAAACAGCAATATAATTTCAAATCAGGATAGCATATGACTTGGAGGGGAACTTGCAGGCATTGGTGTTCCCATGTGTCTACTGTCCTTGACCTTTTGCCTGGAAGAGGTCAGTGGTTTGGAAGGTGCCAACTAAGGAGCCTTGGTGAGTTGTTGCAGATGGTGCACACTGCTGCCTGTATGCATCAGTGCTCTAAAGAATGAACAAAGAATATAGTGAGAGGGTTATCAATCAAGTGGGTTGCTTTGTCTTGGATGGTTTTGAGCTTCTTGAGTTTTGTTTCAGTTGCTTTCATCCAGGCAAGTGGGAATTTTCCACCATACTCCTCACCTGTGCCTTGTAGATGGTGCAGAGGCTTTGAGGAGAAAACAGGTGAGTTACTGCAGACTTTGCAGCCTCTGACCTATTTTTCTAGTCAGAGTATTTATATGGCTAGTCCATTTCAGTTTCTGGTCAGTGGTAACTCCCAGGATGTTGATGGTGGGGAATAGTAAATGCCAGTGAATGCCATGGGGTGTCTCTTGTTGGAGATCATTGTCTTCTGGCACATTTGTGGTGGGCATGTCTCTTGTCAGCTACCAGATCATTACAAAATGTGTGTATTCTTTATGCAATTTCCTCTGCTCCCACTAAATAACCTATCTTTTCTCCCCACATTTCAGGTGCTTATAGTGTTAATCACAGGTTTTATTGGGATTGTGCTGCTCAATCACCAGCGAGATTATACTGTGTGGGTGCTACCACTCGTCATTATTTGCCTATTTGCCTTCTTTGTGTCACACTGCTTCTTGTCCACGTATGAGATGGTGGTGGATGTTCTTTTCCTCTGCTTTGCTGTTGACTCCAAACAAAATGATGGGACTCCTGGACGCGAGTATTACATGGATAAAAGCTTAATGGTAAGTCATGGAGAATCCTTTAGTATTTGAAGGAAATAATTTGCCAGTGGGTTATGTTGGCATTAAGCTGGCATGTTTATTTTGGTGGATTAAGATCAGGAGTTTACTGTTTGGGATATCATGGACATGTTCTGGTAATGTGCCAACCTAATATTGGAAACTTTAATATGTGCCGCTGATCTGTGTCCATGGGGTGTGGAGTTACATCTTTGATTTCTTAATAATTCTTGTTGTGCTAATCTCCACCTCTCTCACCACTATCCTTTTGTATTCCTTTGGTAATGGCAGTTGACCACTGTTGTATGAGTTTGATGTGCATAGTTTTACTGAATCTAAGTAACATCTTCAACTTTCATTAGATTCTGTTGTCCCTGTTTCAGGAATTCATGGATGACAGCAGGAAAGCAATGCGTTCAGGTGGTCGTGGGGCAGAGATGAAATCAATGGTAGGTGCCAGTGAGGAATCGGCAGTCCTCCAGGAATTTCACTGTTACTATCTGTCTCTTTCTGTCTTCGTAGACTGGTCTCACTCTGGTGAAGTCTTTGCTTTGTGTGTCACTCAGGATGTCCTACTGTTTCTGTTTCTCTATTTGCCAATCAATTGGATGGGGGAATTATTCAGCTTGTTTCATGCTCAGCCTGTCGTAGCAGTTAGTGGAAACTGTGGACAGTAGCAGTTAGACTTTTGGAAATGTGCATATCCTGCAATGTCTTAGTACATGGCGTACAGTAAAGAATTGGAGACAGGTTTTGGTTTTTAATCAAACATGCAAATTGATTCTTGTCTCATAAAAATTGTCATCACTATTAATAACCATGCCTGCAGATTTTGTTATTTTCAACATCATATGCTGATCCAATATTAGTTTCCATGATCAGCTAGAGAGAGACTTTTTCGGAGACATACTCCCCGTGTCCGCTGTATCCCTGCTGAGAGGCAGCCTGTTCTTGGCATGCAGAGTAGCATCTGGTAACCCTGTCAAGATTTGGAAAAAGTTGAACAAGCGGGTGTAACTAAAATGCATCAGTGCTGAGAAGTGGAGCTGAACCTCGTGCAATGTATACTTTGTCAAGGGTTCACTGTTGGTAATATACCTCATAGTTTTACTTGGCACAAACCATGTGTTCTTTAAAGACAAATCTAGTAGATTTATTCAGCTTCAAGTATGCCCAGGTTACAACATAACACAACTTGTAACGCTTTTAATGTGGAACTTGCTAGCAGGATTTTTTTTGTGATCTGGTTTGGCTTCACTTTGTAAGCTTTTGTTAGGCTATGTATGGGTATTGCAGATTTTCAAAAGTTTAAAATGGCAAATAACAAGATCATATTATTGTCTTTGGATGAAGTTAACACCTTCAAATGATGACACTTTTAAATCTCTCTTTGGACATTTCTCATCACTAAACAGTTACAATGTAATGGTGGATTTATTCTGGAACTGTACAATAACTAGCATGGGGCTGGATGAACACAGCAGGTCAAGCAGCATCATAGGAGCAGGAAAACTTGACGTTTCGGGCCTAAACCCTTCATCAGAAATGGGGGAGGGGAAGAGGGTTCTGAGATAAATAGGGAGCGAGGGGGATAGAGGATGGATAGAGGAGAGGATAGGTGGAGAGGAGGCAGACAAGTTGAAGAGGCAGGGATGGAGCCAGTAAAGGTGAGTGGAGGTAGGGGGGTAGGGAGGAGATAGGTCAGTCCAGGGAGGACGGACAGGTCAAGGGGGCGGGATGATGTTAGTAGATAGGAGATGGGGGTGTACTGGTTTTGGGATGCGGTTGGGGGAGGGGAGATTTTGAAGCTTGTGAAATCCACATTGATGCCATTGGGCTGCAGGTTTCCCAGGCTGAATATGATTTGCTGTTCCTGCAGCCTTTGGGTGGCATCACTGTGGCATTGCAGGAGGCCCAGGATGGACATGTCATCTGAGGAATGGGAGGGGGAGTTGAAATGGTTCGCGACTGGGAGGTGCAGTTGTTTGTTGCGAACTGAGCGCAGGTGTTCTGCAAAGCGGTCCCCAAGCCTCCGCTTGGTTTCCCCGATGTAGAGGAGGCCACAATGGGTACAGCGGATGCAGTATACCACATTGGCAGATGTGCAGGTGAACATCTGCCTGATGTGGAAAGTCTTCTTGGGGCCTGGGATTGGGTTGAGGGAGGAGGTGTGGGGGCAGGTATAGCACTTCCTGCGGTTACAAGGAAAAGTGCCGGGTGTGGTGGGGCTGGAGGGGAGTGTGGAGCGGACAAGGGAGTCGCGGAGGGAGTGGTCCCTCCAGAAGGCAGATAAGGGTGGGGAGGGAAAAATGTCCCGAAACGTCAAGTTTTCCTGCTCCTATGATGCTGCTTGACCTGCTGTGTTCATCGAGCCCCATGCTTGTTATCTCGGATTCTCCAGCATCTGCAGTACCTTTTATCTCTGTGCAATAACTGCTACGTTTCCTTTGCTTGTTTCAGCTATCTTTCATCTTTTTATATTATTGTTTTTGTGTTGCAAAGGAAGTAGCAAATTTGTGTCTGTCCTCCCTTGACATTTTTTTTCTTCAACATTTCAACTTTTATAATGCATGTTACTGTGTTGTTACCATGTTGGGTATAATGTTTTGCGTGTACATTTGTACTCTGTGCAAGTATCCCTGTTTTACTGGCTTGTTTAAAAAGTATATCTGCAGTTAGCAGCATCTAGCTTGAGCATTTAATAAGTTATTTCTTGAAGAAAGGACAACTTGCATTTATCGGCACCACCCAAATGCCTTATAGCCAGTGAAGGAATTTTGAATTTTATCACTGTTCTACAGGAAACTTGGCAGCTAGTTCGTCCCTGACTAGAAACAGGAATGCAGAAATGGCCAGTTATGGTGGCATTTGTTAATGAATAAATTTTAGCAAGAAGTTCTATGCTTTAAAAATAGTGTCGGGTCTTCCTGAGAGAATAGATGGGGGCTGGATTTAACTTCTTGCCAGTAGACTATGACTTTCACACTTGCAGCACTCCCTCTGCACTGCACGAAAGCATAAGTCTCCATTTTAGTGGTTCAAGTCTGTGGAGTAAGGATTGTACTCAACGTTACAACTCTGAAGCAGAGTGCTACTGACCACCTCATGATGGTCTAAATCTCTGTAATATGTAATGCATGATTACTATGTACTCATACAGCCAGATATTCTCCATCTCATGCCCTGATCTCAGCCTGTCCATAATACATACTGCTGGTCTGTGCATGGTTTTGGAGTGCTCAATTCTCAATATTAGTGAAATGTTGACGTATCCTTATAATCGGCAAATTGATGCGGGTACATCTACTCTTTCCAGTGCCGTAGATTAATGTTAGTGGCACTTTTACAGTAAAATGAAGTGTATGCCTGATTAGTGGTGTTCAGTGATTTCCTTTAAGCAGGTGGTTCCTTCAGGTAATTCGCAGGGAAATTCTCAGGTGGTGAAGTGATTGCAGAAGTTAAATAAATTTAAAGCTAACTAATCAAACAAAGTGACACTCTACTCCATTGAGGGGCAACTGAATGGATGGTTAGCGATAGGATATCACTTATCAAATTTGTAATCAAAATAATGGCTGAGCTGAATTCTTCAGTGACTCAAATGTATTAGTGAATATTCAGCTTCCATCTTGAAGGGAATGGTTTATGATTTTTATTTCTATGCAGAAGAAACATTTGTGGAGGAAAAGCTGTAAAGTGTTTCAAGACATCAGATGGTGGT
This sequence comes from Ginglymostoma cirratum, assembly GCA_024137785.1. NCBI lineage: Eukaryota > Metazoa > Chordata > Chondrichthyes > Orectolobiformes > Ginglymostomatidae > Ginglymostoma > Ginglymostoma cirratum. Next base: position 25,884,854 of record JAHRHZ010000024.1, read on the forward strand.
GGAAAGCAGTATATAAATGCAAGCTCCCCTTCTTCAGTATATTCTAAGAACATCAAGGATAAGGGGTTGTACATTGGCTTTTGCATTGTTTCAAAGGGTCAAACTCTGCAGCCTTCATTATTTCATTCCTCATAAAATGAGGCAAGTCATAATAGTGCGAGCAATTGATTTGACTGCTTAGGTGAATAAAATGCTGGCATATAGCTAAAGGCAAGCCATGTGAATAACTTAAAACATCATCTTTGAAGATGGAAACAAAAATGTAGTGATATCAAAGTTACCTGGAGTGGCTTGCAAACATGCTTTAAAACTTTGGGCAAGTCTATAATTGAAGTAAGATGCACTTGAGATTTTAATTTTTGGTTAAATAAGCCAAAAATAAAAGGGATACTTGAGCTTTAAGCAGAAACAAATGTTAATCAAATAGTTCATGTAGTCTAAGGTTGCGCTGTACTGCTGTTTGTTTCTTCTAGACCTCTGGAGATGACAACGCTTGATTATGGCAATTCGCTGGAACACAGCGGGTAAAACAACACAGGGCTTTACGAATTGCATTTTTGTGTGAATCCCTAATAACCTCTAAAGGTTAGGTCACAAATATGCTTTTTTTTTAAAAATTAAAAACTTGCTTGTAAGAATTTTTTTATTTCTAACAGAAATATTGCCAATTTGAAGAAATATGGAACCTGTTGAAAGCAGGTTTGGTTTCAGTTGCCTAGCCTAAAAATAATCCTGTAACTAGATAATGCTGTACTATCCAATCTCTTATGGATGTATCTTTTGCAACACTATAGATGCTACATATTCTGCTTTGTAGGTATGGTAAACACGTGCTTGTATTCTTTATATGCATTTCTTCCAGAATATTTTTTAAAACAGCAGCACGGCAGTGCTGATTATTATGAATGCATAATAATACTGTAAATAATGTCTCTTATTGCTGTACAGCACTCCTGTCCTGTTGCTACATTCCTAAAGGAATCACTGTACTAAAAGCTCAGGATAGAAATGCCATCCTTTTCAGGTATTTGTCTTGTCAGGCAAGCTAACAGAACTGTAGGATAATTTAAGGTGGGCAGGTGACTTAATGCAAAACCAGAGTCAAAGTGACAGGTGGATAAACTTTGTTTGAATGGGGTGAAAGATGGCAATCATTTTCCAATGTGTAACTTATAAAAACCATCTCTTGGTTCCCTAATCAGGGTTCTTCCAATGTGTATTGACAACTAGCAAGTTCTGGAAGTTCCTTATTTAGCCTCAGTTACCTGAGCTGACCAGAGTCATGATAGTGGATGGGCATCAGGTTTACTCTTGTTGCCTCTGAGTTGGAGAAGTGAAAGTTGCCCAGCCTTTTGACACCTGGTTACTGTCAAGATTCCCCTTAGAAGTGCATTATAGGGATGTTGACTAAGATTGGGGATGATGTGATGCTTCTTACCCCAGTACAGGTGCTGATGTTCATAAGTTACTAAATGAACAACGTATTTTAGCTGGGTGTAGTGCAGGGGGAGTTGTCTGCCTGAGGAACATTGGGGAAGAAGAAAATTGGTAGAAAAAAGAGAAGAGAAATTTTAATTAGCATGGGGCTGGATGAACACAGCAGGTCAAGCAGCATCATAGGAGCAGGAAAACTTGACGTTTCGGGCCTAAACCCTTCATCAGAA
>JAHRHZ010000024.1:25886917-25983035 GCA_024137785.1 Ginglymostoma cirratum
ATAAGGTTGGCATATTTCCTTCCCCAAAGGACGTTAGTGAACCAGATAACAAGCATGGGGCTGGATGAACACAGCAGGTCAAGCAGCATCATAGGAGCAGGAAAACTTGACGTTTCGGGCCTAAACCCTTCATCAGAAGGGTTTTTCTGATGAAGGGTTTAGGCCCGAAACGTCAAGTTTTCCTGCTCCTATGATGCTGCTTGACCTGCTGTGTTCATCCAGCCCCATGCTTGTTATCTCGGATTCTCCAGCATCTGCAGTACCTTTTATCTCTGAGAAATTTTAATTATAAGGTCTGGGACCATCATCATTGGAGGAATCCCTTTTTGCTATTTTTAAGTAGACTTTATACATTATGGCATAGGGCAAGGTCACCTGTGGCTAATGGGTTTGGGGCAACTTGGTTGGCCAAGTTGCTTGTGGATGATGACCATGTTTACCAACATAGATGAACTGGCCAACCAGTAAGTGGATATTGCCATTAGATGCCATTTACTATCTCACATTCTATGAAGTGTTTTGCTATTTTATTTAGATAGCCATTCAGTAAAATATTCCTAAATCTTCGATAAACCCTATTCTCACTAATTTTAACTGTGCAGGACTTCCAGGTATTTGTGTTTCTCTTGCATTTTCAGGGTTACTTTTTCTGCAACCTGTGGCAGTGGAGCTAACCAGGAGTTCCATTTTACCATTGGTTCAATCTGAGCAATGAGTTTGGACAGAGGAGTTCTCCCTCTTCCCCGAGCTTTGAGTAAAGGAAGTGGCCTCTTTGCTACACAATTGGCAGGAGGTGGATACCTTTGACTGCTTTCTTGATGGCTTTGTCAGCATGCTTTGTGACACTCCCACTGATTTTGAGTAATGGGGATTCCGTGGGACCATATGGATCTTCAGATTTTATGTCCTCTGTGTTGGCTTTAATTCCAGCCATTCCGTAACTGTTGATCCGTTCCTCAGTTTTTCTCTCCGTCTTGCTCTCCTAAGTGTCAGATGTTACTTGTGCCAGCGTTGCCAGTTTTACTTAAGGATTGGAGAGCTATAGTCAAAAGATATGGTGCAGCTGCTACTATAGATGAATTATGAACTAAGTGAATTTAAGGGCATAATAGTTGATCTTGCTAGTTCCTCATAATTTTAGTTAATGTTTCAAATATGCAAATTGGCTCCTGGTAAATGAAATAAAATATAAAGTAAATTATAAGGATCCACGTACAAAAGTGGGCATTATCAAACTGATAATTATTACTTTCTGGTCTAACAAGGCTTTGATTAGTTGTTGATTTCACTATTAATAAGCCAAGAATGGAAAATCAGGTCCCTTTTAAAAGGTAGACATTTGTGTCTTGCTGTAAACGTTCTGCTGCTTTCCATTATCATGTTTCTTTTAGTCACATTGTTGAATGTGGGAGTCATTGAGTGCTTGGCAAAATCTTTCAGAAATAAAATATAAGACATGTGAACCCAAGACTTAGAAACAGGAGTAGACCATTTCGCCCTTTGAGCCTGCTTTGCATTCAATAAAATCATGGTGGATCTCATCATGATCTCACCTTCACCTTTCTGCCTGCCTACCTTAATCCTTGACTCTTATGTCATTCACAAATCCATCTAACTTTGCCTTAAGTAAATTTAGTGAAAAAAAATCTACTTACTCAAGAAGAGAAGTCTACAGACTAACAAACCTAAGAAAAAAAATTAAATTCTCCTCGTCTGAGTCTTAAAAGGGAGATCTCTTGTTCGTTATCTGTGGCCCCTGGTTCAAATCTCTGCCACGAGAGAAACATCTTCATGTTAACCTCCTTGAGAAGTCCCTCAGGACCTTGTATATTTCAGTAAGGTCACCTTTCATTCTTCTAAACTCTGGTCAATATATATTAAACATGTTCAAGCTTTCATTATAAGATAATCTCTTCATCCTGAGAATGAGAGAAGTGAACCAGTTTTAGCTTCTTTTAGTATAATTCTTCAAAAAAAAGACCAAAACTTTCCCCATACACCAGATATGGTTTTCTTAAGAGCCTCTATAATAAAAGACAGTGTGTAAAATTTGAATTATCTGTTTGTGAAGTCAGGTGTGTACAGTCTTTCTTAGCCATAGCCCCGTGATACAATCAGAAGTTCTTCAATTTTGTAAGTTTCAGGTTTTAAAGGGCCAAAACTGAGTTTCGTTACAAGTTTCCAGTTGAAGCTTTTTCTTAAATAAAAGTTGCACACATGGAGAATTCCCAGTTTACATTGGTGATTTACCAATTCAAATAACTACACCAGTGGAAAGGCTAAGTTTTGGATGAGGACTAACCTGCAGCTATAGCCAATGAAGCATTTTATACTCTTCTTAGTTACCTAGTCCACTTTTGCTATCTTTTCCCATTTTAAATGCAGTAACTTGCCATGTAACAGTTGAAGTCTTCTATGTGTAAAACCATCTAGAATATGCTATTGAACCAAATAGTTGGAAATTGCTCAGGGTGAAAGATCTGTTCAATGTCCCAGTGGTAAATTCTGTAAACAGCATTCATGTGTGTTGTGTACAAGTTGTTTCTCCCATTGACTGGAAAGCTGTCTTGTATAATGAAGCATTTGCTTGCCCTCCACTTACATTGCTTGGAGCTTTAACATCATGCAGTACAATTTATGTATCACTTTATAATATTTGTATATTAAATTTTTTTTAATAAAAAGCAGTTCGTATATTGTCTGAGTTCAATGACTCTTCATTGCGTGCAAAGCATTATATTGAATTTTGACATTGGTATGATTTTTTATTTCTGTGCAGAAGCCTTTGTTCTTTTCAACAACTAATGGCTATAGTGAGCCACTGGACATGTAAAAGGAAGGAAATCAATACCTAGTGTTTTCAGAGGATGACAGATTGAATCCAGGCATTTCTAAACCTTGTAACTGGAACAAAGCAATTCAGAGTGCTTAGTACTGGTATAGGATTGCTCAGTCACTTGACTTTTGAGATGAGCTTTATGAATGCAATGGAATGCATCTCTTTCCTGTATTCCAGTGTAATTTAATATTTGATAGGGTGTGGCAAACAGCAAAATGACATTGAAGGACACATACTAAAACAGAATTTGATTTGTTGTGTAAACTAGGCTGCATTCATGTGGAATTTAGTATTTTGTATTTATCTTCTTTAATGGGTCTGTTGATGATCCTTTCCAAAATCTTTAACTCCTCATTCAGTAGTTTCGTAGTTTATTTTCCCCAAACCTATCACTTTTTCTTTAATTTTAACCCAAGTGGTTCCTGTTTATTTATTTTAGAATTTTGTCTAGACTTTGTTCACTTGTTCTGAAAGGAGAAAATCTTGACTAACTTTACAGATTTGGTCTATTATTCCCACCTTGGTTTAACCATGACTTTTGACTCTAGTCTAACTTTTGGAAGGTAATTCAAAAGGCTAATATTCAGTCACCTTTGGCATTCGTCCTGTGCTAGCTGAGAATGCAGCAGCAATTAATTTCATAATAGCCTTTGCTCAGTTGTTTGAACAACGTGTTTATGATTCAATTTATCTTAGCCTAATTTGATAAAGAGCCCCCAAGAAATTAAAGTCTTTAAATCTAATGTATTATGATCCTTTATCATTTTGGGGTTGGAGTAATTTTATTATTTGTTCAAGGGAATGTGAGCATCACTGGCTAGGCTAGCATTTATTGCACATGCTAATTGCCCTGTAGTAGAGGGGATGAGCAATTTCTAACCCATGCAGTCAACTTCTGATTTACGTTATGTTTCACCCATAATTCACAAATCCTAAACAATTTGAATTGTTCCCGCAATAAAAAATCATCTAATATTTCTTTTGGAATAAAACATTTGTCCTTTGCATCCCATTTGCTAATCGAACTTCATGCCCAGTTCCTCTTAATGATCAAATTATTCCACGTATTTTGAAGATGTCATGATTCACATTTGCATGCAGTGAGGAATGATCATTTATAGTTTCAGAAACATGCGGTGAAACATCGTTATAGGCCTTGGAACCGTCTGAGATAATGCTGCTTTACTCACAGTAGTCTCTAATCAGATTTAATGGAGCTCTTGGCAGATGTACTTAAATGCATGCACAAAACACTTCCCACTTACTTCAACAGCCGGTGATGTCAGATAGGAGCAATGTGAAGGAAATTTAATCTCTGTACTAATGCTAAGTAATTAACAGACAGTCCATTTGATTGCTAGAGATCTTGAATTTCAAATTTAGTGATTTCAACTTTTGGCATTGTATTATAATTGCTGCTGGCATAAATTATATGTTTGAAGGCTTTTTTTTTAAAATCCTGCTTCTCTTAGAAGACTAGTGTTATGTACAACCACCATTCTACGCAGCATAATGGTCTGGTTCAAGTGAAAGGTTTTGAAACTCTGTGAGTGAGAAATTGTCTCAATGATGCCTCTGCTTCTCCGCCATGAGCCATCAGCTGCTTCCTGCACAGTCCACATGATGTTCTGACAAACCATAAGACCATAAAGATGTTGAATTGCCCTTACTCTTAACAGCCCAAATGATGCCAAGTTTGGTAACACGTGCTGGCAGAATCTGCATTAGAAACTCCTGAGGCAACAAGCTTTCTGAAAATAAGGTGTGCCCTGTTTGGCAGCAATTGAAAGGGCTACTCCGGTTTCAGACAGGCTATTTTTGAAAAAGTAGAGAATGTAATATAGGTCCATGAACAAAGAAACAAATCTAATGTTTCAGGCATGAGAACATTTTTACCAGATATTTTTGACTAGTTTTGACTAAGGCAGTTTTTGTGGAAGCACTGCAGTAAGTTGTTGGAGCTGTTCTTGAGATTTTTGCTGCACATTGTAAGGGCAGAAAATCCAGTGCCTTAAACTAGAATGGGGGCATCTCAAACAATACCATTTAGTCTATGACATGAGCAGGACATTGAAGACACTAAACCTAACCCTGATGTTGTACGTGGGAAGTTCTTCATGGAGGGAAATGTTGTGCTGAGAGCTCCTCTCTGACTTGGCCAAGAGCCAGAAACAGTGCTCAAAGAGGCTACGCGTCACCAAGGAAAGTGACATGGAGTTGTGCTACCTCCTTCATACCACATTGATGCTTGAAATCAAAGAATGGGTGGCCCTCCCTGTGGCATTATCATTCTATAACAGTAAATTCTTTCTGGGAAGCAGCTGAAATCAGAAACGGCTTGCCTTTCATGCTTTTATAGATGCCTCAAAGAGGTCACAGAGGTGCTGTGTGAAGGACATTCTTCTTGAGGACAGAGCAGCAAAAAGAAGGGACATGCTATTGTGTTAGCTTCCTGCTTTCAGATGGGGCAGGGTTCCGTTGATTCTGCAGACATGTCTCTGTGGAGCCCCCACATATTCGGAAAGCAATGACAGGAACACAAGAGCTATTGCCCTATGAATGTGAAGTTGCACGTGACCACAATAAAGAAAGTTCATCTTGGTGATTGTTCATCATCCTGGAAGTATCTACACTGCACTGAGTCTGCACCAGCTCACACTGGCTTCCATCTTCAGGCCTCCATGACCCACCAGCGAATGGCTGCTCGGAGATGAGGTCTACCTCATCTGCGTATGGGCGATGACTCCCCTTCTGTCGTACCAATTCAGAGGGGCCCAAGGTACTACAGAACTGCGCACGGCGACATGTGGAGTAAGCCATCATCTCTTCGAATAATAATTCCCCTGCCTAGATTGACTGTTTGGCAAGGGGTGGTGGGTACCTTCTCAATACCACCACCCAGCTCCCCCCGACCCAGAAAGGTTGTCTCTGTGGTGGTTTGCTGCACATTGCACTTCCTAGCTTCCTGAGAGCCTTTAAGTCCCTTTTTTTTAAGGATCTGGGGCCCACCTTGAGATGAAAGGTGAAAGGACCATATCCACCCCATTCACCTGAATGGAACAATAAGGACTAGGTTATGAGATTTCACTTGAATTTGCATATGAAATGCAAGTAGAAGTAGAACATTCAGCTTCTCAAACATGCTCCATCATCCAATAAGATAATGACAGGTCTATTTGTATTTCAATTTCCATATTCCCATCCACCCCTAATAACCTTTGATCCCCTTGCCTAATTAAAGTCAAGCTGTACCTTAAAATGTTCAATGATTCCACATCCACTACCTTCAGAGGCAGAGATCCAAAGTAGCACAAAGTCTGAGAGGAAAATAATTCTCCTCATCTCTGTCCTAAAAGGATGACTCCTAATTGTAAAGCATTGCCACCCAGTTCTGGACTGAAAAAAAACACCCTTTCCACATCCCGTGTTTTGAGACCATTCCAATTCTTACATACTTCCATTTTGGATATGAACCACATGGAAACAATCTCAATCTGTCTAACCTATCCTCATTGAGACTCAGAGTGAGTGTGCTGTCTAATCTGGTAAACTTCCTCTGGATTGCTTTGGAAGGGTTTACATTATTTTTTAAATAAGGAGACCAAAACTGAAAACAGTTTTAGCAATGCATTATCACCAATGTCCTGTGTAACTGAAGCGTAATAGTCTTACATTTACATTTCCTCTCATTATGAAGAATAGCATCAGACTAGCTTGCCTTGATTGTGTGCTGTACCTGTATTTTAACTTCTTGTGAGCTATGCATGAAAATACCTATTTCTCTCTGCACCTTGGATTTCCATAGTTATTTTCAATTTAAGTGAAAGACCCACTTACACAGGCTGTTTGTTTTCTGTCAGCCAACTTTTTATCAATGCTAATGTGTTATTGTCTACAACATGATGAAGTGTGAGTTAAGTGGAACAAGCTTTCTAACCCTCCGTACGGATCCACCAGTTCCCAACCTAGAATCCATATCAGGCTCCCTATTGGAAATTCCCCAACCAACATGAATCATCAGATACCTATGGCAAAATCTTTCACTGGTCAACTTTATCCAGCAAAATGTCAATAAAAGAAAAAGAAACTTTTAAAAAAAGAAGAATTCATTAATCGGATGAGGGCCTTGCTGGCCAAGCAACACTTTTTGTCCATCTGTAATTTCCCAGAGGGCAGTTCAGAGTCAACTACATTTCTGTGGGTCTGGAGTCACATACAGGCCAGACCAGGTGAGGATGGCAATTTCCCTCCCTAAAGAATATCCGTGAACTATTCACTGTAGTGCATTTACTTAGTCCACATCTTACGAGTGTCCGAGATAACAAGCATGGGGCTGGATGAACACAGCAGGTCAAGCAGCATCATAGGAGCAGGAAAACTTGACGTTTCGGGCCTAAACCCTTCATCAGAAATCACCTTTCTGATGAAGGGTTTAGGCCCGAAACGTCAAGTTTTCCTGCTCCTATGATGCTGCTTGACCTGCTGTGTTCATCCAGCCCCATGCTTGTTATCTCGGATTCTCCAGCATCTGCAGTACCTTTTATCTCTCTTACGAGTGTCCTTAGTTGGCCTAATGTTCCGATGCAGTGCACCCCGACAGTTTTAGCATGGCTGCTCACTTTCACTGGGAGAGATAACAAGAACTGCAGATGCTGGCATCAAAGACAACACCATGTGGAGCTCTTCTTCAGAAAAAGAGCCCCAACCCGAAACATCAACTTTCCTGCTCCTCGGCTGCTGCCTGGCTTGCTGCGTTCCTCCAGCTCCACATTGTGTCGTCTTTCACTGGAAGAGACTAGAGATGAGCCGTTGAGCAATCTCTGGGTTCCATTTCTGATTTCACCTCATCCTAAGTGGCAAAAGTCTCGGTTGACTGCTGTTGTCTCTCAGCCAATGAGCAAAAGCAGTGGTGGGATCATGAATACTGTCAATCTGAGGCGATAACCAGTTCATACTTCATGGTGCCATTGGTGCTGCTATGGGGGAAATGCCTCCGCAATCCAAATAATCTTCTGGAGCGTGAAATGTTCTAAGAACCAGCTTCTGTCCTGGCATAGAGATCCATAGTGGTATCAATCTGAGCCTTGGTAAAAACATGTCATCTCTCCACCTGTGTCAACAATACCTCCAATATGAAATGACTGAATCGAAGGACCCTTTCCCATGGTTGAGACGTCTCCATTCAGCCTGAACCATTGCAATAATAACATAAGAGATAGCAGATTTAAAATAGATGAGGAGAAATTACTTCTCTCAAAGGATTGCGAATCTGCGGAATTCACTACCCAGAGTGAGTTGGATGCTGGGACATTGAGTAAATTTAAGGAGGAGATAGGTTTTTAATTACTAATGAGTTGAAGGGTCATGAAGAGCAATTAGGAAAATGGAGTTGAGACTGAGATGAGATCAGCCATGATTGTATTAAATGGCGGAACAGGTTTGAGGGGCTGAATTACCTCTTCTGCTCCTAGTTCTTCTAAAGATTATCCAACAGCCTGGGGCGGCATGGTGGCTCAGTGGTTAGCACTGCTGCCTCACAGAGCCAGGGACCCGGATTCAATTCCAGCCTTGGTCGACTGTCTGTGTGCGTTTCCTCCGGGTGCTCTGGTTTCTTCCAGTCCAAAGATGTGCAGGCTAGGTGGATTGGCCATGCTAAATTGCCCATAGTATTCAGGAGTGTGTGGGTTATAGGAGGATGGGTCTGGTGGGATGCTCTAAGGGTTGGAGTGGACTTGCTGTGCCAAAGGGCCTGTTTCCACCCTTATGGATTCTATTCTAAAAGCCTTCACTCCCTCAACACAGGTTCCTTTTCATTCGGAGTTTTTTTTTAACCAAAGAAGATAGCCTGGACCATGTAGTTTGCTCAGAAAGCTGTTTAGCTTGTAGGTACACAGAGCTGCTGGCAGTACTGCAGAAATAGAGCACAGGATCCACTGAGGCCATGCTGGCGTCAAATAAAATGAGATGGGGGCGTCAAAACTATGTATTTCCAACCTCTAAAGGACTTATCGTGTATATCTGTCCCTGTATGCAAACACTGAGGGAGATCGCAGTTGGATTTGAAAATGCCTAGAAATGGCATGAGAGCCTAAAATAATGCTTTCTTTAAATTGCCATCATTAAATAAAGCTGTTCTGTGTGTTTGCTAGAGGCTGCAAAGTATTGCTGTCTCCTCGGCTGTGGCATAACCAATGCGTTTGTAAATGTCATCCATTTTATAGGGTTGCAGTTCCTTTGTATTCATTAGTTTTAAAACTGAAATGCTACTACCCATTTCTTCATTTTAAATTAGTGTTATTGGCATTCATTGAAGGATGAAGCTGCTCTGATTCCGATGCCCTCTTGTTATTGATACCTTTGCGAGGGGTAGTTAATGCAAAGAATCAGCACTGCTTGCCGGTATTTTTTCCCCAGCCCAGTAGGATTTCTAGATTATTCCATGCTGCTTTTTCTTGATTGTCAACAACAGACTGTGCACAATTTCAAACTGCCACATTTACTTTAGCCCATGTATCACTGAAGCCTCATATTTTCAAGACTACAAATGCCTGTAGCTCCAGTGTCTGTACCTTTAAAAAGGGTCTTGCACTTATATAACATCTTTCACAATCTCGACATTGCAAAGTGCTTTATAACTAACGAACACGTCTTTAAAAAATGTGGCTATTGTTGTATTGTACAAAACCCAGAAGCCAACGTACATCTAGTCAGGACTATAGCAGCAATGGGATAACAAATCAGTCCGTTTTAGGTGAGGCATTTTGAGAAATAAATATGATTAGTATGCATGATCTTCAAATATATATTACAGAAGTTTAAGATAACATCATTACTGAAATTTTGTACACAATTTTAACTCCCATCTATTCTATTTCATTTAACATATTGCATGTATGATGCAGTTAACCTGATGTGCCTTAGATCCATTGTAAAGATTCCCTACCAGTTGCTTCCAGTGGGAAGGAGGAACTCGGATCCTGAATTTCTTAGTTGTGTTACATGGATTCACTGGTGTCTAAATTTGCTTTTCCATTGCCGAATATCATTGACTGCTCAGTAAATCATTAAAATTGACAGCTTTCTGCCAGCATCAGAACTACATTGTTAGATCTTGTAAACTGCCTTGAATCTCCACTTGAATCTAAAACTGAGGGGCTACACCCTATCTCATTTTTCCAATGCACTTCCTAATTTTGTGCATCCAGCAGGGTTTCAGTGTAGTCCTAGCAGCAAAGGAAAGGATTGAAGAACACAAATTACTATCATCCAAATCCTATCCAGGTATTGTAGTGATATTTGAAGAAATCATACACCCGTGTATCAATAACGTTTTGTCCTTTTTTTGGCTTTCCTAACCCAGACTCTCCAAAGTGACTGCTCAATAAAGCCAAGCAAATTAAGGTTGTGAGGTTATGATGTACAACTGAATTCACCAATTTTTCAACCCCTTATTCAGAGATTAGGTTCTCTGGTCATAGTACCTTCCACAAGAGAAGCCAACCTTTCCACATCTACCCTGTCAATTGCCTTAAGAATCTTGCATGATTCAGTAAGGTCACCTCTCATTCTTCTGAGCTGAAATGATTATATGCTAGAGGTACTCGATCTCTCCTTATGAGACTGTCCGTCCATACTGGTTTCAGCCTAATGAACCTTGTCTGGATGAGTTCCAGTGCCAGTATACTTTTCCTTAGATAAGGGACCCAAAATTGTCCACAGTATTCTAGCTCCAGTCTCTGAATAGTGCTTCATATCATTTTAGCAAAATCTCCCCAGTTTTACACTCTATTCCCTTTGAAGTAAAGGCCAACAATCCGTTTATCTTTCCTATTACCCGCTGAACCTTTTTGGTAGCTTTATGTGATAATAAGTTCCACATCCTTCAGTTCTGTAGCTTTCTGTGGTCTTTCTCTATTAAAATAATATTTATCTCCCCTATTGTTCCTGCGTCACTTTTACCACAATATATTCCATCTTCCAGATTTTTGCCCACTTGCATAACCTGTCTATATCCCTCAGACTCTTTCTATCATCCTCACCACTTGCCTTCTCATCTATTTTTGTGCCATCTGCAAACTTATAGCACATTTGCTTTCCTCATCCGTGTCATTAATATATATTGTAAATAATTGTGGTCCCAGCACTGATCCCTGTACCAAACCACTAGGTAGAGTTTCCTATCCTGAAAATGCCCACTTTATCTCAAATCCCTGTATTTTAATCCTTAGTCAATCCTCTATCCATGATAATCTAAATCTAATACCTAAAACGCCCTGGACTTAACATATCAAGTAGCCTAACTTGTGGTACCTTACCATTATGCCGTCTCAAAATCCAAATATGTTACATCCACTTCTTCCCTTTTATCTATCCTGCTTGCTATGTCTTCAAAGAATTCTAGAAAATTTTTCAGGCATGATTTCTCCTTTGTAAAGACATGCTGACTCTGCTTGATCAAGTTATGTATAGCTAAATGCTGTTCTATTACATCCTTTAGAATAACATTCTAACATCTTCCCAACCATTAAGCAAATTGGTCTACAGTTACCTGTTTTTGTCTCCTTTTTTCCAAGTAAAGATGTTACATTGACAGTTTTACAATTTTCTGGGATTTTTCCAGATTTCAAGGATTCCTGGAAGTTGACTGTCAGTGCATCCATTATCTCTGTAGCTACTTCCTTCAATGCTAAATGATGCATTCCACCGAATCCAGGCAACACACCGGGCTTTAGTCTCATTTTCTTCTCCAGCGCTTGTTCTCTTGTGATAGTTATTATGCTTATTTCCTCTTCCCCTTTTCCCCTTGACTATTTAGTAATTTTGGAATGCTGTTAGTGCATTCTTCTGTGAAAACTAACAAACAGTATTTATTCAAATCCTCTGCCATTTCTTGATTCTCCATTGTTATTTCCCCAGCCTCATTCTCTAAGAGGCCAATCTTTGGGATTGCTATATTTTGGAACATTAACTTTAAATTTAGGCTAAATGAGATGAGTCAGGTAAATGTTTCTTTTTCATTTCTTCATGCAAAATGGACGCTGCTGCCCAAGCCTGCATTTATTGTCATGTCTGATTGTCCTTGTGAAGATGCTTGTGATCTTCCTTCTTCAATCACTGCAGTTCTTGTGGTCCAGAGATGCACACAGTGCTTATTGCAAGGGAGTTCCAAGATTTTGACTCTGTGACAGTGAAGGAGCAATGATAATGTTCCAAGTTGGGATGGAATGTGGCTTAGAGAGGAACTTGCAGGTGGCGAATGGTCTTAGGCCACTGTTGCCCTTTGTCTTTCTAGGTGGCAGAGGTCATGGCTCTTTAAGATGCTGTAAAAGGGTTTTGGTCTGTCAGCTGTCTAAGTCTGTATGGTTTGATTTAGACCTCAAAAGAAGGTTTAGATTGTTCTGCTGAGAAGAAGGTGCAAGGTGGGCAACTTAAGGACAATGACAATAGATTCTCAATCTGAGTAGATCCTGAGTCTCAAAGTCCCAAAAAAGTTTTCTAGGAGTAAATAGTTGCATTATGAACTGACCATTTACTACTTAATTTAAGGGAAGTGCAGGTTTTAAAAACAAAAGTAATTAGCATTTTGTCATGGTACAAGTCATCAGGAATAAGGCAGACAAATGGATTTTCGAGATCAGTTTACAAGCTTTTCCACAAATCAATAAACATCACAGAGAGCAGTTCTGTGTAGTCAGCAGAGAGAAAAGACTGTGAGACTTTGTGAGTTACCGCAACCGGATAAATGAATGAGACGGACAGGTTCAGCCAAACAGATTTAATTGAACTGATGTGTCCTACAGCTATTTAAAGATTTGAGGAGGTTCATTCTTTTGTGGCCAGAGGAGAATAAGAATTATTAGAAAGGGTTTACTGTTGGTGATGGATTTAAGAAACTTTCTTTAAAGTTTAAGAGATATTTGCAGTCAAGCAAAATTACTGTCAGTGAGAGGGGTATAAAGGAATCGATTGGAAGCTGGGAGAAACTGTGGACTGTTTGTTTATATAAGGATTGTAGAGTATAATATGTGATAAATATTTCGGAGTGTTCTTTTCTGTAGTTGAATGTATAAGTTGCTTGTATTAAGAAAATAGAATGAGTGTCAGTCTCCTACATCTTCCCCACAACTCCCTGCGTTGATTCTACTTAAATAGTTATCCAGTAGCCTTCTGAATGCCGCCTTAATTGTACCAGATGAGAGTGAGGAAGGAAGGGCTAAGGATGTGAAGGAAAGGATCTGAGTGGGGTGGTCCTATCCCTTTTCTCATCACCCTTTTCCCCCTCGCCTTGCTGCTCTGTCCCAATTCCTCCTTCCCCCATCTCTTTCCTCTCCCTCCCTCCTGACCCATTTTCCCCCTTACACAGCCCCATCCCACACCTACCCCCAACTGTCCCTTCCTCTCTGACCTAGCTGGATCCCCACATCCCCCAGTTTTTGTCACATCCATTAATTACGCATGCACACTGATGTCTGCAGACATAGCCATGTGAAAAAGATTTTTCTCACCTTGCAAAATACGTTCAAAAATGTTTCCTCTGCTGTTCAGTAGATTTCTCTTTTAGTCCCTTCATAGATCATAGATTCTACAGTGTGGAGATAGGCCCTTCAGCCCAACAAGTCCACATCGACCCTCAGACCATCCCACCCAGACCCATCCCCCTGTAACCTACCTAATTTACACATCCCTGAACACTATGGGTAATTTAGCATGACCAATCCACCTAGCCTGCACATCTTTGGACTGTGGGAGGAAACCAGAGCACCTGGAGGAAACCCACGCAGACACAGGGAGAATGTGCAAACCCCACACAGACAGTCGCCCACGGGTGGAATTGAATCTGGGTCCCTGGCACTGTGAGGCAGCAGTGCTAACCACTGAGCCACCGTACCGCCCCAGCCACTCCGCTGCTACGGTAAATGTGTTAAAACTTCCAGCTGTCAACTGGAAGTTCAGGTCTCTTTTTAAATGTTAGAGGATACTATGGAGATTATAACTTTTTTTTATGGCCACCTCGACTATTTTTAACCTACTGGAATTCCCTGATAGCCCAAGTGCTAACAAACTGCCAAGCATTGTCTCACTAGTTGATGTGGGTTTGGAGCCATGTTTGGGTTTTTACTTAGAAAATGGGAAAATGTCTCAGTGCCTTTTGAATTTCAGTGCAAGTTGTCTGAAGGACAGCGGGTATGTCTCATTATCCATGACTACTTTTGGCAGAGGTCGATTAGTTCATCAACTCTTCCACACTTCACTGCCTTTCTGGAACTTTGGAGAAACTACTCCTGAAGAGCGCACCTGGTTTCTTGACAGATTTTCTTTTCAACTGCTGAAGACAGCTGTTGAATCCTTCAGAAAATACTCCTGTGGTGTTCAATGAGATTTGGAAAAGCAAAAGCATTCTTACACCATCTGCTATTGAGGTTGCTGTTGCACACAGTCTGTGAAAGAAGTACCTGATGAGATTAGGTTATAAAGTGGGCTGTTGTTCTTACAAAGATAATAGGAACTGCAGATGCTGGAGAATCTGAGATAACAAGGTGTAGAGCTGGATGAACACAGCAGGCCAAGCAGCATCAGAGGAGCAGGAAGGCTGACGTTTCGGGCCTACACCCTTCTTCAGAAAGAAGCTCCTCTGATGTTGCTTGGCCTGCTGTGTTCATCCAGCTCTACACCTTGTTATCTCTGTTGTTCTTACGTTTGGCAAGCCATGTAAAAGAAGATAGAGGTTTCATTCATGGTCCAGCTTTCATGGCCTCGGGGCCTCAAACAATGAAGAGCCCTATCTTTGAAGTGTCATCACTGTTGTAATGTCAGGAATCTGGAAACCAATTTTTCTCTGCTTTTTGTTAACAATTAAGAACGAACTGCTTTACTGTGGATCTGTAGTCATTATGGAGGACCGATCAGTTAAAGGTGGCAGATTCTCTTTCCTAAGGACATTAGTGAAAGTGATGGGCTTTTATGACAATCATTATATCGTAGAAGCATTAAATCCCTACAGAAGAGCAGCCCCCACTGTACTTCCTAACCCCACATCTGCCATGGCTGATGCAACTAACCTATACATCGCTGAACACAATGGACAATTTCAGCATGGCCAATCCACCTAACCTGTATGTCTTTGGACTGCAGGAGGAAACTGGAGCACCCAAGGAAAACCCATACAGATGGGGAGTTGGGGGACAACGTGCAAACTTCACACAGCCACTCGCCCAAGGCTGGAACCGAACTTTGGGCCTTGGCATTATGAGGCAGCAGTGCTGACCACTGTGCAACATGCTGCCCCAATGGGTGCCACAATAGATAGTCGCCATTAGATTATCTTTAAATTGCATTCAAATTTCATCAACAGCCAATAGTGGGATTTGAATACGTGTCCTCTGAAGATTATGCTGGGGCCTTGGTTTACAAGTCTCGTGACATCACCTCATTTTCTTAAATCTCCCGACACAAATACTGTACAGCACAATGTGCTGAATGGTTTCTTGCCATGTTGTATCATTCTATGGCTTCAGAAGATAATTCTCATTGTGTCTAGACAAGTGGAACCCCTAATAACTTAAAAGTTTTTTTTTTAATCACTCAAAAGAAATTAGAAAGATTGTAGCTTTGATATGATTTGTCAAAATGAAATATCTTTTTAATCAAGAGGATTAGATAATAGCGCGCTTGCTTTTGAGGCATAAAATTGTGGTTGCATGTTTTAACTATGAGGAAACAAGTATGTAAGATAGGTTGGCAGTTCAGTACAGTGGTAAGGGAGTATTGTATTACCAGAGAGATTGTCTTTCATTAATCTTAAACAGAGGGTGTAAGGGAGAAAGCTTCCGTGGCAGTGTTCAAAGAAGTACAGAGAGTTCTCTTGAAGTCCCACCTAAAATCCTTCTTTTAGTGTAGGGGTTCTGGTTTGCTGATTTTTAGGTGGTTCAAATCAGCCCAAATCCCTGGTTCTGATACAACTTATTTAGGAATATGAAATGAAGAAGGCAGTAGGGAGGTGTTTCAGGGACAAAAGAATCGCTGTGTTTATTTAATACAAACATTAAGTATATTACAAGAAATGAAGGCAAGTACAACAAACAGTGAAATTGACATTATCAGTTATACAAAGGACAGTAACTGAATACACTATTTAATCAAATACAGGTTAAATACTATTAGAACTAAACAACAGGGTTTTGACAGCAGAAACTTTTCATCAGGCTTCCTATTCTTGGAGTCCATGAAGTGTCACCACCACCCTCCCTTCCCTGCTAGTTAGGTTGGAAACTTTGGGATCTTGGGGGATTTAAGCTCACCACCGGGGATAAAAACGATTTTGAAGCACAGCTGGTTGTTCCCGCTTGCCCTATCCAGTGCCTCAATGAAGACTTCGGATGATGTTGGCTTTCAGTCTGGGTTGAGTCTGATGCAATAGGACGCGTAGTGGATTTATCAGGTGGTTACTTGATTTTCATTACTTTGTGGTGGCTTTTGGGAGCCAGTTTTCACCTCAGGATGTGTCTGAGGCCTTGTAATGTCAGTCGGGTTGGTGATTTTTGGAGGTTGTTGGTTGTTAGATCTGCTGGCCTGGGTCAGTCACTGTTGGTTATCCTGGTACGGAATGGGCTTGTGTTTTTTCAGGATTGAGGTTTTTCAGGATTGCTTTTGGGATCCCTCTTTCAGAGATAGCTGTGCAGATAGTTCTCGGGGAGAGTCACAGTTTGGGATGCCTCTTCTGGAGATGGCTGCGGGGATTGCTGTCAGGACAGTAGCACACTCAGGTGAGGTCAGAGCCTGCAATTATACTAATTGTGGGCCTCTTATCCTCAAGCCAGATCTGCGCTTGCCATTGAGTTACTGGTGTTCACTTTGAGGTCAATTGGCTTCCTGACAGTTAAGAGTATGTGTAAAACGTATATTGATTAAGTGAATTGCCCAGTATCTCTGTACATGAATGTTGATTAAAGTTGAACGTCCTGTATCTGCAGCCGCCCCATTCAGTCTGGGTTGGGTGGGGTTTGGGCCTGGTTGATTGTTCTTTTAGAGTCGATGTGTGAATTGGATTTTCAGGCTGAACAATGGTTCCAAACAGCTAGCTCTGTGTTTATGTAATTTTCACAGAGCATAACCTGGCTGCCTTTTTTTAACCTTGAAATGTTATTTGAAAATCCAGAATCTTGGTCCAGTATTTCAGAATATGGGGATTTTTGCTCAATCCTATATTAGCTTCAGTTCAAAATAAAGGGAAATAGCATGTTGTGATGGAATCTTGCTGTGTTTAAAAAAAAGCTTCTCAGCAAATGAGCAATTGAATGTCCAAAGTATTGGGTTGGTTGTCAATTACTTTGGTGTATCCTTAGGGTTGTTAAGGACCAGATTAGACCCCCTCAAATTTTTTTAAAGAAAGTAGCCTAGAAATTTTCCTAATTTTTACAGGCAAATGTGAAGTGCTTGTTCCAGATGTAATGTGACTGGTCAAACTACTCTACATTAGGCAAAACTCAATTTATTTAAACACTGTAGTTAAAATAGAACCAAAGAAAGAGGATTTAGAATTATTAACTCCATTGGAAATTTAACAGAATAATTGATACAGTAACTGTTACTAATGAACTGTTCCAATATAGTAACATCATATAAACAGAACCTTTTGCAAAAAAGGAAAATTCAGACACAGATTAAAAATAATGCAATTCTCCAATCCAGGAGAGAAAAAAAAATTAAGGGAACACTCAGAAAAAGTAGCAGCCAAGAGACATTCATTGAAGCTTCCAACTCTGTTGAGACTCCAATAGCTTCTGATGCTACTGAAAAACCAAAACCCAGAAATCCTGATCTGTGAGAGCTGGCGACACCCATTCAGGCTGTTTGAAGATAAAAGGCCTCCAAAGCTGTTTACTCAAGTGACGTAACTAGCCAGCTCGGTGTCTCTCATTCAATCTCTCCCTTAAAAGAAAACCAGGACAAAATAGCCTCTTAAAGCCACAGCATTGTCACAGGGTATTCTGGTTCATTCTGTCAAGAGACAGGTTTGTTCTGCCTCCTCATTTGTGATCCAGACCAGTTCTTTATTCAGACCAGATTAAAAGGTAAACTGTAACCCAGTTGTAGTTTGGATTTGGCCTAAAATATGAGAGCTGATGAGTTTGTTGTGTTGTGTTAACAGCATGGCTGCTCCTCTCCAATGATCTATTTGCTGCTCTGTGGGATGTCACTGTGAGCAAATTGACTGTGAAATTTCCTAACATAACAACTGTCATTATTCTTAAAAAGTATTTCATTGCATTTGGATATCTGTTTTCTTCCAATTCCAGTGGGGACTGGTTCCAGAAATGTTATACAGAAAAATGAAAATGTCTTCATTGCAAATAGAACTATGGTCAAACCACAATTAGAATACTATGCACTACTACTCTGGTTGGCATGTTACAACAAGGGGTATAGAGTAACTGGAGAGGATGCAAAACTGTTAGTACCAAAATTGAGAGATCATCTCAGAAGAATGACCAGCTGGTGCTCTAGTCTCTGCAAAAACAAAGACTGAAACATTGTTTCAGTTATGAAAGGGTTTGACAGAGTAGTTCTAATGTGTGAGCAATTCAGCTAGTGGGACAGTAAACGTAAGATAGCCATTAACAAATCCAACAAAGATTTCAGGATGAATATAGATGTGTTTAAGAGGAAGATAAACACATAAAGGAGAAGGGAATAGAAGAATTCATTGATAGGGTGAGATAAATAGGTTGGGAGGAGACTCCTACAGAGCATAAGCACTGGTATTGATCAGTTGGGCTGAACAGCCTGTTTTGCCGCTGTAAATTCTATGTAATTTTGTGGTATGTTATTTGAAGTCATGCAAAATCACAGCACTTGTCATTTGCTGGCTGCAGATTAATTGAAAACAGTGCACTAGCAATCTTGCTCCTTGCATCATGCAGTGGACTGCATGTTATATGAAAATCAAATTATGTTGTTTCACTTGTTCAAGTTGCTAAGAATGGAGAAAATATCTCTGGAATTCGAATTAAAGCTGCCTGTTTTTTTTGAAGCAAAGTGAATCTTCTGGATTGACAGGAGAAATCTGGTACAGTAACCTATTGTTTAATAGAAAATGGTAAAAAAGAACAAGGGACACATTCTCTTAAAAAGACAAAATGAAATTTACGGAAAATGACAGATCTGGCAAACAAACTGACATGTTTCCAAAAAATGTAGTAAGTTCCCATTCTGATGTGTCGGTACAGTTGAAGTCTCTTTATTAGTGCAGCTGAGTGATACAAATACACCTGCTTTTGCTTCATAGCAAGATCACAATGCATTCTCATGTGATAAGGTCACCTTAATTTGCAGATGCAAATATAACTTTGTGCAACACGGTCACCAATGCAACTGAATCAGCCAACTTTTTGAACCCTTTATTAGAAGTGAACATTTATTATTGGTCATATAATTACATTATGATTTAAAATTAAAGATGGCGATGAATTTTCAGCACATGTTGACTGCAGGGTGGAGGTGACCACAATGGTGTGACAGCAGGAGTGAAAGTAATTCACTATCAAATCCTGTAAGTACAATTCCACATATTTTCAAAATGTTCGCACTCTGATTTTCTTTTATAGGGTTTGTTTTACTGGAAAAGGTTACAAGATTGCTAAAGCCTACTTCACTGAAATACATCATTAGTTCACCAATGGATATTCAATGGATAGAACAAAGAGCTTGCCTTTATAATTAAACCATGACCTCAGAATGACCGAAAGTAATTTATGCTCAGTTAAATACTTTTGGACATAGGGAAATTTGGGAGCCAATTTGCCAGCAGTGAAATCCCTAGAGCTGCAAAAAGGTAATGATCGGAAAGGGAGGTGATGGCATAGTGATAATATCACTGAACTGGCATCCCAAGCTAATGCTAAGGGTCATGGGCTTGAATCCATCATAGCAGATGGTGAAATTTGTATTCAATACAAATTTGGAATTAAAAAGCTGGCCTAATGCTAACCACTGTCAATTGTCATAACAACCCATACAGTTCACTAATGTTGAAGAAAATCTGCTGGTCTGGCCTACATGTGACTGCAGGTCACAGCAATGTGGTTAACTCTTAACTGGCCCATGGCCAATGCGGTCTGTACAATAAGTGCTTGTCTAGCCAATGACACCCACATCACAAGGATGAAAAAGTCTGCTTTATTGATATTGGTTGATGAGTAAATATTGTCAGGGAGAGCTCATCTAATTTTGTTCAAACTGCAAAATGTCCATCCAAAAATTAGCCACATCCCATTGCCACTCTGATATAATGGGTGGCAGGAGATATCTGCAGGTAACATATAGCCTGTCAGGTTCAGTCCTGCGGGCTGCAAGCCAATGAAAATGGTAGTTGGGTTGGGATGCTAGAGGAGTGCCTCATTCCCAGAGTTCTCAATGTCAAGTGGAGGCTCCCTCGCACAGGCTTATTTTACCACATCCATGCTTGCTCCTGCTCTGTATAACTCTCCCCACCCCACTGCACCGGACCCTGTCTCTCTGGCTTTGGTGAGATTCACCTCACTAGCTGAATAGCCAGATATGTTGCTGACACATGTGGTTTAACCAAAGTTCTATTTGTGTCCAATTAACGTGTAGAGAGTTTGAGAGAGCATCTGACCCCACCAACAGTGTAGTACTTCTTCAACACAGTGTAGCACTTTCTTCAGTAAAGAAAGAACACTACAGTGTATTTACTGCTACGGTTTATAAATGTACAATATTCTTACTCTATTTAGACATAATCTATTGTATTATGAAAATAAAGTGTCTGATCTAGCAACATAATTTGATTATATAAACAGAACTTCACCTTCAATAATTGAGACACTTAAGGTATATTTACTTTGTAGTCTCAAAAGTATGATGCCATTTGGTTCCAAATTAGAAATTGGTTCAGGGATCCATTCACATCAGTGAAAGGGTTTAATTTGACCCCATTTAGTATTGACTGAGAAAGTGCAAACTGACACATTGTACTCCCTTAGTGTGGCAATTAAATAGTGCTCTTTGGATAATACCACTGACAAGCTTGCCATCTGAAGAGGGCTTTACAGACGTAATTTAACTGTCAGAATTAGAAAATGTAGGGGGATAAGCTACATTAGGACAAAAGTTTCGGGGTGGTTATACAATGTGGGCTGAATTTAATGCATCACCTATGGACGGGGGAAGACACATGGTGAACATAAGTCAGAGCTATCTACCACGGAAGGCATAGCCTGCGGGATTAACCTGTCCCTCTCGGTTGCCATTCTCACTCCACCCTATGCTGTGCCTCCAGACTAAATTAAGGACTTTAAATGGGCAGTCAGTGTCTAATTAAGAACCTCATTCCACAGCCACTGGGTGTCAGGAGAGGTTTGCATCCAATGTGTAACCCGTCACGTTTAATCCTGCAGGGTTTTTGGTCAATGAATATGGAGGGAGGGTAGTGTGCCTCCTTCCCAGGGCTCTCTTTGACAGGTGGATGCCCTGATGTTTTTGCCTCCCTACATCCACCCTTGTCTTTGCCCTGTCCAGCATGCTCCAATTCCCTACCTCACTAGGCCCTGTCAGCCTGGCACCAGTGACAATCCATTCACACCTGAATATCCAGGTTCATCGCTGAATCCTGACCCCTGACCTGCCTTCAGTACCAGTGGCACCCACTGCTCCTGTTGGCACTGCCAGTTTGACACAGAAGGCAGTCTGATGGGATGGCAGCTATGAGGTGGTATGCCCTCTTGGAGATGGACAAAAGTCCTGCCTCATGCTAATTAAACCAGCCTTCCTGAAAAACTACAGCAGACCCATGCTAGCTAAGGAGAAGGAAGCTTACCCTCAAGTTTATGCTGACGCACGTTCTGTGTCAAATCCAGTCTTCAGGAAGTTCCTTTTCTATCTTCAGATTTGACTATTACCATGCTTGTGTGCTGCCCTCCTGCCTTCCACCCATTAACACTAACTGTTCTAAAACTCTACTGCCCTGTAGTCAAATATTCATTAAGTTCCATTAACCCATCACCCGGTGATGGCTGACCAACATTGGCTCCAAGTCCAACAACGTTTCAAATTTTAAATTCTTATCATTGACAAGTTGCTCCATGGCCGCAATCCTCCCTACTGGTGTAACCTCCATCAGCCCTCTGAGAATCCTGCTATGCTCCAAGTCTCTCTCCCCTTAATAGCTCTCCTCCACCGTGGTACACCTTAAAACTACCTCTTTCACCGAGTTTTATTTTAATGCAATCAGTAATTAGGATTTCAAATTCACAGTCTGATAGGATGAGGATACCAGGTTCAATAGTAGCCTTCAAAAGGGAAGCAGATTAATAATTAAAGGAGAGAAAAACAAAGTGTAAAAATATGGGAAAAAAGAAGTAAGGGACTGGCTGAATTGTGCTTTGACAGAGCCAGCACAGTCTTGATGAGCTGAATAGTCACCCTGTGTGGTCTATTACTGTACGATTCTACAATTTTTTCACTTTACTCAATAGTCCCAAACTTGTGTCAAATTTGTGTATGATTATACACTTTGGAAGTGCCTTTGACCATGTTACCATGGTCAGGCTGCAATATTGTTGTAGCCGGGTTTTGTTGCAACTACCGCAATCACACCTGACACAGCCAGCTCAAAACTTTAATCAGGTCTTCTTCAAAGTTTGTTGGGTGAACCCCTGTGTTTGTGATTGCAGTGCAAGTCGTTTTTTTTGTTTTTGAAACCGTGACAGTACTCTTGATATTTTCTCTGATGGAATGAATTTGTTCAGATATTATTGAACATGCACATATAATCAAAATCCACCAGAGGGCAGCAATGGTTTGGTTCAGTTTTCCAATTTTATAAAATGTCCCGCGTAAAGGTCACCATCGGAAAGTTCCACAGTAACAACAAAAAATGTCCTGGAGATTATGAAAGAAACGAGAAAAGAAATCCTGGGAGGGTTCGTGGGAAAGACTAGGGTATGAGACTAATTGGATTACTCTTACAAAGAGCCAGACAAGGTACGAAGGATCAAATGGCCAGCTTCTGTGATATAATTATCATTTGCAAGATTAGCTAATGTTTTCAGTGCATTGCAACATCCTGCGAGACTCCCTCAAACATTTTACTACAGGCCTACCTCCAATTTGGCTGCCTGCTGCCCACGATCCAATAGAGTCGCCCTTTTGGCCTGTTATCTCCCTGCCTACAGCTGATTTGCCAAAGGTGAGGTGCAGAATTGCAGGGAGGCAAAATGGAGAAGATACCGACTGGAATGACACCACCTTGCCTGACCTTGCTGTTTGCTGAGATAAGGATTTGTGGTGAAGATCACAGCTTGCACATCATTGTACAGAAGGATGGCAAGAAGTTTTTGAGGATCCTCCATGAATCAAAAGCTTTTCAGATGTCAGAGAAGATCATGGGCACCAGTTCAGACTGCTTCTTGCACATTTCTTGAATTTGTCAGACAGTGAGGATATCCCAGAAGGACAGTGGAAATACTTTAGGGATGATCTTGGTAAAGTTCTATCCAATCACATCAACAAAGGCCAAGAGGTAAGCACGAGGTCACAGCTTGAGGATAGAGCACATGGTGAACTTGATGTACTTTATGGCACCATCAGGAAAACTGAAGCTTTTAGCTCCACCCAAGTGAAATATCCCAAAGAAGAATGGAAAACATGCAGTCATTGAATTCATGCTGGAGTAAACATCATCCCTTTACATATCTTAGATGCACTCAGGAAACTGGTGTCCCACATTCTATGCTTTGGCATTATCTATTGTAAATACCAATCCCACTCCTCAGCATGGCCTTCAAAATCTTTTACATCATTAAAATAGGAACTAGCTTATATTGAACAGCTATACATTTTTACATACTTTCATGAACCTATCAGTGTCAAAAACGACACCAAAGATTTAAGTCTGCAATGTCAATCTCATATATTTTGGTCACAACTGAACAGCACAAATTCAACAAGTTACAACAGATGCAGTTTGAAAAGATCTCCATCGTTTAACTTGGACAGTTCTCCACATGGATCCCTGAGCTCAAACATTCATTCTGGCCAATCAGGTACAAGCTAGAACTCTCCTAGGGTGCAATCTTTGAAGACAAACAGGTTGTAATTCTGTAAATGTTGTCATCAAGGCTAGAAAGACCATATATGTGGGTTGCATGGCGCAGAAAAAGTCAAAAAATTTCCAATGAATCAGCCCTGGCTTCACTAAGGACATCAATCAATTAATCAAGTTGCATGAAGCATGTCAAAGGTGAGGTGATGGCCTAGTGGTAATATTGTTGGACTGTTAACCCAGAGACCTAGATAATGTTCTGGGGATGCCTGTTTGCATCCTGCCGTGATAGATGGTGTAATTTGAATTCAATAATTACCAGGACTTAAGAGTCTCATGATGACCATGAATCCCATTGTTGATTGCCAGGAAAAACCCATCTGGTTCACTAATGCGCTTTTGGGAAGGAAATCTGCCATTCTTACCTGGTCTGGCCTACATGTGACTTCGAACTCACAACAATGTGGTTAACTTTCAACTATCCTCTGGGCAATTAGGGATGGGCAATAAATGCTGCCTGGCCAGTGATGCCATCATCCTGTGAATAACTAAAGGAAAAAAAAAGTTGATTCATCCACCTTAACAATCAAGAGTACCTTTCCTTTCGCACAATATTCCTTCTGAGCCACGGTGCAAAATTGTTGTTGATGTTTCCATGTCTAAGGGCACAAATATGTTCTGGTGACTGACTACTTCCCCAAATCTACTTTGGTACAACATATCAAAGATCACTGTTAGTGCAAAGGTTGTTAATGTATTAACCAACAAAATTGGATTGTTCATTTTACCTCAATAAATTCTGTCCCCCAGCAGTCTGCAGTGTACTTGAGTGCGCTTCCAAGACCTATGCAGGAGATGGGGCAAAAGCCAAAATATTATGTCATGACCTCACACCCCTCAGTTAAACAGTCTCACAGATGTACCATTCATACTACAAAGCATAAAATCATTAGGTACAAAGTGACTTGCCACGATTTTCACGCAGCTATGCTAATTTGCATGCTACTCATCAAAATGCTATTTTACCCTCACTGCCAGCTCTCACATTTGGGAGACAGATCCACGCAGTTGTTCCCTCCCAAATTCTCGCCATCCAATCATATGTGAATGACACATTGTTGTGGAAAAAAGGGAGAAAAATGGTGTAAGAGCCTGGTGAATTCCAACTTAAGCCAGGATTTGCATATGAAGACATGAAGCCATGGAAATTATGCAACGTGTTTGTTTCTAGTCTCTAGGTCATATTATGCTGAAATGAACAATGGTCAAGTCCTGCAAGAAAATAAATGATGTGTCTGAACTGCTCATCATCAACTACATGTCACACATAATAATGGCTTGGATACTGAAGATATCATACCAGACGACAATCACCTATTGACAAGTAATATGCATTCATCTGTGATGACAGTAGTATGCCACAGGTGAAACTACACTGCTAAGTCATTTTAACCACATAAGGGCTAGATTTGGTCATGACACACTTCCATCATTATCTGAATGTATGGAAACAATACACCTGTCTGCATCCTTGTATATGTTATCAGAAATAAGTGGCCATAATTCCTGAAAGGGAAGGGAGAGCATGTTGAATAAAGATCCAAGCCCAGTCAGGTCTATACATTTAAGGTAGTTACAACATATCACTGTCTGTGCAATGGTGTCCGTGTAATATCTTCAATGGATAAATGAATGAATGATTTATTGTCGCTTGTATATAGGGAGATACAGTGAAAAGTGTTCCGTTGCCACCGTCTGGCACCAATCAATCAGTTAGTCAGATATTGTATTAAGTAATGTACAGTAAAATCAGTAAACACAGAGCCAGACTGTGTGTTGGTCTGTGATATTGTATACATGTAAATTATTGGTGTTGTTAATAAACTTCAAGACATCTGTCTAACTAAGAAGATGAGCTAGCATATAGAGATTACAAAACACATCACCAATGACGCTTAATGCTTCAGCATCATTTGGAGGGATATGGGCCAATCACAGACAACTAGGACTAGTTTAGTTTGGGAAAATGGTTGGTGTGGTCTAGGTGGACCGAAGGGTCTGTTTCCATGCTGCGTGACTCTATCTGCAGATCGAGCAGTGGGCTTATCAGCCACCACTGAACTTATGGAGCCAGAGTGGAAACAAGTCATCTGCAATCCTGGGGGACTGCCTTAGAAAGAAAAACAGTTAGGGATGAAGGGCTGAAACTTAATGTTGCTGTCCTAATAAGAGAGACTAGTAGCTCTAATGCCACAGCAGTTCCACTGGGAGAGATGGGCACTCCAGACAGCCAGGAAACGTTGGGAATTCAGCTAGATAAGTTTAAAAAGATACTAGAAGTTCAGAGGCTGTGTGTTGGTGGAGAAACCCCACCAGGGAGATTGTTGCAGACAGAGACTGCCATCCCTGTCCAAGCCCACCTCTTTGGCCCATCAAACCTGTAGTTCTAATTCTGCAAATCAGCTGCTGGGACCAGGTAGCTTCCATGATCAGCTGAGCCACTGGTAAAATGTTCATAGGCAGGACCATTTCAGGGAGTTGAAGGAATACATCCCTCCATCTCCCAACGCACTTCCCGGGGGCTGGAAAACTCATGAACCCCATTTTGAGTGTTGGAAATTATTGTGTTCCCTCGGTGATAACTTTGAGAGCCGTGTGTGGGGAGGGGGCTTTTACAGCACGTGGAGTACAGCTGACATAATTCTGTTTAGCAGCCATTAGAGCTCCTGACCCACAAACATCAGTTCCCTGTCCTACTTGGATAATCCCACCATTTGGGAAGTCCTGTCCTGATCTTTTCATTTTGTATTTCCAACGTACACAATGTTTTGTTTCCCATTTAAAATTATGCACTTCAGTTAGCATTTTTGAATTGTGCACAGGATGAACAACATCACGTACGAGAGAATGTTTATGTTGGAATTATCACAAAGCAATAGTATTTCAGCAGCAGAATGATACTATTGATCACCAGTGCAAAGTACAACTAAATGATCAATATCCCCTCAACGACAAATGAGTTGAAGCAAGCTCCTGTCTCTGATTACTTTATCCATCACATACAGCAGGCTTTATCGGGGCTGATTCTTCAATTTAAAAAGTGTTATTTTGTTAATTTATACATCTGTCGAAAGTACATCAACTCAGTCAGTTAATGTGGCATTACCAAAGTTTTACCTCGCTGCATGTAACACTAAAGATGGATCTTTCAGAGTTGGGGCCTCAATAGGACAAAAAGGAAATAGAAGTGCTGATAAAAGTTCAACAAAGATTTGCAAGCATGATGCCAGAGCTAGAAGAACCCAACTATCTGCAAAGATTAACAGGCTGTGGATCTCTTACCAAGCAAAGAGAAAACTGAGGGGCAAGCTGCTGTTAAAGAGTTTGTTGGGATCAAAATAGAGGAATAAAAATTAAATTTTATTGAAAAATATTAATCTAGATTGAGAAAAGTCAGCATGGATTTGTTACGGCAAAATCATGTTCAACTGTCTTGATGGAGGTTTTTGACGATAACCGAGAGGTAAATGAGAGAAAGGTTATTGACGTCATGTACGTGGATTTCTAAAAGACATCACCCCATCACCCCCTTTTCCTTTAAAGAATGTGAACCATTCATTTCTGATAAGCCAGTCCCAGTTCCATGACTGACGCATAATTTCCCTGACAAGCGTAACAGGTTAGTTCGTGTATTAGTACCAGGAGTGGTACACTGGACTGGAACTCTGCTCATTTTGATTCTCTGACATAAAATAGAGTGTTGTTAGGCAACGTCATAGGTCATAAATAAAGCAATTGAATGCAAACATGGAACTGAGCCACCAAAGCTGGGAGAAGTGTTTTTTTTTAAAATATTGGCTTTTCATTTGTCCTATCTCTGCTCAGTCCTATCTCTGAGTGGTATCTCATGGCAAGGAGCAGCTTAGAAGAAACACTGGATCTATTTTCTTACAGAATAGAATGCCTAAAGGAGCAGTTGATATGACAGATCATAGGGGGATCTTACCAAGCAGATATCATTGATGCCATCTGCACGCTTATGGGATTCTTGTTCAATGGGAGAGAGTAGTTATACCCAGGAGAAGGTAACTGAAACATATAAAATATAAAGATCAAAATGCATCATTCTTCTTTCCTGCAAAGGTTTAAATTTCAATAAGGTAGAAAATCCATAGAGAAACCATTCAACTTCATTAACTCAGATGATATTATTTGGCTACTTACAAAAATAATGCCCTTGAGAAAGGATTAGTGGACTTTTCTGCACGCTGGAGCTGTCAGTGCAAACATGCATCTTGATAATAAAATATCACTGCTCATTTATTTGCCAACCAGTGAAGATTCAGTGAAGCTTTAATTTGATGCTGAAGGTGCATCAGTTTGATGCAGAAGGTACATTCCTTTTACGTATTTTATTTCTGAGACCTAGGTCATGCGTGTGCTTCTGGTGGCCTCTGTGCATTCTGTCTTGTTCAAAAGGTGGCTGTGTCGATTCTATATCCGACCATCTCCTCCCTCAATAACACCCTTCGCTGTCTTACACATTCAAACTGTTGCGCAGTTCCAATGATACAAACGTTTTCATGTAGAAAATCCACATATTTGAATCCCAAAACAATCTGCTACACAGATTTGTTTGTTGCCAGAACAAGAATAGATCATTCAGCCCTTGGTGGTTTCACCATTCAGTTAGATCGTGGCAGCTTGAATAATTCCAATATCTTCACTCTCTCTATACCTCTTAATATCATTACCTGGTAAAAAAAGAATGCAATATTATGTTGGCTCTTACCCAAACTAATTGTTGGAAACTCCTGAGGCATAGACTTCATCCAATTAGAAAAATTAATCATCATCTCTCGGGCAAATGAAACTGGCGATCAGTTCTGAAATGACACTGTTCTCAGAAAAATCAAGAAGGTAAGATAGTTGGGAAATATTGTTCAGAAGATTGTATGTCTTGCTGACTTTTGTTTTTAGCAATGGGTGCCACTTACTTTTGGAATAAGCTGCCAAACAACACTCTCAGCTTGAGAACATTGATAAGTTTTACTAGGAATCGACTCAGTGTTATCTATGTTCGGTTTCACAGAGGGTTTCTCTCCTAATGAGGTTTCCTGGGCTATCTTATAGTGGAGGGATGTTTTTCAGACTGGAGGCCTGTGACCAGCAGTCTGCCACAAGGATCGGGTTCACTGCTTCAGTCATTTACATAAATGATTCGGATGTGAAGGTAGGAGGTATGGTTAGTAAATTTGCAGAAAACACCAAAACTGGAGGTGTAGTGGACAGTGCAGAAGATTGTCTCAGAGTACAACGAGAACTTGATCCGATTGGCCAGTAGGCCGAGGAGTGGCAGGTGGAGTTTAATTTAGATAAATGTGAAGTGTTGCATTTCGGTAAGGCAAATCAAGGCAGGAATTATACAGTTAATGGTAGGGTCCTGGGGAGTATTGCTGAAAGGAGAGACCTAATGGTGCAGATGCATAGTTCCTTGAAAGTGGAGTCACAGGTAGACAGGGTGGTGAAGAAGGCATTTGGCACATTTGCCTTCATTGGTCATAGCATTGATTATAGGAGTTGGGATGTCATGTTGCAGTTGTGCAGGACATTGGTGAGGCCACTTTTGGAATATTGCATACAAGTCTTGTCACGCTCCATAGGAAGGATATTGTGAAACTTGAAAGGGTGCAGAAAAGATTTACAACAATGTTGCTAAGACTGGAGGATTTGAACTATAGGGAGGAGCTGAATGGGCTGGGCATTTTTCCATGGAGCGTTGGAGACTGAGGGGTGATCTTATAGATGTTTATGAAATTATGAGGGGCATGAATAGGGTGAAGAGCCAAGATATTTTTCCTAAGGTGGGGGAGTCCAAAATTAGAGGACATAGGCTTAAGGTGAGAGGGGAAAGATTTAATAAGGACCTGAGGGGTAACCTTTTCAGGCACAGGGCGGTGCGTGTATAGAACAAGCTGCTAGAGGAAGTGGTGGAAGCAGATACAATTACAACATTTAGAAGGCACCTGGATGGGTATATGAATAGGAAAGTTTAGAGGGATTTTGGCCAAATACTGGCAAATGTGACTAGGTCAGTTGGAATGTCTGGTCAGAGTGAATGAGTTGGACCAAAGAGTCTGCTTCCCTGCTGTATGACTCTAGGACTCTATGACTCTATCATCTAAGATTTGCATGATTACCTATGCATCATGGCACATGGTGACCTGCTTGTTGATTGCCCCTTATTGCTGTAGTGGATTTATTCCTCACTGTCAGGGTTGCCTGGCATTCAGTGTCCTGGTGCCGTGTGTAAAGCACCGGATCAAATGGTGACAGTCTGGAGTTGCCTTCCCTATACAAATGGTGGGAGAACCACAGACCAATGTTTCTCAGGGCACATACAAGTGTACAGTTTCATATCAATCACCGTTTAGGATCCAAACCACACAGCTTACCCATCTTTAGCTCCATCCTATCTTACATGCCCTGTATAACCCACATCCTTATTGTTCAAGGTGCCATCACATACAGAGAAGCCTACAAAGGGTTCAGAGCATTTGCGTTTGATCAATAACAAAGGAATTGAACAATTAATGAACAACCAGAAGCTGCATTTGCCTCTCAGAACAGAATCCAATTGCTTAGAAGAGCTTAGAAGAAGGAGGGGGATCTCATTAAAAACATATAACATTCTAACAGGACTAGATGGCATAAAAGCGGGAAGGATGTTTCTGAGGGCTGAGTTATGAGCCGAGGGTCACCGTTTAAAGCTACAGGTAGGCCATTTAGAGCTGAGATGAGGAGAAATTTCTTCATCTAGAGAATGGTAATCTGAAGGAATTCTTCACCAAAGATCACAGTTGAGACCAAAACATTAAAAGTTTTCAACAAGGGGTTAGAAAGGGCCAAATGGCCCGATTCCTGTTACTGTTTTCTAAGTTTCTGTGTAGCCATTCTAGCAACAGCAAATTTACAGTTAATGAATGATCACTGTTATCCACTGGAAACAGTCCCGAAACAAACAAAAATAGAAATTGCTACAGAAATTCGAAGTCTAGCAGCACCTGTGTAGAGAAAACAGAGTTAACATTTCAAGTCTAGTGACTCTTCAGAACTTCAAATCTCACTTGATTTTCTCAATTTTCTCACCATGGCTCATGTTGTTCCGGGACTGTGAAGATTCCTCTCTATGTTACAAGTTAGAAATCAAGAGGCCTGGACAACTAATTCAGGAATCATAGATTCACTTTATTTAGGGATGATACATGGGGAGTGCAACTAAAATCCTATGGACATGGAGATCCTGCTTAGGTTAATGAAAGACTCACTTCTATTTCACCTCTTCTGCTTGGTGTCTAGGAGCTGGCCACATTGGCAGAATGATTCATAGTTGGATGGAGATCGCAGCTGGTCAGTACCCAGCAATTTTTCAAGATTTTTTGAGATGGTGGCGGATTAGGGGGCCTGAGACCAGCGCTCGTCTCCTCCTATTGGCTTCCTTTCTCTTTTTTTCTCCTTTCTATTTTTGCTCTTTTTCTTCTTCTTCTTTCTTCTTCAGGTGAAGGAGGAGGCCTCCGGTGGCAGCAATGCCAGGACGAGCCAGATACAGCTCCAACCTAGCTCGTGGTCTCCTAGTGAGTGAGGAACTGACCCCAGGACAACTTCCCTAACCTGTACTCGCAGGCTAGGCTGAGGCCCCAGGTCCGCAGCTAGGCCTGGGTGCCTAAAACAGGAGAAAGGTGGTCTTGGCCTGGTGTGGTGGTCTCCCAGTGTTGCAATCTTGTCCTGCCATGGCAATCTTGTCATAGTATGGAAGTCCTCTTCATCTGCAGCATCCTGGTATTCCAGCCGCTCAGTGTGGAAGTCTCATCCTGGCTGTGTCTTCAGGGTATTCCTCATTCCTAAATTGGCTTTCCCTGAGCCCAGGAGCTATTAAATGAACCGTGATGAACTTTGCCTTAATTTTGCTCTTTTTATTATTATGTATGACTTCTGTCATTTATATAGGCGCCGTGGTGAGGCAACTTTTCACTGCATTTTTCATGTAAAAGTACACATGATAATAAATTTCCATTCTATTCTACTGTATTCTATTCTATTGTAAACATGACTCAAGTATCAGCAATCAGAAAAGTGATGTGGGTAGATCTGCAATTATGGGTCAATCATAACCCTTTGATCCTGTGGGGTGTTATGGTGGTGGGTATTAATACTGAAGCTTGAGAGTTCAAATCTCGTCACAGTAATTAGGGTAATTGTTTTTTTTTAAATTTGAAAACCATATTATCAACAAAAGTGATTGTGAAGCTTGTTGCAAATACTCAGATGTTTTGAAGTTCCCAAGAAAGCCACTCAGTTCAATCAAATGACTACAGGTTGCATCCCCTTAATCTAGCAGTCTTGGGATGGACCAGAACTTTGCTAAACCAGAGAATTTGCCAGACCACAGACGTCAAGTCTATTCAGTGTACAAACACTTCAAAGGTAAAGACCTCATCTTGATTTACATCAATCACATGCCGAATAAATAAATGGTTTTCCATTTGTACGCCAATATAACAAGATCTAAGGAGTCCAAACCGGACAAAGTATAACTGAAAGTAATTCAAACACCCATTGATGCGGAATCGCTAGATAACATTGCAGGGAAAACCAGAAGTCACGCATTGTGAACAACAGAGGTTGCCCAGACAGATAACTAAATCAGGGAGGTACAATATGTGATAACAAGGTGTAGAGCTGGATGAGCACAGCAGGCCAAGCAGCATCAGAGGAGCAGGAAAGCTAACATTTCAGGGCTGGCCTGCTGTGTTCATTCAGCTCTACACCTTGTTACCTATGATTCTCCAGCATCAGCAGTTCCTTCTACCTCTGAGGTACAATATGCGCCATTTTTCAAAAAGGTGGTACCCACCATATTCTAGTCAGGGATAGGGAATAAATGCCAGTCTTGCCAGTGTCACCAGATCCCTTGAACAAGTATGTTATCCAGGAGTGAAGGAAGAGAGGGAAATAATTCAGTAAATTGAAGTAACACTTGAATGACTGAATGAATTGCATGGCCTGGCATGAGAGAGCTATGTTTCTAATCTACCTTAAGCACCTGGATATATGTCATACAGGTGAGATGTAATCATTAAAATATACAGCAAAAGATTGGTGACATTGGTTTATAAGTCACATTCCTAGGATTATGGTCCATTGCAATCCAATGCACTGATTACTTGAAGCATCATCCAGCAGACCAAAATTTATCAATACTTCAGATCTTTATCTTCATTAAAGAGCTGAATAAATAAAAGATAAGGTTATGGAGATAAGTGGCAAAAGGGTAATTTAATTAGCATCATGAATTAGCATAATTTTTTTGACTTTGTTTTAATTTACAAAACATCTCTTCAGCAAGAAGACAATCCCTTTTGATAGCTTTTCTATTGACAAATCATAATTTTTAAATTTATTTATTGTGGCAAAGGAGAAATCTGATCCTCTTTACAGGGAAAGGGAAGTCTTCACTCGAGGGAAAAAAAGCCTTTTAACTGTGGACTCGATCTTTCCTGCTTGGCTCTTTGAGAAGCGGATACCTTGACAACCTGCTCAACATAATCAATTGAAAGAAAGTCCATTCTCTATGTCTTACACAGAAATTATTGAACTGAGATGAGTTGACCTTGAGATGCCCAGATAATGACCACTATCCACCAAACTTTAAAGCTGTTAAAGCCAATTTCACAGACCGTTAAAGTTATCCTGGAATTAGCGTTCAGGCAAAGCCTTAGTGGATTTTTGAGGAATTGCTGTCCTGAAGGCAAATAAATGTGAGCAGATTTTGTTCAGAATATAGATGAGGGAGTTGCATGGCTACTAAAATATTTGCAAATAATGATAAGTATAATGACTGTTCTTCTCCTTGAGCCTGCGTTGGGTTACCAGCCTTCCAGGATGGACCTGGATGCTCCAAAAATGGTGGAAAAATCATGGGGCCATTGAAAGCAATGGTTTTTCTTCCTCTTTTGAACACTTTTATTGAGCTGTCGTAAAGCTATTGGAGACTGTTTGATTGGCAATCCCAAACCGTCTACCAGGTAGCATTGGTTCTTTTCTCATTTTGAGCACCGAAACACTTCAATGGACTCATCTTGGGAACTCTGGGTATAGGGGGAGGGGTTTGAGTGGGTGGGAATATTGCACTTGGAGACGGGGTAAGTCCTCCAAAGATAACCAGAATCTTCATCTTTGGGGAACTCTGCATTTGTTTGTATGAGAGGGAAGAGAATGGTAAGGTGAACATTTAATGCCAAAAGATAAGCAGAGTCGGAGAGATATCCAAGATGCTGAATGCTGCTACACTTTTTCAGGTACTGTGTGAGATTTCAGTCAGAAGATGCAGAGAGTTCGACGGCCAAGACTGCTTCAGGATGCATCCTTTCAGATCAACCCAGAGCTCACTCATCTCCTTGATCTCTTTCTAAACTCAGATGTGAAGCTGAAGAGAGAATTTCCCTCCACCTCACTGTTATTGCCTACACCCCTTCACCGCAAAAAGTGACACTACTTATTCAGTGAGATTGGAGTCAAGGGAAAAATAGTAGAACCTCTGATTAGGATCCTTCAAATATTCTCCAACGTGGAAGATGTGCCAGAGAATTGGAAGGTTGCCAGTGTGACATCTTTGTCCAAAAAGTAAAGAATGAAAGCAGTGAGATGTAGACCAATTAGCAATGCACACCATGATGGGTAGAGGCAGGCACAATAAATGATGAGGTGAATATTCACTTCAGACACATGGGTTTATTAAAGGTAGCATAAAGAGGCTTGAAAACATAATCACATGAAATTACGAAATATATTGACGAGAAATGTCTGAAGGTGCTATGTAGAAGGATTTAAGGAAGCTCAGTGTTTTAAAAGAAGTGAAATGCCCGGTATTAAATAGCCTGTGGTAGGAAGGATAACAGCTTAATAAAAGACAGAGAAAATTGGAGAACTGGGATAACTTTCCAAGAAAGTGGCAAAAATGTCTTGCTCGGGGACAATCAGATCAAGATAATTCACACTCAAAAAACCAAGAGAGGAAGTCCAGTTTCCAGAGGCAGGCAGTATGCAGGTACCAAAGAAAATCCTCAGCTGAAACTTGTCCTTACCTCTGAATGAGGCATTTTCTTTACTGACCTCACAAATTGCAGCAAAGATCAGTGTTGGAGGGCAAAGATTGGCACAACAATCATCACCTTCTGTGGAACTTCAGAGTCAACGCTTTTAAATTGAATTTTTTTTATTCTGAGTTATCCCTCAAAGTTAAATTAATGGGATTATACTTCCCAGATTTGGTCCTCTACATGGAATTTCTTTTTGGCTCTTTTGTTGTGTCTTTTTAGTTTGGAATGACAAATAACTTTCTCTAAAATGCAATCAGCAAGGCCAGCAACTACTACAATTTGTATTTATTCATGAAGCACCTCTAAATTATTAAGACATGCCAAAGTATGTCAAGGAAATTCAAAGCAGTATTTGACACTGAGCTACAGTAGAAGAGGTCAGAGAAAATGGTCAAAAACTTAGTCAACGATGTGGGTTTAAAGAAGCATCCTGATGAATGAAAGAGAGACAGTGAGTAGTAAAGGTTTAGGAATGGACCTCAAAGCTCCAAGACAGGGCAACTGAAAGCAGAATCTTTTACAAAATGCATTTACTTATGCGCTGTAGGTGTCACTGGCCAATCCAGTATTTATTGTCCATCCCTAATTGCACTTGAGAAGGGTGGCGATGAGTTTCCAAGTTCCAGTTTCCATTGTAGATAGAATCATATCACAGAGCCAATGTGTCATCAATACCAATTGTCACAATTACTGCATCTCAGCTAATAAAACATGGGAATGGATAATGTATCAGAAGGAATGGCAGCTTGTAGCCATCTACACAGGACTTTGATGATGATGTTATCACAAGAAGATCTAATTAATAAATGTGGTTCATACTGTGATAAAGCAGTTCGTCTGGCACTAAGTTTTAAAAGTCCCATCCAGCTGAGGGAAATGGCTTGGGGTTGTAAACACTACCAAAAACAGTTCTTATGAGAAACTGGGTTAAAAAAAAATGGGGAAACAACAGGAGGGGGGAGAAGAGGGGATAAGGAAGATTGGAAAAACCAGGGGAAGGAGGAGGAATTCAGAGAACAGAGAAGTGAGCGGGGAGTGGATGGTAAACCAAAGAGTGGAAAGACCAATTTAGACCCCTCCACAGAAAAATATTTTGATAAAGAAGTTGTTGGATCCTGGACTTTACATGACCACACTGTTGAAATCAGAAATCAAACACAATCAAACTGAATTTTAAAAATCCTAAATTGAGCAAAGGGTTGACACTTCACTGTCCTGCTGATGCCAGGAGATTAGAAATGAAGTGAGTGACCCTGAGTTCTTGCTTTACAAGACTCAGTAAGGGAGGAAGGATGGGAAGTGAAGCTGAAATGCTATTCATGAGAAAAGTTGTGTTGGAAATTAATATGTTGACATGATTCTTCACCACCTTAGTGTAGTATCCTAGTTGTCCATCTCAAAAAGATAAGACGATAGGTTCTCATTGCACTCTCACTCCAGATACCAGAGCATATAATTAATGCTGGATCTTTATTGTAGCAGTACACTATTGGAAATATTGTATCTTGAATGACATACTACACCCCTCTACACTTTCAGGAGGACACATTCGGGAAGAGCAGAGCAGTTCTCCTCATTGTTTTGGGCAATCTCTCCTCCTTATACACTTTCACTCAAACAGATTAACTGGTTATTTATTTCATTGCTGTTTGTGGGACCTTGCTGGGTGACAATTGGATGCAAAGCATTTTTATTGGGGTTGGGAAAGACAATAAATAATTTCAAGTCCTTTCCTTTCTTTCATTCAGTCTTCTTTCCTCCAGCAGAAGTCATTGCATTCAGCAGAGGAAGCAAAAATACTGAAGAAACCTGAGGAAAATATTCAAGGACAGCTTTACTTAACTCTAAATTAACATTACCTCTGACTAAAAGATAATGGCAAATTGATTGTGGTTTGTAATGTAGTGAGTGCTAAAATTAACCCGTCAAGTCACCACAAGGAACGGTAATGAGCCACAGTGCTCTCTCTCCATCAGGGTGAAACAATTGAGTGGCACCAGTCCATCAGTGACTGCAATATTAGTAGGCAGGGCCCCCAGGAAATATGACAGCTATTACAGGGATTGTACTCAAATTGGCATCATTCTGCATACAATCTAGCCACCTAGCTAATTGACCCCAATTTAGGAAATCATGCAAAGTACTGATTGTACATGATTAATAGGCTTGGGAAAAGAATGTGTCTAATCGCTGGCTGAATAAGAATCCATGGTCATTTTTTTGACAGATGAGGAGAAAAGTTGAAGTGGTAACAGCTTAAGTTTATGTGTATGATGCAGA
The DNA here is from genome assembly GCA_024137785.1 of Ginglymostoma cirratum. Taxonomy (NCBI): domain Eukaryota; kingdom Metazoa; phylum Chordata; class Chondrichthyes; order Orectolobiformes; family Ginglymostomatidae; genus Ginglymostoma; species Ginglymostoma cirratum. The sequence goes on from JAHRHZ010000024.1 coordinate 25,924,257, forward strand.
CTTCTGTGTTGCATGCAATGTGCTGGGTCCATTCAGATCTATCTTCATGTTTCAGAGAGCAAAATGCAACTTGATGAATCAGAGTTGTCATCTACTTTGGGCAGTCTGTGATTCTACGGAAACAGTGTCAGTTTTACTTTCAATCTCATAGATTCAGTGGTATAAATAAGAAAAATAATGAAATATGTGTTACGGCACCATCAATATTATAGGTGGTTAATGGGAACAATTTTATCGTGTAACCTTCTCTATTACAGGTATAACTCAATGTTAATGAAGGAACCCTAGGTAAAGATATGCTTATTTAATGTGAGTTTTGTGTTAGAAGTATAAATAACTTCGTGGGTTAATAACAGGAATATGTTCCTGTTTGTCAAACCTGTCTGTGTAAATATGCATAATCAGAAAAATATACTGTGTTAATATATTGAGCCTGTTTTATTCAATAGTGCAGCAAGTTGTCTAAAGGAATGGCAGTTGTATTAAAGAGGGACAGCTTGTTAAGGTTAATAGTCTTTATCTGATCCTGAAATTTATATTCTTGTCTTCAGTACAAGGCAATTAAACATGCTTGAGAGTTGTTTGCGTCAAGAAGCTGTGGCATTTATTAAGGTTGACTTCGATGGAGACACCTCTGTGCCATCTTGAGCAGCAAGTAACTGATTAAAATTCAAGGCAATAAGATTAGTTGCCCAGTCCAGGAAACAACCACTGTCATTGCAGTCCTAACAGTGGGTAGCTGTAATTATGTGTGCTATGACATTGATATTTAAATAGTATGTTAATATTACCTGCTCACAAAAGGCACTCCTGGTGAAATATAGGTATTTTCTAATCAACCAGCTCAGATATTATTACACATCTCTGAAGTAGGGGGTCTTGAACTGGGCCTCTTGTCTTCAAATTTGGCCATTGATTACTAAATGTTTTAATCAACTCAAAGCTCAGGATGCTGTTAACATGTATTTGGTTTACCCATTGTGATTTCTTGGAAATTAGTTCCTAATTTAAACTGTGTCATTGTAAAGAGGGGCATTAATTAAAAACTGGAAGCTGGAGATCAAAGGTTTAGTCAATGAAATAAGATTTAAAGGGCATGTTTGTGAAGGATAAAGAGGCAGACAATTTCAGGGAGCCAATTGCAGAGCTTGTGAGCTTGACAACCTATGGTGAGGATGCTGTGGGGAATGAATAAAAATCTACAAGACGCCCGAATAGCAAGGGTGTCAAAAATCCAAGGGGCTTGGAATGGCTTCAGGATGTTATGGGGACAGGGAAGGGCAAATCCATGTATTAGAAAACAAGAAAGGTTATCTTAAAATAGCTATAGTGCTGGACCAAGAAGCAATGTGAGTGTGAAGCAGGCATAAAATTATATGGTACAAATTAATTAACAATAATCTGTTCCTTTTGTTGTTAGAATATCCATCTAAAGTAGATAAATTTAGATTTTAGATTTTAAATTTTATGTCATATTTACTCAAGTACAGAAGTACAGGAATACGGTGATAAGTGTATAATATTGCTACACATGGCACCATGTTATATACCAAGGTGCCTAGGTGCAAAAAAAGCTTAGGTACAGAGTAGTAACAGAAACAAGAGTTAAACAGTTAAGCATTACTTCAAAAATGAAGACGTAGGTAATAGTCTACATTAAAGTCTTTCATATTTTAAACTAAAAAAAAGGAATAAGTTAAAAGTTCCATAGTCTTAGATAAGTCCGCTGCTTATCTCACTCTCCGGTAAGGCCTCAGCTGTCTGTTCCTGATGCCACTGCCACAAATGCCATCGCTGCTGCTGAAACTGCCACCTCTCTGGTCTAACCCGGTGCCTTGGGAACATACACAGGCAGGATCCACTTTCATGCCAAGCTGAGACACTGCCATGAGCCGCGAAGAGATCAGACTATGTACTGCCCAGAGACCAGGCTGACAGCCGTTGAGGCACCAGACTGGGACCAGCCACAAGCCACTAGGAGACCAGGCTGAGACTTACCAGGAGCTGCTGGGAGACCAGGCCAGCACCCACCTTGAGAATTAAGTGTATAATAATGATAACGAAACCACTGTTGATTGTCAGAGAAATGCATCTGATTCACTAATGTCCTTTAGGGAAGGAAACTGTCACCCTACCTAGTTTGGCCCTCAAGTGAGTCCAGAACCATGGGAATGTGGTTGACTCTTAAATGCCCTCTGGCAATTAAGGATGGTCAATACCCAACAATGCCCACATCCTGTGAATGAATATTAAAAAAAAAGGATAGGTGGATTAGCTATGGTAAATGCAAGGTGGCAGGGATCAGCTGGGGTGCTCTTCAGAAGGTGGGTGTGGACTCAAAGGGCTGAATGGCCTCTTTCTGACCTATAGGGATTTTATTAATATCCCAACTGTGACTCAGCTGATGTTTCATCCCTATGGGAGAAGGTTATGAATTCAGTGACGGTTCCAACTGTAAGGTTTGCAAATCATTGGCATACCAATGAAGGAATTCTGCACTGTCTGTGTATGGTATATCTGGTGAGATAAACCAAGATCCTGTCATTCCATCCAAATGGATAACACAGATAGCGTAATGGTGAAGAGAATCAAATTGAATGCTGCTCTTCCTACATTACAAGTACATCCATATCATTGGTTGTAAAACACTTTAGGATATTCTGTTGCCTTGCTAGGAACTTAGGGAGAGATATTGGTGTTGTCCTGATGTCAGCAGACTGGTAATCTGAAGGATCACAGGACATGGGGCTCAGTTTTATCAGAAATTAGCTAAATGTCAATTTCATGAAAGGTTCCCATACTAAAGCACATTTAATGCCCATCCACGCACCTACTAAAGTGCGGGCAGTTCACAGCAGCACTGTGTAGTTTCTGTCAATTGCCCCAGACATGTTGGGTGGAGGGCACCCCAATTTGCCAATAATGACCCAGAGATGGATGTAGGGAGTGGGATGTGGTGGGGCAGGGGGTGGTGGTGCTGGTTGATGGGGTAGTGTAATTTTGGTGTCTGGTGTCCAAGAGAGCGGTCAGAGAAGGAGCTAGAGGCAAGATGGAGTCATCCGATACCTTCTCTGTCAGTTATTATCAGCATCTAGTTTCTTTCTGTTGGTGGGAGAATGGAAATCTGTTTATCAATAAGATGAGATGTCACAATAGTGAGGATGTTAATGAGATACTAATGCATGTGATTAAGCATCTTGCTGCTTACTGGTGAGAATCTCATTTCACTGCTCAACACTTGGCTGGAAATGGGACTTTTTGCTCTCGACTTTGAGAAGCTCCTCACTGGCCATGACATGCAATTCTCTTACCTTTCTTGCCATTGAGCATGTCATTTCAGGGACTGGAAAGATTCTGTCCATGGGTTCAAATCCGACCACTGCAGCTGGGAATTTGTTTTCAATTAATACAACTTAGAATTCAAAGGTAGCCATCAGTAAATGGTCACCATGAAGGATTTTGTTCAAAAAAGACCCATCTCAATCACACATGTCCTTTGAGGAAAGAATTCTGTCATCCTTACTCGGTCTGCCCTACATGTGACTCCAGACTGACAGTAATGTAGTTGAGTCTGAAATAGGTTGGCAAGGCCCTCAGTTCAGTTCCAATAGAGATGGACAACAAATGTTGATCTTGTCAATTACATCCACATTCCAAAAAAAAGTATGTAAATGTACATCATAACTTTTTTCTTAAATTGAAAATTAAATGATTCTGCGGTATTAACAGGAGCAAGCCAATACGGTCAACAAGCACTGAGATCATTAATGTAGGTGATTATTGCTATTTTTGCAAAGAAAAAATATAGAACATAGAACAGTACAGCACAGTACAGGCCCTTCGGCCCACGATGTTGTGCCGAACTTTTACCTGAAACCGAAGGTCTACCTAACCTCCACCACTACCTTATACTATCATCCATATGCCTAATAGCCGCTTAAATGCCCCTAATGAGGCCGACTCAACTACTCTCTCCGGCAATGCATTCCACGCCCCTACCACTCTCTGAGTAAAGAACCTACCTCTGACGTCTCCCCGACATCTACCTCCTTTCACTTTAAAACTATGTCCGCTCATAAAAGCTACCTCCACCCTAGGAAAAAGTCTCTGGCTGTCCACTCTATCTATACCTCAGATCATTTTGTACACCTCTATCAAGTCACTTCTCATCCTTCTAGATCTCTCAACCTTTCCTCGTAAGACCTTCCCTCCATTCCAGGCAACATCCTGGTAAATCTCTTCTGCACCTTTTCCAATGCTTCCACATCTTTCCTGTAATGAGGTGACCAGAACTGGACAGAATACTCCAGATATGGCCAAACCAGGCTTTTGTATAGCTGAAGCATAACTTCACAGCTCTTGAACTCAATCCCTCAACTAAAGAAAGCTAACACACCATACGCCTTCTTAACAACTCTATCCACATGGGTGGCAGCTTTCAGGGAACTGTGAACGTGAACCCCAAGATCCCTCTGCTCCTCCACACTGCCAAGAATCTTTCCTTTAACCCTGTATTCTGCTTTCAAGTTTGTCCTACCAAAATGAATCACCTCACACTTTTCAGGGTTAAACTCCATCTGCCACTTCTCAGCCCAGCTGTGCATTCTATCAACGTCCCTTTGTAACCTAGGACAGCCCTCCACACTGTCCACGATGTGACCCACCATCGTATCATCCGCGACCTTGCTAATCCACCCTTCCACTCCTTTATCCAAATCATTTACAAAAATCACAAATAGAAGAGGACCCAGAACAGATCCTTGTGGTACACCACTCGTAACTGAGCACCATGTTGAATATTTTCTGTGCACTACTACCCTTTGTCTTCTAAGGGTCAACCAATTCTGAATCCAATCTGCCACATTTCCCCCATCCCAGGCTCCTTACCTTCTGCATGAGTCTACCATGGGGAACCTTATCAAACGCCTTACTTAAATCCATGTATACCACATCCACTGCTCCACCTTCATCCACGTGTTTGGTCAGCTCTCCAAAGAATTCAATAAGATTTGTGAGGCATGATCTACCCCTCACAAATCTATGCTGACTATCACGAATCAAACTGTGCCTTTCCAAATGATCATAAATCCCTTCTGTCAGAGCCCTTTCCAATAATTTACCCACCACTGACGTAAGACTAACTGGTCTGTAATTTCCGGGGTTATCCCTGTTCCATTTTTTGAACAAGGGAATGATGTTGTTCTCTTTCCAATCTTCCGGCACTATACCTGTGGACAGTGAGGACGAAAAGATCATCACCGAAGGCCCTGTGATCTCGTCCCTCGCTTCCCATAGATTCCTTGGATAAATCCCATCAAGCCCAGGGGACTTATCTATCTTCAACTTCCTCCGAATTCCTAGCACATCTTCTTTACTAACATCAACTTCCTTTGGCCTACCTGCCTGTCTCACAATGCCCTCTTCTACAACTAGGTCCCTCTCAGTTGTGAATACTGAAGAAAAGTATTCATTAAGGACTTCTCCTATCTCTTTAGGCTCTGTGCACAAATTCCCTTTGCAATCCTTGATCGGCCCTATCCTTTCTCTGGTCATTCTCTTGTTCTGCACATACGTGTAAAAAGCCTTGGAGTTTTCCTTGATCCTATCCGCCAAGGTTTTCTCATGCCCCCTTATAGCTCTCCTAAGCCCTTTCTTCAGCTCCTTCCTGGCTAACTTGTATCCCTCTAGAGCCTTTCTCATTCCTCTTTTCTTAAACCTTACATTAGCCTCCTTCTTCCTCTTAACCAGTCGTTCGTCCTCTGCCTGTCTCTGCCTGCTAGGGACAAACATATCAAGCACACGCAGTATGCATTTCTTAAACAATCTCCACATTTCTGTGGTGCTCTTCCCTGATAGCATCTGTTCCCAATTTATGTTACCCAGTTCTTGCCTAACTGAATTGTAATTACCCTTCCCCCAATTATAAACTTTACCCTGCCGTATGTACCTATCCTTATCCATGACTATCAAGAAAGTAACAGAGTTATGATTGCTACCGCCAAAATGCTCTCCTACCAACAGGTCTAACACTTGGCCCGGTTCGTTGCCAAGCACCAAATCCAAAGTGGCCTCTCCTCATGTTGGTCTGTCTACATACTGTGTCAGGAATCCTTCCTGAATGCACTGGACAAAATCTGCTCCATCTAAACTATTACAACTAAAATGTTTCCAATCAATATTTGGAAAGTTGAAGTCACCCATGACCACAACCCTGTGACTTCTCCACCTTTCCAGTATCTGCCTCCCAATCCACTCCTCTACTTCTCTGCAACTATGAGGGAGCCTGTAAAAAAACCCCAACAAAGTGACTGCTCCTTTCTTGTTCCTGACCTCAACCCAAACTGACTCTGTAGACATATCATTCTCGAACTGCTTTCCAGTAGCTGCTATACTGGCCCTGACTAGCAATGCCACTGCCCCACCTCTTTTTCCATGCTCCCTATTTCTTTTGAAGCATCTAAATCCCAGAACTTCCAACATCCATCCCTCTCCCTGAGTTACCAAAGTTTCTGTAGTGGCCACAACATCGTAGTTCCAAGTACCGACCCATGCTCTAAGTTCATCCGCTTTATTTCTGATACTTCTTGCATTGAAGTATACACACCTCAAACCATCTCGGTGTCCGCAATTACGCTCCATCGACCGTATTTCTTTATAACAGCCTCACTCCCTGTTGTGCCTGTTGGAAGGCCAAATACCTCATCCTCTGAATTACAAATCTGGTTCCCCATCCCCTGCCAAACTAGTTTAAACCATCCCGTACAGTTCTAGCAAACCTCCCTCCCAGGATATTTGTGCCCTTCCGGTTCAGGTGCAACCCGCTCTTACTGTACAGGTCCCACCTTCCCCAGAATGTGCTCCAATTATCTACATAATGGAAGCCCTCCCTCCTACACCAGCCTGTAGCCACGTGTTTAGCTGCACTCTCTCCCTATTTCTTATTTCATTATCACATGGCACTGGTAGTAAACCAGAGATAACTACCCTGTTTGTCCTGGACTTCAGCTTCCAACTTAACTCCCTGTACTCGTTTTCACTTTCTCAGTCCTTTTTCTACCTATGTCATTGGTACCGATGTGTACCATGACCTCTGGTTGCTCACCCTCCTCCTTAAGGATCTTGAAGCCACAATCTGAGACATCACGGACCCTGGCATCCGAGAGGCAACATACCATCCTTTCATCTCGTTCGCGTCCACAGAACCACCTGTCTGTGCCTCTTACTATTGAATCCCCCACTACAATTGCTCTCCTATTCTCCCACCTTCCCTTCTTTGCCACAGGGTCAGGGTCAGTGCCAGAGACCCGTCCGCTATGGCCTTCCCCTGGTAGGTCCCTCCCAACAGTATCCAAAACGGTACACTTATTATTGAGGGGAATGGCCACAGGGGATCCCTGCACTATCTGTCTATTCCCTTTCCCCTTCCTGACAGTCACCCAGCTACCTTTTTCCTGTGCCTTGAGTGTGACCACCTCCTTATAACTCCTCTCTATCACCCCCTCAGCCTTCCAAATGATCCGGAGTTCATCCAGCTCCAGCTCGAGTTCCCTAACACGGTTTGTGAGGAGCTGGAGTTGGGTGCACTTCTCGCAGGTGAAGTCAGAGAGGACACCAACAGTGACCCTTACCTCCCACATCCTGCAAGAGGAGCATGCAACTGCCCTAGCTTCCATTTCCTCTACTCTAGATTTCCAGAAGATTTAAAAAAGCCTTACCTTAACGACGCTCCACGCAGTCTTTTTTGGTTAGAGGAGGAGGATGAGTGGGAGACACTACACATGTAGTGTTTCGGGTTTAGCCAATGCCCGAATTTATCTATTTCTTCCTGGCTCGTGTTCCCTTCATACACCCGCCGCTGAAAACAAGAGAGCCGCTTGCTGCATGAGGTAAGTTTTTATACAGGGAGAGACAAAAACCGCCCTCCCTTCCTGTCGTCACTCTGGCTCGCTCTGCTGCCGCTGAAAACAAGAGGGATGTATGTACAATTATATGTTTGAATGGCAAGTATATAGAATTGGTTTCATATAGATCTGCATCCAAGTGTCATCAATGGTTGCCTAATGATTAGCAATGTGCTGTCATAGAATCATAGAATCCCTACAGTGTGGAAATAGGCCATTCAGCCCAACAAGTCCATACCCACCCCTCCGAAGAGCATCCCACCCAGAACCTTTCCCCTACCCCTACATTTCCCATGTCTAACCCATCTAACCTAACTTGGGCACTATGGGGAATTTAGCATGACCAATCCATCTACCCTGCACATCTTTGGACTGTGGGAGGAAACTGGAGCACCCAGAGGAAACCCACATCGACACAGGGAGAATGTGCAAACTCCACAAAGACAGTTGCCTGAGGCTGGAATCGAACCTCGGTCCCTGGCCTGTGAGGCAGCAGTGCTAACTACTGTTGTAAACTGGGGAAAATATTTGTCATTATATTTTATCCGTCACCCTTTCCTGTGTGGTTGCTACAGCATGTGATGGTTCCTGAACTGGTATGGGAGAGAGTATAGGAGATGTGCTTACTGATTATTTCAGACAGGAATGTCATTCACAGCACAAGGGCAAGGACAAAGTGGTAAACATAGTTTGACAGAAGACTGGGTATTGTTGCGAAACAAAAAAAGGGCTTCAAAAATTGTGATTTGGCTTTAGCATTGAAATATAAATTTGATCTGAAGAAAATCATTTGCACACAGCCAACAGAAAACAAATGTAACTGTGAACTCTCTCCCCTCTACAATTCTTCCCAGCTTTACACAGCAAAGACAAATAAGGAGCTTAACCTGTGCCAGTCAAGTTGAGAATCGAATCACAGCCATTTGCTTGGCCACCGGCACGTAATGAATATAGATTCATCACTTTTCTAAAGCTTCCACAGTACATACTCAGCTGAGGAAACACGGTCCTGCTAATAAGTTTACCATAAAGCTGATTTCACATCCTTTGCTTATGCGTAATTACAGCTGTAAACTTACCATTGACCATTTAGTACATTGTGTTGGAGGTTCCTTCATCTTGCAACTCTGTCTGAATTTTAACTTATGCAAATTACTTGTCCCTTGCTGTTGATACAAATTGTTACTTGGCCCAAGGAATCTGACCTTATAAACCATGCTCGTTAAAGTCAGATATTTGCACTAATACGCTCATTAATGTCATTGTTTCAATAATTTGCAACAAAAAATGAAAGTCTACGAGTGTTTGCTGCTGAAGGTCAATTTTCAATAAGTCAAAATCGTACAGGGTTTAGAATTGCACTACTCTACAAATGGACCGGATTTACCATTTAGATTAATTTATGTTTAGCAATATGGTTCTCTGGAAAGTGACCACCCTGTAGTACCTCAACCCACTGATCCCTCAGCATGTGTAGTCTATAGCTGAATAATGAAAGGCTATTTGCGCTGGATCGATGCCTAACCCATTGGCATCAAGGTCTGGTTGTCACACGTACAAGGTAGTATTCAGGAATGTAAACTATTGTCAAAATCTCCATCCTTTTTCAGAGGCACTGCGCATAATTATAGCTCCTAAAATAAAACAAAAAACTGTGAACGCTGGAGAACTGAAACAAAAATGGAAATTGCTGGCGAAACTCAGTAGGTCAGACAGCATCTGTAGGGAGAAATCAGAATTAATGTTTGGAGTCCAGTGACTCTTCATTAAGTTAATTATAATTCCTCTGACATGGCCGAAATTCCCAGTTTTCTGGTTTTTACAGCTCAGCTTTGTGGAAAATGAGCCAGTTTAAAATGCAACATTGTTAACGAAGAACTCATTTACAGATCACCTTTTATAACCGGAAGTTTAATTTATTGTTTGATAGAATGTATAATCACCCTTGAGCAGAATAGCTGGCTCAGCCATTTCAGAGGGCAATTAAGAGTCATCCACTTCACCCACAAGGAGCTCGAATAATTCATCCACTTCACCAACACCTTCTACCCCAACCTTAAGTTCACCTGGACCATCTCTAATACCTCTCTCTCCTTCCTGGACCTCTCTGTCTCCATCTCCGGCAACCACCTAGAAACTGATATCCATTTCAAGCCCACCGACTCCCACAGCTACCTAGAATACACATCCTCCCACCCACCTTCCTGCAAAAATGCCATCCCCTATTCCCAATTCTCTGCCGCATCTGCTCCCAGGATGAGGCATTCCACTCCCGTACATCTCAGATGTCCTCGTTTATCAAGGACCACAACATCCCCCCCCCAGTGCTCGAGAACGCCGTCGACCGTGTCTTCCCCATTTCCCGCAACTCATCCCTCACACGCTCTCCTCGCAATAACAACCAAAACAGAATCCTCCTCGTCCTCACGTACCAACCCACCAACCTCCGGATCCAATGCATCATCCTCCGACACTTCCGCCATCTTCAATCCGACCCCAACACCAAAGGAATTTTTCCCTCCCCAGCCTTATCTGTTTTCTGGAGGCACCACTCTCTCCGTGAGTCCTTTGTCCGATCCACACTCCCCTCCAGCCCCACCACACCCGGCACTTTTCCCTGAAACCGCAGGAAGTGCTACACCTGCCCCTGCACCTCCCCCCAACCCCCATCCCAGGCCCCAAGAAGACTGTCCACATCAAGCAGATGTTCACCTGCACATCTGCTAATGTGGTATACTGCATCCGCTGTTCCCATTGTGGCCTCCTCTACATCGGGGAAACCAAACGGAGGCTTGGGGACCGCTTTGCAGAACACCTGTGCTCAGTTCGCACTAAACAACTGCACCTCCCAGTCGTGAACCATTTCAACCCCCCCTCCTATTCCTCAGACTACATGTCCATCCTGGGCCTCCTGCATTGCCACAACGATGCTACCCGAAGGTTGCAGGAACAGCAACTCATATTCCGCTTGGCAGCCCAATGATATCAATGTGAATTTCACAAGCTTCAAAATCTCCCCTCCCCTACCGCATCCCAAAACCAGCTCAGCTTGTCCCTGCCTCCCTAACCTGTTCTTCCTCCCAACTATCCCCTCCTCCACCCTCTAGCCCCACCCCCAACTCCTACCTACTAACCTCATCCCACCCCCTTGACCTGTCCGTCCTCCCTGGACTGACCTATCTCCTTCCTACCTCCCCACCTACACTTACCTTTACTGGCTCCATCCCCGCCTCTTTGACCTGTGTGTCTCCTCTCCAGCTATCTTCTCGTCTATCCATCTTCTATTCGCCTCCCCCTCTCTCCCTATTTATTTCAGAACCCCCTTCCCCTCCCCCATTTCTGAAGAAGGGTCTTGGCCCAAAACATCAACCTTTCTGCTCCTCTGATGCTGTTTGGCCTGCTGTGTTCATCCAGCTGTACACCTTGTTATCTAAGAATCAACCATTTTGCTTTGGGTCTGGAGTCACTTGCAGATTACACTAAGTAACAACAGCAGATTTTCTTCCCTCAAGGACATTAGTGAACCAGATGTATTTTTTTCAATGACAGTCAATGATAGCTTCAGGGCACCATGATCAAGATTAGTTTTTAATTCCAGATTTTACAGCAAATGAAGTACCTGAATTGTTGCAATGTGGGAAACACAGCAACCATTCTGCATTTAAGAAGCTTCTCCCAGAAACAGCAATGAAATAGTCATCACATCCGTTGTTTTACGATGATTTTGGCTGAGTCACTGGGCTAAGAACAACTCTAGTTTTCTTTCAAATAGTCTCAATGGAACTTTTACACCGAACCAAGCAGGTAAATGGGGACGTGGTTTAACATCATATCTGAAAGATAGCACTCCAGTGGTACAGGTCTCAATCAGGGTTGTCCTGAAATTTTGTGCTCAAGTCTCTGGTGCAGACAGACATCAAAAATCAAAACTGTTTTTGAATCTGCTGCCTGGTGTTTTCTTTTGTAAGAGAAAGGTGATGGACTATAAATGTAGATTGTGGCTAATTTTAGCTTAGTAATGATTCAGTTCCAAAGGCATCAGTGATTTTGAAAATGCAGTCCTCTGACTGGATATGCAGTGATATCTGGTAAGTAAAGAATTCTTAAATCCCTAACACCCCTACTGAGAAAATGCTGGTCTTTAAAATCTTCACGCTAGTAACTGCTAGATCTGATACTCACGCTAGCCCAGTAATTTGCATAATTCTGGTCTTCAGGAGATTTTGGATTGGGAGTTCAAAAACACTTAAAACTTGGAGAGGCACTTAAATCATCTTTACAACACAAATAGAATGTTGGCAGGGGGAGGGGGAAGTATTTTGCACCAGAAGTGCTGGTTCCTTGAACATATTTTTATCAAACCCCAGTACCTTATAAAGGATAAATATCAGCCAATTGTGCATATAAAAGGCATAACATCAAATATAATAGGTCTCAAATTTCAACTGTTATTTATAGCAGTAGCAAAAGCATTCCAGTATACTAACATTTTTCAAGATCCAGCGAAGGCTTTCATTTGCAGTATATCTGCCAGATTCTGTCAAGTTGTAGCGCATAATTATTACAAATTTGATGGCCATTGCATAACTTGCCTGTTTGCTGCTGGAAGAACACAATACCAGAATATACACCAACAATTGCAGTTCTTGTTTTGGGCACTGGGGGTGTGAATTTACTTATTGTGGAAGACCCTTATACGTTGTAGATTCTAGATCAAAATAATCTGATGTAACAAAGATGGTTCGTATTTAGTGATGTTTTATAGGGGCACAAAAGGTACCTTTTATTCCTTGTTTTTCTAGTTGAGAGGCTATATTTTTCCTCACATGTATAAACTTACAGTTCTTGTACAGGTCAGTGCGCTTTTGTCTGGAAATGAAGATGTCAATTAGGGAGCACTAAGTTGGCTCAGTAAAGTGGCAGAGGGCACCCTCCTTTTATCTGCAATGTCAGTATCTATGACATCATGGCTGGAGTTATTTAATGCTGGTAGCTGTCAGCATTAAAGATGGCACAGAGCGAACACAGACAGAGAAGAATAGTATCACCCCATTAACCTCCAGATTCAACACATCTTCTCCGCCACTTCCGTCACCTGCAATCTGACCCCACTACGAAGGATATATTTCCCTCCCCACCCTTATCTGCCTTCCGGAGGGACCACTCGCCCCGTGGCTCCCTCATCCGCTCCACGGTCCGATTAGCCCCACCACCTCCGGCACCTTCCTCTGCAACCGCAGAAGGTGCCACATTTGCCCCTACACCTCCCCACTCACCTCCCTCCTAGGCCTCAAAAAAACCTTCCACATTAAACAGATGTTCACTTGCACATCTGCTAATGTGGTCTATTGTATTCGCTGTTCCCGATGTGGCCTCCTCTACATTCGGGAGACCAAGCAGAGGCTCGGAGACCGCTTTATGGAGCACTTACGCTGGGTTCGCGACAAATGACAACACCTCCCAGTTGCGAACGACTTCAACTCCCCCTCCCACTCCCTGGATGACATGTCCATCCTGGGCCTCCTCCAGTGTCACAACGATGCCACCTGGAAACTGGAGGAACGGCACCTCATATTCTGCCTTGGAAGCCAACAACCCAATGGTCTCAATGTGGACTTTACAAGCTTCAAAATCCCGCCACCCCCGACCTCATCCCAAGACCATCACCCCTTCTCATCCCCGCCTCCTTGACCTGTCCGTCTGCTCTCCCACCTATCCGCTCCTCCCATCTCACTGAACAACCCCCATCCCCACTTCCTACCTACACTCAATAAAAACCAAAAGAACTGCGGATGCTGTAAATCAGGAACAAAAACAAAGTAGCTGGAAAAGCTCAGCAGGTCTGGCAGCCTCTGTGGAGGAGAAAACTGAGTTAAAGTTTCGGGTCCGGTGACCCTTCCTCAGTACTCCTACCTACACTCACCTTTATTAGCTTCATCTCCCCCTCCTTGACCTGTCCCTCTTCTGTCCCACCTATCTGCTCCACTATCCACCTTCTATCACCACCCGCCCCTCTCTATTTATTTCAGAGTCCCCTTGCCCTCCTCCATTTCTGAAGAAGGGTCCAGACCCGAAATGTCAGCTTTCCTGCTCGTCTGATGCTGCCTGGCCTGCTGTGTTCCTCCAGCTCCACACCTTGTTATCTAAGAACAGTATGCTGACTCCCTCCTGCTCACTTTCATTCCCACCTGCCTCTATTGTTAGTCTCCCTCATGACTTCCCCACTCCCTCCATTGTTTTCTGTATAGTAAAAAGAAATTGTATACTTATTCTAGCCAGCTCTGAGCTTATTGAAAAAAAAACTAGATTATCGTTACATCAGATCACATGGAACTGGAGACTGGGTCTGTAGGGGTCTTTCTGTTAATTGCATTCAGGAGAGCAGTCGTGTTTGTACTTTCACGTTATTGAAACTGCAAGATAACAGCGCTCAGTGTGTGCCTCATAGTAAAGGTCACATGGCTACATGAAGCCAGAAGGCACAGATTGCATTTTTATCTTGAAATTTCATCTTTTCATACAAATTAAGTACAAAAAAGTGCATGCATTATTATGTACACATTGAGTTATCCAATGTACACACAAACCTGTTCTCATGCATTAACAGTTTGGTATTCTCAACAATGTCTGCATGTACATTGTGCCTATAGGGCTAGTTGTTACTAGAAGTCGGCAAAGTGTCTTTTGGTGATTTTCATGGAGAGTTTTTCCTTGTGAGGCCATGTAGGTTTACTTGCCAATTGTCCTAAACTCACCTCATTAAACAATGTGCCATGCTCCAAAGGCATCCTCTTCATCATATTCTCCCAGTTGTTACGGTTGCAAGTTCTTGCCACTGGCTCCATTTTTCAAAGGACTATGTACCCAGTTGAGCTTTGGCAGATAGAGTTGTCACTCACTGTACATGTCGTGGGATAGCAGCCACAAACCAATACATTGCATATACTAGTGCATATTCAGGCATTTTGCATTGTTTAATTGTAGATACACGGCTTACCTGCCCTTAGCCACGTCCCACCTTTGAATTTTGTCTAAGTCAGTGCTACTGTTCCTGCAATGCACACTGTAGCCAGCAAATTCTCATTGTTCAATGTAGAATCATCATACAATACAAAGCCTTCAAACACTTAAATGCATTCAGATTTACTCAGCATAAGCAAAAAACAAAACAAACAACCGGAACTTGCATTTCCCTCTGGGAATAGAAAGGGACTGCTTGCCATTCAAGCGCCAATAAATTTGTAGTCAATGAATGGTCACTATACCCAGCTCTCACCTACAGGAACTGGTGTCAACTAAGTCTTCCCTATCTTGTTGCCCCATAACCTGCAACTCTATCTTTCTGGAAGTGATGTTGATCGTGCTTAATGCCCTTCGTCTTATTCCTCGGAAGACTGCTGCTGCTCTCCCATCTCTTTCGAGTTGCTTACATCCCTCATTGTGCACTCCAGTTGTGCAAAGCACAGCATGCTAGGAGATTGTAGCACACTCTGTCTGGACTGGACTGCAAGGTCCTCCACCTCAAATCCAAGCTGCGGAATCTCATCTTCAGGAGGCCTATCATTCTTCTCCTTCATGCTCCTGGATGACGAAAGGGCTACATTATATTTGCACTCTACTTTAGTCAGGCGCTCCGTAATTGAGTCATCAGCTATGGTTGCAGACTCTAGCCTTGGTTTCCCCCATAACCATCCTTGTAAAGCATTGGGCCCGCAAAATCCGCCATTCTCTAGGATATTGGGATCATGGCAATTTGTATAGTGCCAGCTGCCAAGATGTGGTACCAATGATGGCAGATAACTTGTAGATTCATGGAATGGAATGCTTTTTCTGTTGATAAAGTCAGCTATGTTATGATACAGCCCTCTCAACGCAATGTGTATGTCGTCTTTAGCATCCTGCACGTGGGAGAAGACAGCTAAGTTGGTAAAGCCTGCTACCAAGGCTGCAGCACTGACCTCGTCATTGGGAAACAAGATGAAGCAATATAACCTCCTACTACAACTGAAATTCTATTTTTGGGTTGGAGACTGAGATCCCTCACAGGTCCCCAGTGGATTCTAGGAAGCCAGTTGATTAAAAGTTCAATACATTTCTCACAGTTGGTGGCCACCTGGACAGGATGACTGCCCATTCCTTCTTGTTATGGCTTTTAATATAGCACTTAGCATAATCCTGTGCTAGTCCCTGGAACATTGTCAGCCTGTGCCAACACTAGCACACACGTCTAGGGGAAATTGCATCAAGGACAAAGATAGTGGTTCTCCAAAGATGGTATATCTCCTTTGTGTTGTGTAAGGATCATCAACTGCAACCACCTCATGTGGAGGCTTCCTGTAAGATCTGTTCCTCTTCCATCTCTCTGCACCTTTCACAGCAACAGCAGCAATGATCTCTGCTGTGGATAAATCCACCAGCCTTGCTTGATATGAACCTATGTGTGGGAATATCAGAAACAGAAGAAGTCCTTAACAATGTGCGCAATCGGCATTGCACACAAATGGTCATTTATTGTACTCTTTCATATAACGGGACATAGAGCCCTTCAATAAAGAGGACCACGGAATGAATCTACATGGCATTTTGACATTGGTCCTAATTCGAATGAATGCATTGAATTCATAGAATCCCTACAGTGTACAGACAGGCCATTCAGCCCAATAAGTCCTCACCAATGCTCTGAACAGCATCCCACCCAGGCCCATGCCCATCCTACCCATGTAACCCTGTATTTCCCATGGCTAATGCACCTAATCTAAACATTCCTGAACACTACAGCAAATTTAGCATGGCCAATCTGCGTAATTTGCATGTCTTTAGACAGTGGAAGGAAACTGGTGCCAGCCATGTGACAAAGAGACTATAGGAGAATATAAATACAGTATGTGTATCTACACCTTCTCCTCCAACCCTTACCAACTGAAAAAGGACATATTGTATCTCAGAGCATATGTTGGTGATGACTTATACTTCAAGATAAGAGGGAATCAGTTCCATGCCCCTATATACCCTCTGAGATTTGGCATTACCTTTAATGCTTTGTGCTTTTCAGATGCCACTTCTAAGGACACCTGTGATTACTTTCGCGTCACAAAGATGAACATTTTCAATCTGCAGTGACCAATAAAATGGTTGAGATTGTTTCTGACTATCATTTGCACCTCACACATTTAGACACCTCTTGCATTTCAAATGTGCAATGATATGATTACAGATGACTGCAGCCTGTGCTGTGAAATTGACTGACTCATGCTTTTACCTCTTGAAGAACTTCACGTCGCTCAGACGTGGAGTCGAGATGTTGATGCATAAAAAAGTCTCTGACTCCTCCAACTCTGGTGTAGTCACAGCCATTTCCCATTTTCATTTTGCATGTAGGAGTCAATTTCATATGACTGGGACTGTTGGTTGCAGTTGACACCATGAGCTGTAACCTGGCAATCGAGCTCCCATCACCATGATCCCAGTGTCCCTTTCTTCATGGCACTGCCTGGGAAGCCCATCAATGCTGGTCCTCCACATGTTCCCACACACCATCTGGAGTAATGTCTGCAGTCTTACCATTACCGTCTGTGCCTCAGCCTATAGGTTCATACACGCTGTCATGCTCCATACTTCTTCCATGAAGAGCATGGGGTGAGGGGGAGGGGATGTGGTTTTGGGCGGTAGCTATCAACAACCCCCCATCCCTCACTGTACTCCATATTCTCCTCATGTAGTATTTCCTCCTCCCTACCCCATTTTGAATATAAAATGAGATTCTCACTTGTGCACGGTGGGATGTCTATTTACAGTCATTGGAATGCACGACCATCTTATTATTACCTAATCGTACCTGATCAATACGCAGTTTCCCATTCTCCCACCCAATGAATTAAAATTAAACAATTTGTGACAATTTGTGGTATGAAAATCAGAAATGCACCTCCAGCTTGCTGCCTGCCCTTCCAGACCAGCATGTTGACTACCAGGCCATAGCATCTCAGGGCACGCTCCTGCCTTGCTCGTGTCACATTGCAGGGTGAGTCTATAATTTATGTCATATTATTGCAGCGCTGGCATTGCCATCAATAATTGTTTGAATTTAGTGAGTGCTGCTTCTTGTTCTGTCCCTCAGTACCAGTCCATATCCTTTGCAGTGAATTGAAGTAATGGCTCGCACTGACAACAAATTTGAACAAGAATTTTGTGAAATGCCCTACGAAATCTGACAAATCGTTGCACTGTTTTTACATCCATTAATTACAATATCACATGCTGTCATTGCATCCTGCCCTTTTGACTGTGAATGTACTGCCTTTAGTTTTGGAGTATCAATTAGCATATTGCAAGGCCTGGTCTGTTTTGTCTTGAGTATGCAAGCTCAGCACTTCTGCACAGTATCTCTAAGTTTCTCCTCTTTCAGTAGATGTGTTCTCTCTGCAGGGTTATGTCTAATACAATCCTGTTTTTAATTAGATCACTTTTCAGTTGCACAAATTCACTGGACTCTGTATGCTGAGTTAATGAAGTCACATACTAATATACAGGTTCTTTTTTCAACTTGGGATCTAATATTAAATAGATCTTGTTCATTAGTTACCTTCACTTGGGGTTTAAATGTCCTTCCGAAGCTTTCAAAATTTCTGCTATCAGATTCTTTGTTTAGAGAGATTTAAGCTGGAATATCCTTTCAAACAGTCTCTTCCCGACAGTGATAAGAGTACTGCTAAGCATCATCCTTGCTCTGGTGTTTTGAGAGATCTGTTGCAATTTCATAATTTTGCCAATTTGCATGGAAAAACTGCCAAATCTGCTTTCTATTACATGAAATGAAAGAAGAAAAGTTGCAGCAATTGTGTTTATTTCTTTGTTCTTTTTCCAGTTTCTTTAAGTTGCTTGTAGCACCTTCCACAGCTCTGATCATTCTTACATCTCTAGCTGTGCTTTTTTACGCCTCTTCAGCACTCAATCTCAGTTTCCTTTCTCACGTTTCTATCATTCTATGATTCTATGTTACCTTTTGTCATGACAGGAGTCTGGTCTGTACTGTGCTTTTGTTGAAACTGGCTGTAAGTTGGTAGCTCTCATTTAGTGCAACTTCTGGTAGAGATTTTATGACAGCAATAAGCCAGGAATCAGATGCAGATTACATTTCTATCCCAAATGCTTACCATTCTTTGTACATTGTCTTCTCAAGGAGCCTGTTGTTCTTCACTTAATTTGCAGATCTCACATATCTACACACCCCCGGCTTACTTCTTTGCTATATTCTCCACTCACTTCACTGCAACCCCCACTCCCTTCACCATTTATGCCTGCTCCCTTTACTGCATCACTGCATTCCTGTCTATTTATCCATTCCCTCCACCATTCCATACCACCCTTATTGTTCACCTTCCTTTGCTACTTCACTGCTAATGCCCACGCTCCAAGCCCTCTTTGTCTCTTTTCACCCTTCACTTTGCCACTTCCTTTGCTCCCTTCGCTGCTTACCTCAACCTTCCCCCTCCTCCCTTTACTGATGCATGTTTGCCTGTTGCAGCAATGTTCGTGTTATCTCCTGTAAGTTAAGAAACTGGATGTGGATATCGTGGTGTCGAATCAAACAGATCTTTCTTTTAGCTGTGTACTATATACAAACGTTACATTCATAAACTTATAGTGTCTGGGCTTACACTGACTATTAAGCTATATATAACGACATGCATTTTTATCATCTCGCAGCATCTGCGAAGAAAAATCAGAGTTAACGTTTCAGGTCTAGTGACCTTTCCTCAGAACTGCCAGACCTGCTGAGCTTTTCCTGCAATTTGTGTTTTTGTTCCTCATTTACAGTATGCAGAGTTCTTTTGAGTGTTTTTTAAGGTTTAAGTTTTTATTGTGTCATGCTTCAAGTGATCTGAGTTAAAGTGGAATATGGGACTTCTATACTCGTAGGTCATGATATGAGCAAACCTTTTAATGGTATACTGACTGTGGCATATGATGTAACATTTACCACTTCCCTATCTAGTCTCCCTTGTCCGTTAGTCTCTTTGCCTCTTCCCCTTAACTTCCTGATACTCTTAGCACTTCCTCATGTTTCCATTATGCTCAAGCAGGAGAGGACAGCAGAATAGTTAGCAGGCAGCAGTAAAGACTGGGCTGCTAGAGGGAGTAGGTAACAAGACACGGTTAATATTGTGGGAGATTGATTGGCGTGAGGGAGGGAATAGTCAGGCCTTGGAAGGCAGCTGGCAGTGGGATGAAGTAGGTAACCAGCCAATGGGAGAGGGAAGACAGCTGGGAAGCAGGAGGAACAGTTGAAAAGCTGACAGTTGGGGGTTCTGGGAAGTGGCTGAAGCTTGGTGGACATACAATAGTGATATAAACAGTCGAGAAATCATACATATTACAGCAGATGGTGTGAAACTTTCCGAATTTGTTTTCCTGTGTGCTGGTGGCAAAAGTTAAAATATGAAGAGCTGCAAAGAGTAGATGTAATGAAGATGCTTTCAACTGGATTGAGTCCAAGAGAAAAGGCTATAAGCATACAATTATCACAAGTAAATCCAATGGTGAATTCAGGGGAAATATCTTTCCTCAGAGTGGTGAGAATGTGAAACTTATTACCATGTGAATTGGTTGAAGTAATACCAAATTGTAGATTTAGAAGCTGTGGCATACTTTTACATATTGGCTCAGATATTCGGATTACGGTTAGAAAGCCAATTTCCAGCAGCAGCCAGAATTAAAATGACCCACTTACCTTTCGTTGTCTTTTGCAATGGAAATTCCTGGGCAGAGGCATTCTCTTATATATCTGCCCAGGAAACCAACAGTAAGGAACTATTCCTCCTTTTTGAGCCATCAGTGTGCTGTATTATTTGACATAATTGATCAGCAGACGCATCCACTTTGGCAGCTTTTCTGAAAGGATAATATGCAAGGCAAGTGCAGAAGTAGGGTGGCAGCTGGTTGAAGGTTTACTTTGCCAGGTGGATGAGGCTATTGATGTGCCAGGAGGGTGAAGTTGCAATTTTGCCAGGTGAGTGAAGTACAGATGATGCCAGGTGGATGGAAAACCAGGTGGGTGAGGTGGAATGGGGGCTAGGTAAGCAAATTACTATTTAGGTGGGTCAGTGGGTGTTGCGTCACATGCTGGGCAGTGGGAATGTTAGGGTGTTGTCAGGTCATAGATTCATACATCACAGGGGTGGAATCAGATCCTTTAGTCCAACTGGTCTACGCCACCCATGTTTCCTAAACTAAACTAATCGCATTTGCATGTATTTTGTGCTTATTCTTCTAAACTTTTCCTATTCATGTACTTATCCAAGTGTCTTTTAAATGTTGTAACTGTACCTGCCTCTACCACTTCCTCTGGCAATTCATTCCATATATGCACCACCCTCTGTGTGAAAAAGTTACGTCTCAGGTCCCTTTTAAATCTTTTCCCTCTCACCTTTAAACTATGCCTTCTAGTTTTCAACTTCCCTTTCTAGGGAAAAAGATTTTAGCTAATCACCTTATCTATGCCTTTCATGATTTTAT
The DNA here is from genome assembly GCA_024137785.1 of Ginglymostoma cirratum. Lineage (NCBI taxonomy): Eukaryota > Metazoa > Chordata > Chondrichthyes > Orectolobiformes > Ginglymostomatidae > Ginglymostoma > Ginglymostoma cirratum. Next base: position 25,945,673 of record JAHRHZ010000024.1, read on the forward strand.
AAACATTGATAAGGTCACACCTCAACCTCTTACCATCCAGGGAAAAACATCCCAGCCTATCCAGCCTCTCCTCATAACTCACTCCCTTTAATCCCAGCAACATCCTTGTAGATCTTTGCTGTACTCTTTCTAATTTAATGACATTTTTCCTATACTAAATTGACCAGAACTGTACGCAATACTCTAAAAGTAGCCTCACCAATGTCCTGCCACAAAATGACATCCCATCTCCTACACTCAATGCTCTGATCAATGAAAGCCCAGTGTAAGGGAGGGAAATGTTTGGTTAGTTTGTGGCCTGGCTGGGGCTGAGGGATGTCTGATTCAACAGATGGGAGGGATATTTGGGTCTGAGGTGTCAGTCCAGCAGGGGCCGGAGGCTGTGGAGGTCAGTGATCAAGAGTGGGAGTAAGGTCTGGGAAAGCCAGGTTAGGTTTAAATTGGATTGGGTTGAGAGGGGTGGTTGGCAAGTATCCAGGGTAGATGTAGTTGGGGGTGTATCAGTGGTAAGTCAGAGGTTTAGCTTAATACTTACCCAGGATGTTGATTGGGTTGTAATTCTCTAACTTCTCCTGGGTAACTTTTAAACTTAATGATTCTGAACCCTCCAAAATATTTGATTTATGGAGTTTCTTTGGAAAGTTTCAGATGCGGGCCAAATTGACCACTGGAAGTTTCAATTTCCTGTGCAATTCTCATGGAGTCATTTGCATTGGGTGTTCTACATAGTTCTAATGCGCAGCACTAATCTGTGCTGCTCCACTGACTATCTAGCCATAGGAATATTTAGGCCATTGAGAGCTGATTTTTCAGAAGCACAACTGATTTCATACTAAGTATGCATTGAATTATGCATAACTATCACCAATTAATAGCCCTTAAATTGCCTTGACTGAACTGTTACATTAAGTAGCATGCATATTTCAGACAAGGTGGCCCGAACATTCACAAGGGGGTTGGGGGAACATTTAAAAGGTGGGAGCAAAGGACTGGGGCAAAGACTGAAACAGTTGAAAATCCTAGAAATGTGAGTAGAACATTTAATCATTATTTCTGGTCCCTTGGCTGTCAATGAAAGTGTGGAAGGTTGATCACAGGCAAATAAGTTAGCTTGAAGGGCCAGGGATAACATTCCCACTCTTCCTGGCTCGCAAGCTGAGCTATAAAAGCACCCATCCCCACCCTTATCACTCTCTCCATGACTCCCTTGTCCGCTTCACACTCCCCACCAGCCCCACCAACCCCGGCACTTTTCCCTGCAACCGCAGGAATCGCTACACCTGCCCCTACACCTCCCCTCTCACCCCCATCCCAGGTCCCAAGAAAACCTTCCGTATCAAACAGATGTTCACCTGCTCATCAGCTAATGTGGTATACTGTATCCGCTGTTTCCGATGTGGCCTCCTCTACATTGGGGAAACCAAGCGAAGGCTTGGAGAATTTGTGGAGCACCTATGCTTGGTTCGCGACAAACGACTGCACCTCCCAGTTGCGAACCACTTCAACTCCCCCTCCCACTCCTTGGACGACATGTCCATCCTGGGCCTCCCTTGCAGTGCCACAATGATGCCACCCGAAAGTTGCATGAACAGCACCTCATATTCCGCTTGAGAACCCTGCAGCCCAATGGTATCAATGTGGACTTCACAAGCTTCAAAATCTCCCCTGCCGTGACAGCATCCCAAAACCAGCCCAGCTCGTCCCCGCCTCCCTAACCTGTCCGTCCTTTCTCCCACCTATCCACTCCTCCCACCTCAAACCCCACCCCCACCTCCTACCTACCAGCCTCATCCCCGCCTACTTGACCTGTCCATCTTCCCTGGTCTGACAAACCCCCACCCTTACTTCCCACCTACACTCACCTTTACTGGCTCCATCCCCGCCTCTTTGACCTGTTTGTCTCCTCTCCACCTATCTGCTCTTTTATCCATCTTCCATCCGCCTCCTCCCCTCTCTCTATTTATTTCAGAATCCCCTTCCCCTCCCCCATTTTTGAGGAAGGGTCCAGACCCGAAACATCCACTTTCCTGCTCCTCTAATGCTGCTTAGCCTGCTGTGTTCATCCAGCTCTACACCTTGTTATCTTAGATTCTCCAGCATTGGCAGTTCCTACTATCTCTCCTCATTAGTTGAATCTACCTTTCTCACCCAACTTAGCTGCTGGGCTTTTTGAGCACCAGGAAACTAGTTCTGAAGGTGATAACTATAAAAGAAATAAAATTCAGTGCAAAAATACCACAGTAATTACCATAATTGCAGTGAGAAATATCTGTCTTTTTGCATTAACTATGCTATTTGCAGATATTGAAAATACCTCTTCAATCAATTGAAGGGGAATACTGCAGTCAGGTTGGTGTTGCAATCTAAAAATGATTTGTTTTAATGACCAAATTGCCTCATGTTGGGTTTTGAAATATGACCCTTACTTTTAAATGAAGTAATCAGGGTCCCACACATTTACTTCCGTTAAATGTTATCTGGGACTGACTTCCAGACATAAATAAGCAATAATAATTTAATTGGAACATTGGAGGTTTGCTGTTCGTTTTTTTTGGATGTTTTTGTTTCAAAATTTATCAGGTTTTTAAGGTGCAGATTAATTTCCGCAGAAGGGCAGGGTGATAAAATGGGCATCCTTTCATCTCTGAGATTAAAAAGGTGGCATTTTTAACAGTGTGGGTCCCCATCCATTTTGCACTGAAGTGTCAGTACAGTAAGTCTATGAAGCAAAGCTTGAAGCTGACAACCTTCAGACATGCTGGTTAGAATGTTAACCCTTGAGCTACAGCACCTCAACTCCTCTGTTCTAGTTTAGCTCCATTGCCAGTTTAAGGCCAAAGTTCCTCATTGCCTTCAGTGGAACCCACCTCACTACACCACAGCTAACCTCACATCTCACAAACAACCCAAGGATTTTATTTAAGGATCCCTGCAGAAATTAAGATTGAAATATTTGTATTTTAAAAAAAACAAAAATTACATTTATAAATAATGTGCTTTTAAAAATATGAATAGACTTATCTCAATCTCCCTGGTCTTAAAATCTTAAGCACTTTAACATGTGAGCAAAATGGTCATGGGTTGGAGTTTCAGTTGAGATTCATGTTGAGATTCAAAAAGTTTCTGGTTTAATCAAGGAATTAATTCCCCCACTATATCCAGTTAAAGGTTCTGATGTGGAAGTTCATTGGTCTGAAACATTAGTTCCCTGTAGATGTTGCCTGAACCATTGTGTATTTCTGACATTAGTCCCACTCCCCCTGTTTTTGCTTCTTTAGATCCTTTTTGGAATGGTATATTGTACTGTTAGCAGCATTGGATTTTTATCTTTGTAATTTTGTTGAATATATTAGTCAGACATTGTCAATGGAATAACCCAAAATAAGATCCTCTATTTTTCTGTTCCTTTTTCTCTTGTAATCTGTGAGTTTTTCTAAAATGTCAGCTTGATGACCCATATTCATTATGATGTACATGTAGCTCATTATCTTTCCTATTCTTTCCACCCTCAAAGATGCCTTGCCATGGTAATATGTTCTTTATTTCCTAACTTTCTTTCAAAAAAAGGCACAATAATGCACTGAGATAGCAAGGTGTAGAGCTGGATGAACACAGAAGGCCAAGCAGCATCAGAGGAGCAGGAAGGCAGACGTTTCAGGCCTAGGCCCTTCTTCAGAAAATCAATACACTGGATGTGATGTTTTTATTCACAGAAGTATTGCCATACTTGTTGAGTTTGCAAGGCCTTTGGTGGTTGTGCAGGTCATTTGAAGTGTATAATGGAAGTTGGATCAGTTAATCACCCAGTGCTCCTTTCATAAAATATGCAAAGGATATACTGCCAACATCACTTGACATTAAATGGATAATGGCCATGATTCACTTTCTAACATTGGAGTAAACTTGCTCACTGAAGCCAGGTCTTACTACAAACTCATACTATTCAGCAAAGCATTTTCCTTATCAATACTTCATCAAAACATCCTGCATCTCTTCGCACCAGAGGGAAGAATAGTAACAAAAATTTTGTTCTAATGAGGTCTGCCTATAAAGCAATAAAGAGAAAGTCAAGTAATTCATCACACTGGCCTGATATCACTCTGGGCATTTTCATTTTCTTACATAGGCCTGAGTTCAAATAAATTGAGAATTTTTAACTCTTCCTGCCTGAGGATGTATTGACTGGACATTTTAAACTTTCTTCCATTTATTCTGAGAAGTTGAACTTTCACAAATTGATTGTGTGAAGTTTAAAGATGAACTGATTAAGTAATAACAATAGTTTACTGAGGCACTTATGAGGGAAAGAGGAAGTTCTTATTGTTTATAAAAAAAAAACCCATTAATGCTTTCATTTAGATGGTGAGTGAAGGAATTTGAGAAGGATGCTAATGGGTGGATAAGAGATTGAGCAAGGCATTCCTTGCATCGTACCTGGATCTAGGCTTCAGTTATTTCTCCCATTGCCTCTTCTGCCATTTTTTTTTGAAATAAGTGGCTTGAGATGAAAACAAATATAAGAAAGAAAAGAAAAATCATGAATAATCTTAAACAGTGACAGAAGAAAAGAACTATTATCTGATAACTTCTATTTGGATCTTGATGTGCTTGGATTTATTATGCTCTTTAACACAGGAATTATTAAGCAACATTTTCACCTTTGTGCTGTCACCTATAGTTTTAACAATAACAGTTTCAATGACCGATGAAGTAAAAACATCCTTGTGTTAAGCAAATGCTACTTGGCTCATGAAATCATGAACAAATGGAATAATCTACCTAAATTTTTCAAGAAGATTTGTAGCTCAAGTTGTGGATGAGGTTGTAGACATGCTCACCGAGCCAATGAGTTTAGTTGCAAACGTTTTGTCACCCTGCTAGGTAACATTGTCAGTTCGTCTCCGGTGAAGTGTCCGTGTTCTGTCCCATTTGTTATTTATATGCCTCGGTTTGCTGGGGTGGTTGGTATTCCTTCCAGTTTTGTTTCTCAGTGGTTTGTACACAAGGTCTAATTCAATGTGTTTGTTGATGGAGTTCCGGTTGGAATACCAGGCCTCCAGGAATTCCCTGGCATGTCCCTGTTTGGCTTCTGCGATTAGCAATGTGTTGTCCCAGTTGATTTTGACTGTTCTCTGATCAAATCCATAAAACACCATTGTGGTGAATAGTGTTTAATTCAGTCAATAGTATTAATGCTTTTAGACCCTTCCACCTTCATTCCTGGGCATAAGTAACATTGAATTAACCTTGTTCTATTAAGCATTTGACTATCTCTAACGTGTTTATCTTTGTAATATATAGTTCCAACCAAATTGTTTATCTAGTTTACTTGAAATTAAGAGTTAAATTGTTAATTGTTAACTACTTTCACTGGGTAACACGTTGAATACGCTTTGTGTTTTGCAGAGGTAAATTTGGAATACCAATGTGAATCCTGCTCAATTCGAACCTGTATCTTTTAGCTCTGTACTCACCTTGACAGTAGAACAGTTTTACCTATTGTTTCTGCTCAAATGTATTGGGTTTTTGGTGCACTTTCCCCCAATATTGATGTATTGACACAAAGTCTTGCAATATTTTCAGCTTAAGTTGCATTTGATGCTATTTGAGTTTCTGTGATGTATTGCAGTAGCTTTAAACACATTATGCTAAACACCAGCTGTGCTCACAAGTTGGATCATACCTCCATGTTAATTCATCACCATTGGGAGTTTTCAATTGAACTCTTGTGCTGGCCTTTGAGATGTCTCCAAAATTAAAACTGGATTTTTTTTTATCACATGGACTCCAACGAGTATGTATCAAACTGTTTTGAAACATTTTTCTTCAAAAATGTAGTAAGAATCTGAATAATGAACCCAATCAAAATATGACTGTTCTTTTTCAATATATATTGGAAGTGTTTTGAGTAACGTAAAATAAGGTTACTTATAGGTGATAAATTGTTACTGTAATTAAAGAAGCTTGTTTTATCTGATAAACACGTTCTCAACTGCATTAATCAACTTGTTAAAGGAATGGAGTGTAAAAATAGGGAAGCATTGTTGCATCTGTACAAAGCTGATGAGACTGGATCTGGAGTACTGTGTACAGTTCTAGTCCTCTTATTTGAGGAAAGATATTGATTGCATTGATGGCAGTTCAGAGAAGTTTCCGTCCCAAGATGAAAGCTTTGTCTTACGCGGAGAGATAGAGCAGTTTAGGCCTAAACTAACAGCAATTTAGAAGAAAAAGAGGAGATTTTATTGAGATATATGAAATGGTAAAGGTGGTTGACAAAGCAGAGGTTTCCTCTTCTGGAGCAATCTACAATGAGGGGTTATAGATTTAGGCAAAGAGAAGGCAGATTTAAAATAGAGATGAGGATGAATTACTTATCTTAAAGAGTCTTGAATCTTTGGAATTCACTACCCCAGAAAGCAGTGCACACCAGGACACTGAATAAATTTAAGAAGGAAATAGTCAGATTTTTAATTAATAATGAGTCGAAGGGTTATGAAGAATGCACAAGAAATTGGAGTTGAGACCAAGGTGAAATCTGCTATGATTGTATTGAACGGTGGAGCAGGCTCAAGGGATTGAATGCCTACACCTGTTCCTGCTATTCATGTTAATGAGAGTTCCGATGTTGAGAACAAAGAAAGTGTGATTCGCGAAGCAAATGTTGAATGGTGAGGTGAAAAAGAGACCTATTTACATCTATTTTCATACATTAGCATGTCATTATTACCAAATCTGAAATGGAATCAATCACTGAAATGGAATTTCCCATTCTCCCACATACTGGATAGAAATGATTGTCAGATGATCAGTCAAGGGAGTGGTCATCTTGTTGTATGGCACCATGCCACATTAATGCTATAGTAGGCAAGCAGGGAAACTCAATGCAGGAATAGGAGGAGTATGCTGGGATGTAGAAGGGATAATAACCATGAAGGTGAGCAACTCAACACATAAGGATGGAGATGACAGAGTGTGGGAGTGAAATGGCTATTGTAGGACATGGGGTAATCATTGACAGTTATTGGCCATCAGTAAGGGGACCATGCACAACTATATCAGACATGATGACTTGATATGTCGGGGGCTTAGGGAGTAAAGTGTAGATGCGAACAGTTAAATGGATGGGTTTGGTGGGAATATGGAGTGGTTGACATTGAAGGCAATGAAGTAGGGAATATGAAGAGTGGAGAAGTGGTGGTGGCAGGGTAAGGGATCACCTAGATTGAGAAGCTGAGTCTGTGATTCACCCTGTAAATCACAACTGCTGTTTCCATCCATCGTGATCCAAATAACAAGTATTCAATAGAGACGAAAATGGCTGCCACCGCACCCATAATGGACAGGGTCAGTGTTTCATTGTGTGAAGGAGGTACGTCCGCTTCTTTTTGTGAGATGAAGCCCATGAAAGGGCGATAATATTATACCGATGCCCACACAGTGCAGATGAAAGGCTGTGTGGTTACAAAATGCTGAATGTGAATTTTATGCACTGATCTACTGTGTGGAGTATAAATCCTAGCTTCAAGCACTTGCGACCACATCATACAACATTGTGAATCAATCACACTAATGACAGTGATGCACAAGAAATATATTTTGGCTTGGAAAGATTCACCTAGTTGCCAAAGAAGCAATCACCTTATGCGTTCCCATAGCCTGCACATGGTTCAGGAGTTGCTCATTTCATACCTTGGACCATAAAATCTTATTTATCTCTCAGGATGGCTAACCTCTGTACATTCATTCTTCTCGTTGCAGTGAGAATGTGATTCAGTCAGGATGAAAAGTGAATCCATATTTACAAATGTAATAATATACTTACATTGAAATTACACTGTGCCATCTACGTGCTCTTTTCCTTCCTACCAATCTTGTTGTAGTCATTGATTCCGCAGCTGGGCTGAAAGATGGCTGCTCCCACAATGGCACCTGTTGGTCTTATTGTTTTGGTTGGGTGACTCCAGGGGCGTTTGTGCTTAGCGGATGCAGACATTTTGATTGTGTCCAACACAGATGCAGCTTCACCCTCTTGGGCTTGAACTCGCCCAAGTGTTAAGGGTAGCAGGCAAGGTGGAGGTGAAAGGCCCACTACATGGGGATTTCCTGAGAGGAGGCACCTCAGGATGTATGGGCTTCCAAATGGGTTTTCCTCTGACTGGGTGCTTACTAGCACAACCCTGTTGGCTTCTGAGGGTCAAGGTCCCTCCCTCATTCCGCTGTAACCTTACTTGATTTTGGGTACCAAAGGCTAGAGTGGTGGAATGCAGGTCTGTGCATATGTCCAGCAGAACCTGAGTGTGCTGGGACCTGGCTCTCTGTGGCAGCTGCCAACCTACTCATGGATGCAGCCAGATGCTCACAGACCAAAGGCAGCATTGTACAGAAAAGTGTTGGTACAGTTCTACAACATTTAAGCCAGTTTGCCTCTGACAATCCTGTCTACTGCCCCTGTGTCTGCTATTGTATTTGGATACGTTATACATAGCCACCTGGATGGAATTGTCTGATATCCGGGGCTGAGCTGGTGTCTGCTTTTCAGTGGTACTTCGATCTCCTGCAACCTTGGCATTTCTTTCTCAACCAGTTGTGGAGACGTGGCAGTGACATGGTCACCAGGACATGATCCTGACTCTAAACTAGTTAAATACCCAACAAGCTGTCCATATTTGAGCTGGAGGAGGGTACAGGAGGTGGTCTGGCTGATTCTTCCTCTGAAGAATCTGTGGTTTTTGCCCGGAAATGGAGGAGGTCACCAAGTATAATAGGGTGACCCTCTTGACCAAGGACACCATGCATTTTCTACTGGTACCTGCTTCTGCAGGTACTCAGCCTTATTCCCACTGAGAGCTTTCCATCAATCTTGTGGACTGCCCCTATGAGTTTTGTTAAGATTGTTCCACAAAGTCTCATCCAGAATGGAGATGATTGGATGTTTCAGAGGCATGTGAGTGCATAACAGATGTTCTTGCAAGTGCTTGAAATGGTGCTGTTGTGACTATCTACATTTATGAGATTGAATGCATTCCACCAAGTTTGAGAAATTTAGATTGAACCCTAGAATTATCTTTTTTCTAAACGCTGGCTGAAACTATGCTTGATGTCAGAAAGACATGCATTTGTAGAGCATCCTTCATGACCATCAGACATCTCAAAACACTTTACAGTTAATGAAATGCTTATAACATGAAAGTTGTAAGCCACTGTTTCAATGGCAGTGCAAGATCCTCCAAACAGCACAATGATAATAACCAGATAATCTATTTTTTTTTGATGTTCATTAGCCAGAACAATAAACAAAAAAGAAGGGATGAGTATTGGCCAGAGCGCCAAGGAACCCTCCCTGCTTCAGCTTCTTCAAAATAACACCATCAGATCTTTTATTTCCACATCAGAGGGAAAATGCTGGCCCTTGGTTTAACAGCTCGTCTGAAAAATGGTATCTTAGACAGTATAGCACTCCCGTAGTACAGTACGGGACCGTCAGCCTAGATTTTTGTGCTTAACTCGTTAAAATAGAAGTTGCATCCAGAACCTTCTGACTCAAAGTTGAGATTTTTACCTGTTGAGTTTCCATTGATACTGCACACAACAGGAAATGATTAATCGTGCCATGTTTTTATAGTAGCAAAAAAACACAGAATAAATGATGCTTTGATTCAAGGAATAAGAGTGAAGGAAAAGAAAAGCAGCCAAAACCCCATTTCCATTCAAGATCCAGAGACTTTTTTTGGCATTGACCTTTATTTTCAAGTAGCTGTCATATTAACAGAAGTGTGAGTTTTTGCCAAAGCAGGTCTTATAGAATTATAGAAACATCGAAAATATGTGCAGGAGTTGGTCATTCGGTCCTTCAAGCCTGCACCGCCATTCAATATGATTATGGCTGATTGTGGAATTTCAGTATCCCACTCCTGCTTTCTCTCCATAGTCATTGATCCATGAAGCTGCAAGGGCCACATCCAGTTCTTTCTTGACTATATTTAATGAATTGGCCCCAACAGCTTGCTGTGGTAGAAAATTCCATGGGTTCACAATTGTCTGAGTGAAGAAATTCTTCCTCATCTCAGTCTGGAATGGCTCATCCTTTATTCTTAGACTGTAACCCTTAGTTCTGGACTTCCCCAATATTGGGAACATTCTTCCCGCATCTAGCCTGTCCAGTCCCATCAGGATTTTATGTTTTTCTATAAGATCCCCCTCCTTCATTCTTCTAAATTCCAGCGAGTACAAGCCCAGTTAATCCAATCTTTCTTCATATGTCAGTCCTGCCATCCCAGGAATCAATCTAGTGAACCTTCACTGGGCTCTGTCAATATCCTTCCTCAGACTAGGAGACTAAAACTGTGCACAAACTCAAGGTGTGGCCTCACCAAGACCCTTTGTAACTGCAGCAAGACATCCTTACTCCTAAACTCAAATCCTCTTGCTATGAAGGCCAGCAGGCCATTAGCTTCCCTCATTGCCTGCTGCACCTGCATGCCAACCTTCAGCAACTGTTCAGCCATGACACCCAGGTCTCGTTGCACTTCACCTTTTCCTCAACAGCCACCACTCACATAATAACCTGCCTTCCTGTTTTTGTCACCAAAGTAGCTAACCTCACATTTAACCACATTATATTGCATTTGCCAAGTATTTGGCCATTCAGCCAGTCTGTCCAGCTCACCCTGCAGTCTTTAAGCATCCTCCTCACAGCACACACTGCCACCCAACTTTGTCAACTGCAAATTTAGAGGTATTGCATTAATTCCTTTGTCCAAATCACTAATGTACACTCTGAACAGTTTGTATCCCAACACTGAAACCTGCAGTAACCCAATTGTCACTGCTTGCCACTTTGAAAAAGATCACTTTATTTCAAAGCTCTGCTAACCAATTCCCTATCCATGACAATACATCACCTCTGATACCATGAACTTTAATTTTACTTACTAATTTTGCTGTTGTGTGGGACATTGTCAAAAGTCTATTGAAAGTCCAGAAACACAACATCCACTAATTCAACCTTTATCTACCCTACTGGTCACATTTTCAAAAAACTCCAGCAGGTTTGTCAAACATGGTTTCCCTTTAGTGTATTCATGCTGACTTGGACAGATCCTGTCACCACTTTTCAAATGCTCAGCTATTACATCCTTAAAAATTGACTCTAGCATTTTCGCCACCACCGATGTCATTGTAAGTAGCTTATAATTCCCTGTTTTCTCTCTCACTCCTTTTTTAAAAAGTGGGGTTACATTAGCTACCATCCAGTCCATTGGAACTCTTCCAGCGTCTATAGTATGCTGTAGAATGATCACCAAAGCATCTATTATTTCTAGGACCACTTGCTGCCAAAGTCACTGTGGTTGGGGTGCACAGACCATACTGTTAGTGCACTGAGCTCCTTTGAAATAGCCTGACCTGGCTGCCGTGCCTTTTCAAAACCTTGTCGTCTTGCAAGCATGGGAAATTCCATTTGGGAAGGCTACTGGTGCAGGCAATAATAAATAGTGTCACACAACGGACACAAAATCTTGCGAAAACCCAACTGTCAAAAATAAATGATAAACAGCAAGGGAATGGCAAGTTTAAACATATCTTATAATTCTAAGTCTTTCTTTGTGTCAGTGTGAACTAAAGTATCGGTCTAGATGATATGAGAAAGTCTCCAGAGTGGGAGTTGAACCCGTGGTCATCTGGGGCAGAGACAAATGTACACCCCAATCCATGGAAAAGGCCCGATATTAAATTGACTTAGGTCATAATCTTTGGAGGTATAGTTGCTTCATGAAGCATGTTGGCTTCTGGTTACCTGACTGTATGTTAGGGTGTTTCAAGTATGCTCCAAGCTCCAAGACCTCCTAGCCCAGGCCTAGACAGATTGGAGGTGGGGATCATACCACGTCTGAAAGAAAGGAAGGGTTTTACTGGAGTTGGTGGCAGCTAAGTTGGAAACAAGGTTGTGCTTGAGCATATTTAATGCTGCAGAAGTGAGGGTTAGACATTTGGAAATTTAGTGATTGTAAGAGTTTGAACACATAAGTGGGGAGAGAAGAGGGTGAAGAGAAATGGGTGCAAATTCAGAAACTGTTGCAAATGTTGCCTATTTCTTTTAACTGGAACACACCTGAGTTAGAGTTATTGGTATTTGCCCTCAGCAGATGAGGTTTCGTGAGAATTTGTAAAATGACTCCCAAAATCGTAACTTAATAATTTATTCGGGTCCCAATGGATCTCGATAACCTCACTTCCAGTCGTAATTTAAGAATGAATTGTTCCAAAGTACTGAAGGTATAATTTGGTGAAGTGCACTAACTGCTGTCATGGCAAAAGTCATTCCTTTTCGATGTTCTTGTTGTTAAATCAAAACACAAGTTAATTAATCATTGAACGTCAGACTCTGTGAAGTTGTCAGGTCATTAAAAATCTCGTAACTGTCAATCACCTTTAAGGCTGATCATGAATTTTATTTTTTCCATTGCAGTGATCTGCAATGGGCTGGCTTAAAGAGTGTTGGAAACAGATTCAACAACCACTTTCTGAAAGAAATTGGAACTCCATTTAGAAAGAAACAAAAAAAGCAGGTCTATGAGGAAAGTGTAAAAGAATGGGAATGGAATCATGGGCTGAATAGTCTCCTATGTTCTAGGACTCCATTAATCTCACTATAAAGTGCCCGGCACAAATGTGTCTGTCAATTTAGAGAATTTAAATGCTATAGACAGCAAAGCCAGTGCCATGATTCCTATTATAAGCTCTAAAAGAATATCAATAGTAAGTAGTGTTTCAAATTTTTGAAAACACCTTGTCACATTTTCTGCATAGTCTTTCACAAAGCCTCCCATTTAACTTCTCTTCCCTAACTGATCCAGGGAAGAAAATTTATCTCCACATTGAAACGTTCCACTTCGTAACATCCTGCAAAGGATTATCCTCTGAGATTTGATGTGTCTCTTTCAAACTTTTAAAGTGCCAAATGACTTTAGTAATGAATTATTAATATTAGTGTTCTTATTCCATTTTACACTTTAGTTAACGTTTCAATCAGGGATACTTGGAGGGATTTAAAACAAAATCTGCCAAGCTTAGTTCATTACTTTAGAACAAATTGGATTTATTTGTCTTAGATTGCATCTTTTTACAAGAAGGAAGATTAATCCATTGGGAATGTTGACACCTCTGTAAAAAGAGAGTCAAAGAGTTAGGTATGGTATGGAACTTATTGCTTTATTTCTGAAGTAGCTTCCAAACTCAGGACCAAATAACAGTAAATGGAATCTGTCAATAAAATGCAACTATTGAAGGTTAGGACAGAATGCAGATTTTATAAAGTTAATCTAGTTACTTAGGTGAATTATCCAATCATCTCTATTTAGACAGAGATTTCTGGTGTCATTACAAGCAGTCTTGTCTACTTGATAAACTGATTTGGAACGTAACTATTGATACATTTTAAAAATGGTGAGAGATTCAACATTCCAGAGATATTGCTGCTGTAAGTAGGGTGGTCCATAATTTTTTTTTTGCACTGCAGAAGGGGTTTAAAAGCAAAAACTTCAAAATCAAGTTGCTGTTGGACTAAGGGCAAGGTAGATCAATGAGGGCAGAAGTGAAGTGTGAACAGATTTTGTACAATTTAGGACATAAGATAGCTTAATGTTAGGTGAAGTTTAATAAATTTACTGTGGATGATTGGATCTTTCCGACAATTTTTTACTGGTGCTTTTCTGTATTTGGGATGAATTCTTGCATTAATATCTAAAATGACAACAAGGTAATAAATTAGTGAGAGTTATTTAAAGTCGATAAAAAATCTTAATCTGAATTTCAAAAGGTTATTTGACTAAATTTTCCTGATATTTCAGCATACTATTTGTAAAGTATTTGAAATTGCACTGTCCCAATATAATTAATAAACATGCTCATGTGGAAATTCTTTATAATTTATAATTTACGAAATTAACCCATTTCAAATGACCTAATTTGTTTATACTATCACCTAGCATGACTCTAACTTTTAAGTGAATTCAGCAGAACAAGTAAAGGGGAATATTTTTGCATTGCAATTGAGAACAGATGGCTTTATGAGAGAAAGCATGTAAGCAGAATCACTCTGCAATGCAAATCTCGATATAATTCCTATTTAATTTTTATAATTCTAACTTAATTACTCTGCCAATGTATGACATTAGCAGAACATGAGAACTTGTGAGACTCAATTGATATCCTACTTGTGGCACTGACTATGACTCCAGAGCAACTTCATCAATGATAAATTGTCAACTCTCCATTCCTGTGGATATAAATTGCATCCTAAAGGTTTATGTATTGAGTCCTAACTATCTGTGATACAAAGAAAGAACCTCCGCATTTGCAGATCCAGCAATGCTTAAAATGAAAGGCTTAAAATTATGCAGACGTGCAGATTCTCCAGATGGTTAATTAATGAAGATGTTAAGCAGAGGACATTCACAGAACACTGACAATGCAAGTTAAAACCTCTTCCATTTCCATTAAATGTGAAAAATTCTTTCTTATTTCACAACAGAAGTAAAGAGTAAAATGTCTGGGGAATTGAGCGATTGTAGCATTGAATCCAGAGCGTGTTTGGGCATCAAGCAATTATGCCAATTTCAGCCGTCAAGAAGATGCCAGAAGTTGGTGATTGGATTTTGGCACTTTTTCTAGGCTTCTGCTTTATTTTCTACTGCAGCCCATAGACAGTCTTTCAACCCAATATTAATATTCCCAAGGTGTGAGGCAGTTTGTATTAAGCCTCCAGTCTTCAGTTCCTCAGAATCAGCAGTACTCTGAAAGGAAAAAAAATGTTTAATGTATGTTTGTCCATACACAAATTGCCTGAGATCCTCACATTGAAAATTGGGAATTCTGGAAATTTGCAATGAAGGTAGCAGATGTTAGAAATATGAAGTTCATTGACCAGCATCTGAAACAAACTGCTTCCTGCCTTTTGAATGTATACCTCACCAGAATATTTAGTAGCATGTTCAAAGCCAGAACTATGCAGGAACCTCTTTATAATTATTCAGATAAACTGACCTCCAGATAATTAACAGCACCCACCTCACAAAATGCTTTTGGCTTACCATGCAACTAACAAATTCTGGGCCTACTAAGCCAGGACTGGAAACTATAACCTGGAATATGATGGCAAACTGACACTCTGTGTGCCTCTAATGTTTACTGGATGGAATTTCCTTCAGGAAGAGACACGAACAAGAGACAATAGAAGTGACAAAAAATCAAGGAATTACTGCCAGGTGTGAGTTTCCTTGCTCTTTTCTACCTGATTATCAGGCACTGTGTCTGAACACATCTTGGCTCATTATAGTGAATGCATCTCTGGCCTAAAAAGCCATCCACTTAAATTTCTTGCAATTATGCTGGTTCAAGAGGGACATAAATTGAAGGCCAGAGTTGTAGACGACTCAACAAGAGACAAATTGGAAATTTGTATCCTTACTCTGTATATTTGATTTCATAGAACAGAATATCTACAGTGCAGATAGAGCCCCTTTAGTCTGCACCAACCCCGCAAAGTGCATCTCACCCCAACCCACTCCATCCCCATAACTCCTCATTTACCGTGGCTAATCCATCCAACCTACACATCCCTGTACACTACAGGGCAATTTAGCAAGGCCAACGAACCTAACCTTCACATTTTGGACCATGGGAGGAAACCAGAGCGTCCAGAAGAAACCCACACAAATATGAGGAGAACATTCAAACTCCACACAGATAGTGTTCCAAGGCTGGAATTGAACCCAAGACCCTTCCACAGTTATGCAACTGTACTAACCACCGTACCACCATACCACCCAATTTTGTTTAATGAATTTTTCAATGGCATCAGTTCAAGTAGCAGCTAAAAACTGAATAGTAATTTCACTCTTAAACTTATTGAGTCTGGTGTGTACGAGTGGTAGCTAGAAACTTTTGTGCTCTCTCTTAAGGTTGTTACAAATTTTCACTGTTGGGTCACACAACGTCTGTGGCTTTAAAATGGGATCCCTCCATGAAAAAGTTTGAGAAGCATTGCTTTAGGGAATGAAGATTTACTCAATATTCTTTCTATATGTTCTAAGCAACTTGTTAGAAATGTTGCTGCGCACCTCCAGAGCAGGTAAAACTTGAACTGATGCCTTCTGTTTCAGAGGTAGGAACACTATCACTGCACCAGAAGAACCCTAATACGCAGTTGATCCCTACTGTCACATGGATTAAAGACACACCCTGGTCTTCTCCAATTTGCCAAATTGAAATTAGTCAATAATGCAATTGTGCTCTTTCATTCCTTTACATTTCTAAAATATAAATGCAGTTGTACCTGCCTGAAAGAAGGTTTTTCTTATCTGAATTGCTTTCTTTTTCAACTAAATTGCACACCCTGTCTGGAGTCATATTTGGTTTGTGTGTAAGTATGATTTTTGGTTGGTGGTTGCAATTTTCAAGCCATTTTACTTTGAAATGTCTCATGAACTCATAGGCATGGGCAGTAAGATATCATTGACATCAATGTTCATACATTGGCTGTTTGAAAGAGCTATCCAATTAGTCTCACTTCCTAGCCTTTGCCCCAGTAAGTTTCTCCTTTTCAAGTATTTAATCAAATCCTTTTTGAAAGTTGCTGTGGAAAATGCTTCAGCGTCCTTTCGTGCAATGTATTCCATTGCTGGCTGCATGACAAGCATTTTCCTCTTCTCTTTCCTTCTTTTGTCAGTTACTACAGAAAAAATTTCTGCCAGTGAAAACACTATTTCACCGTCTATGAAAGCGTCTCATTTTTTTCGAACAGAGGGACTTTATTTTGGTGGCAATTCCTTCAATGCTCGAGATCCAAAGCACTAGATAAGTCTCCTCAACCTTTCAGTCATTCTACTTCTCTTTCCTTCATTAAGATACTCATTAAAACTTACCACCTCGACTAAGATCTGGCTTAACCTTTTCACATGTGGCATGGCTGTACTCTTGGTTCTATAGAGATGGATACAAAGTATTATGTGCATTTTTCTCTCCATATATATGACTATATTTTGGAAAGATACATTTGCATCAGATGCACTGCAGCAAAGGCTCACTAGATTGTTCACTAGGTTATGAGGCTGAAAAAATGGAGCCTATATTCTTTGGAGAATGAGGAATTTCTGTAGAAGTATGAGAGTTGATCTCATTGAAACAAATAAGATTCTGAAGTAGCTTGATACAATATTGAGAAATTGTTTCATGTGGCCGGAGAATCTAAAACATAAGTCCCTGGATAAGAGGCTGGTCATCTAAGACTGAGGTTTGGAGAAATTTATGTGCTCAAAACTTTAGAATTCTGTTCTTGAATGTTAGAGCATTCTTGTGGAGAATTCCCTGTGCAACCACAACAGTATTTTGTTAAACAATGTAATTTCCAATTTGGTGACTGTATGACAGTTTACAGGTTGTGTCTATCAAAGGCATATGCAAACAGGTTTTCTCGGAAGATTCTTTCAAAGTAAGAAAATGGTATTTATTATGCTTAATACCTGATGTAAATAAAATTATAAAATTGCATCAAACCAGGACGACACATGAATTCAACAGTTAATATATACAGACACAAGGAAGTTATAAAGTGTAGGCTAGGTTAAGTTATTTTTAAATGAACAAAAATAATTGTTTCCAGGTTCAGTACATTGATGGTTGGATGCTTTCAGATTTATCTTAAGGATCTTTTTGGTTAAGGCAACTTAAAGATGTTGTTAGATTATTTTTATCTTTTCTTCTAGATCAGTGATTGCTGGATTGATACACTCAAAAAAAGTTTGAGGAATGTGAATGATCAAAAAAATAGCAGGCCTTGAGACTGTCTTCTCACTCAGGATGTTCTTCTTCTGCATCTTTTCTTCTGAATTCCAATCTGGAAAAAAAATTTCGTTAAGTATAAGAGAACATTAGTTGGCTCATTACATGAACAGAGCAACCTGATTCCAGGACCACAGTTTAAAGCTATGGCTGGAAGAATTCCCATCTCAGACACAGTAATCCCAAGTTACCACATCCAATGATTTCTTCCTGAGCCAGCTTGTTAAGAAAATCAATCTGGACCCCAAAGTATTTATGGCCATTTTTCTCCTTTTAATCTAAGATGTGTTGTTCTCTAAAGGATGACAACTATGGAAAAACTGCAGACTTAAGTTCTATGATTTTCTGATAAAGTCCCATGTGAAGCCCATGGAATGTTACATATGTAAATTATCAGGGAAACCCTAAACAGGGAGACACTCAACAAGAATAAACTATCTCTCCCCTTTCAGGGAAAAATAAACTATCTTGTATTTATGTATGTTTTATCATCCAGGAGTACACAAGGATAAGAGCTAAAAAGCCAGTTTCAACTATACTGGAGTAGAGTAGTGGGAATGAACACTCTTTTGTGTATCAGGCTGCATTCAAATGTTAGTATATTATGAAGGCCACGGTCATAGGTGTACCACCTAGCTACCCATCTATTTCCATAAAGACCTCTTGAACACCGAGTGCTGAAAACCAGTCAAGATGATAGAAGACAATGAAGGTCTCTCACATTCTGAAACCTGGAGTTCAATCATAATCAAAAGACATCTGAACTGCACAATTTCAGTCAATCTGAAAATGTAAAAATCATGAAGCTAATTGTTCATCTACCAGTATCAATGCAACTGGTGACCTCTGCTGTAATGACTACAGCGTTCAACTATCTGCTGTTCACAAACAATCCAGACACTGATTCATATAACATTTTGTTTATCTTTTTGCTCTCATCTCTTACTTTTAATCTTTGTTTTTGTGTATTACATTATTAATTCTTCTCATGTTTAGTAATTAATAAACTCAATCTTTTCATTAATTCAAGAAAGATGGTTACATTAGTTCTTTTTCACCATAACTTCATTTGGTTTCGGGAGAAAGGTGTCCATGAAGAAAATGATCCTTTCAAAATTTACCTTGTAACGGCCAACTGAGGGAAAGATTGAGTAAAGAAGGGGAACTTGTTCATCCCTCCTCATCTAGGAAATTAACAGTTTATGGTATCCCGTTTGAAACTGTAATCATTCAGGAAACCTTACTCAGTTTCTGGTCCTAACAAATTGAATACACGCATATTGTCCGGGGTCTTTAGTGAATGGGTCAGGAGATGGCTAATCACATTGCTCCAAGGCATGGACTCACTCTGTTTTAGTGACTTTGAAACGTGAGTACTGTTATGCAAACGTTCGACAAGCTTAGAAGTTGCTGATTTAAATCAGTAAAGTGCTGTTGTTCAGTCTTTTAACACTCAATCATTAGCTTCAGCCCATTAGATAAATAGTCATTTTTGATATAAGGCATGTATCTCAGACAAATGCAAAATATTCTGCTCATTGCTTTCTGATGTGTCCAGAGGTGAATTACACAATATGGTGAAAGAAAGCATTGCATACAATATATAGAATATCAACAACCTCCCCTGCAGTACTACTTCAAAGAGTCCCCTCACCTAAATCACAAGTATAAATTTTAAAATGCTAAGATTCCAGCCCAGACCCACGACCCATTCTGCCCATCAAAAAACCCTCAAGAGGAAGCAAAATAATGGAAATGGCTGGTAAGTACAAGTTCAGCTGCAATGCTGGAGATGTCGATGCAGAAGGAGGAGACAGATTCTTTTGTCTCAGGGGAAATTCTGCCAATTTTCGCACTCAATACAAATTATTATTCCCTTTGAAATTTGGTATTCTTGCTTCTGCCCTGATGAATGCAAGACAAAAAGCTTCAATGACCTGTCTCTCTTCTTTTCAGTAATACTCAAGGTTTGTATAAACAAAATGACTCTTCTTATGCTGCACAAAATACAGTTCATGGAGAAAATATTTCCACGCATGGGGGAGATCATAACTAAGAGTATAAGCCTATTATAGTCTTCAATTAATCCAGTAGGGAAGTCAGGAGGATTTTTTTTTACCCTGAGCATGGTGAGAATGTAGAATTCATTACCAGAAGGAGTCATTGAGGCAAATAACCTAAAGGAAAGTTGAATGAGTAAATGAAGGAAAAAAAAATAGAAGATTATGCTGACTGAGTTAGATGAAATTGTGTGGGAGGATGTTTACCTGAAACGTAAACACAAAATGGGCCATTTGATTGTTGGGTCAAATAATCTATTTTTCTGCTTTAAATTGTGTTTCGTTGTACACAGTTTGGACTGAATAATGCATTAGCTGGTATTTCCCAAATGATAAATCCTAAAAGTGAAGTTCCGTCAGTTTACTGAGATTATCTCAACTTTGAACTGAATTACTGAGAAAAACATGTTTGCATTTGAAGGGGTACAGCACATAGATTCACCAGAATGATACAAAGGCTATAAGATATAAATTATGAGGTTAGCTTCCCTAAATTTGGTTCTATATTTCCTTTACAACCTGCTTGGAGATGTTATTACACACCTCTGGAGAGGGTGGGACTTGAACCCATGTCTTCTGGTACCACTGCACCGCAAGAACGCTAACATTTGGTTCTAATTAGTTTAGACTGTCAATAGTTGAACTAACTATGTTGTTTAGAATAATGAAATATTTTGGTAGGGTAGATACCTAAGTGTAATAGACACTAGTTGGGTCTGAATCTAAAAATTAGGCCTAGGCCATTTTGGAAGGAAACTGCTAAACACTTCGACAGAATTTAAAGAAAAGATGATAACTTGAAATTTTCTCTCAATAGGCTGTGGCTGCCTCATTAATCAAGAGTTTAAAGTCTGCAGGGGCAAAGTGTTCTGTTCCTGCTCAATATATTGCTACCTGTGTTTTTCATTAGTACACTGCTGCTATATTCTGCTTTTGGGCGTATTTTACTTTGAGCCCAGAATTTCACAGCCCAATTATGTGATTTGAACTGGAATGTCACTGCAGTGCCTCTTAATTTGATTGAGTATAGAATTGGTATTTATTTCAGGAGGAGGGGGGAGTAGGTCATGGTACAGACAGTATTGTAAAATATAGGAGTGAAAATTGTGACATATCACCAGCAAGCTACCTCATAAATTTCTATTTCACGTGCAGCTTAATGGAAAGTTGCATGTGGAATTCCTATGTTGCATTTTTCTTAATGCAGCATTAAAGCATTAATAACCAAGAAAATAATATCTAACAAGATGAAATTAACCCAAAATTATTTTGAAAACAAAGCCGTACAATAATATGAGGTAAAAAATTTATTAAGAAGCCTTAGCATGCTGTGTGCCAACAATAATATTTTGATAAGTCTTCCTGATAAGTGATGAAAAAGAGAAGGCAGTTGTTTATATTCTGATCCCCGAAACAGCTCAACTTGAAATCACAACATTTCCACTATCAATGTGAAAAGTAATGTAAAGACTCCCCAGTCTGTCTTTCTGGGACCATGGTGATTGTAGCCTTGTTCCTCATGGCTGACTGGCTATAAGAAGTATAATGAAGGGAATCAATCAGTCTTCTGACAGAGATTGATTGGTTCATGACTCAAGGCTTTGATTCCCATTGATCTGCAAGGACCATTCGACTGCTCCTGGTGGGAAAACAATGGAACTTTTAGTGGTTGGATGTCAATAATAAGTGGGCAGTAATATTCTCTTCAGTCATATGTAAGTGAATTGGAGCTCCATAATCTTTTCACGGTGGACAAATAGTTTTATTTTGTTGCAGCTTTAAAACTAAATCTGCTACTTTTATTGATAGAGTGAATATTCTGTGCTTTCTCGAAGTGACTGCCAATCAAGTGACTGCAATGCACCAGCTTTGACCAGTGTACAGTGTAATTTAAGGGGGTAGGTGTATCTGTAGAGAAGGGATCACTGTTGTCAAGCACAGCCTTTGCTCTCGTACACAATTTGGCCTAAAATTGAGAATGAACTGTACAAGTCAGAACGTAACTGCACAATGAGTTAAGAAAAAAAAATTGTAGCAGAACATTCATAGAGCAAAGCACTAAGAAAGATTTTAAAATGCATTTCAGGTGATATGCTCAAATTTGGCAATGCAATTAAAATAAAATTGTTAACTTCCCTAAGAACATTATTAAGCATCAGCAAAAATATTATAAATTTAAAACTGAAAACCATAAAATCGGTGTATTTTCTTCCTAGGGAGTATATCACAACGGAACAAACTGCAAAAGAAAATAGTCACAGCCCCAGTATATGAAAGCTTCAAGACTCATCTCTAGATTATTACATTTGTATTTCTTACATTATCATGATTTGTGTAAAAGGCAATGGTTCTGAAAGGGTTAATACTGAAGACTGTATTAAGCTGCACCCAATTTGATGATGCCGTGGGGACTTCAGTGAAGAAATGGCAGAAGAGTTTAGGATCTTGTAAAAACCACATGTCTCCTCGTAGCCTTAGTAACTGTTTCACTGCTTAGCGTAACTTGTACATGACAGTTGTCATGCTGTACAGTACATTTTAAGACAAGAACCTCTTCTTGTTTAGCCTTACTTGTGGTTTTCCCTGACCAATGCAAACCAGTAGGCACTTAGAGCCAGCCAAAAAAAGGATGATGATGGCAGCAAACTTCCTCAGGAAGCAGCTGGTGATAGTTGGCATCAGAGTATATGCAGCAAGGGTTACCACATAAGCCAGTGGTGTCTGGTAGAGTTGGCACTACCTACATAAATGTTGGCAGAATATAGATGTTAACCTGTGATGCTAACATGGCCAAAGCAGGGAGAGAAACAAAACTGTAATAATTGTGGTGCAACAGGCTTAATAGCATTGCATTTATCAGCCCAGGTATTCCGATGGCCAGATACTCAATGGAACAGCATAGACTCGAGTTGTGAGTTGGGACCTTGCAGAATCCCAGATGTAGCTGACTCCGTGGGAATTGCCCAGGAAATTGAAAATTTCCTCTGCTGAGGAATCTCCAGCTCGGGAGTCTTCTAAAGGTACGTGTATAATTTTTAATCTGATCAATTGGAAACAGGTTTCTTGGCCCATTCCTATTTTAGATGTCCAAGGATTTGAACAGATTGGTATCTGAACATTTGTATAATTATTTTTCTACTGTTCATCACTGTATTTTATGATAAACTAGTTGCTTTTAAACCTGCTGCTCACGAGATTTGTGGATCATAAATAAACCAAAACATTTTACAGAAGCAAAATGCCTGTGGCTGACAGTGCCTGCAGAAAGGAAACACAGTTAGTGGTTGAAAATATATGCCCTTCCTTGCTGTGTCTGGCAGTGGCCTGAATAAAATAAAATGGAACAGTGGGGTGCTATGCCTCATCTCGATCTGCGTCCGCTCGCAATTTAACAGTGGTAGGGGAGTTATTGACCAGCTCCCCACTCAACATCATCCTTATGTCAATCGATGTGCTAAGCAGTCAATTAAAGGTCATTTACGAGCCTCTTCTTACTGCTGCTGATATTTTCCCAGTGTAAGGGGGTGATTACATCTTGAACTGCTGAAGCCCCCATCTCTTGTTTCTTCCAAGTACCCTCTGATGGCTGTGTCTTTCCCACCCAGGGCCCCTGATTGAGATCTTCCAACAAGCCTGGTAAATGCCATCATTTCCTCCCAAGCTCATCTTAATATCCAATTCCAGTTCCAATCATCATTGGTGATTGCCTGCAGTCTCATCAGTGGCCAACTTACTCCAGATGGCACAGATGAAGTTGGGGAGGTGCTGGCCGTCAAATTGCCCAGAAGCTTTCATATATAGCCATTGGCGATAGAAGTCTTGGCTGAAGCTAAATAAAGGCAAAAAATTAACTCAGGACTGACCGGCTACTTGGAGAAGAGCTCACCCCAACTTTTCATTTGGTGGCTGGAAGCATTGTCCCTATGTGAAATTACAGCTACTGTTTTAGTACTTTTCAATAGGGCTGTAACAGATTAGAGATGTAACAGATTTTAAACAAGCACAGAGGCTGGGAAAGGCGGTGGGGAAATCAGAAAAACAAGGTCTGTGATAGCATGGAAGGCAAGATGGTAAATGTAGATATAGTTACAACATTTAAAAGATATTGCGACAGGTAGATGAATAGGAAAGATTTAGAGAGATATGCGCCAAATGCAGGCAAATGAGACTAGCTCAGTTTGGGAAACTTGGTCAGCACATATGGGTTGGACCATAGGGTCTGTTTCTATGTTATATGACTCTATGAATGATAGTGTGAGGCAAAAGGAAATGGTAATGGAACAAGTAATGAAAAAAAAATGAGCTAGAGGATGAGATAGTAGGAACTGCAGAAGCTGGAGAATCTGAGATAACAAAGTGTGGAGCTGGATGAACACAGCAGGCCAAGCAGCATCGGAGGAGCAGGAAAGCTGACGTTTCGGGTCTGGACCCTTCTTCAGAAATTTCAGTTTTCCTGCTCCTCTGATGCTGCTTGGCCTGCTGTATTCATCCAGCTCTACACCTTGTTAGCTACAGGATGATTTGGGTTTTCTTATCCACGCCTCTTCCACAGCAATATATAGTTTCATACTTATTCCAATATATCTCTTTTTGCCATTCACTCTCATCCATTTGTTATTTATTCTCTCCTGGCTTCCAATCTTTCTCTGATCCCTTCACTCATTCTTCACTTCTCTGCTTTCTATTCAACAGACCCTCATTTCACCTGCTCCAACTTTCATCAAGGTCTTTTGATCTGGCTTTGGCCCTGACTCCACTTTTCTGCTTGACCTCCCCATTGATCAAAAATGTGTCTAACAGCCTTGAATGTATGCAATGGCACAGCCTCCACCATTCTCTGGGGAAGATAATTCCAGAGGCTCATAACTCTCTGAGAGAAGAAATTCTGTCTGTGGGAAACAGACACCTTGAATCTCCAAATACACTTCTGACAGAGGAGACTTCATTAAGGAGTGGAAACTTACAAACTTACCCCTTTGATCTAAGAGTTGCAGGTTCTTTTCTCTCCAGTTTCATTTTTAGTTTAAATTCAACTTCGTTGAAATGTTGCATGTTACTTGAAATACAACTTTTAACCAAGAGGTGTCTCACTTGCACACCCCTCTAAACAGTTGCACAATATTACGACTATTGGGCCTGTAACTATCCTTTCCATTATGCTGGAATGAGTGAAAGGTCGAAAAGGTAGAGTATTAATTGGTCAATTTGCAGCAGAGCTGTTAGAGTACGGGACTGGAAGTGAGAAGTCTTGAGTGGGAGGAGGTGAGGCATGAGAAGAACTCCTGATCCCAGTATCAGAGGATTGAGTGGGTCATGTGACAAGCACAACACTCATATGTAATGCATGATGTGGAGGTGCTGGTGTTGGACTCTGGTGGACAAAGTCAGAAATCACACGACACCAGGTTGTAGTCCAACAGGTTTATTTGAAAACATACATAAAGCACACAGAAATGTTCAAACCAGACAGCTTCATCGAATCTCTACAGTGTGGAAACAGGCCCTTCAGCCCAACAAGTCCACACCGAACCTCAGAGCATCCCACCCAGACCCATCCCCCTAATCTACACATCCCTGAACACCACAGGCAACTTAGCATGGCCAATCCACCTAACCCACACATCTTTGGGCTGTGGAAGGAAACCAGAGTACCTGGAGGAAACCCATGCAGACATGTGGAGAATGTGCAAACTCCACACAGACAGTTGCCCGAGACTGGAATTGAACCCAGGTCCCTGGTGCTGTTAGGCAGCAGTGCTAACCACTGTGCCACCCCAAAACAAGACTTTCCAAGGCTCGTCACTCACTTCACTAGGAAGAAGGCTACACCTGGATTTGAACACTGATCATAGGGTTCAGAAACCAGCACACTCACCATTACACCATGGCAACCAGAGCCTACAGCTCTGTGGTTGTGCCTTGGTCATGCTGAATACTTTTACCTTTAGACAATGCATTTAAGAACCTTATCCTTTGTTTACACCTCCCTGGAATATTTGTCAGAAAAGAGATTAAAAGTTTTTTTTCTCTCTGCTTGTCATTAGTCCATTGAATTGTGCTCCCCAGAAAGCAAAGGAGGCTGTATGATTGAATTTATTCAAAAATGAGTTGAATAGAATTTTGATAGACAAAAGAGTCAAGGGTGGGGGAGGGCTGGTGGTGGGGGGAGAGCTAGGAAGTTGAGTTCACACCAGAACCAGATCAGCTGTGATCTTATTGAATGGTGAGGCAGGCCTGAAAGTCAAATGACCTACTTTTCCTTCTAAGGCATATGGTTGTAGTGTCAAGTCCACCACCTCTGAGTAGCCCAATTATAAATAAATGAAAATGATTTTACAAAGCTATATGGGACTACTTAATAAAATTGCTGTTCAGTAGTCAGTTTCTTCATAAACTAAGGGAAATATTACATTTAAAAAAGCTTTCAAAGCATTCCTATTAAAGTCAATGAACCCAAAACAACAGTTTTCTGTCACAATGACTTTGATCCAGTGCAAAAGAACACCAAAACCTGATTTTAACTGGATTAAATATGTGCTTTAAGTTCTGCAAAACCTTTCACTGATTTGGCAAATTTAAGGCAAATTGAGTTGAGGATAAAAGGAAATATCCAGGCTGAGGCACCAGGCCCTGATTTTTGAAATTCAGAGTTATCTTTCTTGTTGCATTGACTTGGGTGCCTGGCCTTGAATGCATATTCTTATATTCCAGAAAAGCCTTATTTCACAGAATCAAGGCCTTGTTGAAGTCAGCTCCTCAAGCATTCAGATAAAACTCTAACAAAATCAACTTTGATGGACTGGACACCATAGCAGAAAAGCAATTCCCCTGCTAATGCCTGTTTCCTCAACTCTCAAAATGTCAGCATTCCAGAGGCATAGAAAGAAAAACCCTCAAAGACACCCAGATACTCTCCTTCAAGTGCAACATCATTGATGTTAATGGCTGTAGGAAATGCTCCCTATAAGGAAAGAAACAAAACCCACTAAAACCTGCAATGACACATATTGGTCTGACTCATCTGATCTGCTTAAAAATGGATCTAGAGTATCACCTGCACATTTATTTTTAACAATTACTGTCTTTTTATCTTCCAGATGGTTAATCATTCTAAATGGTGACGTCTTGTACATTAAGTTGCAGCAGATTATAGGATGAGCTAGAGTAGTGCCAGAGAAAGAAAGGAAACGAGTTAAACCCTACACACCATTTTCCACTACCTCATGAAGTATCCTTCCCTAGCTGTTCAAGCATTTATGGGTTGAGAGTCAAGCTGTTCAGTCACATCAAGGTTTATGGTAAAAACTTGTGACCCTGAGTAAATATCATCTTCGAACTGAGGGACTGCTGGTGTGCCCAATTGGCAGCTGGAACCTTGGCTGGGGCTCTTGGTTCACCTGGGGACACACAGCACTTCCCCAGTAGGGGAGAATTCCTATCACTGATATGGGGGTTATTAGGCAAGCAGAGTACCCAAGCTCTCCATTGCCAGCAGTGGCACCAGGAAAGGATGTCTGAGGTCAATTATATGCTTGGCCTTTCGCTTGAGATCATCAGTTGGGTTTCTGAAGAAAGGTAAGTGAGAGTCGGATATGGATCACTGGGAGGCAGTCACGGGCAGAGAGAGAAAGGAAGGGCAGGGGAGTTCGCGTTGAAAGCAAGGGACAAATTACAACAGCAGCAGCTCCCCACCTCTACCTAATTGGTCACTGTGAGTTGAGCTTTGCTTCCAGCCGGATATTTGTACCTGATGTAGCAATGTTCATGTTAGCTGCTGTAACCTGAGAACTGGATATGGGTAACGTGGTACTGAAAGATTCAACAGACATTTCTTACATCTCCTGATTTATGGAGCTGTTAGAGCCACAGACACGTGAGTGTCAGGGTAATATTAAGCTATTCGATTACAAACGAGAGCATGCTTCCATCAGCATTCCTCAAGTGGCACCAGCTAAGATGGATTTTGAGGTGCCCTCAGGTCATGATAGAGTAATGATATCACGAGTATGTCTCTTAAAGCCATACTGACATAACAGCTGTGAGATATACACCCTCTAGATGGCAACAGAGTAGCAGTGCAGCATGCAGGCTTCTGCCTGGATCTCATCTGCTCCATCTGCTTTTACCTTGTTTGCCTTTCTTCACAATATTTTTCTTATTTCAATCTTACTAACCTTCTGTGGACAGATTGAGACAGTGTGGGGGACAGTGAGAGAACACAGGGGAAAGCGAGAGAGCAAGCCCAACGAGGAGAAGAGTAAGCCAGTGCGGGGGGACCGTGAGCCCAACATGGCGGCGATAGAGATCCCCTGGCATCTGCAGTGGTGTCGAGCACAGGGAGATTGAACCCAACACGGAAGAAATCAAGCCCAGCATGGAGGAGATTGAAACCTTCTGAGGAGTGCGAGCTCAGCATGGCTAAACACTTAAGAAGGACTTTAATGTTGAACTTTTAACTATATTTCCTTAATTTTCTACTTTGTACCTAAGATTTTGTACCTAAGATGACACCAGGAATGGCAACATTGTACACTTTTCACTGTACTCCTGCATTCCTTTACTTGAGTACTTTTGGGAATAAAATGTAACTCTCAATCTAATACACCACCCACCTGCCTATTGTTGGATTTCGCAATTAAACAATGACTGCTTTGGGTGACAGCCCCCACAAAACCCTATTTTGAAGCGGTGCAATGATCTGAACAGTCGAATGTGCTTAACTTGCCGAGCAATATGATAATGCCACATGGACACAGGCTGGGGAGCAGCTTTGGGTCTTGAAGAAGTTGGACCCAATATTGAGGTTACCTTCATCGTCTCAGTAACCATGTCAATGTAATTTGTATCTAGTTGCTGCCAAGCAATAAACTACATCTTCTTTACGTCAGGAGCCTCTTCTCATTCAACTGCCAAGTAGTTTTCTTCTACCACACTAGACCAACCAGGCCTTGTACATCTGTAACAGAAAAGGGGATGGTGGCAGCAAATGGATCTTAAACCATGAGGGTTCATCTTACAACATGCCCAGAAGACTGCAAACAAATGCAGCCGAGTTGGATGAGATCCCTGTATGTTGAGACGTGCACCCAGTGATAGAGATATCCTCCAGTAAGTGGAACTTAATTGGTAACATAAGGACGTCAATGGCCATCCAGGTGGGAAGACCATCCAGACATAATGGTGATAGGGAAATGGCAGGGTTCCACTCAATAGCCTCTTGCCAGAGCAAATGGATCACTCCTGCCTTGGAATTTATCCCAGGTGAGGTCAGGGGTGGGTGGCATTATGTTATTGAATTCTGCTGAATGTTTCATAGAATTTAATCGAAAACAATTGTTCCAAAACCTTAACTCTTTCCCTCCCATAGGTCCCGCTGGATATGCTCAGTGACTTATCACATTTTACAGCAACCCCATCATTTTGCCTTGTTTAAAGTCTTCTGAAGTTTCTGTGAATTGTCTGATTTCATGATGTTCTTTTACTTTACTCCTACTGTTTGTATCAATAAATTAAATATAGCTGCGCATTTGTTTGTTTAGTTTACCCATAGGATCAGAGCAGAATTCAAAATGTTTTCTCCATTTGCAAATCTTGTTAAAATGTGGCAAAGTCGGTTGCTTATCCTTGCACAATGGCACACACTTGCTCCTATGTCTTTCTAGCCTTTTATATATATATCAGATGGTGGGAAAAGGCCAAATCATTATATGCTTAAAAAGACATTGATTATATTTATATCACCAAGATTGGCAGTTGTTCGCTGAGCAAACCAATTTAGGAGTATCATTGTCATCGACCTCCTGGAAATTCAGACCGGGGATCTGCTGAGAGATGAAAGTGATAACCGAATTTTGTCTCCCGGGTTTCGAGAGGTAGCTTGATTTGTCAGTGCAGCTGACACAATAAAAGCCTTCCTGAAGCATTGTGAAACCTGGCCAATTGTGGGCAGCAGGTGTGATGTATGAAAATCACATAGAAGATGGAAGTGAAGGACTGCTTTCATGTCGGAGACAGTGACTAGGCAGGTGTTTCAGTACACACACTGCCTGAAAAAGCGACAGGCAGCTGCACCACCATGTGTTCTGGGAAATCACCATTCTCTGTAGCCTGATCCACACTATTACTGCAATATTTCAAGAGCAATTTTTTATTTGTTGCTTGGAATCTCGGCTGAAAGTAAATGCATGAGATAATTTTGACTGTGCGATTTGATGCCAGCAAATTGGCAAACAGCTTTCAACCTTTTCTGATTTATTATTCTCATCGGCCTCAATGAAAATAAAATTCATTCGGGATGGAAAATAGGCTGTTGATACGCTCTCACCCATTTTGCTTTCTTGTACATTGCAAGAATTACTCATATAGAGTGTGCACTGAATTGTTGCAGAGGGATTTCATACCATACAACACTCCTGTCTTTGCAAGGCTGCAATTCATTTATCTTATGGCAGTGTATGACATTTTCTTTCTCTGAAATGGTGACACTAGTATCAAAATAGATGTTCCTGTTAGAAAGCATGGTTCACATTACCATTATCTCGTCTCATTTAAGGAAAGCAGGTAGAAATGGTCTAATTGTCTTTGAGTAACAATGTGATTTCACAAAGGCTTGCATTTATGTAGCTCCTTAATATCAAAATATGGCCCAAGACACTGAGACAAAGAAAGGGATAGGACTGTTGACTCTAAAAAAATCAGTTTTTAGGGAGGGATTTAAAATGAATAAGAAAGAGAAGTAGACTAGCATAAAACAAAAAAAAACTGAAAGAACTGCGGATGCCTGAAATCAGAAACAAAAACAGAAATTTTTGGAAAAAAAGCCTGGTCTGGCAACATCTTTGGAGAGTTAACATTTTGGGTCCAGTGACACTTTTTCAGAATTAATGGTAGCCAGGAAAATGTTGGTATTTACATGAAGATGAAGTAAGGGGGAAGAGGGGAGAGTAAACGACAGGTGGAGATACAACTATAAGCTCAAACAGAGAGGAAAACAGCTGGACAGAGAAAGGAGTGGTCAGTCTGGAGGAATGAATAGCTGTTAATGGGGACTATTAGAAGCTGACAATGGGTAGCAGCCCATATGATAACAAGGCTTCATGTGTGGGAGTTGAGGTAAGGATATGGGACAAGGTGCTTCAAACACTAAAATTGTTGAACTCGATATTAAGTCCAGAAAGCTGTAGAGTTCCCAAGCAGAAAATGAGGTGCTGTTCTTCCAGCTTGCGCTGATCTTCACTGGGACGCTGCAGCAAGTCTGAGGCAGAGATGGTGCCTGGAAAAAATTGTGGTGTGTTGAAACAGGCAGCTCAGGGTTCTTTTTTGCAAACAGAATGTAGGTGTTCTGTGAAGCGATCACACAGTCTCTGCTTCATTTCCCCAATGTAGAGAAGACTAGCATAAAGGTTTAAGAAGGAGTTCCAGAGCTTGGGGCCCAGACAATTGAAGAGACAGCCATCAACAAAATAACAAATGAAGTAGAGAAAGTACAAAAGCCAGGAATAGGTAGAATACAGAATTCCTGGAAGGTTGGAGTTTACTGAGATAGGCAGAGCGGAATCATGAAGTGGCTTATACACAAAGATCAGACTTTCATATTAAAGACAATAAATGACCAGGAGTCATTGTAGATATATTTTTTATTAAGGCATCTGATTAGACATTACTAAGGTTATGCATTTCCAGCACCTTACCATCAGTGGCCTGTTTTGTTATATTTTATTAATGGAATCAGCTTTGCTTACATTGTGTTGAAATGCTCGGTATCATTCAGTTGCATCACTCTGAACCATTCCTTTCATTCTGCTGGATCTCTCACCTCATTCCCCATGTTTGCCTAAATTGGACCTGGTACTGCTGCTTACTACAGGAGAGTTCTATTAATGCTGATTGGTAATTTGTAGAGGATATAACTACCTAAATACAAGAAATAAACATTTGGATAAGTTTTTCAGCGCACAACTTGCTAGTTAAAACAATGTTTTTGGCCTCACATTGATACAACATGCCACCCTGTTTCAAAAATAGATTTTGGAGTGATGGTGGTTAGAAATATAATGAGAGTGTGGAATGTGTACCATGGTGGTTAAATCTGAGTTAAGCATCACTGAGATGCGGTTTGTAATCTGGGGGTATATACTGATGATCTGGTACTATCATGCTGTGCTGCTTAAGTTCCAAAAACGTCAGATCTAGAATTAGCTCAAGTAATGCTGAAGAATTCATGAACTTTAATTACAGCTCCCTGATATTTACAAATGTACATTACAATCACCGGCATTTGCTATCTGGGGTGAGGCTAAGCAATTCGAATATTCAGCAGTATGCATCTATCAGCACATCATGGTGCAAGAGGACAGAGTTCAGTAAGATGGAGATTTATTAGATCGCATGTTATGATATGTTGGGAACATCACAAGCATATCCCTTAGGTACATCACACATCTGCTGTAAGACATAACACAACATCCCACATTTTTTCCAAAAAGTAGAATAAATCCAGATATGCATTGTTTAACATCGGTATGTATTTTCAATTTAAGCTCATCTTGATCTGATAATTGTATACCTATTTGGAGAATAATGTGCTTCCTCTGTTGTGATTGGCTGACAACCTGGTTGTCATTCAGCACCATTGCACAATCATTGCTTTGAGAACTTTGTACCTCATTCTCTGTGTGCGTGGTTGGCATACAATGTATTGGCTGGAGCGGCTTCAGTTCCTTTGCAATGAAGCACCATGATCAATAATGAGTTCAAATGGCGTGAGCTGAATATACATCTTAGAAACTCTTGCTGGTATCCAGGCATTTCTGACTGAGTTTCTGACTCACATGTTCTGTTCAGTGTGTAGTTGTCATAGATTTCTACCTTGTTACTGATGGTGTATCTGTTTCAACCTCCTCAGTCTTTGAAGGGGAAAGTAATGTGTGTGAGACTGACCATACAAAAAACTTGATCGTCTTCAAAATGTTGCTTTACAATTTGTCAGCTTTTCACTTTGTTGTCGTATTTGTGTGTTCATTTGGACCATGGTCCATATGGTCAGTGGTTTTATTTTCTACCATCTTGTTAGTCATTTGTGTTTTGTTCTGGGGTTTGGTTTGGCTTTTGAAACCCAATTTTCTGCGCAAACATGTCTTTTGTCCATTGATGTAACATAGTTTGCAGTTGTGAGAAAAACGTTGCACTAATTCTGTTTAGGTGTGATAAAGCACATCTATAACAGATTTTGCTAGTTTGGTGCACTTTGCTGAATGTACCAACAATATTGTCTGCAGCCAAAGCATGTAATTGATTTTGCATGACACAATGGCCTCATTTTGACATCCATCTTCCAGCAAATCACCAACGGCATGGCTCTTTTTCTTGCCCAGAAGATCTTTCTGGACAGTTTTCATCAGTGTAGAAATGATTAGCCACTTTGTCAGTTCTTCTTCAGAGAAATAACACGCAAGGCTTTTGTTGCAGCATCAGACAGCAAAGTTGTCAATGGACCCATGGGGTCTCTGTTTGTATCACCTGATTTAAACACTACTAACCAGGAAGTTGATTCATTCCTTGATCTGGACCTCTGGATCTTTATTGTTCTCAAAAAAAAAATCCTTATGAGTTTATTCTGTTAAGCCGCTCCTTGCTGATAAACTGTAGCAGATTTAAAACAGAGATGGGGAGAAACTATTTTTCTCAAAGAATCATAAATCTGTGTGATCACTGCTCTAGAATATGGCGGATACCATGACATTGAGTAAATCTGATGAAGAGATGGACAGATTTTCAATATATAGCAGCTTGAAGGAGAGCTGGCAGGAAAGTGGAGTTAAGGTTGAGATGAGATCAATCATGATGGTGTTAAATGGTGGGGCAGCTTCAAGGTGCTGAATTGCCTACTGCTGCCTTTAGCTTATATGGCCTTATATACCATATTGTCTCACTACAAAAAGAGCTGTTTCATTGCTATTGCAGTCTCAACAAAAATCTTATAGCTTTTATTTTGTAAAACAGTGCTTTCTTCCCCTAAAAACCTCTAAATAATGCTCTAAAAATATAATTCCTCTGATATTCAAATGTAGCCCCAATTTCTAAATGGGTTTTCTAATGCATCACCCATAAACTTGGACGGAATACATACAAAATAATTTTGTTGCCTGACGTGTGATCTTTCCCTTATCTCTTTTCTCTCACCTTTCTCTGTAAAGATATTTTTTGTCTGTCCACTTTTTGTTGATAGAAGTGCAGTTGGTATTATCTCAAACTTTGGTTTCTTGCACTTCCGAGCTCGATGTACATTGCCTTCCTGTAGTCTAGAAATGCCATCATTGAGTGAAGATAATAACAAACATGTCCATACAGGTGAAAGAGGATGTTACATTGTTAGAGATGCCACCTTCTGGATAAGATATTAAAATAAGGACCTGAGTTCTCTCTCAAGTGCCTTAGAAGTAATCCTGAGGAACTCCTACAATGATATGCTGGAGTTGTTGTGATTGCTTTCCAGTAATCACAGACGTATTCGTCTGTGCCAGGTATAACTTTAAACAATGAAGAGCTTTCTCCTGATTCCCACTGCCTTCCAGTTTACTAGAGCTTCTTGATGCCGCAGTTCATTAAATGCTGGCCTGATGTCAAGGGGCATCACTTTCATCTCATTTGTGGAACTCAATTTTTTTTCTATGTTCCAAATGAGTTCTGGAACTGAGCTGTCCTGCTGGAACCTGAAATCAGTGAGCAAATTATTGCTAAATAAGTGCCACTTGATAGAAATGTCAATGATGCCTTTCATCAATTTGAAGATAATTGAAAGTAGATGATGCAGTAAGATCGGGTCTGCACTCAAGTAAGTGGGCATTAACAAGGTTTATTGAACATAACTTTATGCAAGGGATGGCAAGATTGGACATTTTTAGAATGCTATAGAATGAGATCCGAGTGCCATGAGATCTGATAATACCATGAGACAGTTCCTTATACACATGCACAGAGGCTATTCTCAATGTAAAGAACTAGTTAAAGTTTTACTCCATAGAAAGGATACTAATTGGATGGATTGGATTTGCCTTTGACAGCTTGACAATGGGTGAGGGTGGTTCTGAAGCTCATCTTTTCAGAATAACAACTGGGATGGTGTCAAGAATCATTGCCCTTGCTGAATTCAGGGCCCTTAGCAATTTCCTGGCATCATGTGGAGTGAGTTCAAGTGACTGAATTGACTATCTTTGGGACCTCAGGAGAAGTTGAGATGAATATTTTCTGAGCACTTACGACTGAAGATGCTTGTGAAAAAAATAAATGCTCTGATATATCCTCATTTGCATTGAGATTGAGATGACTCAGGTGGCAACTAGACCACAAATTTTGCACATGCATTTTCGGAAACAAAATTAAGTAATTCATGTTGACTTTGAAGATGATAGTGATATTCATAGCTAAGATAAAGCAACAATACTCACTTGAGGTGATTCTGTGTAAACATACAATTAATTCTCACAGTTGCAACTGATCAAACCCCTGCTCCTTTGGTACTGCTAAATAACTGGCTAGTGCGATATATTTGTTTGTCCTTTCTCATTTTTCACAATGAGAATTGCGACAATAGTAATAATCCATACACAGCCATAGTCCCTACGGGCTAATATTTAGTTGTAGTAGTTTTGGATATACACTGGCATTTCATACTGATAATTATGCATGGATTTAGGCCTGCCAGATTGTTCTCAATAATGAATATTTGGCCTTACGATGGGAAGCATTGTGCTACAGTTAATTCAAGTGAGAAAGCATAGGTTTTGCAGCAATTTTATCTAAAATATAATCATTGCTAATAAAGCATTGGTAAAATGTTATTTTACACCATCAGTTCCCCAAAGGATGTCATTAGCTTTTGTTACAATGCAAAAACGTGAATAACACGTTAGTGATTTTTCAAATTGATACATTAGTGCCTTTTATTAAACTTAGTTTAATGGTTAATTACAAAATGCCATCAGTTGTGGATTTGGACATTGTTAAGGCAACATTATAGTAATTTTTCTTAAGCTGAAGTATATATTAACGACAACCACTAATATCCACTACAAACCCACTGACTTCCACAGCTACCTGGACTATACATCTTCACACCCCTCTTCCTGTAAAGACTTCATTCCCATTCTCTCAGTTCCTCCGTCTCCGTCGCATATGTTCAGATGAGGCCAACTTCGACATGGGAGCCTCTGAAATGTCCATCTTCTTCCTCAACCGAGGATTCCCCACCTCCGTTGTTGACAGGCCCCTCAACCAGGTCCGACCCATCTCCCGCACTTCCATCCTCACCTCTTCTCTTCCCTCCCGCAACAGCGATAGGGTTCCCCTTATCCTCACCTACCATCCCACCAGCATCCACATCCAGAAGACCAGCAGACACCATTTCCGCCACCTCCAGCGAGTTGCCACCACCAGGCACATATTCCCCTCCCCTCCCTTGTCCACCTTCCACAGGGACTGTTCCCTCTGGGACACTCTGATCCCCACATCCTTCACCCCGAACACCTCCCCACAGCTCTACGGCACCTTCCCCTGTAACCGGCGAAGGTGTAACACCTGCCCATTTACCTCTTCCCTCCCCACTATCCAAGCGCCAAAACATACCTTCCAGGTGAAGCAACACTTCACCTGCACTTCCCAGAATCTAGCCTACTGCATTCGCTGCTCACAGTGTGGTGTCCTCTACACTGGGGAAATGAAACATAGACTTGGCGACTGCTTCGCAGAGCATCTACGTTCTGCTCACAAAGAAGTCCCTGAACTACCTGTTGTCTGCCACTTCAACACACCACCCTGCTCCCTGGCCAACCTCTTTGTCTCTGGCTTGCTGCAGTGTTCCAGCGAAGCCCAGTGCAAGCTGGAGGAACACCTCATTTTCCACTTGGGGACCCTACAGCCGTCCAGACTCAATATTGAGTTCGATAATATTCGGGCCTAAGCTCTCCCATGTTCCAGCCCCCTACCCCACACATCAGGCCTTGTTACCACATAGCCTGCCATTACACACCCCCTGTTGTTAGTCACTAACAGTCCGCATTAACGACTACTCACCCTCCCAGCCTGATCATTAGCAATTCCTTTGTCTGTCTAGCTGCCTTTCTCTCTCTTTGGGCTCTATTCTATCGTTTACTCCCGACCCCATCCACATCCCTATTTTCTGCATATAAACTGACGTTTTCCCAGCCACCATCAGTTCTGAGGAAGGGTCACCGGAATCGAAACGTTAGCTCTGTTTTTCCTTTCACAGGTGCTGCCAGATCTGCTGAGCTTCTCCAGCAACTTTGTTTTTGTTCAAGAAGAAACAAAGCTTATGTGAAAGTAGAACAACTATTAAGCTCAGAGATAACAAGCATGGGGCTGGATGAACACAGCAGGCCAAGCAGCATCACAGGAGCAGGAAAACTCGACGTTTCGGGCCTAAACCCTTCATCAGAAATGATTTC
>JAHRHZ010000024.1:25983435-25997995 GCA_024137785.1 Ginglymostoma cirratum
TTTCTGATGAAGGGTTTAGGCCCGAAACGTCGAGTTTTCCTGCTCCTGTGATGCTGCTTGGCCTGCTGTGTTCATCCAGCCCCATGCTTGTTATCTCGGATTCTCCAGCATCTGCAGTACCTTTTATCTCTGATACAACTATTAAGCTCCTCTGCTTGAAGTGATTTTATCCTCTTTCAGGTTTCCATACAGCATACCTTCTTTCTGGGGTTACACCTCACTCTAGCCAACATGCATCAGCTCCTGGCAAAATTATTCAAATTTGGCAGAACTTTATCATTAAAAGCCTGAACTGATATTAAACTGCAGACACGTGGTCTTGTTTCACTTTAACTAGAATTCACTACTGCCAAAGTCAAATACTTAACTGGGAAGTGGAATTTAACCATAACAATTCCTACCAGCCTGTTAAAAAGATATTTTTCACCGTTTGCCTTCATTTTGTAG
Source organism: Ginglymostoma cirratum (assembly GCA_024137785.1). NCBI lineage: Eukaryota > Metazoa > Chordata > Chondrichthyes > Orectolobiformes > Ginglymostomatidae > Ginglymostoma > Ginglymostoma cirratum. The sequence continues at coordinate 25,983,883 of JAHRHZ010000024.1, forward strand.
CCATTTTCCGGTCTGAAATCAGCTTTGTGGATGCCACATAGAGTTAAGAAAAGGCTACAGCAAAATAATTCAAGAGAAAACAATGTGTAGAGCTGGATGAACGCAGCAGGCCAAGCAGCATCAGAGGAGCAGGAAGGCTGACGTTTTGGGCCTAGACCCTTCTTCAGATATGGGGGAGGGGAAGGGGGCTCTGAAATAAATAGGGAGAGAAGGGGAGGCGGATAGAAGATGGATAGAGGAGAAAGTAGGTGGAGAGGAGACAGACAGGTCAAAGAGGCGGGGATGGAGCCAGTAAAGGTGAGTGTAGGTGGGGAGGTAGGGAGGAGATAGGTCAGTCCAGGGAGGACGGATAGGTCAAGGGGGTGGGATGAGGCTAGTAAGTAGGAGATGGGGGTGGGGCTTGAGGTGGGAGGAGGGGATAGGTGGGAGGAAGGACAGGTTAGGGAGGCAGGCATGAGTTGGGCTGGTTTTGGGATGCGGTAGGGGAGGGGAGATTTTGAAGCTTGTGAAGTCCACATTGATACAATTGGGCTGCAGGGTTCCCAAGCGGAATATGAGTTGCTGTTCCTGCAACCTTCTGGTAGCATCGTTGTGGCACTGCAAGGGAGGCCCAGGATGGACTTGTCGTCTGAGGAATGGGAGGGGGAGGTGAAATGGTTCGCGACTGGGAGCTGCAGTTGTTTAGTGCGAACCGAGCATAGGTATTCTGCAAAGCGGTCCCCAAGCCTCCACTTGGTTTACCCGATGTAGAGGAGGCCACAACGGGAACAGCGGATGCAGTATACTACATTGGCAGATGTGCAGGTGAACATCTGCTTGATGTGGAAAGTCTGCTTGGGGCCTGGGATGGGGGTGAGGCGGGAGGTGTAGGGGCAGGTATAGCACTTCCTGCGATTGCAGGGAAAAGTGCCGGGTGTGGTGGGGCTGGAGGAGAGTGTGAAGTGTACAAGGGAGTCATGGAGAGAGTGGTCCCTTCGGAAAGCAGATAAGGGTGGGGAAGGAAAAATGTCTTTGGTGGTGGAGCCAGATTGCAGAACAAATCCTGGGCTGAAATCAGCCTTGATAGATTTTACATTATTTTTCTTTGGTTTTAGTGAGATGACCTTTCACTGAAATACAAGCATGCAATCTTGTAGATTTGGTTTCAGCAATGAAACAGAAGTTTACTATGCAAAAGAGATAGCAGGAACTGCAGATGTTGAAGTTAGAGATAACACAGTACAGAGCTGGAGGAACACAGCAGGCCAGGCAGCATCAGAGGACCAGGAAGTTGACATTTCAGGTTGGGACCCTTCTTCAGAAATGGCGAGGGGGAAGTGAGCTGTGAAATGAATAGAGAGATGAGGGGTGGGGCTGGGGAAGGTAAGTGCGATGGTGATAGGTGAGTGCAGGTAGTGGAGTTGTGGAGATTGGTCAGTGAGGTCGGAGGGGTGGATAAGTGGGACAGAAGATGGACAGTTTCAGTCAGGTCAAGGAGGCGGGGATCAGAAGGAGGCTTGGACATAGGATGAGGCCAGGGGTGGGGATATTTTAAGACTGGTGAATTCTACGTTTAGGCCATCGGGCTGTAGGCTCCCGAGGCGGAATATGAGGTATTGCTCCTCCAGTTTGCAGGTGGTGTCGCTGTGACACTGGAGGAGGCCCAGGATGGGTATGTCACCCAGGGAGTGGGAGGGGGAGTTAAAATGGTTGGCAGATGGAAGGTGTTGTCATTTGTTGTGCACAGAGTGCAGATGCTCTACGAAATGGTCTCCGACTCTTCGCTTGGTCTCACTGATGTAGAGAAGGCCACATCGGGAGCAATGGATACAGTAGACCAAGATGTGCAGGCGAACCCCTGTCTTATATGGAAGATTTGTTTTGTGCCCTCTGCCAGTGCTACACTGGCATTATCCCTGGCCTCTTCCTCCACTACATTGATGACTATATTGGCACTGCCTCGTGCTCCCATGAGGAGCTTGAACAGTTCATCAACTTTCCTAGCATCTTTCACCCCAACATCAAATTCACCTGGACCATCTCCGATACCTCCCTCTCCTTCCTGGACATCTCTGTCTCTATCTCTGGTGACTGCCTCAAAACTGACACCTATTTCAAGCCTACCAACTCCCACAGCTACCTAGACTACACCTCCTCTCACTTACCTTCCTGCAAGAATGTAATCCCTTACTCCCAATCCCTCCAACTCAGCCACATCTGCTCCCAAGATGGGGCGTTCCACTTACGCACATCCCAGATGTCGTCTTATTTCAAGGACCATTACTTCCCCCCTCTGGTGATTGAAAATGCCCTCAACTGCATATCTTGCATTTCCCACACTTCTGCCCTCACATCCCCTCCCCCCAACAAAAATAAATACAGAATCCCCTTTGTCATCAAATATCACCCCACCAACCTCCACATCCAACGTACCATTCTCTGCCACTTCCATGACCTACAAACTGAACCCCCAACCAAAGAGATATTTCCCTCCCCACCCCTATCTGCTTTCCATTGGGACCACATCTATCAGTGTCCAAGAGATCTTCTTCCCACAGTGTTTTAAAAGAAATTACCATGGCTACAGAAATACTTGTGTGTTATTCATTAAAGCACTTCAGGCATACAGAAAGTCCATATACTACAAATGCAAATTCAAAACTAAATTTTATATATATGTAGGTAGTTTGCATCACATAACACACAAAATTATGTTTGCTGGATCTCAATATTCTCAAGCAAGACAAATGCTATTAAAATTAAAAATTAAAAATTGCAGCTGGTTTTATTGTCAAAATCAATCTGTGGCATTACATGCTTATTTTTCAGTTAGAGAACATCTTGTGAAACAAAAAAAAACTGAATATGATATATCTAGTCAGATTTCAGTTTGCGAGCTTTTCCAGCAATAACATCGGTTGGCTGTCATATCATAAGCAATAAAGGTCTCCACAGACTGAACACATCAGGTCTGTTTGATGACCATTTTAAGAATCTGCAAAACATATGGCTAACACTTGAAGGTCAATTATAAGTGAAGCTCAACCTCAGAACACGCCATGTGATATTCATCTCTTTTAGGTAACTGTTGAAGAAACAATTGACCGATTCAAAAGTAGGTGCAGATGCAAGTAATGTGTTTGAACCTTGATAGCAACAGAGCCCGCCAACAGAATAATCCAGCAGATGATAACAATTACATTGCCGATGGTGGTGCCAGGAGTGTTAGGGTCCTTGAACCTAAATGTTCCAGGCTGGACTCATTCTTCTCTCTCTCTCTCTCTCCTTTTCTGTCTTTTTCTTTCCTTTCATCTTCTGACATTGTGGTGATATGTACTCATGTGAGTGCATGTGACAATCAGTCATCATAGAGTTATGATAGAAACCCTACAGTGTGGAAACAGGCTCTTAGGCTCAACAAGTCCACACTGACCCTCAGAACATCCCACCCACATCCATCCCCCTATAACCCACCGAATCTACACCTGCCTGAACACCATGGGGTAATTTAGCATGGCCAATCCACCGAGCCTGCACATCTTTGGATTGTGTGAGGAAACCAGAGCACCTGGAGGAAACCCACACAGACACAGGGAGAACATGTAAAGTCCACACAGACAGATGCTCAAGGGTGGAATCAAACCTAGGTTCCTGGAGCTGTAAGGTAGCAGGGCTAACCATTGAGCCACCGTGCTGCCCCTGAGTTCCAACATGTACCCCCATGAAAACATTCCAAAAAGAACTCTTGGACCAACTCAAAATTACACCATGGAAGTGTTACTACAAAGGCAATGCAAGTACAAAATGATATTAATGGATAAACAGAATCCATAAACTATCACCATCAAGACAATAGCCAATTAAGCCTGTAAAACTGTATAGGTGGTTCATTTTATCCATGCACAAAAAAAAGTTCAGATTTTAGCACTGTATGCAAGACACATAGCACCAGAGAACATTGGAAGTGCTAATGCAGAATGCAAAGACCAGAGTAAGTACTTCAATGTCATGAAAATCTACATCCAAAAGGCAGACAAGTACAGTATTCTTATGAAATAAAGAGTATGTCTCAAGCAGCGTCATGACAAAACTCCATGAAATATCTAGCCAATATATATGGTGAGAAGATAAGAATGACCAGACAATTGGTACACAAAGTCAGCTGAAATTTAGCACGGTGAACATCAAAGAATATTTTGTTACAGTCATATCAAAACAAACCTTGGCCACCAGATTATATGGCTTTTATTCTCAGAGTGTGATGAAATTCTGTGAAAATCTTTACTGCCCATGGCTGTAGAGGCTGGGTCATTAAGTATGTTCAATGCTGACATAGATTTTTAATCAGGAGGGGAATACAGAGTTGCGGGGAAAAGCAGGGAAGTGTGGTTGAAGATGATCAGATCAGCAATGATCTCATTGAACGGTGGAACAGACTCAATGGACTGAATTGCTTTCTTACGCGCTTATGTTTTATTCTCATATGGTCAGAGGCAACCATAGCCTCTATGTAAAACTGGATTCTAGAGCAGGTACACATTCTTCACACTGAAATGTCTGTGAAGTGGTAAGTGATAATTCCACCGATCACCGCTAAACTAACTCTGTGCAATGACTTTCAGATTACATTCTTGAGATCCAGGATACTTAAATATGACTTCTAAACTGTACTCTGGCTATGTTCATTGTTTTACAATGTAGTCATCGTAGGTGCAGTGATCATCAGGCAGTAATTTCAGTGTGTGAGAATCCCACCTTATTCATCATCCAGCTAATGAAGAGAACAACGGATCACAAAAAAAACCCATCAGAAACCCTGTGTTTACACTGGGAGAAGAACACCTAACTCTGCAAGGCATCAACTAACAGGCTATATGATACTGCTTGAACCAAATATACATATATTACCCTTGCCTGAGACAGAGGAGTATGAAAAGTGAAAATGACCGACATGCAGACAACAAATTACCCCACCTGAATAGTGAACAGAAAGTTTGGGTTTCACTCCAGTTGATGCTACCTGAAATCCAGCAGACATCAGCATCATATTAACAAAACCTAGATTGTATCAAGTGCAAATACAACATGGCACAATAGCACAATGAAACAAATGTTAATTAACAATGATACCATAATCAGTAATATTGAGTGGCCTATTGTGAACAGAGCATGGTTCAAGATGCAACACAAAAACATTGCCCTTATCAGCGTTCTGAGAAACATACAACAGTCTCCAGTAAAGATAACCAGAAGTAAAGCTGGACAGGTGACAAATTGAAATACAGTTCAGATACTTCTACATTTATTGCTCTGTATGAAAGTGCATTCAACTGTTAATTTCTTCAACTGGTGTGCAAATAGTTTGATTCCTTAAGGATAAATCTTTTGTTTCGAAAAATTGGGCATAGTCATATGATGTGCATATACCTTTAAGGGATGCTGTCAATCATCATCAACCTGAACAGGATATGATGTATTAATCCCATGATTTGAAGGTAGTCTGAAGTAACAGTGATAACAGCAATAGATAATTCAAAGTCAACGTTATCTTCTGTATCTTAGCTTCTAAAAAAGAACCCAAAATCCTTGTTTGTGATTGGTACATATACTTGGAAGAAAAATAAGTAACAAACAGCAGTGTCCTCTCCCAAGCCAATTTATCTAGTACTGAAGTACCATTTTTTTGTTTAATTCATTCACGTCAATTGCCAGCTAGATCAGCATATATTACCCATCCCTAATTGTCCAGAGGGCAGTTAAGAGTCAGCCGCATTTGCTGTGGGTCTGGAGTCACATGTCGGCCAGATCAGGTAAAGATGGCAGTTTCTTTCGCGAAAGGACATTAATGATCCAGATGGGCTTTTTTGACAATTGACAATGGATTTATGGTCATTATTAGACTCTTAATTCTAGATTTTTATTGAAGTCAAATTCCACCATCTGCTGTGGCATGATTAAAACCCAAGTCCCCAGAACAGTCCTCTCATAATGCTGGGATAACGTAGTGTGGAGCTGGAGGAACACAGCAGGCCAGGCAGCATCAGAGGAGCAGGAAAGCTGATGTTTTGAGTCAGGACCCTTCTTCAGAAAAAAATTGGGATTTAAAAGTCTGCATATAGTGATACTAATAAAACTACTAGGTCAATGCCTCCTCTTAAATGACTCAACGAATTAATGGCTAATGACTCACAACCATCTCCATTAGGTGGAACATATTGTTCATATGCCTGACTCTTGATTCCTGAACTCCTCTACCAGGAGTGTGACCTGGGCAGGAGATGCATAAACAAGAGTGGAAGCACTTTAGACATGTCCCCTAAGCAACCTTGGAGAGGATAACTATCTCTGTCCATTAGAAAGGAAGCAAACAAATTGATAGACAGTTTTGAAAATGCACAGAGATAAAATTGAGGCTTTGGAGGGACCTCCAAGAAACCCATCAAAACAACACTCAAGCGCCACTGCCCTGCCTGTGGCAACATCAGTGCATCATGTCTCTGCGTCACCTGCTATTTCAGAAGTCATTGAACTGGAGTGGAATCAAGACACCCTCAGTCCACAGAAGCTAAGAAGAAGAAGACTGTATAAAAGCTATTCACTCAATAATGCAAATTTTCTTACTTTTCTGAAATGGGAAGTTGGGATTTAAAAGTCTGCATGGTCTCTCAGAGTACAAAATTTTTCAAAGTTCAGATGACTAATTGAATACCTCAGAAACACCAACTTATAAATGGAACTGCTACTCATCCAGTATGGTTGCATAACAATGATTTCAAACTAATGAACTGCACAAGACTTCTGTTATGAAATTTTATTCAGTGGCTGATCATGTTGTTAACTCAAGATATGGTTTGTTAATTAATAACATTCAAACCAAAGAATTGAATGGTTCTATAGTGCTACTTTATCAAAGAATGTTGGTTAATGTTACATTTCTCTGCTTTTTATACAGGAATTCTAGATATCAGTCTAACATTACAGTCATTATTATTTAATTATACCTAGTTATTTGTCACCTAGTTACTAGCACAAAATCCAGACTGGCGCACCAAAGCTTTGCAAGGGGAGTGCCACATTGTCATAGGTATAAGAGATAACAATGTGTAGAGCTGGATGAACACAGCAGGCCAAACAGCATCAGAGGAGCAGGAAAGCTGACGTTTTGGGCCTAGACCCTTTTTCAGAAATCCTGTCATAAGTATCATCTTTTGCATGACATTGGGCTCAAACCCTGCCTGCCTTCCCAGGTTGCCATAGTAAAGTTCCCATGAAACTATTTTGAAGAAGCATAGGGGAATTATCTCTTGTGCCATGTTCAAGATTTAACCTTCAACTAGTATCACACAGATTATACCGTCATTCTCACATTGTAGTCTGTGGGGGCTTGCTTTCTGAAAATTTGCTACTATATTTCCTACATTGTAACAAGAATGACTTCAAAAGTACTTCTTTTGTTATGACATTCTTTATAAAATCCCATGAAAAGACGGAAGTCAGCTTTTCTTTCTCTCTTTCTCTCTTCATCTAATGATCTCAACTGGGCATTGCAATGCTTTTTGAAACATTAACTTAGTTTTTACCTCAGAGTTCTTCTATATTTTCAAAATTGAGTCCTACAATTGGGGTAAGTGGCAATGTGTAACTCGAAACACAAACAGATCAGCCATGATCTTATTGAAAGGTGGAGCAAGCTTATGGGCCAACTAGCCAGTTTCCACTCATTGTTCATAAATATGATCGTAGAATCCTATGTGAACTTAATGACCATCAAATCTGAGATTCAAACCTTCCATTCATCTTAACAAATTTTCCTGTGTGAGTTCTTGTGGTGGGGGTGTAGATTGCTCTCAAACTATTGATCAATATGCTTATTTTCATGTAATAGCATCCAGATCCTATTTTGCTAAAATGGTCATTGTGTGTTACCTTGGATACTATGATGAAAACAGCCTGTATTTTCTAAAGCTTTCATTTTTGATTTATTCACAGCAGAATATAGTAATTACTCAGAACCAAAAACTAGAATAGAACTTCAAGCCCTAATAAAGAATGTGATGGACTGTACAAGTCTGAAGAGGCGAAGAATGACCTACTATTATAGATTCAGATGCAAACACTGTTTTCTTAATCAAGAAGCATATTGCAGTTAGGCGAGATAAATAGGTCTGCGTTTTCCTGAATTATAAGGTATCCCACCCACTGTTTCAGCTGAGTTTTACAAAAGCCATCATATGCATTGATATATCAGATCCTGCCTACCTTGATCAAGGATCAGACCTTCTTTTGGGTTGAGTATCAGAATTCCCACGCCTTTCCCCACCTCCATCCCGCACCCCTGAGAGTGAGATCGGATTATCATTTGGATTATCTGTCAACCAGGTTATATTCTGACAACACACAGTTCATAGGGAGGCAATGGCCTAGCGGTATTATCGCTGGATTGTTAATCCAGAGACCCAGATAACATTCTGGGAACCCAGGATTGAATCCTGCCATGGCAGATGGTGGAATTTGAATTCAATCAATATCTGGAATTAAGAGTCTAATGATGACCACAAATCCATTGTCAATTGTCAGGGGAAAAACCCATCTGGTTCACTAATGTCCTTTAGGGAAGGAGACTGCCATCCTTACCTGGTCTAGCCTACATGTGACTCCAGAGCCCACACCAATGTGGTTGACTCTGAACTGCCCTCTGGGTAATTAGGGATAGGCAATAAATGCTGCCTCACCAGCGACACCCTCATCCTGTGAATGACTAAAGGAATAAAATGTAATTGAGGATCTATCAGTTATCTCTGTGTCACAAATGGCTTTGCAATTTTTGAAAGGATGAAACAAAAGCATAACACAACAGCAAGGAAATGTGATTCAGAGACGGTAGGAACTGCCGATGCTGGAGAATCTGAGGAAGGGTCCAGACCCGAAACGTCAGCTTTCCTTCTCCTCTGATGCTGCTTGGCCTGCTGTGTTCATCCAGCTCTACACCTTGTTATCTCTAGCAAGGAAATGTGGCCTTGTTTTCAATAAAAATGTGAAATAAACATAAACTAAATCAATTTCTATGGCTAAATTTATTTGTCAACTGGTATTAGATCTCTCCATACCAAAACAGAGGATGTTCAGAAGACAACTACACCACAAGACAAAGACGAGTTATAAAAGTGTTACAGAGATACGAGGAACTGCCGATGCTGGAGAATCTGAGATAACAGATTTCTGAAGAAGGGTCTTGACCCAAAATGTCAGCTTTCCTGCTCCTCTGATACTGCTTGGCCTGCTGTGTTCATCCAGCTCTACACTTTGTTATCTGAGTTATAAAAGTGCCCATTTTTAAAAAAAAAACACTACTCTTGTGTTCCAAATTTTGTAACCAAACTTTGTGACTTCCTGTTTGTGGTTTTCTTTGCAAAGACACATATACATATATCAGGGAGATCACTAACACATTACCAATCTATTAAAAATCAAAAGGAACCTGCTTGCTCAGGGACCCTTTGGATGCATTGAGGCTGCCCACTGACGCTAATCTTTTTGGGCTGTTTCAACTGGATTTGCCAAGAATGCAATCTTAAAGACAAAGAAAACATAATTCTACAAGCTTTCTGTCAATTCATGAAGATGACCATACTTATATAGGTCACATTGTGGCAGAAAAAAAGAGATTGCGTGTGAATCCCTATGCTGGCCCAGCATTAATAAGGAAATCAATCAACTAATCAAGTTATGTTAAGCATGTCAATTACATTAATCTCAAAGTCATGAGAACCTTTCCTTCCACCCAAGATGCTTTCCAAGTCATGGTGCAAGACTGTGACTGATATTTTCCATGTTCACAGATATGATTACATTCTAACAGCTGACTATTTCACCAAATCCTCTTTTGTTGAACCAAATCAAAGAAGCCACTGGTGTAATAGTTGTTGACATATGAGGTTGTGCAAAGATACTATGTCATTGTGTCCAGCCAAGTCATATGAAGTTTTAATGAGCTTTGGTTAAGCTCTGCAAAGAGCTAGATAACATATCCAGACTGTAGATCATCAACCATGTATCATACAGGATAGTGTTCAGGATTCTGAAGATATTATACCAGACAATAACCAATTACTGTGGCCAATAATGCACATCCATCCACAACGCAAAGTGGAGCACCACTGAGTGAAACTACACCAGCAAGTTGTGATAACTATGTAAAGGCTAAACCTGGTCAAGTTGTATATCCACCAAGAATTTGTCGGAATGTAAAGACATGATATGCATCCTTGTGCTTTCCATTCCACAGCTCTTGAAATGACAGGCAATGTTCAGTCAACCGAAACTAATACTTTAATAATATCTACAGGGGATGTGCATAAGGAACTGTTGCATGACAATTAGATCACATATGACTGAGACCAGGAAGCACCAGCAAAGCCCTGCTCTACTTTATTTCTGAACATATTCTGTACAATAGTTTATTGTCAATAAATTTTAAAGTTGATACAAGTGCTCTAGTCAGTCCTCGTACGTCTCTGAGAGGCTCTGACCAATGTTTCTACAAGTGAGACATCCGTTTCCCCCATTATGTATCATATTGCACTGATAGTTATGCAAGGCCAGTCTGAAGCTTGTAGGTACCTTTGTTCTTGATTGTTTCTCCTTATCACTCTATTGTCTCTGTACAGAGGATAAGTAAATAAAATCAATAAGTTGAAATTCATGAAGTATGAAAATAAAAACCAAAGTTGTTATAAGCACTCATATTCAAGCAACTTCCATTGAAAATCAGCCAGAGAAATACAAAAGCAAAAGGTACATTTGTGTAGCACCATTCACAATGTCAGGATGTCTCAAAGTGCTTTCCAGCCAATTAATTACTTTCAAATTCAATTCATTGTTGTAATGGATGAAATGTAACCAATTTGCAGAGTTACCAGAGGCAACTGTGTGATAATGCGTGGATAATCTTCTTTAAAAGTTAGACCAGTTGCAGGAGACTGAGAGAACTCCTTCTCCCCTCCACAAACCCACACCCTACCTCTAGATTTCAAGCTGGTGACAGAGGATCTTTACTTGAGAGGGAGGATCATTTAATGTTACACACGAAAGACAGCATTTCTAATCCTGCAACAATCTCATAGAACTGTACCAGAATCTAAACCTAAATTAGACTAAAATCTCTGGGGTTGTATTTGAATGTACAAGTTTATTGCTCATGGGCAAGACTGCTACCATTGACCCTGAAATGCTAACTCTTTTTCTCCCTCCAGTATCGTTGTCTGTCCTTGAGTGTTTTCAACATTTTCTGTTTTTACTTATCTAATTTGCAGATTTTACTTTTTTTTTGCCTTTCCTTTTAGAAAGGACACTGAAGGATCAGCTCTTGAGTTTGACTTTGTTATGACCAGGTCAGGAGAGGTGAATTGTCTTCCTGCTTAAATTGATCATGAAGATATCTGCTCCACCTGATTTCTAGTTCTCCTCTTTTATCTTTAGTCACCTCCCCTTCCTCTTTCCTGCCTTCTTTTATACCTATTTGACTAATTGTGGTGGGATTAATTCTTTTGGGATCTGACCTGATCCTTTCTTTCACAGCAGACTGGAGTTTAGTCCTGTTTAATTTGATTAAATCGTGAGTGACTCTAACCATTTTAGCTGCCTGTGTAAGCCTTCTGAAACCATCTCTGCTTCTGGACACTCTGCCACCTTCTTGTTTTACACAGACTTTCTAGCTTCCCTGGAATGTCCTTTCCTTTTCAAGGGGTGGACTTTTATTGCCAGCAAACTCATTCTACATTATAATGTCTAACCTTGACAATGACAAACTTGGAATGACCCACTGTTTACCAAATCTATTACAAGTTCACCCACTCGGTAAACTTTAACCAAAAGGCTATTTTTACACTCAGTCCAGAAGCCCTTTTATTAGTGCGCAGTGTGGTACTTTTGAAGATAACAACTGGTGGCAACTTGTGGCATTTATTATCTCTATCAGTCTATAGTACAGTATAAGGGTTGTTTGAGGTAGCTCACTGACATCAATGCTCCTTAGTCTTTGTCTAGACTTGAGCCTAAAATAGTGATTATTGGTAGAGGATGTACACAATCTATATACTATCAATAGAAAAGGCAAAATTCTTAGATAACAGTAAGGTTTACTGCATGACAGCAATAAGTAAATCTATAGTTGACCAGACGTAATTACTAGGATAAAAACCGAAAGCACTGCAGGTGCTGAAAATCAGAAACGAAAACAGAAGTTGCTGGAAAAGCTCAGCAGGTCTGGTAGCATCTGTGAAGAGAAATCAGAGTTAATGTTTCAGGTCTGGTGATCCTTTCTGAGAACTGATCAAAACTAGGAAAATGTCAGTTTATATGCAGAAGATAAGGTGGGGTGAAGGGGTAAGGAGTAAATGAAGGGTGGGGATAGCCCAAAGAGAGAGAAGACAGTTGGACAGACAAAGTAATGGATAATGACCTGGCTGGGAGAGTGAATAGCTGTAGGTGGAGACTATACATCCTTGCACTTTGCTTCCTATAAAGACTCCACTCCACGCTCCTAGTTCCTCTGTTTCCAGCGCACATGTTCCAGTGAGACCAACTTCAATGAGGAAACCTCTGAAATGTCTACTTTCTTCCTCAACTGAGGATTCCCCAGCACCGTTGTTGACAGATCTGACCTTTCTCCCACACTTCTACCCTCACTTCCTCTCTTCCCTCCCGCAATAGCAATAGTGTTCCCCTCGTCATTACCTACCATCCCACCACCATCCACAAACAGAAGATCAGCAGCTGCCATTTCCACCACCTCCAGTGAGATGCCACCACCAGACACATAGTCCCCTCCTTTTTCTTGTCCACCTTCTGCAGGGACCATTTCCTCCAGGACACCCTGGTCCACTCTTCCTTTTAAGAGTTGGGTGTTCCTCCCAACACCCTCCCACAGTCCCATGTCACTTTCTCCTGCAACCATTTACCTCATTCCTCCCCAGTAGCCAAGGTCCCAAACATACCTTCCAGGTGAAGCAGCACTTCATCTGCACTTTGCACAGTTTAGTCTACCGCATTTGCTGCTCACAATGTAGCCCCACATTGGGGAAATGGAGCATAGACTGGGTGACCGCTTCGCAGAACATCTATGTTCTGTCTGCAAAAAAGACCCTGAGCTTCCAGTTGCCTGCCATTTTAACCCTCCACCATGTTCTCTGGCCAATATCTCTGTCTCAGAAATGCAGCAGTGTTCTAGCAAAGCTCAGCTCTAGCCAGAAGAATAACACCTCATTTTCTGCTTGGGGACCCTGCAGCCCTCTAGACTCAATATCGAGTTCAGTAATTTTAGGGCCTAAACTCTCCCATGTCCTAGCCCCCTACCCCACACACCAGGCCTTGTTATCACACAGTCTGCCATTACACACTACCTATTGTTAGTCACTAACAGTCTCTATTAATAGCTATTCACTCTCCTAGCCAGATTGTTATCCACTCCTTGTCTGTCCAACTGTCTTCTCTCTTTGGGCTCTATCCTCAACTATCATTTACTCCTTTCCTCCTCACCCCCCCAACTCTTTCTTCTGCATTTAAACTGACATTTTCCTAGCTGCTATCAGTTCTGAGGAAGGGTCACTGGACCTGAAATGTCAACTTTTATTTGTCTTCACGGATGCTGCCAGACCTGCTGAGCTTTTCTAGCAACTTCTGTCTTTGTTCATAACTACTGGGATCTTAAGGATCTGGTACAGATGCATCTGTTCCCTTTGTAAGTTAGAGTAGAACTCCCTGTCCCCATCCACAGACTGTGTTCAACGTCACTAGAATGCATGGAGCCAAAATAACATGAATATTGAACTCTTCAGAATCATTTCCATTTGTAATAGACTGGAATTTAGTTTGTTTTGTGATGAAAAGTCCTTCATTTTTCCACAATTTCAGAATTTGTGAGCATGCAATGTCTCAGAGAATGTTGTTTTATCTCACTGCATATTTAAAACAGTCATTTATTGATTCAGAGATAAAAGGTACTGCAGATGCTGGAGAATCCGAGATAACAAGCATGGGGCTGGATGAACACAGCAGGTCAAGCAGCATCATAGGAGCAGGAAAACTTAACGTTTCGGGCCTAAACCCTTCATCAGAAATCAGATTTCTGATGAAG
>JAHRHZ010000024.1:25998395-26090117 GCA_024137785.1 Ginglymostoma cirratum
TTCTGATGAAGGGTTTAGGCCCGAAACGTCAAGTTTTCCTGCTCCTATGATGCTGCTTGACCTGCTGTGTTCATCCAGCCCCATGCTTGCCATTTATTGATTCATCTGTGGGGTGTGGGTGGCATGGCTAGGCCGGTATTTATTGCCTGTCCCTAGTTACCCTTGAGAAGATCCTGGTGATCTGACTTCTTGAACCACTGCAGTCCACCTGCCACAATGACATTAAGGAGGGACTTCCAGGATTTTGATGCAGCAAAAGTGAAGGAACGGCTTCCATATTTCTGAGTCAGGATAGTGAGTGGCTTGAAGGGGAACTTGAAGATGGTGGTGTTCCCAGATGTCTGCTGCCCTTGTCCTTCTAGATGGAAGTGGTCGTGGGTTTGGAAAGTGCTGTCTGAAGATCTTTGGTGAATTTCTGCAGTGCATCATGTAGATAATAACACTGCCACTACTGAGCATTGGTGGTAGAGGGAGTGAATGCTTGTGGATGTAGTGCCAATTAAGTGGGCTGCTTTGTCCTGGATGGTGTCAAGCTTCTTGAGTGTTGTTGCAGCTGCACTCATCCAGGAAAGGATACATCCCGTGTATCTGCTGCCTTGTCATTTCAGTTGGAAGTAGACATGGGTTTGGAAGGTGATGTCTCAGGATCGTTGGTGAATTTCTGTCTAAGCAGACATCTTTAACATCTTTAACTCCAATCTTTTAGATTAAATTTCTATGGGATGTTTGAAACAACAATTTTTAATTGTATGGCCTGGTTTGCTACCCTGAAAGTAGTTTGGAAAATTTGCAACCTGTCTCCCAAGTGCATCCTTTCTTTTATTAGTCAGGCCAGTTCTGCTTTCTTTGCCTGGCTTTCCATTTTCTCTCCAGCACCTCTCACTGGCATTTGCTACTCCATTATCTCTCTCTGGTTGATAAAAGTTTCAGACCCCAGTCCAACTGAGTATATAGGACTGTTTGTGTTAACTCATAGCTGTCACCCAGAATGGTGACCACTTCGGGACTTGAGACCTTCTGCTCCAGGTGCAAATTAATATAAGAGGTGAGAGGCTTTTTTTATGTCGGGTCTGATGGGCTTTTTCAATGTATTTCAATAAAATGTTAATTTCAGTTCAGACAATTTTGTTCATTCCACATTGTTTGCATGATACTTGGCTAATCTGCAAGTTGAACTGATTATAGTGGCCATTTGAAGGCAGTGTTTTGTCCTTTTGTCTAAACAATTTTAATCCTTGGAAGACCCAGTTATTAAAATCAGATGATAGATTTCAAAATTCGAAGTCTGTATTTCATCAGTATCAAGGCAATCTACTCACTGGCAACTTGATCCACTGGCCACCAATGAAAATATTGAGCATGTACGGTAGGGTTGTTGTGGTGTATTGTTTGTGTTCTTACCTGTAGATTAAGGATCCTGGGTTCAAATCCCATTCTACTCCTGAAGTGTTTTATAACAGCTCTGAATAGAAAATGTCTACAATATGCATGCTGGCCATAACTGTTATGTCCGTAGTAAATGGAGAATTATAAGTATTGTGTTTATGATTCCCTAATAATCTTGTGTCTGTTAGTGATCAGAATTTTGAGTAAAGATAATCAGATCTGCTACTGGTGCCATTGATGGTCAAAATAATTTCACTTAGAACATATTAGGTTTTTCCTTGTTTTGCTGCTCTGCTTTCCCAACCGCTATAACTTGGTAAAGACACATGGTGCATCAATAGGTTAAACATCAAGACAATCTCATGGGGAAAGTGGTGATAATTGTCTTAAGCATTGGATTATCCCAACAGACACAATACCAGAACAAATCAATGTGCAGTAATGTTTTGCTGCAGTCTTAAGTATTAAAGACCTGAATTGTTTTTACTTACTAGTGTGACAGTCAGAGTTTTCATAATCTTTATGCTTCAAGTGACTTGAACTTCAAATGAAAAACAGAGGAACAGTTGAATTCATTTCACAACTTTTGTATAATCACCTAAGCATGCTTAATCATTGTATTGCTGGATGCCGCACCAATTCCCTTGCTTCTAACTTCCCAAATCCCCACTCTTCCCATGACCCTTGGGCCCTGAGGAACTCTATTGGTCACATTACCTACTTGTCCCATAATTTCAGGTAAAGTCTTCCCTTCCCTGTGTGCAGTACAGCAGTTAAGTGGTGCCTTGGACAGAAACAAAACTGAGAAGTGAAAGACTTTTTGAGGAAGAATGTTGATGGATGAAATCTTGTAATCTATGACATCACCAGGGTTAAAGACAGCAGCTCAACCTACTCGCTGACATTCTGCATGTTTAAACTCATTTGCACTTGTCAGTCAAAACTGTCCCTATTTGGGAGGCAGTGGTGGAGTAGTCGTATTCCTGGACCAGTAATCCAGCACTCCAGGCAAATGTTCGATGGTCATGAATTTGAATTTCTTCATGGCACACAATGAAATTTATTAAAAAATCTAGTCTAATGATGATCATATCACTATAGTTGATGTTATAAAAACCCATTTGAGTCACTAATGTCCTTTTGGAACGGAAATTGATCACCGCTATCTAGTTTAGCCTACATGTGCCTCCAAGGCTTGGGAAGAGGGCTGACTCTAAATTGCTGTTGCAATTTGTTATGTTAGCCATTAGGTAGCTGAGTAATAAATGATGACCTAACCACTAACCTCCATATTTGATGATCTAGGTAAGAAAGGAAGTTAAGTATTATTCTACACAAAGTGTGTGATTTTCTGCCAAAATGGGATCAAAGTGCATGAATGTTTCATACTAACTTTAGATAGAGTAGTAAAGACTCTGCATCTCACAAGAAGTCAGATGTTCTGCAGCTAAAAGAAACATATGGTGCCTAAGTTTGCTCTAAAGTTGTGGAGGTACGTTTTAGTGTACAGACAGTCACACTCCTGTCTTTTTTTAGAGGAAATCTGATTTTCCTTTGTAACCCTGAGCTCACACGATTTTTGTCAATCATTTTTGTTGGATGGGAATACCTATAGCTTGCCCACTCTTGTTGATGAGAGTTTCAAATAGGGACAAAAATTATATTTCCTCCCAACCAATATTGTTCTTGGCCCAGAGGGGTTTTGGAAGCCCATAAACAGCATAACAAGCTGGAGAATTTAAGAAGAAGATGGAAAGCCTTTTGAGGAGTCAGGAACGTTCTGAAAGCCTACTGTAAAGTGCTTTCATAATTTCAAGTGTCACTATTAGGTGCTGTGGGAAATGTTTCTAAAAAGCGCTCTTATTATTGTCATCATTCCTATAGACTATTTTAATAAAGAAAACTCTTTCTGAAGGCAGAAAAATAGTCTCCACCTTCTCTAATGCATTGATTGACAGAGATTTCATTCCGAAATGGAAATGGGTCGCTGATTTTTCTCTTGAATTGTGACACTGTAAATGGAATAGCAAAGTCAGCAGTTTTATTGCCTGGATGTTCTGCGCTAGTTCAGCCAGATTATTATAGGGAATGATGTTATGGTTAATATTTGTGATCTTCAACGTATTCCATTGTAATTCTCACATTCTGGGGCCAACTACTGATGATAGGTGAAACAACTGATGAAGTAGAATAGCTTCTCAATTTTATGAACCATGAAAGTGTTATACTAGGGCTTTTCATCCAATACTGAATTTAGATGTTGTACATTCACACTGCTTCACTGGTCTGATCTAATCAGCCTCTTTTTATAATGTTATTATTTTTCAGTCACATTGGACGCAGTCTCTATAACCTTCTCCATTAATAATTGTTCAATTTTCATGTCTTTGGAATCAGGGACATAAATTTTAGTTTGTGGTTATACATGAATGGCATACTTAATTGTAGTGGCATGGCTGACCCAAACTTAAGGAAAACGAACAACGTACTTTGGTTAGTCGCGAGATGTAAAATCAGTGGCACAAGGCATAATGGTTCAGTATATTTTTGACTTCTGACCATGAATGTAGTTAATCCTAGCAAGATTTAAGTAGTTCCAATTGCTTTTTGTTTGAACAACCTCAAGAGATTTGGCAATTGATTTTTACAAAATGGATCTGTGAAGGCCTTTTTGGGAACAATAAGATAATAAGCTATTCTGTCACTTTTCAAAAAAACATTTTTTAAACATTGCTTCAAGTTGCTTCTCTCTACCCTATCATGCATTTTCCCATATGTTGAACTATCCTTCCAAACTTATTTACTGACTTATAATTCCCAACATTCTAATAAATTTGCTGTGCTGCTTCAATGTCCAAACAGTGGGAAGATTCACTTTAACCATTTAATATTCCAAATAGACTTTTAACCATTGATTACATCAGCTGAGGCTTCCTAACTACTGGAACAATTCTGAGACTTATTCCTGTTTTTTGCATTTGCGGGATACGAGCGCCAATGGTTGGGCCAGCACTTTTTGCCCATATCTGGTTGCCCTTTAGAGAGTGGTGCTGATTTACCTTCTCAAATCACTGCAGTTGATTTAGCATAGGTATCCCCACCAGGCTGTTAGAGAGGCATGTCTAGAATTCTCTCCCAGCAACACTGAAGTGACAGTGTTATAGGTCCAAGTATTACTGTTCTTTTTTTAATGGTTTTTCCCATGGGAAAGGATTCTTACCAAAGACTATCTTATTTGAATAAGTTGTTTTGGAGTATTTGTGCCTATTTCAAATAACATGGCACCATACCATTTTAGTGATAGTAGGAACTGCGGATGCTGGAGAATCTGAGATAACAAGGTGTAGAGCTGGATGAGCACAGCTGGCCAAGCAGCATCAGAGGAACAGGAAGGCTGACATTTGGGACCTGGTTTGTGTACTCAACACTGTCAATCATTTCAAAAAAGAGGAACAAAAAAAAACTCTTTTTCAACATCTGTAGTTTGCTGGCAGAAATAGCTGTATAAGGTAATACTTCTGAAAGAATTAATGCTGAAGACTGAATTAAGATCCACCCAATCAGCTGATGTTACATTGATTTGGCCTTAGTATCTCTTCATAGTCTTAGTAACTATGTCAAAGAAACTGATGTAACATATATCTAATTATTGTCACGTAATAAACTTCATCTTATGAAGACAAGACCCTCTGCTGTTAAAACTCTGGGGTGGTTTTATTGCTATCACTTTAAACCTAAAGTCTTTTAGAACAAGTCAAGGAAATAGGAATGCTGCTAAAATCCTCTCAGTCATAAGTATCACAAAAACCACCTCAAATAACAGATTATTCCTTATAACATTAGAAATGAGCTGAAAATGTACAAAAACTGCTCTTTAAACACATTTTGGCTTTCTTATGCAGGGTGACTGTTTTAGATAAGTACAGCTATTAACTGACAAACATGAGCCAAATTCCAGGTACTTTCCAAAAGGATTAAACCCCTCCAGAGCCATACAAGTCCTTCCCTCTTCCTGAAATATGTTGGAATCTCAAATAACCCTGTCTTTGTCCATAATGGAAAAGAGCATCATTGATTGTTAGATATGTTTTAATCCGAAGTGTAAAAAACACCTCCTTCTGTGACAAGCACATTTTTGAAAAAGAGCATGCCACCAGTCAAAATGGTCGTTGCCAAAGAAGGCTGACTAATAGGTCAGAAGTATCTGTTCTGTAAATTACAATTTGAAGCTTGTAATATTTTCAGTTTGAAATCTATAGGCTGGTGCATCTGAAAGCCTTCAGGCCAGTGTAGCAATATAAGTTACTGTGGAGGAAAACATTTCTGATTAGGTTCAAAAAGGCACTCAACCATGCATTGTATAAAATCTAATTTTCTCTGAAATTAAACCAAGGAACTCGTAAGAATTATTTTTTTCTTGTTGATTGAACAGCTCCATTCTGAGTAATGAAAGGAACAGATGGAGGAAGCTAATGACAACTGATTTTGGAAAAGCTGCCAAAAAAAAACGAGCGCAAGATTTTGGTTTAAATTTTGGGTGTTATCATCCAGGCTGGGTATTGCCGGCTATTCTCACATATCTGCACTGGGATCTCTATTTAGGAAGTGAACATGGTTTTCATTTCACTTGTGGCAAGGTTACAGTGGAAGCAGGTCCTGGCAGTACATTAGTCAGGAACTCATCTCATTTGGGGGAGGTCAGCACTGTGTTGGGAGAAGAGGCGTCTATTCGATACCAGATAGTACGTTATGCTTTCTCATGTGGTACATCTGGTGATGGGGAAGGTATTTAATCAGGTTTTTGGAGAATCTGCCACTTTAAGCCTCAAACATGATTGAATCTGCGATGGGAAGGCTGGGTAGCTGGCCTTCTAATCTGCCTGTCAATTGAGACCCTTGAGTTGACAATTAATTCCAGTTAAGGGCCTCTCCTACTGCTGCTGATCATAACCCAGTGGCAGACGATTCTGTTTGAGATCTAAAAGCACATTTTTGTAGGATGCTTGTGGCGTCCCAGAGTGTATCCCCATTTAAAAGCATACTGAGCCTGACCAGGTGATGCACAATGAACAAGGTTGAGGGGGTTCTGGGGTGAGTCCTGCTAATAAGCACCACCCTACTTCACTACAAACACCTATCAAGTGACCCCCAAGTGCCTCAGAAGCCCCTCAGACCTCTACTTCCAGCCCGCATTGTTCTTGTAGCAAACACCACCTCCCCACTGTTTTTACAAATCAAAAGGGCTTCCAGCCTCTGTATCACCAACTGTTCTTGTAGGTGGGAGATCCTGATCCTGCGCTGGAATCAGTCACAACACATTCAGTAACGCAGCCAGTATGCTACTGTATCTCCTCATCTGTTTTGCAATTTTCTGAAAGTTAGATATTGGTACTGGGAAAGCAATTCCCTGCTTGTTAAACACATATTGCCAAAATTCCTGTCTCAGCTTATCTCACCAGCCAATTTCCCTTCATGTTGGCGCCTGTCATCCAAAAAAGAAGATAAATGTACCCTTGCCATATCCTTGCTGTAAAATATCTAACTTCCTTTTGCACACCTTCTAAATGTTTTGCCTATTTCTAACCAAACTTAAAAATAAGGAGCTAAAATAGCATGAAAAGAGAATATAGTATATCTTGGGGGGTGGGGACTGGAGAGGAACCAGTGAACCCCGTGTAGATTAGTGCAGGAGGAGACCATTACATCTAGTATAGGGCCATACAGGTGGAAAGCAATGAACCTAGTATAGAAAAAATGCAGGAGGAGAGAGGTGATCCCAGTATAAAACAGTATAGGTGGAAAGAGGTGAACTTTGTAAAGAACACAAGGGAGGAGATTGTTAATTCCAGTATAGAACAATGTAGGGTAAGCCTCTGTGGGACAGCAATAGTGTCCCTACGTCTGAGTCAGGAGGCCTGGGTTCAAGTCTCACCTACTCTGGAGGTTTGTCATAACATCTCCGAACAGTTTGATTAGGGAAAATGTCTAGAACAATACAGGAGGAGCGCAGTGAACCCGGTATAAAACAGCACAGGACGAAAACAGTCAACCCAATATTAAACAGCATGGAAAAAATTGTGATTTCCCCTGGCAGGTGCTATCTAGACCAAAAGGTCATGCTCTTGGCCATTTAGGGGGAAGATGAGAAGAAATTCTTCATTCAGAGAATGATAAGTCTGTGAATTCATCTACTACATAAGACAGTGGAAACCAAATTACAGAATGTACTTAAGAAAGCATAGATAAATGCCTATACACTAAAGATGGCAAGGGTATGAAGAGAATGCAGTTGTATGGTATAAAGAAGCATGGAGAAGCAGCCATGATCATATTGAAGGTGAAGAAGGTTTGATCTACTGAATGGGCCACTCCTGCTCCTATTTTCAGGTTCCAATAAAAGCTTCCATATTTCTCCACAGAACCTATTTCTATTTTGAAAACTTTTAATCCTTGGTGCAGCTTCACAAGTTACTTCTATTCAGCATTGCTGAAATAAAAGTACATTTTGTTGTAACTTTTCGTTTTGCTTTCATCAGGATATTTGCAAGAATACCACTGTAAAAGAAAATAATATTTTATACTATATTTAACACTTGCTATACTTTTATTCAGTCAGCTATTATAAAAAAACGTTGCCAATAGGCAGTAGAAAACCTCATCATCATGAACTCCTACTAGTTAATTGCCTGCTCATTTCCATGAAGTCTTCTGCAATCTCAGCTTGCCAGCTTTGTCCTTTCATTTTAAGAGACCCCGTTCATTGCTTTTCAAGGGCACTAATTTGCAACCACAAAACACACACGGTTGCTTAATCTTCTGATATGTTCTTTTACTTTATAGATGCAACATCTCATGACTGGAGAGTTGATTATTTTCTCCTACCATTAGATAACAGATACAATACCATGCACAATACTTTCTGGTCATCACTTCTAAACCAAGAGTTCGCAGCTCTTTTTATATTAGCTTGGAGTATTAGTGCTTTTCTCATGTGAGCTCAATAATGGATTATATCTGAATTTTCTTTGGAAGATCACAGATGATCACAAACCCTCTACGTATCTCTAATTCTGAACTTTTGAACATTCTTGATTTTAATCACATCACCATTGGCGCTCATTCAGCTATTTAGCTAGTTTGCCTTCAGTTAACAAGCTCTGGAAATTCCTCCCTAAATCTCTCTGCCTCTCTATCATCCTTTAAAACACTGCTTAAAATCTTCTTTGATTTTGACAAATTTTTGATCGTTTGCGCCCTAATATCTTTTTATGTAGCTTGGTGTCAGAGTGCTCCTGCGAAGTGTCCAGGGAAGCTTTATTGTGTTAAAGGGGTGATTTAAATACAAGGTGACATTGAGAACGGAGACACTGCCCACTTTCTAAATGAAATTTTTGTCTAGTTTAGAGCGAAGCATACACAAATAAGCTTCAGACTTGCCATTTATTACAGAACTGAAAGTCACAAACAGTACCTCTCGCCACTTAATCTTGTGTCTTCTATTTTCTCCTAATCGATAATATTTAACTTTAATCATTGCAGTAAGGTACAATAATCTGCAATTGGATCAAAACCCACAAGGGAGCTTTTCTAAAAATAGAACATTTACTGATTTTTGCAAAAGCTTTGCCAATTTGCAGTATAAATAGCTTCGGGTTAAATCCTAAATAATAAGAGATATAGAGAATAAACACTTACAAGTGCATCCAAATATATGACACCAATGTCATAGAATCCCTTTAATGTGGAAGCAGACCATTCAGCCCATTGGGACCACACTGATCCTCCAAAGAAAATTCCACCCAGACCCAAACCCCTGTACCCTTAACCCTGCATTTTTGCCATGGCTAACCCAACACCTCTGGACTTATGGGGCAAAATAGCATGGCCAATCCACCTAACCTGAGTATCTTTGGATTGTGGGAGGCAACTGCAGATGAAATCCACACAGACACAGGGAGAATGTAGAAACTCCACAAAGACACTCACCTGAGGAAGGAATCAAACCTGGGTCCGTGGTGCTGTGAGGTAGCAGTGCTAACCACTGACCCACCATGTATGCTAACTGAAGCAGTGCAGTGTCAGCAGTGCATGGTTGAAATGATGAAGAATAAAAGATGGCATGTTAGGGAGAACAGCAAGTAAAAGTGCTGAATGTTGTGTTTGTTTAAGCTTGTCTGATCACAGATCCTTGTACAGTGTTTCGACGCATCATCCTCCGCCACTTCCGCCACTTGCAATCTGACCCCACTACCAAGGACAATTTTCCCTCCCCACCCTTATTTGCCTTCCGGAGGGACCACTCTCTCCGTGATTCCCTTGTCCGCTCCACACTCCCCACCAGCCACACCACACCAGGCACTTTTCCCAGCAACCGCAGGAAGTGCTACATCTGCCCTTACACCTCCCCCCTCACCCTCGTCCCAGGCCCCAAGAAAACCTTCCACATCAAACAGATGTTCACCTGCACATCTGCTAATGTGGTCTACTGTATCCGCTATTCCCGACGTGGCCTCCTCTACATCGGGGAAACCAAGCGGAGGCTTGGAGACCGCTTTGTGGAACACCTACGCTCGGTTCAAGAAAAGCGACTACACCTCCCAGTCGTGAATCATTTCAACTCCCCCCTCCCACTCCTTGGACGACATGTCCATCCTGGACCTCCTCCAGTGCCACAACGATGCCACTTGAAGGCTGGAGGAACAGCACCTCATATTCTGCTTGGCAACCCTGCAGCCCAATGGTCTCAATGTGGACTTCAGAAGCTTAAAAATCTCCCAACCCCTGACGTCATCCCAAAACCAGCCCAGCTCGTCCCCGCTTCCTTGACCAGTCTGTCTTCCCTCCCACCTACCCGCCCCTTCCTCCCAACTAACCAAACCCCATCCCAACTCACTACTTACACTCATCTTTACTAGCTCCATCCCCGCCTCCTTGACCTGTCCGTCTTCTCTCCACCTATCTGCTCCTCTATCCACCTTCCATCATTGCCTTCCTCTCTCTCTATTTATTTCAGAGTCCCCTTCCCCTCTGCCATTTCTGAAGATGGGTCCAGACTTGAAACGTCAGCCTTCCTGCTCCACTGATGCTGCCTGGCCTGCTGTGTTCATCCAAGTCTACACCTTGTTATCTCAGACTCCAGCATTGGCAGTTCCTACTATCCCTTGTACAGTGTTTGCTTGCTTTAGCTTGTGGTTATATTTAGTAGTCAATTGGCTGACCATGATTTCTGAAAAAATAAGTATTATAGAGAGAGACTAGACATGTTGTTCCTAGATATGACCTAGCTGGTGTATAGTAGAAGTTTTTTAAAATTCTAAGATGTTTTACAAAAATAAACTATTTGAATTTAGAACTATCTCTGAATTAAGCTGAGATAAGTGTAGTATACAATAACTCAACCAAAACATAACACTGGTCCTATCCATCTCCTTCATTCTCAGAATCTATTGGACAATGGCTTTAGGACTGACCCTGCAGGTTACTGGTGGGCAGGTAATCAATTAGCTGATAGGAGCCATCTCCTCAAACGACAACTATAGCCAACTTGCTCATTGAAGATAACATTGTTAGTAATGGGCAAGGTCATCCAGCAATCAACCTTCTTGGCATTATATCCTCTGGGCACATTTTGTAATCCAGGGTGGGTGCCTGCAGTACCAACAAGGGATGTCATTCAGTATGTTGTGAAACCTTCATTTTGCAAGCTTTAAAATGAGAAGTTGGGTTTGTATTGATCTAACTCTTGCCTCGACTCAAAATTTTCTGCCCGTCTATTTATTTTGCCTGCCATTCACTTTTATTAGCCACTTTTCCTTTCTTCTGTTGACCCTGCATTTTGAAAAGCTGAATTATATATTTGAAATATCTTCCACCTTTATAAAGGTAAACATTTACTTGGTCCTCACATGTGGACAGTTACCTTGAAGTAGTTTTGCACTTTTAAGTTTTTTCAAGTTGATTTTCCAGCTCACCTTTACCATTTCCCACTGTCCTCTCATCGTGTCTTCACACCTACCCTTTGAATAGCTTGTAGGACTGAATTGTTATGGATTAGGTATTTAAACAGAAGTTGCTGGAAAATCTCAGCAGGTCTGGCAGCATCTGTGAAGAAAAATCGGAGTTAACATTTCAGTTCTGAGGAAGGGTCACCTGACCCAAAACGTCAACTCTGATCTTGTCTTCATAGATGCTGCTAGACTTGCTGAGCTTTTCCAGCAACCTCTATTTTTGTTCATAATTTACATCATCTGCAATTATTTCGGTTTTTATTGTGTGCTATATCTACCTTTTTTTAAATTGTTCATCCAGAGGAAATGGGCTGTGCTGGCTAGGTCAGCATTTATTGCTCAACCCTAAATGCCTTTGAGAAGGTGATGGTGAGCTGTATAATATAACAAAGAGGTAGATCCATACCAGATTAATGTTGATAATCCGAGATATTTATCTTGCTGGGAAGTATAACAATATCCAACATTTTGTTCGCAGTTTTTATGCCATATGTGTTCATTAACTTTTTAAATGCTTTCAGCTGTCCTTTGCCATGTTGGCAGAAAATATTTGACTCTATCACTTTAGCCTTTATGTCTTTGTGGATAGAATTCTGGATACAATGCAGGAATTAGTGAAAATAATTTGCACTGCAATAAGCAATTAGATTAATTTAAGAAATCCAAAGCATTTCAATCCGTTTTTCTGGTTTGGTGTGACATGGTGGCTCAGTGGTTAGCACTGCTGCCTCACAGTATCAGGGATTCAGGTTTGATTCAACCTTGGGAAAATGTCTATGTGGAATTTGCACATTCTCCATGTATCTGTGTGAGTTTCCTCTCACAGTCTAAAGACATGCAGGTCAGGTGGATTGGCCATACTAAATTACCTATAGTGTCCAGGGATGTGTAGGCCAGGTGGGTTAGCCATGGAAAATACAGGGATAAGGGGTGTGGGTCTGGACAGGATTGTGTTTGGAAGGTCAGTGTGGATTTGTTGGGCTGAATGCTTCCACACTGTAGGGATTCTAAGGATACTTTAGAAACCTAGATAATTGTAGTCAACATTGTGGGTATGTGAGTTATTAGTGTTGTCTGTTGCTTATTCAATAGGAGTTTGATATAAAAGCATGAGGGAAAATTGAGTCTTTGTAACGCAGAAGCTGGAAAGGGCATCTGTGAATATATACCGAAAGTACTTTACAATGGCACATAGCGATGGCCTCAACATTAAATCTTTATTATCACTATATGTGAAAACAGTGACAATAGCCATTTGTTTCACTGTAGTTGAATGAAGACACATCAGTATCAGGGTCAGATATTTTTGCTGTGAAGTAGAGTGTATCAGAAGACTGTAATGAAGAGAATTTCAGGTGATTTCAAAGAGCAAGAGCAAAAATTAAGAGACTTAACAACAGTTTCTGGAGCTTAAGATGAAATTAACCTTCACATTACACATGTTGTTCTATATAATAGAAATAGAATTGAAATTTGACAGCATACTGTAATTTTATTCTATTTTTAGTGACTTCTTTTCATTGGAAGTGACTGTCATGTTGGATAATCATGAATTACAGAAATTGAGTCACACAAAACCTTTCATTTTTGGATGTTTAATCTGCCTTGTTGTGGTTATTTGTGCAGGCTATACCCAATAAAATTGAGATATTGTACTCGAACAGAGATCAGGTGCAATCTGTGACTTTGGCAAGTCAGCTATGCAAAAGGTTATGCAGCTATTCACTACATTTTACCATAGTAACAAGGTGACACTTAGCTGTCATGTAGCATTAGTTATCCGTGCAACTGTTTCATGGTGCCCACAATAATTAAATGGAAGCCAGGTAGATGAACCAGAATGTAGTCACCACATGTGTAGACTACAATGGGTGGGCTGTACACGTGGACACCAGCTCAGAATTGCAGCAAAGATCACCAGGTAGACCCACCCCCTCTCACCCCTTTCCCCGTCCTACACTTACCAGTTTCTAAGGCTGGAAAACAGATGTCTGGCTTTGTAGTCACCTGTTCAAACTGCTTCTGTTATTAGAGTTGCCAGATGGCTTCATTACGAATACTCCAAGAACAGCTAATTGCTTCAGTCCTTTGAGGAATGACGATATAGCTTGAAGGCGAATGCTATCTTGGTTGGCTGATTGACACTTTTATGAGGTTGTAAGACAACATTTTTTTTCAAAGGAATGTTTCAAATTCGTCTTCCTTGATGTGTCAAATTGAGGAGCATTTCGAAGAACTATCAGTCTTACTAATGACTCATTGGCTTTTATTGTTGTGGATAAAGAGAAAACGGGCATGGGAGATTTTTGTGACAAATGGAACAAATGGAAGGAGTATGGACGGACAATTGGGTAGTGGAAGGGACTTCAGAAAATGTTCTAAAATTATTTGTCAATATGTTCCTATCAATGTGTTCCTGCCAATATTTTCAACGTTCATGAACTGATTTACCTGATTCCATGTCACTCACATCACAGCAAAAGCAGCAAGGTGGATGAAATTCAAGTTTCTTCTAGGTGCTTATAGGGATGACTGCCACACCACAGGATACATGTATGAGGTTGTGACCTGACATGATGGACACATGATGGCGTACAATGGAGTGGTAAGTTTGAAATTACAGCTTCACTTGCCTGATTTTACCCATTCCCAACTTTATTCCTGGGAAGTACCGGAGGGACAATTCCCACCTCAATGTTTAACTTTTACATTTCTAAAACCAAATTCATTTTAGCTAAATGCTATGGTGAGATTGGAGCATGTGTAGATTATTAGCCAAGGCCTCTGAATTGCTATTTCATTGATATAACCGTTACATTATACAAATTTTTCATGGAATCCCTACAGTGTGGAAACAGGCCATTCAGCCCAACAGGTCCACACTGCTCCTCTGAACAGCATCCTACCCAGACACATTCCCTTACATTTCCCATGTCTAACCCACCTAACCTAAACATGCCTGGGCACTATAGGCAATTTAGCATGGCCAATCCACCTACCCTGCACATCTTTGGACTGTGGGAGGAAACCAGAGCACCCAGAGGAAACCCACACAGACATGAGGAAAATGTGCAAACTCCACACAGACATTGTTAGAGATTTATTTGGAAGTTTTAGATGCTGTACAAACTCCTGGATATACCATTATGTGGTGAAATGCTTTCAGGCTCTTTTTTCTAACCGAAGGATTGGTCAGTGCAAGGAGCCAAAGTGAGCAGCAAGTTCACAGGTGGAGATGTGGAGATAATTTATCTCCAGGCTCCATTTTAATTTTCAGACCAATATCGCCGTCTGAATCCACGAGTGAGAATTGGATAGTTACAGGCCACCTCAGGGACGAGCTCCAGTTAAAATGGCTGTTTAATTCTTACACATAATAATTATGTCACTGGAGTCTGATAAGCATAGTGTTGGGACTGTTGTTCTTTCTATTTACACTTTAAAATTGCAGTCAGTCAGATGGCATCGGAAAATGAATGATTAAATCTCCAGTCTCTTCTAATTGCCTGATTTCTGCCTGGCAGGGAGTGTTTACGTTGGAACGCTGGACCTTGGTTATTGTTGCAGAATGTAATGCAGTCATGAAAGGCTAAAGCTTACATATACTTAGCTTTCATGCTCACCATTACTCTTCTTTTTACAGTTCATTTTTATTGCATGTACCACATCAGTTATTGAAAACAATTTCTGGTCTAGTAGAGAATATAAGGTTCATACAGTATAATCCATATGATACCCTGCAGGCAATATGCATATTGTAGAATATTGTATGTGGCTTAATAGATCATTATACAATATAGAAGGCTAAAGCCTCAGAAATAAAAACTCATTGTACACCTTCATTATTGCAGATTTGAAGGTCAGATAAAGATAAAGAGGGGAATAACTAAAAAAAAACAATTAAGAAAACGGGTGGTACAGTGGCTTAGTGGTTAGCATTGCTGCCTCACAGCACCAGTGACTAGGGTTCAATTCCACCCTCGGGTAACTGTATGTTTGGAGTTTGCACATCCTCCTTGTGTCTGTGTGGATTTGCTCTGGTTTCTTCCCACACTCCAAAGATGTGCAGTCAAGGTGGATTGGCCAAGCTATACTGCCCATAGTGTTCAGGGATGTATAGATTAGGTGCTTTAACCTTGGGAAATGCAGAGTTGTAGAGAGATGGGTCTGGGTCAGATGCACTTCAGAGGGTCAGTGTGGACTTTTGGTGCTGAATGGTCTGTTTCCACACTGTATGGGTCCTATGAACTAATATGAAATTAAACAGAGTGCCAAAAGAGAAACAGTAAGCTACACCAAAGCTGAGAGGTAATTTTTGGTTGATCATTGTTATGTTTAAGTAAGGTGAGATGAGGTGAATCTGCTCCCTTTTTTCTCATCTCCTCAATTGGCCACAACAACTATTTTTCACTCTTTTGTCACACAAACCCAACTATAAAGTTTGAAAAGGGGAGAACAAAAAGAAAGATGAAAAATATGCATTCAAAAAAATCATTGGACTACTTAAGGTGTTAAGTTTTGCCTGAAACCATGGTTGATCAGCTAATGACTTGTATCCTATGGAGTGGCTAATTTAGTAGGTATCTTTAAATTGCAGGCGAATGGATGTTTGTCTGATTCGCTTTTTACTTGACATTCTCATCTGAAAAATTGAGAGAGGCAGGTAGAGACAAAAGGAGCCTTCCAAGTCTGTTGTTAAAAATTCTTTATTCTTCTCTCTCTGTCCAGAAGTAGTTCTCTGAAATACAGTTCCTTTGTGTACCTAATTGTGAGGCAGGTGGGAAATTGTCCATTACAAGGTGAGTTCCAAAGTAACTCCTTGCCATGCCAGGTCAAAACTTTCAGTATCATTTTAGAAAAATGCCATTCAGCTTGGATTGAATTTTCATCAACAAGACTTTGTTTGTCAACTCCTAGTTCCTTGAATCTTCTAGGGCTTTGTCTGTTTTTTTTCCATTGAAAATTAACGTGATAAGCATCTGCATGGTTAGTAACAACAAACACCCATTCAGTAGCTCTCCACAGCAATATTTTCTTTGACCTTTTTCAATGAGACATTTTGAAAAGGTATTATTATAAATGTTATTCTCTCTCTATAGCAACAAGATCATACAAGTATGTCCCTGAGCCAAGATATTCCTAGGAGCTTCTGCTCTACCAGATGTAAGACAGGATGTTTTAAACATAAGCATCATGTAAAGTCCAGTATTCATATCGAGCGGAGTTCACAAAACCAAAATTGTGTAACAGGCAAAAAGATCAGAATTTTAAGTGCAACTTATATTTGGCGCAACTTGCGATGCCATGATCTATTGAATTAGTGTTAAAAACATTGCTTTTAAAACTTGGTCCCATCTACAAAATTAAATATTCTAATTCATGACCCTTCAGGCATGATTTTAAATTAACTCAGTGCAAGGATAACATCAGAAATATTTTTAAATTTATTTGGTTCTTTTTTATTTTAATTCACTAAGAAACTGAATATTCAAATAAGGACCCTTTAATAAACTCAGGTTGACCCAAAACTATTTACAACTGATTAAGTAGTTTTGAAGGCTGGTCACTGTTGTAGTGGAAGAAATGTGGAAGCTAGTATGCATAGCAAGTTCCCATAAACAGTAGTTTTTAAATTTGATTTGATTTATTTTTGTCAAATGTACCTAGGTGCAGTGAAAAGTTTTGTTTTGCACACAGTACAGGCAGATCATACCTCATACAAAGTGCATTAAGGTAATAGGACAGAGCAAAGAAGATAATGTTATGACTGCAGAGAAGTGCACAAAGAGAGAGATCAGTATCAAAGTTAAAATTTGAGAGGTCCATCCAGAAGTCTAATAACAGCAGGGAAGAAACTGTTCTTGTCGGTAGTGTCGGTACTTGTGTTTAAGCTTTTATATCTTCTGCCTGACGGTAGAGTTGGAAGGGATTATAACTGGGGTGGAAGTTGTCTTTGATTACATTGGCTGCCTTTCCGAGGCAGCAAGGAGTGTAGACGGAGCCAATGGATGGATGGTTGGTTTGCGTGATGGACTGTGCTGTGTTCACAACCCTCTGTAGTTTCTTACGGTCCTGGGCAGAGCAGTTGCCATTCCAAGCTGTGATGTATCCAGATAGACTGCTTTCTGTGGTGCATCTATAAAAATTGGTAAGAGTCTTTATGGATATGCCAAATTTCCTAAGCCTACTGAGGAAGTAGAGGCGCTGTTGTGTTGTCTTGGCTATAGTATCAAAGTTGGTGGACCAGGACAGATCATTGGTGATCATCACTCATAGGAACTTGACACTTTCAACCATCTCCACGTCAGCACCATTGATGTAGACAGGGGTGTGCCCTCTAACGTGCTTCCTGAAGTCAATGACTAGCTGTTTCATTTTTGGATGTTGAGGGAGAGATGGTTATCTTTACACAATGCTATCTTTTTTGTGTATTCTGTCTCATCATTGTTGAGATCGGGTCTACAACGGTGGTGTCATCAGTGAACTTGTAGATGGAGTTAGGACAAAATTTGGTCACACAGTCATGAGCGTATAGGGACTATAGTAAGGGGTTGAGTATTCAGCCTTGAGAGGTGCCTTGAAGATTATCATGGAGGAAGTGTTGTTGTCTATTCCCAGTGATTGTGATCTTCAGGCCAGGAAGTTGATGATTCAGTTAAAGTAGACAGAGCAGAGACCAAGTCTAGGAGTTTGGAGATTTGTTTGGTTTGAATTATGGTGTTGAATGTAGAGCTGTGGTCAATAAGTAAGAGCCTGATGCAGGTATCCTTGTTATTCAGATGTTCCAGTGATGAGTGTGTGGCCAGGGAGATGGCATTTGCTGTGGACCTGTTGTGACGGTAGGTGAATTGCAAGGGATCAACACAGGTTGGGAGGCTAAAGTTGATGCAAGCCATGACTAACCTCTCATAGCGCTTCATAATTATGGAGGTCAGAGCCACCAGGAGGTAATCATTGTGGCACGCTGCATATGTTTTCTTTGGTACCAGGATGGTGGTGGTCTTCTTGAAGCAAGCGGGGGCTTCAGATCATAGTAAGGAAAGATTAAAGATGCCAGTGAATAACCCCACCAGCTGGCATAGGCAGGATCTGAATGCTTGTCCAGGGAATCCATCTGGGCCAGTCGCTTTCAATGGATTCACTCTCAAAAAAGGCTGATTTGATGTCTGCAGCAGGGACTGAGGGCAGAGGTGTATCTGAGGCTTTCTGGGTGAGTGACTACTTTCCTCTGATCTTCTTTTTGCAATGACCATAACATGCATTGGCTGCATCAGGGAGGGATGTATTTTTATCCACTATCCCATCTGCTTCACTTTGTAGTTCATGTTCTAATGGTCTGTTATTGTATTTTGAGTGAAATCGATCAAGAGATAAATATTTACGAGGGCACTGGTAGTAGGCTGTCTTTGAAATAGAGTCATGGAATATCGTAGATCCACCTAAAAGGGCAATCATAAACAGAAGTACAACATTCCCTCAGTACTGCACTGGAAGTAATAAACTAAATTTTAAGCTGTAGTCTCTGGTGTGGGACTCGAACACACAATATTCTGACTTAGAGGCCAGAGTGCTGTGTTGACACTGTGGACCCTACCACCTACAGGCAGTGAAGTTGAATTCTGCCTGATTTTCCTGAATGTCTGAGATGTACCCTGGTCTGGGGTAAAATATTCACTCCTCTTCAGATGTAAAACTACAGAGAAAGACCAGACACTTTATAATTCTCTTAGCAAAACCTGGACCTGTGTCCATAATGTAAAACTAAACATAAGATTTTATCTAATCATGTCACGGCCTTTAATCTTAATTTAGAACGTTCTTAGAAGACTAAACAGCTGGGAACATTCTTCCTGACATTTACTTCCTCTGTGTTTTGAAACTGGGAAACAGACCAACAATCACATTGGTTATAGTTGAGTGAAGCTTAAATTGAAACACTATTTTCTTGAATGTTGACTGTTAAAGCCAAGCTTTTACCTTAAGTTGATTGTTTTTGGACAAAGCAAGCAGCCTGTGTTAAGTAGTTTCAATTTGTTTTCTATTTAAATTTATTTGCATATGAATTATGCATTTGCACATGAATAATGTCTTTTCTCTCAAGTGCGTTTGAAACCCATAAATATTGTCTCCATGCATATTTCAGCTCAATCACTTATCATTATAAGTGGTACTGACCTACTACATCACATAAATTGATTATCGAAAATATATAGACATTTTGAATAGAAATGTGAACCATTTCCCTAGAAGACAATCCCAATATCCTGTCCTTGACACAAAACTGTCTCTTCCAAAATCTTCTCTTTGATGGTTTCTGTAGGAAGTACTTTGTGGTTTAACATTCACCAGCTTCCTGGTTGTGACACTGTGCTTGGTTCAGTGGGTGGCTGTTACTTATGCTAACAGGAAAGAGTGAGAGAGACAGAGTGACAGAGAGAGATTACCTGCTGAACAGGAGTCCTATTCCACTTCCCTTCCTGTGGGTGCCCTACACTGTTAGCCTTGAACCCCACCTTCCCTATCTAAGACTAGCCAAGCTGGGTTAGAGGGCCTCAATGATCTTAGGCTCATCCCTGGAGTGAAAACACAATTTTGACTGGCTCCTGTCTATTGTCTTTGCCATAAGTGGGACTCCGCGAAAGTAACAGTCAGTCCAGTGGTGCCCGCTGATGTGGTTAGATGTGTGGGACCAGACTGGTGAGTACCTTGGGTTTGCTTTCTTGCCCTAGTGGTCCTTGTGAGTGGTTTGTTGTCTTGGATGGTGGTGGTTACTTCTGGTGTTGCCCCAATCGATATTTTGTGTCCCTCGATGCCTTAGGTTGCTTCTAGACATCAAGTGGAGGTTTGTGGTCAGTTGCTGGTGTTCACTGGTTGCGAGGGCTGCTTTAATTCACAAGTGGGGCCTCTTTCCCGCTTGTACTCTCAAACTCCCCTCACGGAGCCCACCTCAGGCACACACCGGGTTGGAATTGGTGTGTGTGGTTGGTATCGCAGTGCTGGTATCACAATGCCCAGTGCTGGGCTCAGTGTCTCAAGTTGTACCCAATTTCAGAGCCCCTTAACTCCCACCAAATCTGTTGAGCTACTGTTCCTCCTCTCGGGGCTGAATGGGCTTCTTGATCACTGGAGTAGGTGTGAATGGTTTTTTGACTGAGGTGAATGGTTTTGATGGTTTTGGAATGTCCAATATTTCCCTTGGATGGGTATTCATTCAGGTTTGAATAGTGGTGTGAATGTTTTTTGCTTCCAAAGGTGGAACAGGTTTGCATGTAGCAGAATGGTGTGGAACGTTCAGTATTTCTGTGCCTGAGCAGAGGTTGGAAAAATGAATGGCTTTGTACTTCTGTAGGCTCCAGAAGATCTGAAGTTGTTGAAGTTGTTTGTTTCCTACAGACTGGCTTCCATTGTTTAAGCTGGGGTGTGAATGGGGGTCTCTGCCTTTAGTTTCTGCAAGCTAATCCCTGTTCCAGACATCTGCTCCTAGGCTTATCTATTTCCCAGTCTGACCCAACCAGCCTTTTCCTGGTTCAGTTACAGCCCATGGTTTCTGGAGCCCCAAATATTCAGTGAATTTCACAGATAGTAGGAACTGCAGATGCTGGAGAATCTGAGATCACAAAGTGGATGAACACGGCAGGCCAAGCTGCATCAGAGGAGCAGGAAGGCTGACGTTTCGGACCTTCTGAAGAAGGGTCTAGGCCCGAAACGTCAGCCTTCCTACTCCTCTGATGTACTTGACCTGCTGTGTTCATCCAGCTCTACACTTTGTTATTCAGTGAATTTAATCCTTTCTGCAACTTCTGTCTTCAGAGGGTTTTAAGTCCAGGTTATGCCTATAAACTGAAGGGAATTTTTGCCCCACCTTACAGTCTCTCCGTATGGTTAGTGCTCCTGTACAATTGCCTGGTGCTTTTGTTGATGACAACTTATTGCTTTCCCTGTGATGCCTGCTTTAAGTAGACCAATGGATTCTTCTCTGTTTGCTTAATGTCATAACTAGTGATTATAACTCAGGATCACCTTATGACAAATTGAACTTTTAATTGCAACTTGTTCTTTTTTTAGTGGAAAAGATACATCCAAGACTCAGATGTAAGCACAATCACAATCTGGAGAGAAATCCTGGAATCTTGCAACAGTATAGGTTCACGGAAATTTCAAACAAGAAGACGCAAAAGGATGAGATAACAAGAGGCTGATTATCTAACTCCATCTCAAATGGAAGCCAACCCCTGCAAAAATATTTTTGTTTTAAACTTCTAGAAACAAAATAAAAGTGATTTAAAAACGAGAGCTACAACTCTGTGTGTGGTAGTGGCCTGACATCCAAGTATGTGGACCAGTAGGCTGTGAAGGTCATACCTTTGAGAACCATTATTAAACATCCTTATACTTTAGGTAAAATAAGGGGAAAAATTCTCTCCAGTTCTGAATGCTGCCAGCCATTGAAGAGGAGTCATATCAAGCTCAAAGCATTAACTCTATTTGTTTCTGCCAGACCTCCTGATTTTCTCCAGCATTCTTTTTGTTTGTTCCAAATTTCCAACATCTGCAGTTTCTTGTTTTTATTCAACCTTTTTGCATATACATATTTAACAAGTAACAAATATCTGCAAGCTTCTAAGCATACAAGTTCTTCACTGCACATCCTCACAATCTCCAAAGATTGTGTCAGCATTTATTGTTAGACAGATATCATTGAATCCCTGCAGTGTGGAAACAGGCCCTTCGGCCCAATAAGTTCACACTGACCCTCAGAGCATCCCACCCAGACCCATCCCTTTATAACCCACCTAATTTACACATCCCTGAACACTATGGGGTAATTTAACATGGCCAATCCACCTAGCCTGCACATCTTTGGACTGTGAGAGGAAACCGGAGTACCTGGCGGAAACCCATGCAGACACATGGAGAATGTGCAAACTCCACACAGACAGTCACCCAAGAGTGGAATTGAATCCTGGTCCCTGGCATGTGAGGTAACAGTGCTAACCACTGAGCCACCGGGTGGCCCTATAAAGGCAAGCTATTAGGTGAAGAAGTTCCATTTTGATGTTATACCACCTTCATTGTACATGTACAAATAGGCTTTCGGTGGTGTCAGGATGCACAATGTTAAGATCATTAAGGAGTGATGTTCCATTTGCTGAGGTATCAAGAATAATGTTGAACATGTGACTTAATCAGACAAGACTCCAAAAATTAGATTCTCGCAGTTGGGATAAACATTTGCAATTATATCTTCCATCCTCAGAAGCTAAAATTTTATTTTCACCTTCAGATGGAAACAAGCCTAATTGCATCTCATCAGTTGCACAAGTAAGGCAAAGTTTTCAAGATTAACATTTCAAACTTCAGTATAACATTTCTGAGATTTGACAATTCATCCACATCCAGTTATTTATACATGCCTGGGGACGTGCGTGTGGCTCTCTGTTGCACTATTTGACGACTTGATTGTCTTGCTGTTCATTGCTGTCACTCCACTTTAACAGACAATCATCATCATTGGAGTGTTCCTCCTCAGTCTTTTCATACATGATTGGTTTACTGTACACTAGTCTGAGATCTGCTGTTCCTTCACAACGTAATACAATGATCAATCACTTCACATAGATTGGCTGGTTTCAGATTTTAGAAAACGTATTGTTACTCAAATAATTGTACTTCTAACATGTAGACTTTGACTAGTGCTCAGTTTTGGTTACACCTTACTTGCTCACTTATCGTGTACCTCTTTCATTCATAGCTCTTTGCTGGTAGTATTCCTATCCCTGAGCCCAAAGATCTGAGCTCAGACTCATTTACTTTAGAGGTCTGGCATAACATCTATTAAGAGATTGGTGAAAAAAAGCAAGGTTTTTGTGGTGCAGTGGTAGTATCCGTACCTCTGAATTAGAAGGTATGGGTTGAACCCCAACCTGCCATGGACATATAGTCATAACATGTCAGAACAGCTGATTAAAAATAACTTCGTGTAGTATGTGTTTTGCGCACGCACCCACACACATACTCACGCGCACGCACACACGCACGCACACACGCACGCACACACATGCACACACACACACACACAATGTATGAGGTAGGTGATGGAGGTGATGGTGTTATCGCTAGACCTATTAATCCAGAAACTCAGCTTTTGTTCTGGGTACCCGAGTTTAATGGTGGAAATTGAATTTGATAAAAGAAAATCTGGAATTAAGAATCCATTGATCACCAAGAAATCATTGTCGATTGTCAGGAAAAACCCATCTGACTCACTAATACCCACCAGGGAAGGAAATCTGCCATCCTCACCTGATCTAGCCTACATGTGATTCCAGAACCATAGCGATGTGGTTGACTCTCAACTGCCCTCTGAAATAGCCTAGCAAGCCAATCAGTTGTACCAATCACTACAAAGTCTCAAAGAAATGAGACTGGACGGATCACCTGGCATTGACCTAGGCACCAGTAAAGACAAAGGCAGAAACAACCCTGTTGACCCTGCAAAGTCCTCCTCACTAACATCTGGGGGTTAGTGCCAAAACTGAGAGAGCTGTCTCACAGACTAGTCAAGCAACATCCTGACATAGTCATACTCATGGAATCATACCTTACAGACAATGTCCCAGATATCACCATCACCATCCCTGGATACGTCCTGTCTCACCGGCAGGACAGACTCAGCAGAGGTGGTGGCACAGTGGTATACATTTGGGGGAGCAGTTGCTCTGGGAG
Source organism: Ginglymostoma cirratum (assembly GCA_024137785.1). Taxonomy (NCBI): domain Eukaryota; kingdom Metazoa; phylum Chordata; class Chondrichthyes; order Orectolobiformes; family Ginglymostomatidae; genus Ginglymostoma; species Ginglymostoma cirratum. Next base: position 26,022,515 of record JAHRHZ010000024.1, read on the forward strand.
TCCTCAACATTGACTATGGACCCCTTGAGGTCCCACGACTTCAGGTTAAACATGAACAAAGAAACCTCCAGCTGATCACCACATACTGTCTTCCCTCAGCTGATGAATCAGTACTCCTCCATGTTGAACAACACTTAGAGGAATCACTGAGGATGGCAAGGGCACAAAATGTACTCTGGGTGGGGGATTTCAATGTCCATTACCAAGAGTGGCTCAGTAACAGTACTACTGATCGAGCTGGTTGGGTCCTAAAAGAGATAGCTGCTAGACTGGGTCTGCAGCAGGTTGCGAGGGGACCAACAAGAGGGAACAACATACTTGACCTTATCCTTAGCAATCTGCCAGCTGCAGATGCATCTGTCCATGACAGTATTGGTAGGAGTGACAACCGCACAGTCCTAGTGGAGACAAAGTCCCACCTTCACATTCAGAATATCCTCTATTGTGCTGTGTGGCACTATCACTGTGCTAAATGGGACAGACTTTGAACAGATCTAGCAACTCAAGACTGGGCATCCATGAGGTGCTGTGGGCCATCAACAGCAACAGAATTGTACTCCAGCACAATCTGCAAACTCATAGCCTGACATATTCCTCACTCAACCGTTACCATCAAGCTAGAGGATCAACCCTGATTCAATGGAGAGTGCAGGAGGGCATGCCAGGAGCAGCACCAGGCATACCTGAAGATGAAGTATCAGGATGGTGAAACTGCCAAATAGGACTACTTGTATGCCAAACAGCGTAAGCAGCAAGTGATAGACAGAGCTAAGCAATCCTAAAACCAGTGGGTCAGATCGAAGCTCTGCAGTTTTGCCACATCCAGTCGTGAATGGTGGTGGATAATTGAACAACTCACTGGAGGAGGACTCTCCACAAATATCCCCATCCTCAATGATGGAAGAGCCCAGCCCATCAGTGCAAAAGATAATGCTGAAGCATTCGCAGCAAGCTTCAGCCAGAAGTGCCCAGTGGATGATCCATTGCGGCCTCCCCCAGTGGCCCCCAGCATTACAGATACCAGTCTTCAGCCAATTCGATTCACTCCACATGATATTAAGAAATGGTTGGAGACACTGGATGCTGCAAAGGCTACGGGCCCTGACAACATTCTGGCAATAGTACTGAAGACTTGTGCTCCAGAACTTGCCGCTCCCTTAGCCAAGCTGTTCCAGTATAGTTACAACACTGGTATCTACCTGGCAATGTGGAAAATTACCCCAGTATGTCCTGTACATAAAAAGCAGGACAAATCCAACCCAGCCAATTACTGCCCCATCAGTCTACTCTCGATCATCAGTAAAGTGATGGAAGGTGTCATCAACAATGCTATCAAGCAGCACCTGCTCAGAAATAACCTGCTCAGTGACACTCAGTTTGGGTTCCACCGGGGCCAGTCAGCTCATGGCCTCATTACAGCCTTGGCCCAAACATGGACAAAAGAGCTGAATTCCAGAGGTGAGGTGAGAGTGACAGCCTTTGATATCAAGACTGCATTTGACTGAGTGTGGCATCAAGAAGCCCTCGCAAAACTGGAATAAATGGGCACCAGAGGGTAACCTCTCCAATGATTGGAGTCATACCTGACACGGAGGAAGATGGTTGTTGGAAGTCAGTCATCTTAGCTCCAGGACATCTCTGCAGGACTTCCTCAGGGTATGCGCTAGGCCCAACCATCTTCAGCTGCTTCATCAATGACCTTCCTCCCATCATAAGCTCAGAAGTGGGGATGTTCGCTGACGATTGCACAATGTTCAGCACCATTCACAACTCCTCAGATACTGGAGCAGTCCATATTCAAATACAAGAAGATCAGGCTTGGGCTGACAAGTGGCAAGTGACATTCGTGCCACACAAAAGCCAGGCTATGACCACCATGAATAAGAGACAATTTAATCACTGCCCCTTGGCATTCAATGGTGTTACCATCAAGGGCAACTAGGGATGAGCAATTAATTCTGGCCAGCCAGCGATGCCCATATCCCACAAATGAATAAAAAAAAGGACACGCATACACACGCAAACGCATACACGCACACACACCCACATGCACAATTCTTGTTCAAAACCTGACAAAGAATTTGTAAGGGTCTTTTAATGTAATAGTAATAGTATCCTTACCAATGGGCTAGAAGGTCCATTGTTCAAATCCCACCTCATGTTATGATGGTCCTGTAGGTGTGTCATAACATGCTTGAACAAGTTGATTAAATACCACTTTACCTCATAATAATAGGGGTTTTGTGGTGCAGTGGGATTGTTCCTAACTTTAGGTCAAAAGGTCCAGGTTGAAGTTCTACTTCAGGGTACCACAGCCTTGGAGATGAGTCATAATTGGTTGATCATTCTTTTCTTGACATCATAACATTTACCTAAGGGGTCTTTTGGCACTGTTGTAGTGTTCCTTGCTCTAGACAAAAAGTTCATGTTCCACTTCCCATGGTGATGAATCCCAACACATCCAAACAGGGTTGATTGGAGGTTAATTAAGTCCTCAAATGTTCAGCAGCAATGATATTTGCATTCAGAGGAAGCAGCCAATTACTGCAAAGTATCCCCACAGACAGCAAACCAGGAAATAAAACCACTGAAATCCTTTAACTTAAATTTTACTGGTTATGAAATAAGTGAGTATAATTGAATTAAGGTAGAAGGCAAAACATTTCTTTAAAATATTTTAAATGAATTTTAAAAGGATTACTTTAAAACCATGGATTGCATATAAATTCTCGTATGTGTATTTAGGTTTACACAAATAAAAACACTTAGATTTTCAGGGTTCATAAGTGTGTTTAGTAGTATTTATGAGCTGCGTTTGCTCTTAAAACTCCAACCATACGTTGTTTAAGAGGCTGCAAATTTCTCAAGCATTTTCAAAGCAAGAATACAAGGTTTAAGTTGATCAATCCACCTAATTGCTTGGGGATTGTATCCAACAAGAGCTCAATGGTGCACACTTTGGTAGACAGTAGAATCACTGACAGTGAGCTCTGGAGTTTTACATTATTCTGCACATATTCAGGCTTCCAAAATTGTTGTGAGTTTCAGAAGAGTAATCATGGCAAATACTGACAGTTTTTCATCATCAACTCCACAAGACCTCCATTATGTAACTATTTTCCATTCACTTCACTTTGCTGTGGCTTGTGCTAGCTGTAGTTTCTGACGAATCTGCTGAGCAAATAGGTTGCCTGATTTCAATAAACTCTGCTGTAAAGTGGACTATTTTGTGTGATTCTTAGTTTCAACTCCCTGACACTGTGGGGATGGGGTGGGAGAAATACAGTTTTAACTTAACAGCTCTGCAAGAAGTGGAGAGAGGGAGATTTTTAAGACAAGGTTCTGTTAGATTGTTTGGAACTTGGAAACCAGGAATTCTTCACACAAAAGAACATAAAACATAGAACAGTACTGCACAGGAATGGAACATTTGGCCCACAATGTTTTGCTAAACATGACACCATATTAAATTAATCCCTTCTGCCTGGTCTTTGTTTGTATACCTCCATTTCTTGCCTATTCATGTGCTTATCTAAAAGCCCCTTAAAAGTTCACATTCAATCTGCCCCCACATCATGATTAGCAGTGCATTCCAGACTCCTCCCACTCTCTGTGTAAAAACTTGCCCCTTACATCTCCTTTGAACTTTCCCTTTCTTACCTTAAATACATGTCCTTTAATATTAGACATTTTAACTCAGGAATAAGATTCTGACAGTTAACCCTATCCAGGCATCTCATAATTTTATAGACTTCTATCAAGCCTAGCCTTAGCTTCCACTGCTCCAGAGAAAACAACCCAAGTTTTTCTAGCCTCTCCTTGTAGTTCATACCCTCTAATCCAGGCAGCATCTTGATAAACCGCTTCTACAACCTCTCCAAAGCCTCCACATCCTTCCTGTAATGTGGCAACCAGAGTGGAACGCAGTACTCTAAGTGTGGCCTAACTAAACTCTTATAGAGCTGCAACATGACATGCTGACTATTGTACTCACTGCCCTGACCAATAGAGGCACTGCTTGCCTCCTTTACCACCCTATCTACTTGTGTAACCACTTTCAGAGAGCTATGGAGTTGAACACCAAGATCCCTCTGCACATCAATGCTGTTCAGGGTTCTGCCAAAGTGGTGTTTTCAGTGCTACAATGAGTACAATATTACAAGTGCATCTCACGCTCGATTGGCAGCCTGACTGAAAGACTTTGCACGCTATCGGATAGTATAGAGGTTGTTTGAACCTTTGTGGAACTATATTCTCAAGATAGCCGCGGCAGAGTGGGCAGCATTCAAGCTCCTCAACCCGGGACTTGTCAATAAGCCTACTTTTTTTATCCTCCTTTTCTTTCCCTCTCTTACTTTCCTAAGATTTTAAAGTATTTTTGTCTCTGAAAAGATAACTTACCTTGGAGCAGCTGTGAGCCAGATTGAACTGGGCTGGAGGCCTGGAGTGGCTGAGAGCTGGAGTGAAGCGGGATGGAGGCCTGGAGCGGTGTGAAGCGGCTGAGAGTGGGAGCGGAGTGCAATGGAGGCCTGGAGCAGCTGAGAGCCGGAGCGGAGCTGGATGGAGGCCTGGAGCGGCTGAGAGCAGGAGCAGAGTGGAATGGAGGCCTGGAGTGGCTGAGATCTGGAGCAGAGCGGATTGGAGGCCTGGAGTGGTGTGGAGCGGCTGAGAGCAGGAGCGGAGTGCGATGGAGGCCTGGAGTGGCTGAGAGCCGGAGTGGAGCTGGATGGAGGCCTGGAGCGGTGTGGAGATGGTTGTTGGATTGGGGTCTGGTGCGGGTGGTCATCTGCTGGCAAAGCTGGTCAGACCACATGTAGAAGCCCCTGCCCTGAGCTACTGGAAGGTAATGTTTATTTGTAATTTGTTTATTAGATTGTAATGTTTATTCTTTTAACTATGTTTTATTTCTAACTTATGCCATGAATCGCTGTAACGTGATGCAACTTCTTTTCTTTTTTATTCCTCTTTTTGCATCTAAGATTAGTATCAAAGTACTTTGTAACTAAGGTGGCTCCGTGAGAGGCAACACTATAAATCTTTCGCTGTACTCTTGTACTTCTGCACTTGGGTACACGTGACAAAAATGAACATTCTATTTTTCTAAAAAGAAAGCTCCCCGTTGTCCTGAGTAATTCAACAAAGGTATAATCTAGAATGTAAAAACCTAACATGGCTTATTTATGACTGTTTGGCCCAAAACACATGAATGCACACAGCCCATTCTCTGTAATCAAAAGGAATGTATTCAAGGCTTGTAACTCTTCGTATTACCTGGGAGCTGGGACATCCCATTGTCCCTTGCTGTGTCTTTCGTGGGTAGATCAATTTGGCTTTCCTGCATTCGCCGTGATGATTGCAAGACAAGTTTTGTGAAATGTCTTCATTTTCAGCAATGGTCATTTATAATTCTTTTAAGAAGTACTTGCCCAGAAATTCTGTTGGCTAGATTGGTGAGGCTACTTTTGGAATACTGCATAAAATTCTGGTTGGGAGATCGTAGGAACTGCCGATGCTGGAGTCTGGGAGAACAAGGTGTAGAGCTGGATGAACACAGCAGGCCAAGCAGCATCAGAGGAGCAGGAAAGCGGGTTTGGAAACTTCTTCAGAAATGGGGGAGGGGAAGGGGATTCTGAAATAAATGGAGAGAGAGGGCGAGGCGGATGGAAGATGGATAAAGGAGCAGATAGGTGGAGAGGAGATAGACAGGGCACGGAGGTGGGGATGGAGCCATCAAACGTGAGTGTGGGTGGGGAGTTAGAGTGGGGATTGGTCAGTCCAGGGAAGACAGGTCAAGGAGGCGGGGATGAGGCTGGTAGGTAGGAGGTGGGGGTGGCGTTTGAGGTGGGAGGAGTGGATAGGTGGGAGAAAGGACAGACAGGTTAGGGAAGCTGGGACGAGCTGAGATGGTTTTGGGATGCAGTCGGGGGCGGGGAGATTTTGAAGCTTGTGAAGTCCACATTGATACCATTGGGCTGCAGGGTTCCCAAGCGAAATATGAGGTGCTGTTCCTGCAACCTTCGGGTCGCTTCATTGTGGCACTGGAGGAGGCCCAGGATGGACATGTCGTACAAGGAGTGGGAAGGGGAGTTGAAGTGATTCACGACTGGAAGGTTCAGTCGTTTGTCGCGAACCGAGTGCAGGTGTTCCACAAAGTGGTCTCCAAGCCTCCGCTTGGTTTCCCTGATGTAGTAGAGGCCACATCGGGAACAGTGGATACAGTATACCACACTGGCATATATGCAGGTAATGTGGAAGATTTTCTTTGCCTGGGATGGGGGTGAGGGGGGAGGTGTAGGGGCAGGTGTAGCACTTCCTGCGGTTGCAGGGAAAAGTGCCAGGGGTGCTGGGGCTTTGGGGAGTGTGGACCGGACAAGGGAGTCATGGAGAAAGTGGTTCCTCCAGAAGGCAGATAAGGGTGGGGAGGGAAAAATGTTTTTGGTAGTGGGGCGCAGTTGTAGTATGGCGCACTGACCTCTACATCGCCGAGGCCAGGCGCCAGCTCTCTGACACCTCCCCCTACCTTGATCATGACCCCACCCCTGACCACCAAAACGTCATCTCCCAGACCATCCACAACCTCATCACTTCAGGTGACCTCCCACCTATAGCCTCCAACCTCATCGTTCCCCAAACCCGCACCACCTGTTTCTATCTCCTTTCCAAAATCCACAAACCTGACTGCCCTGGTTGACACATTGTGTCCGCCTGCTCCTGCCCCATCGAACTTATCTCCACTTATCTCAACTCCATTTTCTCCCCTGGTCCAGGAATTCTCCACCTATGTCCATGACACCAGCCACTCCCTCCACTTCCTCCAAGACTTCCGATTCTTTCGTCCCCAATACCTCATCTTCACCATGGACCTCCAGTCCCTATACACTTGTATTCCCCATGCAGATGGCCGAAAGGCCCTCCACTTCATCCTGGACTGCAGGCCTGACCAGTCCCCCTCAACTGGCACCCTTGTCCGCTTAGCTGAACTCGTCCTCACCCTTAACAACTTTTCTTTCAATTCCTCCCACTTCCTACAGACAAACGGGGTGGCCATGGGTACCCACATGGGCCCAAGCTTTGCCTGCATCTTTGTAGGTTACGTGGAACAATCCGTCTTCCGAGGCTACATTGGCCCTAAACCCCACCTCTTCCTCAGTTACATTGATGACTGTATCAGCGCCGCTTCGTGCTCCCATGAGAGGCTCAACAGTTCATCCACTTCACTAACACCTTCCGCCCCAACCTTAAGTTCACCTGGACCATCTCCGATACCTCTCTCTTCTTCCTGGACCTCTCTGTTTCCATCTCTGGCAACCACCTAGAAACCGATATCCATTTCAAGCCTACCGACTCCCACAACTACCTAGAATACACCTCCTCTCACCCACCTTTCTGCAAAAATGCCATCCTCTATTCCCAATTCCTTCGCCTCTGCAGTATCTGCTCTCGAGATGAGGCATTCCAACTCCAGACATCCCAGATGTCCTCGTTTTTCAAGGACCGCATCTTCCCCTCCACAGTGGTTGAAAACGCCCTCGACCGCATCTCTCGCATTTCCCACAACTCATCCCTCACAACCCCTCCCCGCAATAACAACAAAAACAGAATCCCCCTCGTCCTCACGTACAACTCCACCAACCTCTGGATCCAACGCATCATGCTCTGGCACTTCCGCCACCTGCAATCTGACCCCACTTCCAAAGGCAATTTTCACTCCCCACCCTTATCTGCCTTCTGGTGGGACTGCTCTGTCCATGACTCCCTTGTCCGCTCCACACTCCCCTCCAGCCCCACCGCACCCGACACTTTTCACTGCAACCGCAGGAAGTGCTACACCTGCCCCTACACCTCCCCCCTCACCCCCATCCCAGGCCCCAAGAAGACTTTCCACATCAAGCAGGTGTTCACCTGCACATCTGCCAATGTGGTATACTGTATCTGCTGTTTCCGTTGTAGCCTCCTCTACATCGGGGAAACCAAGTGGAGGTTTGGAGACCACTTTGTGGAACACCTACGCTCAGTTTGCGACAAGCAACTGCACCTCCCAGTCGCCAACCACTTCAACTCCCCCTCCCAGTCCTTGGATGACAGATCCATCTTGGGTCTCCTCCAGTGCCAAAATAATGCCACCCAAAGGTTGCAGGAACAGCACCTCATATTTCACTTGGGAACCCTGCAGCCCAATGACATCAGTGTGGACTTCACAAGCTTCAAAATCTCCCCGCCCCCCCTACCGCATCCCAAAGCCAGCCCAACTCGTCCCAGCCTCCCTAACCTGTCCGTCCTTTCTCCCACCTATCCACTCCTCCCACCTCAAACCCCAACCCCACTTCCTCCCTACCAGCCTCATCCCCGCCTCCTTGACTAGCCCGTCTTCCCTGGACTGACCAATCCCCACCCTAACTCCCCACCTACATTCACCTTTACTGGCTCCATCGCCGCCTCCTTGACCTGTCCGTCTCCTCTCCACCTATCTGCTCCTTTATCCATTTTCCATCCGCCTCCCCCTCTCTCTCTATTTATTTCAGAATCCCCTTCCCCTCCCCCATTTCTGAAGAAGCGTCCAGATCCGAAATGTCAGCTTTCCTGCTCCTCTGATGCTGCTTGGCCTGCTGTCTTCATCCAGTTCTACACCTTGTTATCTAAAATTCCGGTTGCCCTGCTGTTGGAAAGATGGTGTTAAACTAGAAAGAGTGCAGAAAAAATTTACAAGGATGTTGCCTGGACTGGAGGGTTTGAGTTGCAAGGAGAAGCTCAGTAGGCTGGGACCTTTGTCCCTGGAGAGACGGAGGCTGAAGAGTGACCTCATAAAAGTTTATGAAATCATGAGGTGCATATATGAGGTGAATAGCTAAAGTTTTTTTTTCCAAGGGTAGAGGAGCCCAAAACTAGAGGTTTAAGGTGAGAGGGGAAAGATTTAAAAGGGACCTGAGGGGCAACCTTTTCACAGAGAGGGTGGTGTGTGTATGGAATGAGCTGCTAGAGCAAGTGCTAAGGGTGGGTACAATTACAACACTTAAAAGGCATTTGGACAGGTACATGAATAGGAAAGGTTCAGAGGGATACGGGCCAAATGCAGGCAAATGGGGCTAGTTTAGTTTGGGAAACTTGCTCGGCACTGTCGAGTTGGGTTGAATAGTCTGTTACTGCGCTGTAAGGCTCTAAGACTCTATGACTGTAGATAAGACTTTTTGGCAGGGTAGATTAGATTGTACGTCAGGAGTATGTGGAAATCCCAAGGAGCTGACTCCATGGGAACTACCTGGGAAACTGACATTTCCTTGAAACAATTAGCCTGCGTCTGGGATCCTCCAAATAGGTTCCGCACAATTGAAGATTTTGCAGGGTTTTGACTCACTTAATTCTATTAGTTACCTGTGAAAATTTAGAGGATTAAAATCCCACTCCAACTCATGCATACCTGTTAAACTGAATCCCATGACGCTTCACTAACCCCTCCCAACTTTTCTCATCCCTGACATCCTGGGCTCAACACCCAAACCATTGATCCAACCCAACACCCTGATCTGACTCCCACCTCCCTGCCACTGACTGATATTTCATCACCCAACCTGGGTCCTGAATTGCCCCTGAGCCTGCTAAAGTTGATATTGTCTCAACCCAAGGCAACACCTTCCCCCATCAGAACCCACCAAACACCAGACCTACCTCTTCCTCTCATCCCCCACCTGATTCCTTGATTTACTGTAAGCAGCCATGCGCTTACCTGACATCCTACTCTCCTGAACTGCAAGGCACTATTGCCTAACCTTTCTGGTAAACTCACCCCTCAGCCACCATTCACCCTACTGACCCATCTGCCATCCTAACTCCATCTGTTATCCTAACCCCTTACCAATCTGCCACTTCCCTCCCTTAATCATTCACCTACCCGAACCTACTGACTATGGCACTTGGCACTTAAATTACAGAGTACGATACAGTTACTGTTTCAAAACAGGGATGATTTCCATGTTGATGGACTCCACAATTTTCCTGCACTGGCCTCAGCCCCTTCACAATGGGAGAATCCTGTCCAGGTTGTTCCAAGACAGAGCTGATCAAAAGGTAAGTGTATAATTTTTAATCTGACCAGAGTTGAAAGTAAGATTTATGACCTCAATCGGTAGATCTGCACCAGTGAATATCTCTAATTTCCCATCTGGCGGATTGTTCACCTGGTTACTACAGAGTCTGTGGAGTGTGCTGCTGAGAAACGGATTCAAATGAATGTGTTTTCATCAATGGGTCAGATGGGTGTTGATTTTAACATGTAATTCAAATTAATGTGAAATCTAAGGTCGGGATGGTACATTGCCAAAGGCCCAATGTCGCAGTTTTAACAATGGTCATGAAATAGGAGTCACTCTGAATTAGTCACCAATAAAAATAGACCAACAGCATTATTCAGTGACCAAATAATTGTTAGATATAGAGGTACACCCAGCTATAAAAATGGCTCAACACTTGCAGCAAAAACATATCAGCAGCATGCCCTAGACACTTGTACTGCTGTATAATTGCTTTCCATTCTTCAATGATGTACACTGACGTTAAAATAAGTTCCACAGCAGGGAACCAGTTACTGGTTTCACACTTAACCCTCAAGTTTGGATTAACTGAACTGTGTGCCTTGCACTGTTTTTTGTTGTTAAAATAAATTCGTTGAGCACTTTTGAAGTAATGTAACAATGAAGGATAAAAGGACACTTGTGGGCTGAATTCAAAAGGCATGCCAATGACCCCATTGAACAGCCGGAGCCTTGCCAGCAATCCTGCCACAAACTTTCCTGCAGCCTCAATGAAATAAATCTCAGTCAGGAACTTGCATTTCTGCCATTGGGATTCCAGGGGCCTTCATCTTGAGGAGTCTACTGCCTCTCCCTTAATCCCCTTGGTAACTTATAGATCTGGCAGCAATAACAGGAAAGGGTGCTACTGAGAGAAATTACAAGAATTTGGGGAAGAGGAACAGATCTGGGGGGCCCAGAGCGCAGCAGAGTGGTGTTGCCTCACCCAGGCGTTCTTTGCTGATCCAGGCAGGTGGAGAGGGGTGTTGGTGGGACAAGAGAGCAGGGTGTGCTCTTGCTCATAGGAAGGCCCTCTATGAGGCACAAGATGCCTGAACAGGTGGGAGACCTGGCCAACCTGCCACCTTGGCATAAGGCACCCTACCCTGAGACACAGAATGAAAAACAGTGTAGACAGCGCAAGAACCCTAAGTGGCCACTCAATTGGTTTTTGTGCAGGAAGGCTGCTCTCAACTATTCTCAAACGTGATGTAATTGGGTGAGATAGGGAGGTGACAGACTCCACTTTGGACCTGCTGGCCTGATTAGCCAGTATGCCATTCTTCTCAGCCAACTCCAAGGACTGTGAGAGCATTGGATACCCCACCCCACATTTAAATTCTGAAGGCAGAACCTAAAGAAATAACAAAATTAAAATTTTGCCGAAAATCTCAGTGGGTCTGGCAGCCTCTGTGGAGAGAAAGCAGAGTTAACGTTTCAGGTCCAGTTGGCCCTTCTTCAGAACTGATTGTAGCTCGGAAAATGTTGGTATATGTGCTCGAGAAGAAGTGGGAAGAAAGGGAAGGAGTAAGTGGAGATGGAGACCAGAGAATGGGAAAAACAGTTGAGCAAGGCAAAGGAATTGGTAAAGGTCAGCCTGGGAAAATGAATCGCTACTAATGGTAACCATTAGTGGCTGACAATGTGTTGTTCGTGGAAGCAGTCTATGTGATAACAAGGCCTGGTGTATGGGAGTTGGGGTAAGGACATGGAAGAAGATGCTCAGGCCCTACAATTACTGAACTTGATATTGAGGCCAGAGATTGTATTGTAATTTATTGTTACATGTATTTATGAAAATGCAGCAAAATGTGTATCAGCCATCATAATCTGACACCATTTTAATTACATAAACTATGATTAGAAATAAATCATGTATAGTTAGGGCAAATCACATTTTTTTTGTTCCATACACAGCTTCTTGATTTCCTAAGTGGCTAGGGGACGCAGCCACACTCTGCAGCTGCCGAAGCTGTCCCTGAGCAGGCTGAAGTAAACCCCACTGCCACTGACTGGACAGAAAAAGCTGCCTCTGCCAAGGCCACCTCATTGTTGCTGATACTCCAGCTGCCGCCATTGCCAAGAGGCTGTCCCAACCCTAGAAGACTGGAGCCCGTCTCACTATCGAGGACCAATTGACCGTTTGAATTAGTTCCCAAACACTGAGAGATCATTCACGCTGCCGCCATTGCAGACACTGCCAAAACATCAGAGGAAAAGAGCAGACCCCAATTCATCGCCACTGAAACTGTTGCTTAAGCCGCCACTAACATCAGCCACAAGGAATGGACTGGGTCTACCGCTCAACAATTCCCCGCAACCTCTCTCGACCACTGTGGCTGCAGAAGGAAGAAAGGAAGAATTTGATTCAAAAGTTAAATGAAGAAAACAAAATTGCAGCTTGCGAGGATGGAAAGCTGCTAAGGGGGACAGTTTGCAGAGTTCAAAAACGGAAAATGAGATGTTGTTCTTCTGGCTTGTGCTAAGCTTCGATGGAGTACTGCAGCAAGCCCGAGACAGAGATGTTGTCCAGGGAACTTGGTGGTGTGTTGAAGTGGTAGGCAACAGGAAACGCAGGGTCTTTTTTTCAGACAGAACATAGATGCTCTGCAAAGTGATTGCTCAGTCTATGCTTCACCTCCTCAGTGTCGAGAAGACCACGTTGTGAGTAGCGAATACTGTAGACTAAATTGAGTGAAGTACAGGTAAATCACTGTGTCCACCTAGAAGGTTTGTCTAGACCCTTGGATACTGAGGAGGGAGGATGTAAACAGGCAGGTGTTAGGCCTTCTGTGATTATATGGGAAAGTGCCGTGGAGCTGTGGGGGAGGTATTGGGAGTGAAAGAGAAGTGGAGAAGTGTGCCCCAGAGGGAATGGTTCTCACGGAAGGCTGAAAAGGGAGATGAGGGGAATATGTGTCTAATGGTGGCATCCTGCTGGAGGTGACAGAAGTGGCAGCTAATGATCCATTGGTGTGGATGCTAATGAGATGGTAGGTGAGGATGAGGGAAACCCGATTGCTATTATGGAAGGAAGGAGAAGGGGCAAAGTGTGGGAGATTGGTTGGACATAGCTAAGGGCCTTGTCAACCACAGTGGTGGGGAATCCTCGGTTGAGGAAGAAGGTGGACATTTTGGTGGTCCCGTTGTCAAAGTTGGTATCGTCGGAATAAGCGTAACTGAGGCGGAGAATCTCGGAAAGTGGAATACAGTTTTTACAGGAAGCAGGGTGTGAGGATGTATAGTCAAGCGAGTGGGTATAAATGTGATGGATATTCATGGCCAGCCTATCCCCAGAAATGAAAACAGATGTCTAAAATGGGAGGGAAAGAGTCAGAGATGGACCAGGTGAAGAAGAAAATCGGGTGGGAATTGGAAGTGTTTTCTTTTTCAATTCCAAAGGAGAAGGGGAAGCAGCACCAATGATGTCATTGATGTGGCCGAGAAAGAGTTGTGCGTGGGCCAGAGTAGGATTGGAACAAGAAATGTTTCATGCACCCCAACAATTTCTGAATTTGTTTCTGATTTCTAGCATCTGCCGTTCTTTGGCTTTTTTTGAACCTAAAGAAGTAATTCTGTAAAATCACTTCAGACCCTTTAGGAGATAGTGAACATGTACACAGTAAAACAGCCCAAAGGAGTTATCAGAGACTGTATCTTCCTTCCTGTCAATTTTTCAAAGATGTAATGCCTAATGCAAATATTTTCAGATTTTCATTACCTTTTGGTGTGAACAAGTGTTTTCTGCTTTGGTCTATTTTTAGGGTTGTTGCCTCTTGTCCAGTATTTTCACACATGAGGAAATAGGATAGATAGACACAAAATCTATAACTTCCTTATTCACCTTAACACCATGATTACAACACCCCTTATTCTCTTGAGAGGAAGCAGGCTTTGTATATGCAGCTGTCCTTATAAGTTCGGCCTTCACATCCGTGTGTCAATGGGGTCAATCTGATCCACTATGCAGTACTTTCTCCGTGACCAAGATGTTCTCTCTGAGGTGTGTGCCTAAGACTGAGCGTAATACTTCAGATGGGATTTAACTAGCGTTACATGTAGCTGTAAGATACCTTCAACTGCTTTGTTCTGTGGGAGGGTCACCGGACCCGAAACATTAACTCTGTTTTCTCCTCCACAGATGCTGCCAGACCTGCTGAGCTTTTCCAGCAACTTTGCTTTTGTTCAACTGCTTTGCTGTTTGGTTTCCATGAGTGTTTTAAGTTAAATTTTTGTGTCAGTCTACTAACCTTTAATGATTACTACATTTGGATTGCTGCATCTCTCAATTTGCTTATCTTAGCTTCTTTCATTTAGAAAATTCACTATTATCTTTCTTATATCCAAAATGGATGATCATACACTTCTCAATTTTGAGTGCATAGCTCCCTGCTGGATGCAGAGGATTGCAAATTGAATGCTACACTTCTGTCAGCTATCTCACATCACCCTACCCTAACTTAAAATACGTTTTTAAAAACCATTGTTTCTTTGGAAACATAAACTGTGTCCACCAGTGAACCTGAGCAGGAGTTAGACCAGAGCTTCATGGGTTGGGTTGGGTCCAAAGATGTGGATTAATGGGGTCAAGTCATATCACTGGAGGGAAGGGGTAAGTTGGTTACACAGGGTGAGGGAAGGATGTCGGGTACTGGAGTGCATTGGGTCATGGTCTGGGGGTTGTAAGTGGTCTTGTGGAGGTATTGTTGGGATGTGTGAAGTGAGTAAAGGGTTTGTGGAATATTACTGAGGAGTCGCACTACATTTATCAGAGATCATAGAATCATAGGATAAATATCTAACTTTCCCTGAGTAACTATTTTACTTAATTTCTTTGGAACACTCCAAATTCTCTGATTTAAATGAAAATTTTCAGGGAGTTCTAGACCTAGGGGAATTGCTCAGTGGAATGTTCAAATTCAGGGGGAATTTCTTTGGAATCTGTAATGATAGGAATTTCTGCAGTGTCCCTAGATGCAGCTCCTGTCTACACTGGAATAAGAACCGTCTGGCCATTGGAAAATCCAGGCCAAGGAGTTGTTGAGGTAGACCTTACAAATGGAAACTAGCGCTGGGAGAATACAGCAGAGGAGAATCACTTGGAAGATTTTACCTGGTGGAGCAAGGAGAAATGGACTGCTGGGAGCTCAGAATGCGTTAAGACTTAAACTTGCATTGCCCCTCATCTGTCAGAAACACGGTGCATAGCAAAAAAGCAGTTGAAACATGAATTGTGATTAAGTTAAATTGTCAATGTGAGGGTGTACTTTTTAAAAAGTGTGATGTATTAACTGCTGGCAACATAGTTAAGACGTGTTTAATCTATATTGATTTTTATTTGTTATAGTGGAAGTATGAAGATTTGAATTCCTGGCTTTTGATTATTTCTGCTGGATATTAAGAAATTCACCTCTTTTTGAAGAAATATCAGTTCTCTACGTCAATCATAATGAATCATACAGAATTACAAATTTGCAAGAGCTGTCTGAGTGTAGCAGGCACTAGGGGAGGATACTGAGAAACATAATTCACTCTGGAGGTGAAATAGGCAAGCTCCTGGCTCTGTGTGGCCATGAAGTCACCCTGAATTATTTCTTCTGCCTTCAGGAGAGTGGCAGCTTTGAGTGCTGTATATCTTTTCGTAACCTGACGTCAATAACAGCACTGCAAGGCCAAGGAAAATAACAAATGGACTTCTCTCCTTTTTCTTCATCAGTCAGTCTGGGCAGTATCATATATTCTTTGATTCTTAAAGCAATGGTTGCTGGGCTAAACTTTCATGAATATACAAAATACTAAATAGGAGAAAGCCCACCGCATCTGTCAAGTCAGTCGTTTACAGTCAGGATGCAAGATAACGTGATGTTCCCTAGTACCACCAGCATGTACGTGATCTCCTGTGGGACAAAGAAGCTGAATAGATCCTTGGCCACAGGGAAACAGCTGAGAAATTCCTCCCTGACCTGCAAAAGGTAATCAGAATATGTCCAGGATATGGAACTGAGCAGCAGTCAATTGATCAAATCTGTCATATTAATGATGTATCTATGATCTCATTTACAGTTAGGAAATTAGCCAACTCCATCTTACTGGAGTTAGACAGAACAGATTGCGGACATTTTGTCCATCCTGTCTGTAGCTCTTTGAAAGTGTTGTCCGATTAATCACATCCCATGTCCTTCCCCATAGCCTAACAGTACTTTTCCCCTCAAGTAGTTCCCCAATTCTCCTTTGAATTCTCATGTTCATAATAGCTCTTTACATTGATTTAAACAAAAAAAATCTTTGCACCATGTGCCTTTTTTTTCTGAATACTTACTGAAATTCCACATCACTGACAAGCTGACAACATATTCCAATTTTGGTAACACTTCGCAAATCAAAAACCGTGACACATAATCAATTTTTATGTCTGTATAACATCCATGCGCGTTCCCTCTGCTACTAAGTTATTGCATTCAAATTCTGTCCTCATTAGATGTTAATAATTATGAAAAGATTTGACAGCATCAATAAGGAGAAACTGTTTCCAACTGGCAGAAAGGTTGGCCATGGATTTAAATTATTGGTAAAAGAATCGCAGGGGGAGAGTATTTTTTATTCATCAATTACTGAAGACCTGTATTGCAAAACCTTGGGATTGGATAAATACTTGAAGGACAATAATTGGAATATTACTGCTTTGGCAAAAGAGTAGGGCAGTGGAACAAATTGGATAGCTCTCTCAGAGCTAATAAAGGCATGATGGCTAAATGGATTCTATGAGTTAACAAGGTGTGGGGCTGGATGAACACAGCAGGCCAAGCAGCATCATAGGAGCAGGAAAGCTTGACGTTTCGGGCCTAGACCCTTCATCAGAAGGGGGAGGGGAAGAGGGTTCTGAAACAAATAGGGAGAGAGGGGGAGGCGGATCGAAGATGGATAGAGGAGAGGAGACAGACTTTCCAAAGAGGCGGGGATGAAGCCAGTAAAGGTGAGTGTAGGTGGGGAGGTAGGGAGGAGATAGGTCAATCCAGGGAGGACGGACAGGTCAAGAAGGTGGGATGAGGTTAGTAGGTAGGAAATGGGGGTGCAGCTTGAGGTGGGAGGAGGGGATAGGTGAGAGGAAGAACAGGTTAGGGAGGCGGGGACGAGCTGGGCTGGTTTTGGGATGCGGTAGGGGGACGGGAGATTTTGAAGCTTGTGAAATCCACATTGATACCATTAGGCTGCAGGGTTTCCAAGCTGAATATGAGTTGCTGTTCCTGCAGCCTTCGGGTGGCATCATTGTGGCACTGCAGGAGGCCCAGGATGGACATGTCGTCTGAGGAATGGGAGGGGGAGTTGAAATGGTTCACGACTGGGAGGTGCAGTTGTTTATTGCGAACCGAGAGCAGGTGTTCTGCAAAGCGGTCCCCAAGCCTCCGCTTGTTCTCCCCGATGTAGATGAGGCCACAATGGGTACAGCGCTTGCAGTATACCACATTAGCGGATGGGAGTGAGGGAGGTGTGGGGGGCAGGTGTAGCACTTCCTGCGGTTGCAGGGAAAAGTGACGGGTGTGGTGGGGCTGGAGGGGAGTGTGGAGCGGACAAGGGAGTCACAGAGAGAATGATCCCTCCAGAAAGCAGACAAGGGTGGGAGGGAAAAATGTCTTTGGTAGTGGGGTCGGATTGCAGATGGCGGAAGTGTTGGAGGATGATGCGTTGGATCTGGAGGTTGGTGGTGTGGTACGTGAGGATGAAGGAGATTTTTTTTTGGTTGTCATTGTGGGTACGGGGTGTGAGGGATAAGTTGCGGGAAATGCGGGAGACACGATCGAGGGCTTTCTCGACCACTGCGGGAGGGAAGTTGCGGTCCTTGAAGAACGAGGACATCTGAGATGTACGGGAGTGGAATGCCTCATCCTGGGAGCAGATGCGGTGGAGATGAAGGAATTGGAAATAGGGGATGGCATTTTTGCAGGAAGGTGGGTGGGAGGATGTGTATTCTAGGTGGCTGTGCGAGTCGGTGGGCTTGAAATGGACATCGGTTTCTAGGTGGTTACCCGAGATGGAGACAGAGAGGTCCAGGAAGGTGAGAGAGGTGTTAGAGATGGTCCAGGTGAATTTAAGATTGGGGTGGAAGGTGTTGGTGAAGTGAATGAACTGTTCGAGCTCCTTATGGGAGCACGAGGCGGCGCCGATACAGTCATCAATGTAACGGAGGAAGAAGTGGGGTTTAGGGCCAGTGTAGGTATGGAAGAGGGATTGTTCCACGTAACCTACAAAGAGGAAGGGATAGCTTGGGCCCATGTGGGTACCTATGGCCACCCCCTTTGTCTGTAGGAAGCGGGAGGAATTGAAAAAGAAGTTGTTGAGGGTGAGGATGAGTTCGGCTAAACAGATGAGGGTGTCAGTGGAGGGGGACTGGTCAGGCCTGCAGGACAGGAAGAAGCGGAGGGCCTTTAGGCCATCTGCATGGGGAATGCAGGTGTATCGGGACTGGATGTCCATATTGTTTTGGATGCAAGCTTTCATTATTTAAAGATCTTACTCTGATTCTCCTGAAGTCTTTGCATGCAAAAAAGGAAAAAAAGAACACTTTTCTAAGCATACTACGGTAATCAAGGGCTTTTAACTTTATTAATGGTGCACCTTTGAATCATTCCCAAATCTTTGAGTTAACCAACACAAATGAAAAAAAAAGGTGGACAAAGTATTGCGCTTGATGCCTAGCCAATGGTTTTATGTGAGGGCAGAATAATGATTTTTAGTTTGTACTGAATTATTCTAACGATGTACCCTGTTTGCTTTTACTATAGCCCTGTAGCTCTGAACTTTTCATGGATCATATGCCATAACAGCCATGTCTCTTTTCTGCCCACCCAACTCTGTTAGGCAGAAATAGTAGAAACTGCCGATGCTGGACAATCTGAGATAACAAGGTGTAGAGATGGATGAACACAGCAGGCCAGGCAGCATCAGAGGAGCAGGAAAGGGTCCAGACCTGAAACGTCAGTTTTCCTGCTCCTCTGAAGCTGCCTGGGCTGCTGTGTTCATCCAGCTCTACAACTTGTTATCTCAGACTCTGTTAGCATATGCTTTACAACATTACAACTCAGAAATTAGGCATTAATCTCAACATGTTGAACTGGCATTTATTTTCAATATGTATCTCACATCTTGCTTCATTTTATTCTACTTTAGCCCTATCAACATGTCTGATACCGTAATTTATCTGGATTAAAAGACACCCAACAATTTGTTCTTTGATATTTAAATTTAATTGAAGTTATTTTTTCTCATCCAAAGTTCTAAAACTTGCACAATTTTTATATGTTTGGGAACTGTTCTCCCAATGTCTTCATCCAAATTGTTGATGAAAGTTTTCACCAGGAAGAATCCTAACAATAATCCTCAAACTGAACCCTCTGAAATTCCAGAAGTAACCATTCTCTGCATAGAATGTTACCATTAGGAACAATCCACTGCCTGCAAAATACAAGTGATCATTTATTTAACCCATGATCGCAACTCTAATTTCATAGGACTCCAACAGATTCTTAGATCTCCAAGTAATTAATATTGACTGAGGTATCTTTATTTACCCAATATAGTAACTTAGAAATACCAACCAAATTAGTAAGATGTCCTTTTCTATAAATAATGTTGAAAGTCTCTAACAACCTCTTCCTATCCAGGTAGCCAAGCAGAATATCTCTAAATAGTCCTTTCATCAAACAGCAGCAAGACAACAGACCCTGTAAAATTCCAGTCCTGTCTTGCAGCCAGTTTTGAGAACTTTAAGTGTTGAGAGTTATCCCTTCAATTGCATGATGCTTAAAAATTTACATTAAATATAGTAAAATAGTATCCACCTTTAGATGAGATGTTAAACTGAGGCCATTTAGATGTCTCAGATGAATGTAAAAAATCCCATGGCATAATTTCAGAAAAGAGCAGGAGAGCTCTCCTCTATGCCATAGTTAACCAACAAGCTAGTTAACCAAATAAATAACAGTTGATCTGGTCACTACCATATTGCTGGTTGTTGGAGCTTGCTGTATGAAAATTGACATTCTGTCCACTCTGAGAGCTGGCTCTGAGGGAGCTGGATCAATAACAAAAACTCTCCACAAGTAATTAAATGGTGACTTGATGATGGGAGACCGGTCTCTGTGGAGTTAGTTCATTGACAGGTCTGTGTTTTGTGAGCTCGATATGAAGTTCCAGTACAGAATTCCATGGAACATATGGCAAAGAAATGGCTTTTTGGCTGAACTCGCAGTGATGTTTATACTCTACATAAGCTTCATCACATTCTGTGTACCTCATCTCAACCGTTCTATTCCCTTTGCTTTCATATCCTATCTTATTTCCCTTTGAAAGCATGTAAGTAATTTGCATCAGTCATTTCCTTCGGTATTAAGTTTCACATTCTAACCACCCTCTGAGGAAAGAAATTTCTCTATGTTTCCCTAATGGATTTATTGGTAATTTGGTACACTATGTTTATTAATGTTTCTCAAGTAACTTATTTGTTCATAGTGCGAAAGATAAGAATTACAATTGATACAATCCCATTGATTTTACTTGAGGTTTTCTGAGAGTATAAATCACTTTAATTTAAAGGAGCACACAATACAATTTCCATTATTGCTACAAATATAAATAGCTGTCTTACAAACACAATGCCATTCTTGAAACAATCTCTATTGTATATCTAAAATATGTTTCAAGATGCTATGAATTGTGCCTCTGCCAACATTTTGGTGAATTTCACCCCTAAATGGTTGAATCTTGCAGATGTGGAATGTCTGATGGTGAGTCCCACAGTTGACCTAGTTGAGTGTGTTTCTGCTCTGTAGAGGTAAGAGCACTAATTATGGCCTTATTGTCATTGGGTTAGAAAGGGGCAAAGAAATGAAGCCCCTCCACTACCAACCCAAGCTGTCAATTCTTTCTGGAGAAATTATCTACAGACGTCAACAATGGCTTGCATTCATACAGCACCTTAAACATGGTAAACGTTGATCCACAGAAGCATGGTCAAGCAAATTTGATCCAGCACATCATGAGATCAAGTAGGCTACTGATTCCTTGGAAAATAAACTAAATGGACCAGAGAAGCAAGGGATCTCGGAAGGTGCAAACATAAATGGCGGAAATAACAATGAAATTTGATAATTATAAACAGCACAAACAAAGTACAAGCTAGAGGGCTAGAATACAAAGAAAGTATGTAATATTCAACCATGCTTGAAGTGCTGGGGCAGTACCTCCACCGGTCCTGCAACAAAGATACAGAAGCACTTGAGAGCGTGAAAACAGTTTCTAAGATATTAACTTGAATTGCAAGCATGCAATGATATATGAAATGATTAACATTTTTTTACAAAACATAGTACGAAGTGGGAGCCTGAACGAAGCCTTGAAAGTTAGCAAGCAACTTAAATGGCTGGATGTGGAAAACCAGTTATTGTTTTTGCCAAAGTTTGGAACAAAGCGACATAAATATGTAATAAGCACTAATAGGTCAAACAAAGAATTTAAGATTGAGCAATTTTTGACAGAGTAGTGAGAGTGTGTAACTCACTGAAACATGAGGTGGGTGACACAAATAATCTTTGATATATTTATTTCTCCTCGTTATTAGAAGTTGACAGATTTAAAGATAACAGGATGACACCATGTGCAGCTCCACTCCCTGTCTTTACTTAGTCAGTAAACATCAAGTCATTCACAATTCATAAAGGATTATTAAACACACAAATACATTTATTAAGTATTTGAGAAGTTTATATTGGCTTTACATGGCTGGACAACATGTACATGTGTCTGAATTAGTAGCCTCCTCAGAACAAACTGAGGCCACATCTGAATACCATGATATAGACATAGAATCCCTACAGCATGGAAATAGGCCATTTGGCCCAACAAGTCCACACCATCCCTCCAAATAGCATCCCACCCAAACCCATAACCCAGCATTTCCCTTGTCTAACCCACCTAACCTAAACATTATGGGCAATTTAGCTTAGCCAATCCACTTACCCGGCACATCTTTGGATTGTGGGAGGAAACCGGAGCACCCAGAGGAAACCCACACAGACACAGGGAGAACGTGCAAATTCCACAGGACAATCGTCTGAGGGTGGAATCAAACCCGGGTCCCTGGTGCTGTGAGGCTGCAATGCTAACCACTGAGCCACCGTGCCGCCCTTCATGCTGCATCATTTCCCCTCTCGTGATGGATACAGAAAACATTTCCACAACCTCTTAAAGTTGTATCTCAATACCATTGATGAAATTCAGATGAGCCTTGATACACAGATGAGGGAGGTGGGATCTGAGGACATGATGTCAAGAGGTAATTCGATTGGGAAGAGGCTGATACAGAATTTACTTACCAGGATAGAAAAGTTGGGCTGAATGATTTGTTTCTGTCTTGTGGATTCGATGCAATTCCTGGTATTGTTATAATAATTACCTTTGAAGTAAGAAGTAATGTTTCAAATTTTGAATCAAAGTATAAACATTAAGTTGGTTTCTGTTCTTGCTGCTGAGACTACCTATCTAAACACAAATTTAAGTGAACATCCCCTTTTTTCACTCATTTCCCACGATTTCTCGCGTGGAGTTTCCTTTTGTTTACCTGAGTAAGAGTGCCAAATTTTGGGACCACTTTGCAGCATAGATCTGCACTCACATGAAATTATCTTACTCAATGCATTCTTTGAAACATAAAAGCAACAACGTGGTAGTTCGAAATTGATAGCTAAAGCATAGAGAATCCAGCATTCTCTAAAGTTGCTGTTTGCAATGAAATCAGTTAGATTGATCTAAAACAGAGTTTGTGGATTGTCAAGGGAATTGTTTCCAGTGAGTTGTAAATCCGACTTGGAAAATAATGAAACAGGCAAGAAATTTGGAGCTTCTCCGAGGAGCACAAGCACAGTTTCTATTACTCTGAGGCTTTTCTGGAGGAGTATGAGTTCTACCTTTGTACTTGAAGAGCTGTCTCTGAGGATTGCTGTTGTAATAATTTCTTTTTGCTTTGTCGGAAACCAGTGCATTGGGACCCCAGTGGAAGTGAAGCTTAATTGGCTTTTCAGCTTGCAGGAGTGCATTGTGAGCAGCTGTGAATCTACCTGACTGGTGAACCTAATAAAACTGAGGATCTGCTGCATACATCTTGACCTTCATCAGAAACTAACATAAGGAGAAGCTCTGGGAGTTTCTTGGTGTCTGTGTCTTCAGCTGTGATTATATATAATTTTTGTTTACTAGCATCTTAAGACCTAATAAGTGTTATCAATGGACCTGAAGTCTCTCCAACTTTTTAAAACACATTTTCTAACTTACGTTCATTCTAACATGTTCACATTTGTGAACATAGTTCATTTAAATCAAATCTTTTCCTTACAGTTAAACAAGTGGAATATTTTTTGAAGTAGGCTGAACAAAAATCTGTATAAGAAAAGTTTTACTTCGTTTCAGGGCATTGTTTGGAGACAATGAAGCCTATAGTCCATTGTTTTTGTAAGTTGAAAAATATTTATTTGAACTGGGGAGGCTGTTTAACCCTTCAACAAGCAACATTAAACTCTGAACTAGCAATAGAAATGTACCTTAAATGAAATAAAATAATGCAAGGTTTCAATTTATTTTTGAAATAGCAGGGGTAACTCACCGAGCTTGTCCTTTTAAAGAGGAGCCTCATTTGGCGGAAATGCTGATCAGAAGATCAATTGCAGATGCTTAATTTAGTGATCAGCAAATCGTACCAAAGACAGCTCCACCATGCCAACTGTGCAAATGACCAAATAACTGCACAAAATTGCTTTAAGTTATGTCATGAGGGAGTGCAGAAACAGAGAGACCTGGAAGGATATGTACACAAATCACTGAAAGTGGCAGGGCTGGTTGAGAAAGTGGATAATAGGTGGACAGGCTTAATTAGTCAAGACACAGATTATAACCGCAAGGATGTTATGGTGAACCTTGGAAAGACACTGCTCTTGCATCACATGGTTTATTGAATCTTGTGAAGGCATTAAAACTTTATGAGAATAATTCCAGTGATGAGGGACTTCAGGCACATGGATAGATTGGAGAAAACTGGGTCTGTTCTTCATGAAGAAGAGGAGAATAAGAGGAGATTTAATACAGATGGTCAAAATCATGAACGATCTGGAAAGCCTCGAAAGACAGAAAACGTTTTCATTGTTACAAAGGTCAAGAATCAGAACATCAACTTCGGATAAAGAGCAAAGATACCATAAAGAAATTTTTTTGGACAACAAGTCATTTGGATTTAGAATGTACTAAGGAGTGTGGTGGCAGTAAATTTATTATGCTTTCCCAAGTGGAATAGTTTAATTAAATGAAGAGAAAAGTAAGTTGCAGTTATGGGAAAAGAAAGGTTTGAAGCTAACTAATTTGCTCTTGCAGTGAGACAGCATAGACCTGGCAAACCAAATAGCCTAGTCTGCTACAACTATTCCATAATTTTATTTTAGTAGCATTAAAATTAACTAGTTGGAAATAACTGGCTTATGTCTCTGCTAAATTAGTAAGGAAATTAATTTTGCAATGCTCACAATAATATCATAAACTTCATTTTAAGCTTCCGCAAAATAGTTTAAAACTGCTTGTGGAATTCATAGTTTATGTCAAATCCTCCTCATCATTTCATGAATCCATTACTTGTGCCATGTTTTTGCTGATTGGAACATTCACACAAAGATGGTTCTTAGATTTCGGTGACAACATAGTGTGGAGTTGGAGGAAGACAGTAGGCCAGGCAGCATCAGAGGAGCAGGAAAGTTGACATTTTGGGACAGGACCCTTCTTCAAAAATGGGGATGGGGCGGGGAGCTGGGAAATAAATAGAGAGGAGGGGTGTGGCTGGGGAAGGTAGGTGGGATGGTGATAGGTGAGTGCAGGTAGGCAGTGGTGGAGATTAGTCAACGTCCTCTGGCCGGTTTTAAAATCTCCCCACCTCCAGCCTTATCCCATGTCCAAGCCTCCCTCTCATCCCCACCTCCCTGACCTGACACAACCTGTCCATCTTCTCTCCCACCTGTCCGACACTCACATCCCACTGACCAATCCCCATCGCTCCCTACCTGCATTCACCTATCACCATCCTACCTACCTTCCCCAGCCCCACCCCTCCTCTCTCTATTTATTTCACAGCTCCCTTCCCCCTCCCCATTTCTGAAGAAGGGTCCCGACCCAAGACGTCAACCTTCCTGCTCCTCTGATGCTGCTTGGCCTGCTGTGTTCCTCCAGCTCCATACTGTGTCGTCTCTGACTCCAGCATCTGCAGTTCTTGCTATCTCTTAGATTTCGGTGTTACTTTTTATTCAAATTTGGATCTACATTTGATTGTTTTAATTGTTTTTCGAGATGGTGGGTTTACTTAACCACTCACAATTATTGAGCACTGCTTTTGTTTCACCGTTTCATGAGATGGAAGTTTAACAATATGGAGTAAAGGTAACATTGCCATTGTTCCAGAGGAGCGTAGAGTTGCTGTCTCATAAGAGAGACAGAGAGACAACTGGTGGTGAGTCTAGTTTGAGGATCACAATACTTGAAGCAAGGGGGGAGTTGAGAAGATAGCGCCTTCATGGTGACCTCAGCTGGTGTGTGAATTGAACCCATGCTGTTGGCATTTTTCTGCATTGCAAATTTGCTATTCAGCTAACTGAGCCAACTAAACCTTGTACCAAGCAGTAAAATTTCATTAGAGGAAGGCAAAACCTCAACACCAGACAAAAGACTAGATCTAATATCAGGGACCTTATAATGAGGAATTTAGAAAAATTGTAGTATAATGAAATAAATTCAATACAGACTTACGAATGGGAAATAATGTTTGGTAATGTTTTTAGAATTTTCTGATCATGTCACCAGTAGGTTGGATAATGAGGAGCCAGTAGGTATGGTGGAAATGCATTTTCATCAATGCTGTTATTGCAAACTCCATGTGTGCCTGGCTGCGTCTTATACTCACTTTGCATGTTGATTTGTGTGTGAGGTAAAATGAGCCCTTCTTAGGTAACTAATATCTCTGAGGTGGAATCAAAAAGTCTAGGGACCAACTTTCTTGCCATAATGCCATTTCCTTTGACCTTCAGTGCTCCAAATCCATTTTCTGAGAGCAGTGCAGTTTAAATGAAAACAATGAAACCAATACAGACAAATTACAAACTGAGATCCTTGTATCCAAAAACCAAGATAGTGACTACTGGGCACAAAGCGTGCTGGAACGTATCATTTCAATATTATCAGCAATTCTCCTATTGCTTAGCTCACAGTTGTTCAGAGATATATGATTGCAAGGAATTGTGTTTCAAGGAAGAGAATTTAGAAACAGTGTACCCTAGACTTGGCCAGAGACAGAGAAACAGCATTTTTGGAAAATAATTAATCGCTGTTGTGCTTAGACAATGGCGTTAGATAAAAAGATAAAAGCTACTGCCAAAAATAAAACTTAACGTGAGCAATTATTCTTTTGGAATTTGTAGCGTGACCAAACGTGACATGCAATAATCATTCTGCTTTCCAATTTCTTTCCTCTCTTTATGATTTAGCAGCCTTGTTTTCTGAGATTGCGAACATATGGTCTATAAAACTATATTTTTAAGCAGTTGTTTTGAAATTATTCCTCCAGCTTTTTAATAAAATCATTTGATGAGCAGCCATGTAAATTCTGTCACTACTTAATGTCATTTTGGTCATAAAATTTGCTCTATCAGAAAAAAAAACCTCACATTATTAGAAAACACTTCACAATGCTAAACATCTTGAAGTATTTTACAGCATGTGTTAAAGTCTAAAAATTGTTGCAACAATAGAAACATGGCTCGCTGAAATAGTCCATGGCTAAATGCAGCAAGATCTGGGCAACATTCCAGTTTGGGCTGACAATTGGCAAGTAATATTCGTATCACACAAGTGTCAGGTAATGACCATCTCTGACAAGATGAAATCTAACCATCACCCCTTGACATTCAAAAACATTACCATCAATGAATCTTCCACTATTAACGTTTTGGGGGTAATCATTGACAGAAATTGAACTGGACTAGCCAAATAAATACTAGGGCCACAAGAGCAAGTCATATGCTAGGAATCCTGCAATAAATACCTCATGGCTGCCCAAAACTTATCCACCAACAAAGCACAAATCAGTGATGTGATTGAATATTCCCTTCTTGACTGGATGAGTGCAACTTCAAGATGAATCTTGACATCATCCAGGATGAAACAGCCAACTTGAACTATATCCATAGACAATCAGTCCCATGAAATAACCCCGCAGAGGCCAATATTCTGTCACCAAGTCACCCTTTGTTTACACGTGGAAAGTCCTTGACTCTGATCCATCTTCCTCACAGCCAGCTTCAGAGTGAACAGGATATCTGACACTCCTGTTTTTTCTCTGTCACTCTGTCAGCCTAGGCTATTTGATTGGACCAGATTAACAGGCCCAATCAGGGAACTCATATCCTGTAATTTCCACCTGGCTGATGTATTACAATCACTACACTCTTCATCACCAGTGCTCAGTTATAGTAGTGTTTACCATTTACAAGTTGCATTGCAGAAATTCACCAAAGCTCCTTAGATATCACCTTTCAAACTCACAGCCAATGTCAACTAAACAGACAAGTGTAACAGATACTTGCAAACACCAACACCTGCCAGTACTTCTCCAGCTCCACACCAACCTGACACAGAAATAAATTGCTGCTTCTTCTGTGTCCTGAAACCATAATGCTGTTCCTTTAGTGTGGCTGCATCTGCAACTCAATCTTTAATAGCATTGTGAATCTACCTACACTAAATAGATTGCCTCTTCTCAAAAAGCAACTACGGATTCACAATAAATGCTGACTTTGCTGCCAATGTCCATATCTCATGACTGAATAATAAAAAATATTCATATTTGCACAACAAAGTGCCACAATTGGCATTCAATAATCAACAGATAATTTTTGAGCAACGTCAACTGAGGGATAAATAATGGTCAAGATGCCAGAGATAACTGCATGCTCTTCTTCGAGAAGGTCCCATGGAATAAATGGACCCCAAAGGACCTTAAGTTTAACATTTCACCTGAAGGGCTGTATTCCCAACTTTGCAGCACTGCCTCAAACATCAGTCTTTGTTTTAATGCTCCAGTTTTATGAAAGATCTATGAGTCCGCAACCTTCTAATGGAAAAGCGAGAGTACTATATAACTAAGCCATGCTCACAGATGAAGACAGACAAACTTGTGATTACTTTGGGAGATTCACTGTTCAGAAATTCACCAAACTGTACAAGTCAATTTCCCACAACGTGAAGCTAATGGCTGATAATTCTTCTAGATTTTATCCCAAGCCCGTAATAGGAAAAGAGATCATCACTGTAAATAATAATGGCGGTATTTAAAGATCCAAAGATAATTACATATGAATTTCTGATCAAGCTATTGTGAAGTATGTATTTAAAATGTTTTACTATTAATAGAAACTTACTTTGAATCTAGAGGGAAAATGAAAATTAATGTTTCTTTACATGTCGAGTGACTTGATTGGATCAGTTCTTTTTTTCTCTTGACATGATTTCATTTTTTTTATTGAATTGTGCTTGATTGCTGATCATGAAATTTGAATGATTGAAGTGAATATCTGGCACAAAGATCTGGCTCAGTTTCAGGATGATGCTCAAATTTAACAAGTAACTTGTACTTGACAACAGGAGGTAAGAGTTGTATCATTTATAATCGATAGACCGATATAAATGAATGCTTTAAACTGGATCCTTTAAATCTCTGAGATATATAAGAAGAATCTAGTTAAAAACAGATATATGCGTGTATACAATATGTAATTGGACTGAACTGGACGCATAGTTTGGCCTTGGGAGCCATTTGGTCAATATGACTAAATTAGACCTAGAATGAAAAGCAACACACACCATGTAAATAATATGTATGTAAAATGTCTAGAGATTAACTGGTACATAATCATTGTCTAGATTAAACGTTGCATACTTTTTACCTAAAATTATATTCTAGAATTTTAATTATATTGTGATGTTTAAATTAATAAATCACTCAAGATTTGAAAGTGTTGCTTATCTGTCACTTGAGCGAGCGAGATGGAATTTAATGAAAGGAGAACAGATCTTGACTTTGGGCACCATTTCCATTCAGATGGTGAAAGCCATCACACATGATTGTAAATGTGAATGGGAACTTTGGGCGCCATATGGAATTAAATGGCTGAAGCAGGCAAGAAATGTCTGTCCCCAGCATCACTAGATTCAAAACAGTTCAGAAATTCTTATAAAAGACCCATTTAACAGGCTACCAAAGCATTCATTTTGTGATATCAGTATGCAACTTTTGATAATTTGACCTCATCACTCACCTAACGTCCTTCCCTAGAAGCATGCTCTAGGATATCCATCAGTATCCCTCACTCAATAAATCAGATCACAGAGTGGTGTGATAGATCACAAGTTTATTTTCAATTTGGTTCCCATGGTGGGCAGTCACTAAATATATTTACAAGAGAATGTTAATGTATATATAAAAGAAATCAAAGTTTATTAGGTATGAAAGAAGCCATACTTTTTATATGCTGTAAGAATGATTTGAAACACTTTAATGAAAATTATCAAAATTAATGTTTCAATCTTCTTATCAATGTTACAGAAATTGAAACTTTACTGAAGAGTCACTTTAGCCTCTGCAGTCACTTGGTGATTTCTTCCTGTGTTAATGTTTCTTCATAAGATCCTTAAACAAGTTGTTAACACAGCTCTCTTACTCCTTAACATATGTTCCTTAAACTCATGGATTCAACAGCCATGCAAGATGTTTACCTCTCTGACATGTTAAACCTTTCTGTTTCTGGAACTTTCTCTTACTAACTTCTGAGTCTCTCAAGCCATCACTTATTTTGCATTGACAGTTTTGGAGACAACTAAATCGCAACACTGATGTTATGGGCCTTCCTCTCTGTGAATGATCTGTTTCTCTCAAAAGGAAACAGTACATTTACTGAACTTCTGGATGGTTCTGCTTTTTTCTAAGGGGATTTTCTTTTTTCTCTGTCCCTGAGTGATAGGATACTTTATTGCTAGGCAATTGCCCATTTTCCTTCTCCTCTACCCATTTTTCTTAAGCACTGAAATGTTCACCTTAATATTTTTATTTAAAATATTTAAATAATATTTAAATGTATTAAATATTAATTTATATTTAATAATTTAAACATATGTGAACAAACTTCCAGACAATTCTCTATCACTCAGAGAACTCAAGAAATGAAACTCATACTGTGATCTTCACATTGTAATATGCATATTATAGAAATACCAACTAAATCTGAAGATGTACATGGTTCTACCTTTTTTGATTGCATTTTTTCAAATAATAGTAGCAAAAATAATAAATCATGGACATTTACCATATACATTGTAACACTGCAGTTGCTGCATTTTCTCCTTCCCATTCCCTCTGTCACTGTCAAATGTTCTCCTATCACCCTTTACCCAATGTCACCCTGCTCCTTCCCCCAACAATCTTGAGCCTCAGACATCACCCTTGACCCAGTGCTAGTGACCCTCAAACTTTCATCTTGTTCTCTTGACCCACATTACCTTTGGCGTGTTAGACCTCATCCTGGGGCCTCCATGCAACATCTTTGATCTGCACTTGGTGTCCCTGTGAACTCTGCCTCGGAGAACCTTGACCTGTCCTCCTTCTGAGTGCATCAAACCTGATTCTGCTGTCTTGGTTGTCAACCTGCTAAGTGTGGCTAAGCTGTCTCCTTTGGGCACAAATCAAGAACACTCACAAGCGACAGACTGCATCCTGTAGGCCAGTCCCTGATTCTGTTCGGGTACTTCCTTCCTCCTTGACCTAAACATGCTGCTGCCTTTGATACAATTATTTGGTGCCTCAACTGCATCTCTCCACCGCATGCTTGCCACTATCAATCAGTCCAACTTCTCCTGCTCCGTTCCACTGTACTACTTGGTTGGATAAGGCAATGGTTCTGAAATGGCCAAATGTTGGAAATGACATTAAACAGCCCTATGGGGAGGCAATGGCCTAGTGGTGTTATCACTAGACAGTTATTCCAGAAACTGAGATAATGTTTGGGGACCCAGGTTCAAATCCCACCTGGGCAGATAGTGGAATTTTGAATTCAATAAATATCTGGAATTAACAGTCTGACAATGACCTTGAATCGATTGTCGGAAAAACCTATCTGGTTCACTAATTACCTTTGGGAAGGAAATTACCATTTTAACCTGGTCTGGCCTACATGTGACTCAAAACACACAGTTGTTGACTCTTAACTGCCCTCTGGGAAATTAAGGATGGGCAATAAATGCTGCCTAGCCAGCGATGCCCTCGTCCCGTGAATGAGTAAAGGACTTAATCAGATGTCATAGAGGCTTGGATGGGGAAAATGCAGAGCAGCTTAGGACTTTGTAAATGGAAGTGAAAGTGAAGATTTACCTCCTTGGTCTTCTTGTAGTCTTGGTAATAATGTCTAACTAACTGATAGATCATAAAAAGTGCATCTTGTTTTAGATAGGAGCCTTTTCTCATTAAGGCTCACCTGTTGCTTTCCTCTATCATGTTGAAGCAAGTAAGCCCTTAAATCCAGGAAAGAGGCTGGTGGCAGCAAACAAGCCTAACCACAATGGTTAGTGGTAGGTATCACTGCACATACAACACTGTAACAACTGTGGGCACCATTGCTTAACACCACCTGTTAATAATAGTGAGAATTCCAGTATATCCTTGAGCAGTACACACTTACAGATTTAAAGACTTCAAGGTTTTAAGAACAACCATTAGATGGTTGTAGATCCAACAGGTGATCAGCGAAGCAGCTGAACAGAGAAATCAGCCTGCCAAGAAACTTGTGAAAGGTCGTTAAAGGAAAAACAACATTTGATGGTAAAGCCTTTTACTTCAGATCTGGTACGAAGCACAGAAACAACTGTAAGCTAGAAGCTAATCATAGCAGCAGGTAGAAATTTGTCAGAAAGTAGTATCTGTCAGAGCAGTCCCAATTATAGATTCAGCTAAGGGTGAACAGGCATTGGAGCTTCTTGAGTCAAAGTGGAAGACTTTAAATTAATAGCGCACAATAGGCTAAAAAGGCAAGAAGATAAATTGAGTACTTAGAGGTCACAATGAGCTTTGCTGTTGTAACAAGCAAACAGCATGAGGCATGTCCACAAAAGGTAAACCAAAGGCCAATACCTTTTATATTCATTCATGGGATGTTGGCTAGGTCAGCATTTATTGTCTAGAGGGTAGTTAAGAGTTAAGTACATCGCTGTGGGTCTGGAGCCATGTGTAGGCCATGTAAGGATGACTGATTTCCTTCCCTAAAGGGCATAATGAATCAGATTTTTCTTTTAATAGCAGCGATTATATGGTCCCATTGACAAAACTTTTTAATAAAATTTAGATTTCACCCTCTGCCATAGCAGACTTTGAACATACACATTATGCTTGATGCATATCTCGACTATTAGACTAAAAGACTATTAGTCTTTTGAGATGATCAATACACCACTGCTTCCTCATTGAAGTAATTGGAACCAAAGTCACAACACTGGTCAGCAAAGTCAGAGTAAATGTGACAAAGGAGGACTTTAAAAGCCTAAACGGACAATGCCTATCAGAAGAAGGTAGTGAGAAAATATTTGAAGGTGCTTGAAGCCATGATAAGAGCAGCAGATCCATAATTTAAACCATAGTTCACATGGGAAAAACACAGAAGGAGTTCAATTAGTTACAATGGACAACAGTCAGGTCTACCGAGATGAACTTAGACCAAGCCAGTCACAGAACAACTGGTCCAAGAAAAAACAGTTCTTTCCTAATCAGCCAGGAGACAACTGGTAAATTAATTCACTGGGCTTCATTGACTGAAAGCAAAACCCAAGAAGAAGGAATGTGGAATGTTATAGGGGCTTGAACTATGCAGTCTATGTTATCATTTGTGGCAGAATCGCACAAGAAATCAAATGAGGCCTATCTCGAAATTGGGAGCAGCTTGTTGCATCTTTTATGCTTCTGTTGAGCAGCGCAATGAGTTTCTTACTGGGCAGCAGTGAGTTGCCAATTAAGCGGGATTATTACTTGTTAATGACCTTACTTTAACAACGTGGCTGCATCATTAATGTATAGCTTCACATCTTGCAAAATATAACGAACAATCTGGAATTTTTGACATGGAAGGCAGTTTGGATACCTGATGACTTTGGCTGGCTGCTGGTTCTGAGGATCCTCCATGTTGACCACCTTGCAACAGATAGGATGTAGGTAAGGACAGGTAAATTGTGTGGCCTGATGGTTGAAATGTGGCTAGGATGAGAGACGCTGGCCCTTTGTGTGATGCAGTGTCAGGTATGCCAGCTATGTGCCATTAGCAGCCTGGCTTTCTTCTTCTTTATTCATTCACAGGATGAGGGCTTCGCTGGCTAGGCAGCATTTATTGCCCATCCCTACTTGCCCAGAGGGCAGTTAAGAGTCAACCATGTTGCTGTGGGTCTGGATTCACATGTAGGCCAGACTAGATAAGGATGGCAGTTTCCTTCCCTAGCGGACATTAGTGAACTAGGTGAGTTTTTCCGACAATTGACAATGGATTCACAGTCATCATTAGATTCATAATTCCAGATATTTTTCAAAATGGAATTCAAAATTCCATCATCTGCCATAGTGGGATTCGAACCTGGATCCCCAGAACATTATCTGGGTCTATTTGGTGGCTGCTGTGCCTTGATATTCCCAGTGAGGGGTAATGCTGGATTATTAATATTTGTCCGGGCACACAGCGGCATCTAAAATATGGCATGGATGCCAGGGAATACCAGTCCTTCAATGGATATTTGCTGAAAGACGTGTTGTTCCAGGAATGATGTGTGGCAGAATGCAGGTAGAATTGGATGAGTGGGGCGCAACTTTGGTGGAGTAGTTAGGTAAGGTGAGTTGCTAAGGTACAGTGAGAAACCCAACTAGGCTAAGCTCCAAAATAACTGAATGTAATTCACACTCATCTCTGTGGTATGCCTCTAGACGCCAGTCTCCAGTCTTACAAACAGCCTTCAACCACCACCCTCTGTCTCCTACCACCAAACCAATTTTGGAATTAATCGCCAAATTACCCTGGATCTCATCTGCTGTACCTTTTTTTAATCAATCTCCTATGTGGAACCTTGTCATGCTGCTAACAGGATAGAAATCTGTGACTAGGATTCTGACACAGGATTGTCAGGAATGTTTTCCACTCCATTAATCATCAAAGTAAATTCATATGACAGAAATCAGCAACATTTGCAAGAAGATACATTTGATGAAAACCAATGAGTTTTACAACCATTTGACTCAATGTTAAATCTTTAACTGAAATTGTCGAGGCATCAATACAGCCTAGTGAACAAAGCATAACAGCAGGTTTTAATTTGTTGTCAGATAATGAAACCAACACAGGAACATTTCAAATCTTAATCCTGCAAGGAGGAATTATCAGCACCAGTAAAAGGGTTAAGCCAGCAGTAATCTTAAAGTAGCGCGAGGATGTGAACATGTTTGATTCAGTAGAAAGGCAACCACTGAGGGTGAATGGAAACATTCAACTTAATCAGCAAGTGAAATGTTTTCATATATCAACACAGATATATCAGCAGATTGAGAATAAAGAGATTGAAGATGGCCTGCACATGATTCCAAGGAAGCCAAAACTGAGTTTTAAGGACCAATGTCCACAGATGGTCAAGAAGAAGAAATCTTTAGGCTCAGAAATACAAGATATTAAAGAGTAGCAAATCATAGTCATCATCCATGAAGGGCATTCAAAAGGTTAAAGATCCCTCAGATGATGTCATGGGGTAACTTTCTGATTCAAAATCTAAGTATTCCACAGCATAAGAAATTCAGGAGATTAAAGATCTTCCAGATGAGGTAATTTACCGACTACCTGCTTTAGCGGGAACAATGTTCTCTGTGAAGAAATTCCAAGAGATCAAATGACAACCAATATTAAAAGACTTGACAAATCATTCAGGGCCATGTACAGAACCAAGGTCAATGGTCTTCAGGTCAGCATCTAACAGCTGCTGGATGCTCTGGCATTGATTTTATTTCAAGGACTCCATCCCACTTTGGATGACCGAATGTTTAGCTTCTACAGATGTATATCATCCTGGTCATCATGTTCCTGCTCTCAGAGATCCCATTAAATTCTGCCCTTCAATTACCATTGTCTTTTAAACAATTGTTTGTAATTAAAATAATCAATATAATGTAGTATCAAGTTCTAATTTCAGAAAGTTTCTATTTCAGTTTTGTAGACCATTATGATCCTAACCCAATACTTCGTTGATAATATGGCTTCCAGGACCACCAATCTATCACAGTTACTTCAAAACATAAGTTAATCCATGCAGCGAATACAGTCATAGAGTTATACAGCACGGATCCTTTGGTCCAACTCATCTATGCTGACCAGATATCCCAATCTGATCTAGTCTCATTTGCCAACATTTGGTCCATATCTTTCTAAATCCTTTCATATCCCATCTAGATGCCTTTTAAATGTTGTAATTGTTCCAAACTCCACTACTTCTCCAGGCAGCTCTCTCCATTAACGTGCCACTCTTCTCATGAAAAAGTTACTCCTCAGGTCATTTTTAAATCTTTGACCTCTCACCTTAAACCTATGCCCTCTAGATTTGGATTCCCCTACTCTGGAAAAGACCTTGGCTATTCACCGCTATCATGATCTTATGAATCTCTGTAAGGTCAGCCTGCAACACTCCAGAGAAAGAAGTCCCACCCTATTTCGCCTTTCCCTATAACTCAGATCCTCTGGCAACATCCTTGTAAAGCTTTTCTGCACCCTCTCAAGTTTAACAACATTCTTCCCATAGAAGGGTGACCAGAATTGTATGCAGTATTCTAGAAGTGGCCTCACCAATGTCCTGTACAGCTGCAACATGACATCCCAACACCTACACTTATGTTCTGACCAATGAAGGCAAGCATGCCAAATGCTTTCTTCACCACCCTGTCTACCTGAGACGCCACTGTCAAGGCACTATACAGCTATACCCTTAGGTCTCTTTGTTTGGAAACATTCCCCAGGGCCTTATCATTAACTGTATAAATCCTGCCCTTCAAAATATTTTCACAACAGATAAGAAGAACTCTATCAAAATAATATACTTCTCACCTCTATGTCAATAGATCGTGGATTTGTAGTTCCACTTTCCAGGCTTGAGCACATAATCCAGACTGACACTATAATCCAATAGTGAGTGAGTATTGTGCTATTGGACGTGTAATCTTTTAGACACATTAAGCCAAGTTACTTCAGGTTCACGTAAAATGTAGCAACTTAGAAAATAGATGCAGGAGTAGGCAATTCTGCCCTTCAAGCCTACTCCACCATTCAACATGTTCCTAACACATCAAACCAATCAGAATTAATAACTAACTCCTTTTATCGAAAACATTCCATGTCTTGGGCCTCAACTGCTTTCTGTGGCCGAGAATTGAGAAGGCTCATTACTCTCTGGGTGAAAAAATTTCTCTTCATCTCAGTCCTAAGTTGACTACCTCATATTCTTAGTCTGTGACTCTGGGTCTAGTTTCCCGGTCATCAGGAACATCCTTTCTGCATTTATCCTGTCTGGAGCTGTTAGAATTTTGTAGGTTTTATCAGATATCCTTTCATGCTTCAAAACTCCAGTGAAAAGATTCCATGAAGGAGAATGTAGATCATCCTTAGGTCTGAGTCAACATTTATCACTCAACAAACATCTAAATCAATGGTGTGAACCTGTTGTATGCCAATGGTCAGACATATTTCCCACATTACATAATTTTCATTGATTGTGATGTACCGTGCACCTCTTCATGTCA
Source organism: Ginglymostoma cirratum (assembly GCA_024137785.1). Classification (NCBI taxonomy): domain Eukaryota; kingdom Metazoa; phylum Chordata; class Chondrichthyes; order Orectolobiformes; family Ginglymostomatidae; genus Ginglymostoma; species Ginglymostoma cirratum. The sequence continues at coordinate 26,059,505 of JAHRHZ010000024.1, forward strand.
TGAAAGGCGCTTTAGAAATTTTCTTTCTTTCTTTTTTGCTCCTTAGTGAATTGCAAGAATAAGGATAGAGGACACTGAAGCAATTACTGCCACATCTGGTGGGTGTGTCTGGCACCTTCTGTTTTTATTTCAGATTTCCAACGTCTGCAGTTTTATGCTCTTCCTTCCTGTAACTTTGAAGGGTTAAATTATTCTTTGTGTCACATTCAGAACTCTTTCTGCGCTAATGGCCTGGAAGCATAATTTCCACTTCAAACGTTTTTCTACAGAGTAGTTGGAGGATATGGAGGATATGACCATGTTGAAAAATAATTTCAATGTTACGCAATTTAATGCAAATTTTTGAACCTACTACATTCAAACATTCTAATGTAAACAATATTTTTGTTTGTAAGTATATTTATACATGTTGAAGGAAATAGAAATCATGCTGTGTGAAAGATGAAGGTGGGGTGGTACAGAAAATAACTGTACAAATGGTGTAAAAGAAAATAATATAAAGTTATTGAGACTCACGGCCTCGTATAAATCAATTAGACAATGATCAGGTACTCTTCACCATTCATTGAAAAGCTTACTGAAGAGGGAAAAAAATGTGCTTTTGTCACATTAACTATATAAAAATAAATGTAGCTCTGTTAATTGACATTATAAAGCTATTATTCATGGCAAAATAGTCCCTATTGATAAATCTTAGAAATCAATAGATATCCTGAAAATAGATATAGATATCTAAATAGATAACAGATATCCAAATAGATATCCTGTCTTAATATTATCCAGAGACTCAGTTAAATTTCTAAGTACTCTTGAAGATAAATTAGGCACAGATTAACCTCATAGTATACCCATTTGAATTTAATAACAATATTAACATGGGGATTCATCTTAGATACCAATGTTAATTAACTGGTAAAATGTTTCTTTCATTGTGCATCACAGAGTCATAGAGTCAAACAGTACGGAAACAGACTCTTTGGTCCAACCAGTCCATGCTGAACATAATCCCAAACTAAACTAGTCCCACCTGTCTGCTCCTGGCCCATATCCCTCCAAACTTTTCCTATTCGTGTACCTGTCCAAGTGTCTTTTTAATTGCGCCAACATCCACCATTTCCTCAGGAAGTTCATTTTACTCGTGAGCCATGCTCTGTGTGAAAATTTGCCCCACATGTCTTTTTTAAATCTCTCTCTGCTCACCTTAAAAATGTGCCACCTAGTCTTGAAACCCCTAATCCTAGGGAAGAGACATTTACTATTAACCCTATCTATACCCCTCATGATTTTATGAACTTCTATAAGCTCACCTCTCAACCTCCTATGCTCCAGTGAAAAATGTCCCAGCCTATCTAGCCTTTTTTTCTAACACAAACTTTCCATACCCAACAACATCCTGGTAAATCTCTTTTGAACCCTCTCCAGTTTAATGATATCCTTCCAATAACTTGGCGATCAGAACTGGACACAGTACTCCAGAAAAGACCTCACCACTTTCCCAACTACTGTCAACCAACATTATGTTGTGATGAACCTTTCATGGATCATGAACTTTCAAAACCAGTAGATGTTGGGTGAATTTCAATGCTTCTGACAGATTTGTTCTGATTTTGATTTATGGACCTCCGTTAAATTGGCAGAAATTTCTGAGTTAGTAATTATTGTGGAGTGATAACAATTAAGTTGCAACTCAATACAATGTTCAAATTTCCCTACCACAGAGCTCTGCAATCGTACAAGTGAACAAAGTTAACCATAGTTCTTAATCATTGCTTGCTTTTCATATTAGGTATGAAGGTTGGTTGCACATCATCTTTGAAATAAATTAATGTTATCCAAGTCAATTTTCTCCATTGTAATTCTAATTTGCTTTTTCCTCTGGATTTCAACAATGTATCTCTTGTGATTAATGCTTGGTGTCTTCAGTTCTGGCTTGGGATTTTTGGCATGACAGCTTGAAAGGAACTGTTGAAGTGACAGATGTGTGGCTTTAGCAGAAATGTTCTCTGGCAATGGTCTTGTCAGTTTCAATTTGAGTGACTGCAGAATATCGGTGATGATGCTGAAATTCAAGCTCTAGAAAAGTTTAGAGCAGTTTAACAATATTTTGCCGAGGGCAATGTATTTTATACAACAACAATAACATGACTTTCTTTTCAAGCTGCCAAAAGGACAGGAAATTTGAGGTCAAAAACTCTAAGGACAATATTGCACCAGCTCAAAATGTGCTGGAATGGAACATCTCACAGTATACCCCAGGAATTAAATTTTTCCCTCAACTTTCAGTTCAAACATGTTTTATGTCAAACATTGCATGAACTTTGAAAACATCCGGGCACCTTGAACTTCAATGAATAGTGACACAAAGAGCCAACCTCCTTAAGCATCAATATATAAGAATTGGGAAAAAAATAGGCGAACATTAGATAAAATGTCAAGAATAAAAGTTTAATCAGGTACAGAAAAAACCTAAAGAAAGAGAAAGTAAAACAGAGAGGCAGAAAGGAAGGTAAGATTAAAAACAAATCCAACAAGCTGACTCCACAGATTAATGTTTTTCTTTTCCAGGCTAATGGGACTGAAAGATATTGCAGGACAATTAGTTATAGAGTCATAGAGATATACAGCATGGAAACTGACCCTTTGGTCCATCTCGTCCATGCTGACCAAATATCCTAAATTAATCTAGTCCCTTATCCCTCTAAAGCCTTCTTATTCATATACCCATCCAGATGCCTTTTAAATATTGCAATTGTACCAGCCATCACCACCTCCTCTGGAAGCTCATTCCATACATGCGCCACCCTCTACATGAAAAAAGTTGCCCTTTAGGTGGCTTTAAATCATTCCCGTCTCACCTTAAACTTATGTTCTCTAGTTTTGGACTCCTATACCCTGAGGGGAAAATCTTGACTATTTATCCTATGCATGCCCGTCATGATTATATAAACTTCTGTAAGGTCGCCCCTCAGCCTCTAAATCTCTAGGGAAAATAACCCCAACCTATTCAGCCTGTCCCTATAGCTCAAGCCCTCCAACTCTGGCAACATCCTTGTACATCTTTCCTATAGCAGAGAGACTAGAACTGAATGCAGTATTCCAAAAGTGGCCTAATCAATGTCCCGCATATCTGCAAGATGACCTTCCAACTCCTCTAGACAATGTGCTGACCAATAAAGGCAAGCTTCTTTACCATCCTGTCTACCTGTGACTCCACTACCAATAAGCTATGAGCCTACACTCCAAGGTCTCTTTGTTCAGCAACACCCTCCAGGACCTTACCATTAGGTGTATGAGTCCTGCCCTGATTTGCCCTGGCAACATGCAGCATCTCACATATATCTAAATTAAACTCCACCTGCCACTCCTCAGCCCATTTTCCCATCTGATCAAGGTCCCGTTGTACTCTGGGGTAACCTTCTATGCTGTCCACTGCATCACCAATTTTGGAGTCAACTGCAAATTTACTAACCATATCTCCTATACTCATATCCAAATAAATGACAAGTCCCCTTAATAAAAATCTACTTAAGCCTCATACTGACTGTCTATGATAACAAGCATGGGGCTGGATGAACACAGCAGGTCAAGCAGCATCATAGGAGCAGGAAAACTTGATGTTTCGGGCCTAAACCCTTCATCAGAAAAGGTACTCATCCAAATACTGCATCCAAATGCTGTGTTCATCCAGCCCCATGCTTGTTATCTCGGATTCTCCAGCATCTGCAGTACCTTTTATCTCTGACTGTCTATGTTGAGTTTAATGATCATTTGATGGGCAAATGCAATATTTGATAAAACGCACATGAATGTTCAGGGAGAATGACCATTTTCCAGCAACTTTTGATAATTGGCAATTCATGTGTATATTTTCATTTAATTGCAAGTTGTTGGTTCCTATAAATTACAACAATGGTGACAAAAATGCACTCACCATTAATCTAACAGTAATATTTAGGTCATAAAACTATTTGGTAAAAATTTATTTTGCATGTATTTGGAGGATAAAGAAAATAAAACGATTACAGGTTTGCAATCTGTGAGAGCATACATCTTCATGCATGTGTTTGTGTTTTTCTGGGAATGAACTTATTGAGTCTTGGTGTCAAATTTAACAATGACTTAAATTCATATTTTGGATGAGTATTTTTTTTTTTCCACAGGTTTTCTTTTAATGTCTAAATGTTGCTGCAGCCTTTCAAATGGGTGAAGCAGTGTTAATACAGAGCTGTGGGAAAATAATGAAATCTGACATTTCCATATATCACCAAGGGAGTGTTACTCTCTCTGGAGTGGTAAAATGTTAAACCCTGTTTCTTCACTCAGGTAATGTAAAGGAGTTCTGTAGCACAATTTCAAAGATAAGCAGGGCCACTGTCTTCAGTGAGTTGATTATTTTTCAATGAACATCACTGAGCTCGTTAATCTGGTATTTATCATCTCACTGTTCTTGGGATCTTGCGTGTTTACTATATTTAAAGGAGCTTCTATGTTTTGAAACACATTTTATCAGCTGGAAAACATCTTTGTGTTTGTTAACTTCATGAAAGATTCTATATAAACATTTATATTAAAGAAAATGTTTCTTTAACCTATTGGATTCTTACAATCTGCTTGATGGTCACAGTATTCACAAGTGCAATGCTAAAGCAGGATTTTTTAACCAAGTATTAGACTTTCAAAAAATTCTTTCATGGAACCTGTGTGTTACTTGCCACGCCAAAATTTAATGCCCATCCCTATTTGCCCTCGAGAAGGGGGCTTTCTTCAACTGCTGCAATTTGTGTAGTGTTGGTACATGCACAGCATTATCAGGGAGGGATTTCAAGGATTTTAAACCAGTGATGATGAAGGCAGAGCAATATAGCTCCAATAAAAGCAAAATCCTGCGGATGATGGATATCTGAAATACAAACAGAAATTTCTGGAGAATCTCAGTGGGTCTGGCAACATTTGTGGATAGATCAACAGAGTTAACGTTTTGAGTCCCATGATTCTTTATTGAATACTAGGCTGGTTGTTGACTTGATGAGGAATTTCATATATAGGTATCAACCAAATAGTATAAACTGTATAAATATACATTAATACATGACTGCAAAATATGAGTTATATCAATGAACTTTAAATATTCAAATAAAAACTGAAAGAAGGGTCACCAGACCCAAAACGCTAACTCTGATTTTTCTTCACAGATGCTGTTGACCTGCTGAGCTTTTCCAGCAACTTCTGTTTTTTTTCAAATACTCAAAGATTGGCGCTCATATTTAAGTACAATATGCAAGATATAAAGTAGCAATAATGTCAGTTTTTGCTCATACCTCTTTTGCAAAACATTGGACTTCTCAATGTGTTGGAGTTAAGGGCAGAATTCACTTAGGCAGATGAAAAAGAAATGGTACTGGAACTTTTCCTAACAAGCTTTCCAAGATGACAAATTTGATTAACTTGTCAAAAGGCTACCACTTTATCACTTTTAATTCCTACTATGACACATCATTTGGATGAATTTTGCAATACATTTGTAGTATTTTGCTTGGAATAATGCTTCAGGTAACTGAACAAGGGAGTTGATGCCTAATTAAAATGGGTCAGTGTCATTGCAAAGGAGACAGGTTCCAAATGGTAGAATTCACTCATTCCAAGTCAGCAAATTAACAAATTTCAACACTCACTTTAAAATTAGAACAGTCATACAACATCTGAAAAATTATTCGTGGTAACATTTAAGAGAGAAGTTGAGTATCAGCACAAAATCATCTTTCCCCACCCTTGCAGAGTGTGTGTGTGCGTGCGTGCGTGCGTGTGTGTGTGTGTCTGAGAGATGTGTTTCTTATGTGATGTGATTGCACACAATGAATAGGCCCACAGTAAACAAAAGAAGAGGGTAACTTTGGGTGATTTCCCGCTTACAAATCTAGAAAAGGGAGGTTGTCAATCGTATTGAATTAATTCAGAATATGTGGTTCCCTTTTGGATGTGCTATTTTTAATTCCTTTGGAATATTTATTCTAAGACATTTCATGCATGATTATATTCAATTCAATTAAATGGTTCCCCTTTTATTTAATATTTATACCCAAGGGTTTATGCATCATGACTTCTTTGAAATATGCTGCATTTGTAATAGAACAGACGGCAATTTGAAATATTGACTTGTCAATGAATTTAAATGCTGTTACTTAAAAAAGGCCAAAAACACAATAGACTCATGTTCTAAATTTAGAAAACACTTCAACTTCATTTAGCTACACAAGGAGTGGTGATTACTTTTCCCCTGCCAGGTAATTTTTTTTTCCCTGAATTGTACTTTACTAGTTTTAAGCATATTTTAAGCATCCAAAAAGGAACCACATATTCTGAATTAATTCAATACGATTGACAACCTCCCTTTTCTAGATTTGTAAGCGGGAAATCACCCAAAGTTACCCTCTTCTTTTGTTTACTGTGGGCCCATTCATTGTGTGCAATCACATCACATAAGAAACACATCTCTCAGACACACACGCACACGCACACACGCACACGCACACACACACACGCACGCACGCACGCACGCACACACACACTCTGCAAGGGTGGGGAAAGATGATTTTGTGCTGATACTCAACTTCTCTCTTAAATGTTACCACGAATAATTTTTCAGATGTTGTATGACTTCTAATTTTAAAGTGAGTGTTGAAATTTGTTAATTTGCTGACTTGGAATGAGTGAATTCTACCATTTGGAACCTGTCTCCTTTGCAATGACACTGACCCATTTTAATTAGGCATCAACTCCCTTGTTCAGTTACCTGAAGCATTATTCCAAGCAAAATACTACAAATGTATTGCAAAATTCATCCAAATGATGTGTCATAGTAGGAATTAAAAGTGATAAAGTGGTAGCCTTTTGACAAGTTAATCAAATTTGTCATCTTGGAAAGCTTGTTAGGAAAAGTTCCAGTACCATTTCCTTTTCATCTGCCTAAGTGAATTCTGCCCTTAACTCCAACACATTGAGAAAACCAATGTTTTGCAAAAGAGGTATGAGCAAAAACTGACATTATTGCTACTTTATATCTTGCGTATTGTACTTAAATATGAGCGCCAATCTTTGAGTATTTGAAAAAAAAAGAAGTTGCTGGAAAAGCTCAGCAGGCCAGCTGCCTGGCCTGCTGTGTTCCTCCAGCTCCACATTGTGTTGTCTATGAGCAAGTGGTGGCATGTGACAGTTAAAAGGGAAGTGTGCTCATGTAGCTGCTCGGAGACTACAGTCAGGGAAGGGCATACTACCACAGTCAGTCAAGGGCTTGTTCCATTCCAGTCAGACAGTGGGTCATATCCCAGTTGCTGCAGTCTGGAAATTGGGTCACGGTAGGTATTGGAGGATAAATGCAAGTAATCCCAGAGTACAGGTCGGTCAGATGGCGTGTTATTGAAACATCAGTCTGATGAGGTGGGATTCTGGTTGCGGGTGGTGTGGAGTCGCAGCGCAATGTCCGCTTTTACTCTTTTTTTCACTTCTTTCTTTCGTTTTCTCTTATTTTAACCTTCTTACCTTCTGTGGAGAGCTTGGCAGCTCCAGTGCATTTGTTGTGAGATTTCTTCCTGCAGAGGGAATCGACTTTGTGCTCTGAGTGGTGGCGGTGGCAGAGGGAAGCGAGGTTGGGCCCAGTGCCCACTGTGGGACCCAACAGCTTCAGTAGCAACTGCACTGTTGAGATCGGCTCAGTGTGGCGTCGTGGCAGTGATGTCATCGGTAGAGTCAAGATAGTGCCGAAAATTGGCAGCACAATTCTGTGGTGGCGAGATGGCAAAAGGACTTGAAGTTGGCCGACTGCTTCTTGCTGTTGATGGTCTCAGCATCAGGGTGGAAGAGGCCGGATTCAGGCCCATGAGCATGTTGAACTTTTAACTTATTTCTTTATTTTTCTACTTTGTACCTATTATTTTGTACCGATGTACCTTTGTACCTAAGGTGGTGCCTGGAATGGTGCCTTTGCACACTTTTCGCTGTACTCCACTATCTCTGTGCTTGAGTACACATGACAATAAATTCCAGTTCTAATTCTAATTTTAATAATTATATGTCAGGGCTGTGCTGCCATGTCATGCCATAGGTGGGACATTGTAAATCATGTGGGTTTGATCAGTAATAGTTGGGTGTGTTCCATGGAGTCCTGGAGAAGGTGGGCAGTTCATGTCTGGATATGTGCTTCAGCATACTGTGTCTCTGAGGGAAGGGTCATTCTGAGAAGGGGAAATTGCTGATAGTAGGCTGAGGCTTCTTAGAGTTTTGGAACAGGCACTGGGGTTCAAAAAAGTTATTGTGTCTCTGGCCTCTTCATGGGGAGGATACAGGGTGAACAAAGGTATGGAAAGTTCCAAACTCATGCAATCACTTTAACAGTTGTGTAAAAGAGTTCAAGCAAACTGGAGGGAGGCTAAACGATCATTGGGGCCACAGGGAAGAATATGGGTCCAAAGACCCTGAAAGTCATTTATACTAGTTCAAGTCACACCATGCCAAATCAAAAGTCAACTGCACAATAACTTCACCAACCATCTGTGACCATGTGCAAAGGGGACAGAGTAAATTACAGATATTTTTCTTCAGGATCGAGTAAAAAGGGCACAGTGGCTCAGTAGGGGAGGGTGTGTCTGGGTGGGATGTTCTTCGGAGGGGCGGTATGGACTTGATGGGCTGAATGGCCTGCTTCCTCACTGTAAGGGATTCTATGACAAACGTTGATTTTGAGGCCCTGTTAGAAGCAATCGCAGTAATCATGCTTCCACACACTAAATAATGGTACCCACTTCCTGTAAAACCAGCAGTTACTGAGACAGTACACTAACATTTAAGAAACTCTTAAACCATGCACCAGGATATAACATCTGAGTTTTATGTAGTGGTGTTCTTTATAATAGCTGCCAAGTTGACAAGAATCCTCAAGAAACTTCTTTTGACCTTTTCATCTTTGGTAAACCTCTGGTATTCCAGAGGGTACACAGACTATTAAGTTGCCTTGAAAGGTTTGAGCATTTTCCATAACAGTGTTAAACTGTTGAGCAGCAGCACTTTGTGCAGCCTTTCTCTACAGACCAATGTGCTACAAAGGAGAGTCGATATATGATTGTCCATTATACATCTCCCAGCCTTGAATGCAAGTGAGACATCTTGATAAGCTAAATGAGCCTTTACCAAAAGAGATGTGAAACCATCGCTGATTCCGTACTCTCACTCACAAGGTGCATGTAAATGTGAAACACTGTGTGCACAACCAGGTCTTAGCTTCAGTATTGTCCACATTAAAGTGCCATTGCCTTGACTACGGCCATCAATATCATGGTTCAAGGATCTGTGATGTCTGAGGTTATCTGAAGTTCAAGAGTCAGTTGCTTGTGAGAGATGAGCAATGTTTAGCCAATGCAATTTCAATAATCCATGGTATATCTGAAGAGGGTTCTTATCTCTCATATGGGTATGATTTGAACTAATCCAAAAGCAAACATTTTCCACTAATAGACATTTTAACAATGCAAGCAAATGTAGATATAGTTAACAGTGAAAGGTTATTTCCAACAATGCTACACTTGTGCCACTTCTGCGCCTCAATATGTTTTCTTCTTTCTTTCTCTCCCACTACATCTAAATACAGACCTGACTTCCACAGAATCTGTGAAGAGAGACTGCTATCTATCATTAGCCCTGTAGACTTGAAAGTTTTAAATAGTCTTCCCATCGTGCCTTCCAAGCTAGAGGGTCTAATCTGCCGAGAGTCTTCTGCCTGGATACAGATTCACTTTCTTTGGCTGGAACTGCTGCAGGATTCTGGTTTACAGGCATGAAGGAGATGGGCACCTCTGGAGTATCCTTAGAGCAAACTTCAAGAGGGGTCTGTGTGGAAATCCTGCTCCCTTTGGACACTTGCTGGAACCATTCTGTCTTCTTGAGAGAAAGTGACACTTGGACAAGGCCAAGGGTGCAAGTCAACTCTCTTGCTTTGTCATTGACACTAAACATCCATTGCTAAAGTGGTATAATGTGTCTCTGTGCAGATCCAGCGGATTCTGAGTATTCTGTTGATGTAGGGTCTCCACAGTAGATGACAACATTTCCATGAAGGCAACTAGGTGCATGCACACTGGACCCTGAATGTTCTAACATAGCACTATTTATAGGGAGTGAGAGCCTGATGTCTATCATTCTTCTCCCAGCATACTGGGCCAGCCTCAATTGCTCAACAATTCCTGTAACAAGCTAAAAGGAGAGATTGAGTTTGTTAGAAACGGATGCAAGAGCAATTAGAGGCCATACTTGAGCAGGAGAGGTAGTGAGGTGTATCCAGTAAATGAGGAGGAATTCCAGAGGATTAGAAGGCTTAGTAATTTGGAGCGGGGGGTGCTGTGGGGGTGCAACTTCACTGAGAGCCATGATGCATGCAATACTGAGGATTGCAGTCCATCAGCTTTAGTGAGATGTGTGTGCAATGGCAAATTTAGATTGAGAGCGGACACTGGGAATGTGAGGAGAGCGAAGACGGTGGAACTTAAACTTGCAGAGCACAGGAAACCATTGACGTTCTTTCTGCACTGTTGGCCATCATTTTTACCTCAAGGCGCAGTACTAACTTGTAGTGATACTTAAGCCCCAGCTTAAGCCCCTTTGGCAATGAGCAGGATAAAGGACTGTCCTCCTTTTCCCATCCACCAGCCTTTCCTTTGTGACATATTCAGGGTCAAGTACAGCAGTAAGGTGATGCCTAGCTTGCAGCATCTGAACTGCTGTGCAGTTGGGCTGTACGGCATCAGACGTGTGTGAACTGGGCAGCCTCAATTGTGACGAGCACTTCTGCCTTGCTTGCCATACAATTCCTCGGGTACTGCACCCAATGTCCCTGCTGCACAATAAATGAGGCAAAAAATGGAAAATTGTGCCAGAGAATTCGCATGTCACCACACTGGAAATGGAAAACAGCACACCAGAGCTTATAAAACATGTAACCTAAATATATCTCCAGACATTTGGCTCAATTTTGTTGTAAGTGTAAAACTTTTTCAAAGTTCTAACTTGACATCAAAATGAACTGCAACCTTAAATAATACGGGTTTATTAATTTCAACACATTCCACGGCTTTTCTTTGAGCATTCTACAGTCTGGAAGATTTTTTTGTCAGTGAATGTTTATCTGTGACATCTCCCCTAAACCCCACCACCACCACGACAACCATTACCAGGCTGAATAGCATCAAAACATCTCAACCATGCATTTTTTATTAAATGTAGAATTAGGTCAGTCAAAAATGCTATAGCTTCTCACATTTTGGAGCAACTGCAGGATTGTGTGGCACAGTGTCTGGGGAGAGGAGGGATGGAAATAATTGCATTGTATGTGCACCTGAACAAAGTCCATGGCTCAGTATAAGGTAAGTTTGCTGCCACCATCCTCATTAAACATAGGGATTGACAGGATCTGTTTAATTGAGTGTGGAAGAGTAAGAACACTAACTAACCTAACTAGAAAAGGTTTTTATATTGAAAAAGATATAGTTTATTGCATGTTAACTGCAGTTACAGGTTGCATTGATATGATAGTCATTGTTACAGAGACAATGCGGAGGTCTTGAAAGGTAGGCCTCATTCCTTTGAGAATCCAAATCATTCTGTTCACAAGTCCACATGACAACAACAGAGTGGACAATGCATATGGTTTACCTCAGCATTAATCCTTTAGACCCATGCACAGCAGAGGGAGATGTGTAGAGCTGGATGAACACAGCAGGCCAAGCAGCATCAGAGGAGCAGGAAAGCCAACGTTTCAGGTCTAGACCCTTCTTCAGAGTGACTCTGACTTTAAACGTAAACGAGCTAGCAGGTGACGTTTATTTAAAGAATATTGGAGTTCTCGTCAACCTTCTGTTGCAATTGTGATAAGGAATTGCAGTTGATTTTGTTAAGGATTTTTTTGTTCTACATCATCAGTCGCCTCTTTGTGTCTGTATATTTGCCATTGCTGCAAGTTACACATTCAAATGAACTGAAGCAACTTACCGTAGGTTGGAAGCTAAATATATTCCTTTGCCCATGAAGTGTCAGAGGCTAACATGTGAACTGCAGATGTGACCAAAAAAATGGCTCTTGTACACTGGTAAAGCTGTACAAAATTACATAGCAATTCCTTGCTCTATGGCCCAACTTTTGCTCTTGATGAAAGTTGCTGCCACCATCTGCTTTAAGTGCAGGAAACTAGAGGTCCTGTTTGGTATAGTGTGGTACAGGCAAAACATTTTCTGATATAACTAGTAGAGGTTATTGTATTTAACAAGATATAGTTTATTGCAAATTAGCAACTAGTTGCATACTTTATTGATACTTATAGACATGGTTAGAGACATTGATGAGGATCACATGTTAGATCACACTCCTCCAAATCTGAAGATGTTTTTGCCTGCATGTGCATTTGTATCTTCGTTATAGGTAGTGCTTATTGGTACTCCTCAATTTTAACTTTTTTAGACCCCTATAAAACTACTACTGTTCAGTAACACATCGTAAACTTCCATTGATTTCCTCCTCTATCAGAAAGTTACCTAGAGAAGAGCAGGCTGTCCTGGCAAACACTTACATCTCAATGCAAGCTATTCAATCAGATTTTCTGGTCACTTTTTCTCATTTGTTCTTTTGCAGGATGCCCTTGTGTACAAACGTGTTCCTGCCTTTGTAGGCAGCGCAACAATGACTATACTTTAAAAAGCTAAATCAGCAACATGGAAATATTTTGGAACATCCTGAATGTGTGAAGGACACTATATAAACATAGGTTGTTCTGTAGTAACGTACTAGGGACTTGGCCCATCCTGCATGGGCAACAGGATTTGGCCCCAGTAATTATAGTTATGGTTGATATGATTTTGCCTCCAGCAGGGTGTTTTACATCCTGTAACTAAAAAACTGGGCATGGATATTGGGGCATTGAAGAATTCAAAACCAGCTATGATATACAAACATTACCTTCACAGGCAATTAGCTGTCTAAGCTAACATTAAGCTATTAGATTGCATCAGAGCAGCATGCTTTCAATAGTGTGCCATGCCTCAAGAGATACTGGGGTAAGATAAAGTAGGAGATATTTATATCTTCATGTCACAAATTATGACGCAGAGATGATATCATGAGAATTCCTCTTAAAGACATACTGGCATGTTGGCATGAGGCTTTACCCAATAGCGGAGTCAAGATATAGAAATACCTAATTGGTGCTAATAATGTGATGAACTATATGAAAATATAAGAAGACCTAAAAAGGCTGGCAGCATGATTAATTAAATGGCGAATAGAATTCAATATACTAAAATATGAGGTGGTTTGATTTTCCTCTTACGGTTAATGAGAAGGGAAACTAAAAGGAGAAAAGACCCGTAAATGCAGATAATCACCAAAAATAATAATGCAAGTTGATAAGGCCATACAAATGCCAACATAGTACAAGCTGGTGGAATAGAAGACAAACACATGGAGGTAGCCCAAAATTTAGATGTAGCCTTGGTAAGACTGCACAGGAGATACTGAAGCACTTGGAGACAGAAATGTATTGCAAGCATGTCACCAGAATTGGAAAGGTACAACTATGGTGAAAGATTGAATAGATTGCAACCTTCTCTTTGACGATGAAAGTCAAACAGGAGCAAAAACAGAAATTGCTGGAAAATCTCAGCAGATCTGGCAGCAATCCTTAATCGGAGATAAATCAGAGTTTATGTTTCAGGTTCAGAGGCTCTTCTTCAGACCTGATGGTAGTTAGGAAAAAACTGTTTTGTTTTATGCAGAAGAAAGCGTTGGTTGGTGATGGTGGGTGGGTGTGGGGGGGTTGTAGAAGTAACTGATAAGTGGGGGCAGAGCCCAATGGGAGAGAAGAACAGTTGGACAGGTAAAGGAGTGCATGACAGTCAATCCATGAGAATGAATAGTTACTAACAGGGACTATTAATGGCTAACAAAGGGTAGTCTGTATTAGCAGACCATGTGATAACAATGCCTGGTGTGTGGGGGTTGGGGTAAGGACATGGGAGAAGATACTTCAAACTTTAAAATTATTGAGCTTGATATTGAGTCTGAAAGGCCATAGACTTCCCAAGCAAAATATGAGATGCAGTTCTTCCAGCTTGTGCTGAATTTCACTGGGGCCTTACAGCAAGCCTGAGACAGAGATGTTAGCCAGGGAACAAGGTGGTGTGTTGAAGTGGCAGGCAACTGGAAACTCAGGATTTTTTTTGCAGACAGAATTTAGGTATTCCGCGAAGTGGTCACCCAGTCTGGTGACCCACATTGTTTCCTTTTCGTAATTAAGTCAAACAGGAGATCTGATGGAGGTCTTCAAAATTATAGAAGGATTCTATAAGGTAGGTATGGAGAAATGTTTCACTTTGGCTGTGCCCAGAATATGAATGCAAATAACTACCAATAAATGAAGTAAAGAATTAAGGAGAATTGAGTTTTGTAGAATGGCTGATGTGGGACTCACTGCCATGTGAAGTAAGTGGTCCAAATGAATTTAACTGCTGGGTTGAATAGCCTGTTTCTATGTTGTAGATTCTGTGTTATTTCACAAAAAAGGAAATGTTTATTTCCCTTTCCACCTTTGTCATAGAATTCATATTGCTCTTTCTTGTTATCTCCATAATCAGTTGTTTTTGGGTCAATTACTTTTTTGTTCATGGACACTGTGGTTGAAAACATGTAATTTTCCAATTAGTTCATATCTTTGCACTGCTGTTAATGTAGTCCAATTAATGTTAAGTTATTTAATGTCATTAAAATTTACTTGAAATTAGCTTATTACCGAGGCAAATGAGATCCATTACTCAAGCGTTTTATAGCTCTGGCATTACGGTTAGAAAACATTAATTAAACACAAAAAAACCCCTGAAAGAACTGTGGATGCTGTAAATCAGGAAAGAAGCAGAAATTACTGGTAAACCTCAGCAGGTCTGACAGCATCTGTGAAGAAAAATCAGAGTTAACATTTCGGGTCTGGTGACATTTCCTCAGAACCCATTAATTAAACGCGCTGTTATATGCTGAAACTGAACTCCAGTAAACATTGCTTAAATCCAGATGTATCACCATATATGCACCAGTTTACTTAGTACCATTGTGCTCATCAATCCATAAGTATTATTTCTTAAGTGAAAATCTTCTAGTCATTTCATAACACTGCAAAACTGCAAGCTTTCCATGAAATATTCTCTAAAGTCCTTGAGATACCATGGACAATGTGAATGCTGAATGCCTATAGCTGATAGGAAGTTGAAAGTTTGGAAGTAATTCAAAATGCAACCTTTGTTCCACTTAGCCTGAGTTATATATGTTTGTGAAAATGTATGTAAAGAGCTTTCTGTCTTTGTTGGCACAATATCTCAAATGCTTACTGTAGACAGCTGGCAGAAATTCTGGACAATTATGGATTAATGAACAACCAAATTTGCAAATGGGGTGGCATGGTGGCTCAGTGGTTAGCACTGCCTCACAGCGTCAGGGACCTGGATTCAATCCACCCTCAGGTGACTGTGTGGAGTTTGTTCATTCTCCCATGTCTGTGTGGTTTTCTGCCAGGTGCTTTGGTTTCCTCCCACAGTTCAAAGATGTGCAGGTTACCATGGATTGGCCATGCTAAATTGCCCATAGTGTTCAGGGATGTATAGGTTAGGTGCATTAGCCATGGGAAATGCAAGGATAGGGTAAGGAGATGAGTCTGTGTGTGATGCTGTTCAGAGGGTTGGTTGTAGATCGTAGAATCCCTACAGTGTGGAAGCAGGCCCTTTGGCCCAACAAGTCCACACTGAACCTCAGAGCATCCCACCCAGACCCATCCCCCTATAACACACCTAATCTACACCTCCCTGAACACTACAGGCAATTTAGTATGGCCAAACAACCTAACCTGCACATGTTTGGACTGTGGGAGGAAACCAGAGCACCCAGAGGAAACCCGCGCAGGCACAGGGAGAATGTGCAAACTCCACACAGACAGTTGCCCGAGGGTGGAATCGAACCCAGGTCCCTGGTGCTGTGAGGCAGCAGTGCTAACCACTGTGCCACCATGCTGCCCTGGGGGGGCTTTGGTGTGGGCTTGTTGGGCCAAAAGGCCTGTTTCCACACTGTAGGAATTCTAAGGAACTGCAGAAAGTGCATCCATAGACTTAAATGTGTTATTTACATGAAAATAATATCCAATTAAGCACTTGTACATGGTTACACCATGACAGTTGATGAGCAGATAGTTCATAGGCCAATTATAGCTCTGCTTTTGTGTTGACATGAAGTTGATTCAGATGCACATCAGTGCAAGATCATTGGGATATTTCAGCAGTTATGCTGGCAATCTTGACTGCAGATATCCATAAAGATGGTAGGAAATCAAACAATTGCATCATCATAACAAAAGCTAGCAATTATACAACACTTCAACATAGAATGTCCCTTGGAGTTTCACAGGAGTGATATCAAAGGCCTTTAACATCAAGACACAGAGAGGTGATGTCATGTCATGACAGGTGAAAAGATGCACCATAAGCAAGGAGAGAGAAGTTTAGGGAGAGAATTCCAGAGCTTCAGACTTTATCAGCTAAAGGCTTGGACATGGGTGGTGTATCAAACGATATATCAGATGCACAGGAGGCCAGAATATAAGAAACATAAAATTCTCGGAGGGGCTTGGCCAAGTTAAAAATGGAGAGGAACAAGGGATTTGAATGACATAACAATTAACACTGATTCATAGCCAAATTAAGAAAATGTTTATGAAATCTGACTTTGCATGAAAATGGCAGAGAGCCTGTGTCCCGTTTGATCCACAATTTTTACAGGCATTCAGAAGCTGATATGAAGCTCAGCTCATTTGTGTACACATGCATCTGCAGTGCCTTGTTGCCATGAACTGAAGCGACACAGGGGTTGGCAGAACAAAGCATGCTTGCAAATTGCAGCACTGGTCAGAGAATATTCTGTATAATCTAGTCGCTGCTTTGTACCAGATTGCATTTTGTTTATTTTCCTCTATTTTCCTGACAGCACTGACTCAAACTCTGATCTGTTTCCATAGCTACTGCTCAACAATTAACACCTCACACCAATATCCAGCCTTGGTTTCAGAATCTGGATAGTGAGCAGCATCAGTATTTGACCATTATACTTTAGATTGAAAAGTGATTGTCACATTATCAAGATGTTCAAGGATAGGGTCACAGCATGTTAAAGCCACAGGGCAGATAATTTCCAGCTTCTGAATGTTATGGTCAATAACCAGTTGGAAAATAATGGTAAAATGAAAACTAAGGCTCTTGGCCCAACAAAGGAAACTAAACCAAACATATGTAGCAGCTCCTTCAGCTGCTAAGCATCTTGCAGGAAAACTGTAGGGAGTGCTGCCTGATTCACTGTTCACCAGCTCCTTGGTTCTGACACTGGGCTTATGTAGTGGAATGTGATGTGGTGACTAACACAGGAGGCAGATGCTTCAGAGGCAAAGAAAACACTGATTTTATTGAAAAAAAACAAGCAAATTGAATATATTTACAGAAAACAAGAAAGTGAATATCAAAATTAAAACCTGCCTGACTCTGATTGAGACCTTGTCTCCCAGTTACCTTACCCCCCAGTTAAGCCTTAGAGCTAGGATTTGATACAGTGTGTAAATACATACAGTGTGTGGCTGTTCTTATGCTAATAGGAGAGAGAGATTACCTGCTGACCCCAAATCCTATCCCACTTCCCTTCCTTAGAGGTTCCCTACACCGTTAACCTCGAACCCTGCCCCCCATCCCCGCCTTCCCTGTCTAAGACTAGCCCAGCTGGGTTAGAGAATCTCAATGACCTTAGGCTCACCCATGGAGTGAAACATGGTTTTGACTGGCTCTTGTTTGTAGTCTCTTTCCGTAGCTGGAACCCTGCGAAGGACCACAAGTACCAGGAACAGTCAGTCTGCTGATGTATCTGCTGATGCAGTTAGACGCATGGTGAGTACCTTGGTTTTTTTTCTTCTCTTGGTGGTCCTTGTGAGCGGGTTGTTGTTGCCTTGGATGTTGGTGGATGTTGCAGGTGTTACCCCAGTTTAGTGTTTCATGTCTATAGATGCCTTTGGTCGCCTCTAGACATGACGTGGAGGTTTGCGGTTAGTTGCTGGTGTTCAGTGGTTGCGAGGGCTGCTGTCCTTCAAGAGTGGGACCTGCTTCCCGCTAGGACTCTCAAACTCCCCTCGTGGAGCCCACCTCAGAGCAGCCACCGGGCTGGAATCGGGGCGTGTGGTTGGTATTGCAGTGCTGGTCTCACAGAGCGTGAACTCGCAGTGCCCCACTTACAGTGCAGGACTCTCAGTACACCTGTTCTCTTTCTCTCCTGCTCTTCCTTCTCTTCCTTCACTGCTGTGCTGGGCTTGGGGTCTCTATTTATATCCAACTGCAGGCCCCCCTTCAATCCCACTAAATCTGTTGAGCTAACAAGGTGCAGAGCTGGATGAACACAGCAGGCCGAACAGCATCAATCTGTTGAGCTATTGTTTCCTCCTCTCAGGGCTGAATGGGTTTCCTGAGCTTTGGAGTAGATGTGAATCATTTTTCGGTTGAGGTGAATGGTTTTGATGGTTTTGGAATGTCCGGCATTTCCCTTGGATGGGTATCTGTTCAGATCGCATAGTGGTGTGAATGTTTTTTACATCCAAGGTGAAACAGATTTGCATGTAGCACAATGGTGTGAAATGTTCAGTATTCTCGTGCCTGAGCACTGATTGGAAATTGAATGGTTTTATACCTCTGTAGGCTCCAAAGGGTCTGAAGTTTTTGAAGTTGCTTGTTTCCTGCAGACGGCTTGCATTGTTTAAGGTGGGGCATGAAGGGGGGTTTTACTTTACTTTCTGCAAGCTAACCCCTGTCCCAGACATCTGCCCTTGGGCTTATATATTATTCAGCCTGTCCCAGCAGCCTCTTCCTGGTTCAGTTGCAGCCCACGGTTTCTTGAGTCTCAAAATTTTGGTGAATTCAGTCCAATATAATTTCCACAACTTCTGCCTTCAGAGGGGTTTTAAGTCCAGGTTATGTCCATAAACTGATGGGGATTTTTGCCCCACCTTACAAAACCATGGAGTGGGACAGGACAGTGAGAGTAATTGCAGCGGAATTTTGGGAGACATCGCTACAGTCATCACGACTCTACAGCAGGTCAGAGGGAGCCTGAAGGGGAAGGGTGAACAGCCAGAGGTCATTGTGCACATCGGTACAAATGACATAGGTAGACAAAGGAATGGGGTCCTGTGAAATGACTATAGGGAGTTAGGTGTGAAGTTAAAAAGGAGGACCTCAAGGTTAGTGATCTCCGAATTACTCCCAGTGCCACGCACCAGTGAGGATAGAAATAGAAAGAAAGGCCAGATGAATGTGTGGCTGAGGAGCTGGTGTAGTTTCCTAAATAAATACGTACACGGTCCCACTCGGGATTGTGCAACACTGGACCTCCTCTTAGGAAACAAGGGTCGGGCAAATGACTGAAGTGTCAGTTGGAGAACGCTTTGGGACCAGTAACCATAACTCTCAGTTTCAACATAGTTATGGAAAAAGATAAGACATGTCCACAGGTTAAGGTGTTAAACTGGAGCAGGACCAATTTTGGAGCCATTAGGTAGGATCTAGCAGAGGTCGATTGGGTAATTCTGAAGGCAATGGAATGACTGGCAAATAGGAGGCTTTTAAAACTGTGATATCAAGAGTCCAAGGATAGTATGTACCTGTTAGGGTGAAGGGAAAAACTGGCAGGTTTAGGGATTCTTGGCTGATGAAGGATATTGAGGCTCTGTTCAGGAAAAGAAGATATATATTGGGTTTAAGCTATTGGGCTCAAGTGAATACCTAGATGGCTACAAGTGCAGGAGCACACTTAAGAAGAAATTAGAAGAGCAAAAAGAGGGTATGAGATGGATCTGGCAGATAAGATTAAAGATAATCCCAAAAGGTTCTATAGCTATATTAAGTATAAAAATTGGCTAGGGAGAGAATAGGTCCCCTTAAACATCAGCATGGCCATCTGTGTGTGGAGTCACAGGAGACTGGGGAGATTTTTAATCAATATTTCTCCTCAGAGAATCATGGATGCTAAGGAAATAATGGAAAAAGGTGGGGATGTTTTGGACTATACACCCATTACCAGAGAAAAGGTGTTTGCAGACTTAAAGCACATTAAGGTGGATAAATCCCCAGGGCCTGATCAAGACCATCCTCAGACGAGGATGTGGGAGGCTAGGGAAAAAAATTGCAGAGGCCCTTGCAGAGATTTTTGCTTCATCTTTAGCCACTAGTGAAATCCTGGAAGACCGGAAAGTGGCTAAATTTGTTCCATTGTTTCAGAAAAGTAGCAAAGACAAGCCAGGGAAGAGACCAGTGAACCTGACATCAGTGATAGGCAAGTTACTGGAGAGGATACTGAGGGACAGGGTCAACCAGTATTTGGATAGTCAAGGCCTGATTAGGGATAGTAAGCATGGATTTGTGCACAGGAAGTCATGTCTGACAAATCCTTTAGAGTTTTTTGAAGAGGTGACCCAGAGGATGGTTGAGGGTCGAGGAGTGGATGTTGTCTATATGGACTTTAGTAAGCCTTTGATGAGGTCCCACATGGTAGGTTAGTCATGAAAGTTAGGTCGCATGGGATCTGGGGAGAGCTAGCTAATTGGATTCAAAATTGGCTCCATGGTGGGAAGCAGAGGATGATGGTTGAAGGTTGTTTCGCAGACTGGAGGCCTGTGGCTAGTGGTGTGCCACATGGTGCTGGGACCTTTGTTATTTGTTATTTACATAAATGATCTGAATGTGAATGTACAAGGCATGATTAATAAGTTTGCAGATGATACAAAATTAGGAGATATCGTTGGTAACGAAGAATGTTGTCAAAAATTAAGGAGGGATCTTGATCAGGTTTGAAAGAGGGCGGAGGATTGGCAAATGCAATTCAATATAGATAACTGTGAGGTGTTTCACTTTAGAAAGTCAAACCAAGGTAGGACTTATACAGTGAATGGTAAGGTCCTGAGGAGTGTTGTGGAACGGAGGGACCAAGGAGTACAAGTAAATAGTTTGTCAAAAATGGCATCACAAGTAGAAAGGATGGTGAAGAAGACATTTAGCATGCTGGTTTTCATCGATTGAGGCATTGAGTGTGGGAGTGGTGACATTATGATACAGTTATATAAGTTATTGGTGAGGTTACTCTTGGATCATTGTGTACAGCTTTAGTCACCCTGTTATAGGAAAGACATAGTTAAACAAGAAAGTGTACAAAGAAGATTTATGAAGATGTTGCCAGGACTAGTAGGCCTGAATTATAGAGAGAGGTTGGCCAGGATAGGACTTTATTCCTTGGAATGTAGGATAATGAGGGGTGATCCTGTTGAGATGTATAAAATCATGAGGTGCATAGATAGGATGAATGCATATTGTCTTTTTCCCAGGGATTGGGAACTGAAAACTAGAGGGCATAGGTTTAAGGTACGAAGGAATAGATTTAAGAAGGACCTGAGGGGCAACTTCTTTACACAGACAGTGGTGTGTTTATGGAATGGGCTGCCAGAGAAACTGATTGAGGCAAGTACAATAGCAACATTTAAAAAAAAGACATTTGGACAGACACATGGATGGGAAGGGTTTAGAGGGATATGGACCAATTGCAGGCAATTGGAAGTAGCTGAGTGGGCACCATGATCAGCATGGCCCAAAATCAGCAGCCCCCAAATGGGTTGAAGGGCCCGTTTCCATGTTGTAATATTCTTGACTCTCTGATTCTGTGAGAGGGGGTTGCTTCTCTGCACAGGTTGAAGTTAAAATCACACTCATGGCCCAATGATCTCCTAATGAAGGCCTGTTAACCCATTTGCATTAAGTGTCACAGGTGTAGGGCAAGAGTCTCATAATCCCATATCAAAAATTCCGTTAGAGCAAAAAACTCAATTGAAGTTAAGCAGCTCATAGAATTTTAGCCACTTATTTGTGCATATTTTCTGGTGAGGGTAGGGTTTAAATCCTCTTCCAAAGGGTTACAGGCCTTTTTCAGAATAATATATGGATCCAAATAGTTTTCATATGTTGAGGAAATTAGGTTGATGCAGCTGTTTAAAGTGATTCATAACTTCACTAATTAATCTGGGATACAAGGCAACATTGATCTTAAAGAGCTACTTTAAAAAGCAATATCTTGATGCATTTTGTTGAAATGTGTAATTTAGATTTCCCCCCTCCCGACAAACCCCAACCCTGACTCCAGAGAACCAGTTCATCAGGAATATGGAATAAAAGGTGAAGAAAGCAGGAATTGAAATGAGGTCACCAGTGGCCTTCAAGGTGGGATTCTGGAAAATTACACAAAGGAATGCAATAATCCCCGACAGCAAAGCTCTGGTCTCTTCCAAACAATTATGTCAACATACTGACAATTTTAAATTGTGTTCTGTTGATGGAGTGCAAGTCTTTTGAGAAGGCAGTGGTTCATCACTTTTTGTATAATTGGTGAATACTCTAATTGGAGAAATCTGTGGGAGATTCGCTTTATGCTTGAATCCCCTGTTTCATTTTTAGCAGTTTTAATTAGCTGCAAGACAGTTGAGAATTTATTCAGATTACATAAAATGGAGACTTGATAGTTCTGTCAGCTGCACTGGATCTGGATTGATTGTTCCTTATTAGGTTTTTGGGGTTACTTTATAAATGTAAGCAATAAAATAAATTAGCCATAGACATATCCTGGCTTTATTTTTTAATAAGCTTGTACTTCAGCTGTTTAATTTGGAAGCTGCGATTAAATCAAATTAAAATCCTTCCTCTGTACAAAGTAACGTGATATGAACATGTGTGACGTAAGATTTTACACCACTTGAAACGTCTGTCATTCACACTATTTTTGAAATGTATTTGAAATAAAATAAATGTGTCAGGCCTGCATTCTGAAATTATGATAGCATGCTCACACTGCAGAATGGAACTTTGCATCAAAATCCTGTCTTGTTTTATTTGTTCTTGGGATTTCAACATCACTGGCAAGGCCAGCATTTATTTCCCTGAAGAAGGATGTAGTGAGCTGCCTTCATGAGCTGCCACAGTTACAACACTGGCATCTATCCAAAATTGTCGAAAATTGCCCAGTTATGTCCTGTACATTAAAAGCAGGATAAATGCAACCTGACCAAATTCCACTGAATCAGTTTTGGAAGGTGTCATCAGCAGTGCTATCAAGCAGCACCCGCTCAGCAATAACCTGCTCAGTGATGCCCAGTTTGGGTTCCGCCAGGCCCACTCAGTCCTGACCTCATTACAGCCTTGGTTCATACATGGACAAAAACGCTGAATTCCAGAGGTGAGGTGAGAGTGACAGCCCTTGACATCAAGGCCACATTCAACTGAGTGTGGCATCAGGGATTCGAAGAAAAACTGGAATCAATGGATATCAAGGGGCAAACTGTCTGACGGTTAGAGTCATACCTGGCACATAGGAAGATGGCTGTGGTTGTTGGAGGTCAGTAATCTCAGCTCCAGGACATCTCTACAGGAGTTCCTCAGGGTAGTGTCCTTGGCCCAACCATCTTCAGTTGCTTTATCAATGACCTTCCCTCCATCATAATCTCAGAAGTGGGGATGTTCGATGATCATTGTACAATATTCAGCACTATTTATGGCTCCTCAAATGGATTCGTCAGCAATCCATTTTCAAATGCAACAAGATCTGCATATTCTCCAGGTTTGGGCTGACATGTAAGAAACATTCATACAACAGAAATGTCAGGCAATGACTATTAACTTTGTCAATCTAGTCACCATCGCTTGACATTCAATGGTGTTACCATCACTGAACCCCCACAATCAACATCCTACGGATTACTTTTGACCAGAATCTCAACTAGACTTGTCACATAAACACAATGGCTACAAGAGTCAGTCAGAGATGAGGAACATTGCAGAGAGCACCTCACCTTCTAAATCCCCAAAAGCCTGTCCACCATGAACAAGGCGCAAGTCAGGAATTCCCAAATTCTTTTAGTCACAGATCACTGCATTGCTGTTGCTGTAAATCCTTTGGTCAATGGTAACCTTCAGGATATTGTTAGATTAAATTATGGCAATCCCATTGAATATCATGGGAAGACATTTTGATTTTAACTTGTCTAATTTATCTTGTTAGAAATGGTATTAACCTGGTATTTGCTTCATATGAAAATCATTTACCATTTATCAAGCCAAGTATGAATGATGTTCAAGTCTTTCTGTTTTGTAAGTACAGATTGCATCAGTGTCTGAGGAGTTGCAATTGGTACAGAGTATTGTACAATCATCCGCAAACATTCATATTTCTGACCTTTTGGTGGAGGGAAGTTAATTGTTATGCATGTTTAATCAAACAGTTTTAATTACAAAAATGATGATCTGTAATGCTCTGGCTTGATATAATTCAAACTAGTGAGCAAATATAACTCAGGATGCTATGTATTTTAATTGAGAATATGCTATGAATTGCAAGCCCTGAATTAGCAGTTGTACTTAATAAGAGCCAGTGAGAACTGTTCTTGGTAAAGTTCATTTCTAAAATTGAACCAAGAGTGGCATATTGACAAGAATCATTGGTTTCTTGAGAAGTTTCACATCTTGATCAACTGGTCTTTAAAATTTGATGTTATTAAACTTAGGTTTGATTGCTCCGATTTCTTAATATTTTGTCATTTTAAGTTCTGGGAACAATGCAAACTTTAAAAAAAGATGTCAGATCAGGATTGGAATTCAGGTCACCAATATTTCATAGGAATGATATTTAAATATTATCTTTGGTTTTTCATTCCAAAAATTTACAATAGCATTTTTTTTTAATACCTAGGTATCTGTTTAGAGTTTTACATCGTGGATTAAATAGCATCAATGTATTAAGCCTGTATAACTCAAATATAGAGAAGATGTTACACCTGTAGGGGAGACCATAACCGGGCATTATAAGTACATGTCAGTCATGAAGAAATCACATAGGGAATTCGGGAACGCATACAGAGAATGATTTGAATATAGAACTCACTGTGGCAAGGAAATAATAAGGGGAGTAGCATAGATGTATTTTGGGAGAAATTAGATTAACGTACAAGGGACAAAGGTATCAAGTTATGCTAATAAAGTTAAATGAGGAGAAGCGGGTGAGTAGGCTTGTGTGGGATAAAAATATAAGCACAGGTCAATTGTACATGGCACTCTTTGCTGCACTCTACATTGTATGCAATTCCATGCAATTTCAGCTGTTAACCCTACTTTTGTGAAATTATGGAGGGAATTCTGCAAGAAATGCTTCAAACACACAGGATTAATCTGAGCAATATTTTCATTTTTTTGAACCAAGGAACTGCAAAGACACATAATAGCTGCACAGACAAGAATTTTAGCATCTTTAGGTTGTATTCCTGTTCGGTTTTTTTTGCCAGGTTACATTTGTGTGAACGTCATCACCAGATTGAACAATGAGTGCACAAGCGCAGGACCTTAGCACTGCAGTGCAACCTCACAAGTCTGGCCCTGCCATATGGCACATTCTGATTAGACAGACTGGGATCTTAGCTAATGAAGGCTTCTCTGTCTTAAAGGCATCAAATGGTACGAGGAGAACAGCGTACTGAGCTGGATGATCAACCATGATCAAATTGAATGCTGGACCAGGCGCAAATGGCCAAATGGTCTATGTCTACTCCTATTTTCTGAGCAGTGACTTTCATTCCTTTCCTTGCCCACCTCCCAGTCTCATTTGGCGTGTATAGCCAGAAGGGACAGCAAGAAACAGCTGAGGCAGCATGGTAGATTGGTTTTATTTTTAAAAGCTAAAAGGTGGGATACCTGTGCATCCACTGGCACCGACATCATGGTGTGCATAACACAGCAATGTTGGAAACATATGAGAAATTGAATCTGGCTATCACCAGACTCTGTTGCCACATGTTCTGGCGGCCATTTTGACATTCAGAATAATTACTCCATTTTTTCGCTATGTGTAATTTACTTAACTATATTTTTTTATCGGAATGTATCTACTTGTTAAAATAAAATGAATAGGTAGCATGAAAAGCTGGCATGTCAGTCAACATGCTTATTTTTAAAAATAAATATTAGCTATGAATTTACTTACAACAGGCACATGACTGCTTAGGGTTCATACTTTGCTCCAAAAAAATTGCTGTTACATTGTATTAGAATTTTTATTAGAATTACACAGATAAACATGTTTAATGATTTTATTTGAATTTTCCATTTCAAATTATTGTGCTGTCGTCTGTTTTTCCATGATCTGATGCTGCTGTTGTTGTACAGGTCTTCTTGTGTCAGATTTAGGCAAGCTCTCTCTGTGATACCTCTGATATGTGCGCTCAGTGTTCCTCACTGCATTTTCACAATATTAAGATTGTACAGAGTGGCTTCTTTCTGGTATTGAACAAGAAATCTGAATCATTCTTTCCTCATCAAAAGGATGCATGAATTAAATGATGTGATCAACACATTTGTGACTTTACGAAAGGTAGTTAAACAGCACATGATCTCGATTGCAAAATCCATATTACATTAAAGACATGGCTTAAAAGGATAATTGATACACTATATTTTACAATAATGAAAGATAAAAGACCATGGACTTAAAAAGCAATTTTCATGGCTCAGAACATTCTAAAATCAACAGCCAATCAATTAATTTTGAAGTATACCAATTGTAAGATAGAAATTGCAACAGCCCCACTTTGTTTACAACAAGCTTTCTCAAATAGCAGTGTCATCATGGCTAGATAATTGCTTTCAGGCATTGATTGAGGGATAAATACTGGCTAGGTCATTGGAACGGACTCAATCTTTTACAAATTAGTGGTATGGGATCTTTTGTGACTAGCTGAGAGGACATAAAGTTTAACATCTTATCTGAATATGCACCACTCATTCACTCAGGTCCTCACTGGAACACCATGTGCTCAGAATCCCGAATAGGGTCGTGAGATCATAATTTTATTTTGCCTGGGATGCCAGAGTCACTGACTGAGCTAAAAATTGTGCAGGTGATATAATTTTAACAGTCACTTCTCAATCTTTGCTTTTCACATGTTCTGAATAGCTTTCCCTCATGTAAGATCTTCTTTGGACTATAATATCTCTGATAAAGTCTCATCAGTAATGTCTACAATGATCCAGTTTCTTGTGAAACTGACTTTAAGCTGCCATACTTGCATCTCTCCATTAGTCTGAAAGGATTATTAAAGACATAATTGATTAATTCTTCTAAATGCTGTTAAATTTTACTCTATCAAGAACTTAATTTGTTCTGAGTTTTAAATAATTGGTAAAAGCTGTCAGCACCTCCTTGAGGTACTAAGGAGAAGAAAAACCCACAGTTAATGAAAGAAAGCCAGCATGTTTCAGGATAGGTGGATCATGCCTGACAGACCTCATTGACTTTTTTGAAGAGGTGGACAGGAGACTGTCTATGGATGCTATTTGTATGGACTTCCAGAAGATATTTGATGAAGTCCCCCATTACACACTGTCATCTAAGGGAGAATGCAACAGGATGGCTGGGAAATTGGTTGAGTGGCATACAACAGAAAGTAGGTATATTTGGTAGGTACTCAAATTGACAGGATGTGACCAGTGGTGTCTCAAAAAGAACTGTGTTATGGCTTCAATTATTCACATAATTTAGGCACAACTTGGATATTAACATAAAAAGTCATACATCCAAATTTGCTGATGGCACAAAGTTAGGCAGCTTGCATACAGGGTAGATCACGACATAAAATTAGAAGGGGACATTGATAAATTAAGTGAATGAGCAAAACTGTGGCAGGTGGATTTCAATGTAAGCAAATTTGAGGTTGTCTATTTTGGACCAATAAAAGAATAGATCAGGGTACTTTCTAGATGCTATGCAATTAAGTACAATGGATGCCCAAAGACACTTGGGAGTTCAGGTGCATAGATCTTTGAAATGTCACAACAGGTGCAGAAAATAATCAAGAAGGCTCATAGAATGCTGGTCCTTATATCTAGAGGATTGGAGTATAAGGATGCAGAAGTTATGCTGCAACTATACAAAATCCTGGCTAGTTCCCACTTGGAGTACTGTGAGAAGATCTGGGCATTACACCTTAGAAAGGATATGTTGGTCTTGGAGGGTGTACAACGTAAGTTTACAAACATGATAACTGGACTTCAGGGGTTATGTTATGAGGAGAGATTATAAAAACTAAGCCTGTTTTCTCTAAACTTTGGGAGGTTAAGAGATCTAACTAAAGTTTTCATGACATTAACAAGAAAAAACACAGTAAATAAATATAAACTATTTTCAGTGATTGGGTACTCGAACTATGGGTCATACTTGAAGGATTAGGGCTAGATTGTTAAGGAAAGATGTTAGGAAGCACTACACACAAAGGTCAGTGGTTGTTTGGAACTCTCTTCTACAAATGGCAGTTAATGGTAGATTAGTTGTTAACTTTAAATCTGAGATAGATAATATTTTGTTAAGCAAAGGCATTAAAAGATATGGGCCAAAGGTAGGTATAAGGAGTTAGGCCCCAGATCAGCCTTGATCTCACTGAACAGCAGGACGTGCTCAAGAGGCTGAATGGCCTACTCGTGTTCCTATGTATGCTGTTTTTTTGTTTTCCCCCACTTGCTAAGCAATAGTATCATCCTCAACACTCCCAATTGTATTTACTTGCTCGGATTCAAACTTTGTATACAGTTAAAAAGCTATTTTATACTCTATACCTTAAAAGTAGTTTTTC
Organism: Ginglymostoma cirratum; assembly: GCA_024137785.1. Taxonomy (NCBI): domain Eukaryota; kingdom Metazoa; phylum Chordata; class Chondrichthyes; order Orectolobiformes; family Ginglymostomatidae; genus Ginglymostoma; species Ginglymostoma cirratum. Next base: position 26,088,303 of record JAHRHZ010000024.1, read on the forward strand.
CCAGGAAATCATGCATTATGTAAGTTTTCTCTTGGCCCTGTCCATTCAATTATTTTCTTTCTAGTTATGCCAGATGGCAATGCCTGATTTGAACTTCATAAGAACATAAGAAATAACAGCAAGAGCAAGCCATCTGGCTCCTTGAGCCTGCTCTGCCATTCAATAAGATCATAGCTGATCCTTTCATGGACTCTGCTCACTTTAAGCCTTAATTCCTTTACTGTTCAAAAGTCAATTTTTGCCTTAAAAACATTCAATGAGGTACTGTCAACTGCTTCACTGGGCAAGGAATTGCACAGATTCACAATCCTTTGCGTGAAGAATTTCCTCCTAAACTCAGTCCTAAATCTGCTCCCCCTTATTTTGAAACAATATCCCTGCTTCTATCTTATCTATTCTCTACATAACTTTATATGTTTTTATAAGATTCCCCCCTCATTCTTCTAAATTCCAATAAATATTGTCCCAGTCTACACAATCTCTCGTTGTAAGCCAACCCTCTCATTTCCAGAATCAACCTAATGAACCTCATCTGCACCCCCTCCGGTACCATTATATCCTTTCTCAAGTAAGGAGGCCAAAACTGCACTCCAGATAATGGCCTCACCAGCTCCCTATACAGCTGTAGCATAAACCCCCTGCTTTTCGATTCCATCCCTCGAGCAATGAAAGACATTAGTCTATTTGTCTTAATTACCTGCTGCACCAGCAGGTCAACTTTTTGTAACTCATACTTTAACTTATTTTTAAGAGATTCTTGCATTTTCAGCCTGAAATGCTGCAACATTCAATGTTTCCCCTTTCTTACAGGTTTCTTTAGTATTAACTCATACAACCTCTGATGTTTGTTTGCTCAGTGGCTAAACTTGGATTTGGAACCACTCTCAAAAGCATACTGCCTTACAATACACCCTGTATATCTGGGTTGAACCCACAGATTTCTTGCTTCCAGAACCGAAATGCTTTCTTTTGTTGCTGTTTGAAGTACTTTTCAGTGTTAAGGTATACCTGAAGATATATCGTGGCATGCTTTCCTGAACAATCAGCAATGAGTAACAGTAACGATGCTGCTTGGACTGCTGTGTTCATTCAGCTCCGCACCTTGTTATCTCGGATTCTCCAGCATCTGCAGTACCTATTATCTCTCATTAACCCTAACCCTGTCTATTTCCTTGAAGTCTTCTGGATTAGCAGCATTTTTTCCTCATCAGGACAGGGGTACTGCTAAATTTAGTCTTCAGATCCCATGAACATGATCATCATGTTCATGTTGTGTGAGCTGCCTTCCATAATTTGTAAGTATGTGTTTTCTTTAGGGAGTGACATGTTCTCATGTTTGTATGGATAGTCACCTTCTGATCTAACCAGCAGAGTTTTGTACAATGAAGAAGATGTTGTTTACTGCATATCCACAACCATTTATAAGGTATAAAAATGGGCCTATCTTACTGCAAAAAAAGGTTACTGGAAGGACCTAGCTTTATGTCTGTTTCCCTCGAGATCCGATTTTATTCTCTCCAAATCCTGAGGATCCTATGTCACTATCGACACTGCTTTTGACCAGATGACAGAATGTCTTTTAATGTTGGCATGGACTTTGCATACATTCTTTCAGTACTTGTTCAGATAAAACGAGAAGAAATCATTTTCCAATGAACCATGCAATAACCAGCAGATGGCAATTGTCTATACAAAAATACATTTTATGAAACCTATCACATATATACAGAGATAACAAGCATGGGGCTGGATGAACACAGCAGGTCAAGCAGCATCATAGGAGCAGGAAAACTTGACGTTTCGGGCCTAAAACCG
>JAHRHZ010000024.1:26100117-26120362 GCA_024137785.1 Ginglymostoma cirratum
CCTACACTCACATTTACTGGCTCCATCCTCGCCTCTTCGACTTGTCTGCCTCCTCTCCACCTATCCTCTCCTCTATCCATCCTCTATCCGCCTCCCCCTCTCTCCCTATTTATTTCAGAACCCTCTTCCCCTCCCCCATTTCTGATGAAGGGTTTAGGCCCGAAACGTCAAGTTTTCCTGCTCCTATGATGCTGCTTGACCTGCTGTGTTCATCCAGCCCCATGCTTGTTATCTTGGATTCTCCAGCATCTGCAGTACCTTTTATCTCTTAGCTACCTGACCACTGGAGGCCATCCTGTGGAAAGTCTTCCCCTCCACAATGATGTGGTTCAGGCAGCCATGGTCATGTTTCATTTCAAGTATTTTAAAGTACAAAGGGGCCATCATAAGGTGGGGCAGACAGTGGTGCCTACATTGTTGGACTGAGTCTGATTTGCCACTTTGAGAGCTTGGCTACCAACTCTATACAGCAAGCACAGCCTCTGGCCATTAATTAGTCAAATCTGCAAAACTCGCTGTGGGCCTATTGTTCCTGGCAGTGTACAGTGTCGGTCCTTGTTTGATCAGGTTAAAAAACGGTTTAATCCCAGCTAAACTAAAGCTCTAACTATTCTGATGTACAACACAGCTACTGAGTAAAACATCAAACAGTTTGGGCAGTTTGAGTTAGTCGTAATCTGACAGTTACTGTGATGTAATAAGTGTTGTTACCTAAGAATCTCTCAGCCTCTTCTGCTGAGATTTCATTGTGGTTCATCTATCCATAAATCAACCATGGCTAATCAAAGAAGTTAAGGAGAGTATTAAATTGAAAGAAAAGGCATGTAAGGAGGCAAAAGTCAGTGATAGCCCCGAAGACTGAGGTAAATTTGAGACAGAGTAAAGGCAAACTAAAAAGATAGTAAAGCCACAGAGGAAAAACTACAAGAGCAAACTCATGAGGGATATGAAAACTGACAATAAGAGCTTCTTTAAATATATAACAAGGAAGAGAGAGGTCAAAGTGGACATAGACCCCTTAGAAAATGAATTTGTGGAGATGGCTTTCAGAACAAGGGTGGTATGATGGCTCAGTAGTTAGCACTGCTACCTCAGCATCAGGAACCTTGGTTTAATTTCAAACTGAGATGACTGTCTGTTTGGAGTTTGCATACTCTCCCTGTGTCTGCGTGGGTTTCCGTTGGCTCCTCTGGTTTCGTCCCACAGTCCAAAGACTTGCAAATTAGGTGGATTGGCCGCGGTAAATATGGGGTAATGGGGATAGGGCTTGGGGGAGTGGGGGGGCACTGGGTCTGAGTAGGGTGCTCTTCAGAGGGCCAAAATTGAAGGGCCAAATTGCCTCTTTCCGCCCTACAGGGATTCTATAATAACTATAATAAACACATAATAAAAATTCTATAATAAACACATAATTTGCATCAATCTTTATGGTAAATGATATTGCGAATATTTCATTTAGAGTAAAAAAACACAGAGGAGGAATTAAGTACCGTTACCTTCACTAAAGAAGTAGTTTTAGATAAACGAATGAAGCAGATAAATCCCCTGATGGCTTGCATTCAAGGAGCTCACAAGGGGTAGCTACAGAGATAGTGGATACATTGTTTGTTATTTTCCAAAATCATTGGATTCTGAAGAACTACCAGTAGATTGGAAACTGGTAATGTGACATCCTATTCAAACAAAAGGAAGGAGGAAAATGGTAGGTATCTATAGGCTAAATCTATTGTTGGAAACGTATTAGAATTAATTACCAAGGAAGTAATAATAGAAAATTTAGAAAATCATAATCTAGTCAAGTAGAGTCAGCATAATTTCATGAAAGGGAAGTCATGTTTGACAAATTTATTGAAGTTTTCAGGGAAGTCTCAACCTGCATGGATAGAGGGGAACCAGTAGATATGCTTTAGTTGGACTTCCAGAAAGTATTTGACAAGGTACCACATAAAAAGTTAAATCATAAAATAAGAACCCATGATGTTGGAGGTATTATGTTGGCATAGATAGAGAATTGGTTGATAGGCAGAAAACGGCAAGCAGGGATAAGAGATAACAAGCATGGGGCTGGATGAGCACAGCAGGTCAAGCAGCATCATAGGAGCAGGAGGATTTAGGCCCGAAACGTCAAGTTTTCCTGCTCCTATGATGCTGCTTGACCTGCTGTGCTCATCCAGCCCCATGCTTGTTAGCAGGGACAAGAGGTTCTTTTTCAGGTTGGTGACCTGTGGCCAGTTGGGTTCCACAGGGATCAGTGCAGGGATTGCAACTATTTTCAATATATATTAATCACTTGGTTGAAGGAACTGAATGTACTGTAGCCACATTTTTCAGACAACACCAGAAAAGATGGAAAGGCCATTTGTGAGAGGAATATAAGGAGTTTACAGAGAGACATTGATAGTTTAAGTGAGTCAACAAAGAGTTGGCAGATGGAATATAATGTGGGCAAAAGCAAAATTATTCATTTTGAAGGAAGAACAGAAGGGTGGAATATTATTTAAATGTAGAGAAACTACAGAAAGCTGCAAAACAATGGGATTAATGCATGAAACATAAAAGGCTAGCACATAGGAACAGCAGGGATCAGGAAGGCTGATGGAATTTTAACCCGTTTTTTAATTGGGTTGAAGTGTAAGAGTGTGGGAGTCTTACTACAACTGTACAAGGTGCTGGAGAAACCATATTTGGAGTACTTTGAGCGATTTTTGTCCCCTTATTTCAGGAAAAATATCAATTTATTGGGGGCAGTTCAAAAAAGCTTTAATGGGTGACCCATGTCATGGAGAAGGTGTTGTTTTGTGAGAAACAGGTTGGGACTCAACTAATTGCCAGAGTTGAGAAGAGTGAGAGGTAGTCTCATTGAAACATATAGAATTCTTAAAGGGCTTGACAAGACAAATGCTGAATGAAGTTTCCCATCATGGGAAAGTCTAGGACCAGAAGCATCATCTCAGAATTAAGGGGCACCAATTTAAGACTGAGATAAGGAGACATTTCTTTCTCAAAGAGTTGTGAGTCTTTGGAACTCCTTGCCACAATGAATTGTGAGAGTAGAGTCCTTCCGTATATTTGAGGCTGAGATTGATTCCTCTACTAATCACGAATCTAAGGTAATGGGGATTGGGCAGGAAAGTGGACATGAGGAATGTCGGATTGGCTATGATCCTATGAATGGCAAAGCAGGCTTGAGGGTCCAAACAGCATATTTCTGTTCCTACTTCTAATGATCTTATGATTCTATCCCCCATCACTGACTACTGAACTGCTCTTTCAAGCTAGCATAGGAAAGAAGATTGTGGCAGTACTCAACCATAAGTACAAGACTTGACAACCTGCCCTCTCATCACTGTTCCAACATTTGACCCAATGTTGGGGTCTCAACCCCAATCAGAAAATCCTGACCAAAGTATCTTGAGTCGAAAAGAAAATGAAGATAAAATATCTTCCCTCCTAGCAGAGGAGAAACACAGCAGGTCTGGCAGCATCTGTGCAGAGAGATACAGAGTTAACATTTTGGGTCAAGTGACCCTTCTTCAGAACCGTATGAGCCAGAGGCAGTCACTTGGAATGAAATGTAGTTGTAGAATTCAGTCTTAGCCAATACTTTGTTAAACACCAGGAGTGAAAATGAAAGTAAAGATGGTGAGCAAGAAGAAAGATTAAAATGGAATTTCTGTTGAAAGAGGAGCAGAATCTCTTTAAGGTGGACACCTGGAAGAAATAGAGCAGTTAAAATAAAATGAAGAACATCAGGTACTGGAGATCTGAAACAAACAAAAAAAATTGCTGTTGAAACTCAGCAGGTCTGGCAACTTCTGTGGAGAGAAAACAAAGTTAACGTTTGAAGCCCAATGAACCTTATACAGAACTGAAGACATCAACAACACCCATATATCCTCAGTCACAAAGAAAACAGCCCCTACTATGGGGTTCTGGTTTTAACTCAGTAATTAGCTGATCTTAGGTGGATCAAATCACCACCAGATCCCTGATTCTAGACACTGCACTTATCTGGGAATGCGAAATGAAGAAGGCAGTAAGCGGGTGTTTCAGGGCAAAAGAATCTCTGTTTGTTTAAATACAAAAGGTAAGCATAATACAAGAAATATGGATAAAGGCAATAAATAGTGAAATTAACACAATCAATAATTCACAGGACAGTAATTAAATAACACTGTTAAATTAAACACAGGTTAAACATTATTGGAACCTAAACAACAGTTCAATGACAGAAACTTGAATCAGGCTTCCTACCCTTGGGGTCCCATGCACTGTCACTATCCAACTTCCCTAACCTGCCAGCTAGATTGGAAACTTTGGGGTCTCGGAAATTTAAGCTCACCACTGGGGAAAACATGGCTTAGAAGTACAGCTGACTGTTCCCGCTTGCCATACCCAGTGCCTCAATGAAGACTTTCGACTGTGTAGACCTTCAGTCTGGGTTGAGTCTACTGTTGCAGTAAGATGTGTTTTGGATCCATCGGGTGAGGGCTTGGTTTTCCTTACTTTCTGGTGGTTTTGTGGGTCGGTTTTCACCTCAAGATATGTCTGAGGCCTTGTGGTGTCAGTCAGGTTGGTGGTTTTTGGAGTTTGTCGGTTTAGAGGTCTGCTGGTTGTGGTCGAATCTGTTGGCTTCCTGGTTTTGAACAAGCCTGTGTCAGTAGCTCTTGGAATTGTTGTTGGATTTCCTCTTTTGGAGATAGGTCTTGGAAACAGCTGCTGCAATTAGCTGTTGGAATTCTTCTTCTGGGGATCGCTGCTGGGAAATAGCTGTTTCAGGTGAGATGCAACTATGCTGATTGTGGGCCCCTTATCTTCGTGCCAAATCTATGCTTGCAATTGTGTTTTTGGTGTTCCTTTTGAAGACAGTTGACTTCCCAACAGCTAAGAACATGTGTGAACATATTTTGAATGAAGTTGAATGTTTGGCAACTGTGTAGGCCACATACTATCTGAGGAAGGGTCACCGGACCTGAAACGTTAACCCTGTTTTTTTCCCTTCACAGATGCTGCCAGGCCTGCTGAGCTTTTTCAACAACTTCGTTTTTGTTCCCATACTATCTGTGCTGTAGCCCAAAGTGTGAAAATTAGTTCTGGTCTAAAGTGTTAGGTTTGATTGATTGTTCTCTTACAGCAGAGGTGTAAATTGGAATTGCAGGCTGAACAATACCGCAGAATGAAATCATTCTGGCTCGGTGTGTATTTGTTGCAGCCTGAGTTCAGGATTTTGTCTGGCACTTTAGATGTTAGAAAAGCCTAGGGTCTTGTTCAGTATTTTAGATGATGGGGATTATTGCTCAATATGACACTACTGAGTTTCTCCAGCAATTTCTGTTATTGTGCAGTTCAGGTCTCCAGCATCTGCAGTTCTTAGTTGCATTTATCTGCGTTAACCATGCTCAGTATATAGAATTTCCTGTATAAGAATTCTACAGAGGTTAGGGTCTTGAGATATAAAGAATTTGTTTTAGAATTTTTACAATTACTACTTAGTAATATTTTACCATAAGAATGAATCATAATTGTATTTCAGTAATGATTTCTACATTATAAACTGTTAAATAATTTGGTAAGTTAATTCGTCTAACCAAATCCACTTGGTAATTATTGTAGGATACCAAATTTACCTGGCTTAAACACAGCACGTTCAAATCCACATATAAATAAAGATATTCAAACACATAATATAGTAAGCCTTTATTCACAATCAAAGTTTGATTCTCAGATTTGAGGTGATCTAATTTAAGACTTCTGCTCTCTTCTTAGTTAGTGATGACATGATCTGACCTTGATGCTTATCTACAGGCCATTTTAATAGAAATTCCTTGAGTTTGAGAATAACATTACCATTGTTTTTTGTTTTAGTGTGATTTCTCGCATACAATAACCAGGGTCTGTCTAAAGCTGTTTACAAACTTGTTCTCTTTGCTGTCGATAAAGGTTCATAATTGGCATTCATTGTGTTAAAACCATAACATTCTCTCCCGGACAATTCTGTTTCATATTTATGCTTGGTGAGTCAGATTTTCCTGTTGAGGACAGTGTTACAATTCAAATTTAATGCAGACATCTCTTCCTTCAAAAGATCATTATCCCATGAAAGGGTCCCAACCTGAAATGTCAACTTTCCTGCTCCTCTGATGCTGTCTGGCCTGCCGTGCTCCTCCAGCTCCAAACTGTGCTATTATTCCAAGAAAGGTGTTTAGCACAGGTGTACAGTGCTTGTGGATTTTCATTATTTTCCCCGACTATGAACTTTCCACACTTGGCTAAGTGGAAATTTCTTGGAGGGTTTCCCTTGTGACTTTCTTCGTGCAATTCTCCACAGCTGACATTGTTTGTAATTCATTCTGCCTCCATGGTACCATTCCCACGCAACATTGCAGCCATCAGAAGTGGATATGTTCATTGGTGCCAGGATTTTCTGGAGTTCAAGCTGTGGGCACCAAAATTTTAACCCCAGCTGTGCATCATTTCAATTTGCAAGCCTGGAATCATCCTTATTGTGATGATGTACTATTTTGAAGTGGTATAACTAAGGACTGAAATTTGGTATTCCGCTTCACAGACGGACATGGGAATCCTGGTGCAGTAAAGCCTGCATTCTTTCCTCAAGGCCAACATAGGAGACCAGGCCTTGCCAGGTTCACTTAAACAAGCCACTCAGAGGAGTGTAGTTTCCATGGGCCAAGTGCACTAGCAATGCTGACTCCTGCACCCTCAAGCAGCTCAGATACTGACATTCCAGTGAGCTCTCTTCTTGGATTGAGTTGGGAATGTATTTTGGTGAGCACACCACAGGCATCACTACAAAGCTGGCCAAGGAAGAAAAGCTACACGTCACTGGCACTCAGAACTGCTGGAGACTAGGCGCCTGCTCAACACAGGCAAATTTTTTCCCTCGTGGTCAGCCATCAATATCTTTGCATACAGTGCACAGACACTCGGCAATCTGGTTTAGGTTGGAGGTATCCACCAGCAAACAACATGCCGGCTCTAGCACGTGTGCAACTGGCCATCTCCATATTTCTATTCTGTTGGTGGTTGCCTTGGAATGGCAGGTCCAGCAGAAAGTTCGGTGGTTGCCGGAAATAAACAGAGACTGAACTCCAATACTGTAGCCATTAGTACTCTGCACCAATGGCAGGGCAACAGAGATGAGCTACGGTTGCGTCTTCCTGTCTAGAAGACAGAGTGGTGCTAGCAGGCACCCACAAGGTGGAAGAACCACATTAACAGTTCCCAGAAGACTCCTCTCAGGATATTTCAGAGGTTTCAGGTTCCTCTGCTCTGTCTTTGTCCTCCAACCTAGTGTTTGTTGACGTCAAGAAAGAAGTACCTCCCTCTGAGCAGGACACACTCTGTATGTCTGGGCCCTCCTAACAATAAAAGCTCCTAGGGTCATAATATCACACGACCATAAGACATAGGAGCAGAACGGGGCTATTCAGCCCATTGAGTTTGCTCCATCATTCAATGAAATCATGGCTAATTTGAAAATCTTCCACTCCACTTTCCTGCCATTTTCCCCGTAAACCTCGATTCCCATGTTGATTAAGAATCTGAAACAAACACAGAGAGTGCTGGACAAACTCAATAGGTCTGGCAGCATCTGTAGAGAAAGAAACGGAGTGAATGTTTCATGTCCATATTCTTCAGAACTGAAAGTGTTTAGAAAAGTCGGATCTTACAATTTTGACTGAGGCAGAGGGGTGCAAGAGGAGCAAATATTTTGGAAGACCAGTTGAAAAGGAAACTCCGTGATTAATTGGTGTTAAAGGGAAATAGAGGTGTAAAATAGGTGTAAATTAAGGTGTGGAAGGGTGAAAATGGGTCCTCCCTCAGCTAAAAGCAAGGTAATTGAGGCACAAAAAAGACAAGCCTATTTGTTGATTGTGGGTGTAGTAGGGGGAGAAGAATGTGAGAATAATGGAGGACAAACACCATGAGGTCAGGATGTGAAGTTATAGAATTCAATATTGAATGCTTGAGGCTATAGAATACCTAAGTGGGAAATGAGGTGTTGTTCCTTCAGTTGTTTTGAGTTTCATTTGAATGTGGTAACAAGCCCAGGATAGAAATTTCAGCATGAGAGCAAGATGGTTTACTGAAATGACAAGCTACTGGAAGGTCAAGGTTAGTCTTAAGACAGAATAGAGGTGTCCTGTAGAGTGGCCACCCAGTCTCTGTTTGGTCTCACCAATGTAAAGGAGGCTGCACTATGAGCAGCATTCCCTCTAATTCTTTTTCTGGCTACTTGGGCGTACAAGGCCTATACATGGCAGTAATTTCTTGGATGGATAGGAAGAAGTACAAGTAAAATACTGCTTACCTGGAATATGTGTTCGGGGCTTTGGAGAGGGAGGAGGGAGGAGGGAGGAGAGGATTGGCAAGTGTTACACTTTCCATAATTACAAGAGAAGGTACCATGGGGGAGTGAGGAAGTGTTAGGAATAATAGAGGAGTGAATCACGGTGTCATAGAGGGAATGTTCTCTGCAGAAGCCTGACAGTGGAGGAGTGGGAAGGTGCATTTGGATATGATATCCTTTTAGAGATGGTGGAGGACTTAGAAATCTGTCTATCTCAGTCTTGATATACCTAACTACCCAGCCATGACAGCCCTCACAGTAAAGCATTCCACAGATTCACTACTCAGAGAGAAGAAATTTTTCTTCATCTCTGTCTTAAATGGGTGACCTTTTACTCTGAAATGATGCCTTGTGGTCACGGACTCACCCAGAAGAGGAAACAATCTTGCGGCATTTATCCTGTAAAGCACACTCGGAATCTCATGTTTTGCAATAAGGTGTCCACCCATTCTTCTAAACTGCAATGAGTACAAGTCTAATCTACTCAATCTCTCCTCAGAAGTCAACTTGGCGAACTTTCTCTGGACTGCCTTCAATACCTGTACATCTTTACTACAATAAGGGGCCAAAACTCTTCACAGATTCCAACTGTGGCCTAATGAGATCCTTCTTCGGTTTTAATATTCCATCCTTATTTTTATACTCCATTCCCTTTCAAATAAAGTCCAAATGTTTATTTGCCATCCCAATAACTAGCTGAACTTGAATGCTAACTCTTTGTGATTCATGTATAAATACCCCTAAATCCCTCTGTGCTGCATCTTTCTTCAGTCTTTCTCCATTTGAGTAATATTAATCACTTCTATTATTCCTTCCAAAGTGTAGAATCTTGTATTTTCCCACATTAGATTCTATCTCCCAAGATTTTTTGACCATGCAGTTAACCTGTCAATATCCCTTTATATACTCCTCTGTCACCCTGAGCATTTGCAATCCCCCCTATTTTTGTATCATCCTCAAACTTGGTGATAGTGCCTTCACCTTCTTATCCAAGTCATTGATATATCTTGTAAATAAATGTGCCCCAGCCACATTTCCTGTGGTACTACTTGTTACAGTTTGAAAATGTCCCCTTCCTCCCAACCTTTTCTTCTATTAGCTAACTGATCCTATAGCCACACTAGTATACAACACCAATACCATTGGATCTCATCTTATTAAGAAGTCTTACATGTTGTACCTTATAGAATACCTTTTGGAAATCAAAATATATTACATCTACTGGTTCCCTTTTATCAATCCCAACCATTGCCTCCAAAGAGGATTGCAAAAAAAAGTGCCCATCACGATTTCCCCTTCATGAAATCTAAACCCTTCACTATTACATCCTTAATCTATCAAAACCTTAAGATGAGCAGACTTCACTATGAGATAGATTTCTTCTAACACACATATCGATCCCATAGACACAATAGCAGGGCAATTAAATCAAACACCTTCTGAGTGCACAGACGTGGCAGGTATCAAGTCATTATAAATTAGATATCACATCTGTAAATATTTTAACACTTTATATCTTTCCCTGTCTGATTGATTGTCATTTTAGCCATTTGTCCAAGAATGAAGCTGCAGAAGCCAACTTTCCTTACCATACAATGACAGAACTCTGAAGCACAAACAGAAATTGCTGGAGAAACTCAACAGGTCTCAAGAACTGAAGTTCTGAAGAAAGGTTACTGGACCTGAAACTTTAACTCTGTTTTCTCTCCACAGATATGCTGCCAGTTGAGTTGAATTTCTTCAGCAATTTCTGTTATTGTTTCAGGTTTCCAGCATCTGCTGTTCTTTGTTTTATTTTATTAAGAGAATTCTATCTTGAGGAGTGATGCATTTTCACTAACACTCATTTCAATGTAACATGCTGTCACTGTTGGATCTGGGTGCATCAGATATTGGGAAGCCTTCAAACAGTTATTTAAGTTAAACTACAGTGAAAGCTAAGGAAGAATAAACAAAAGCCTGCAGATAACAAGGTGTAGAGCTGCATGAACACAGCAGTCCAAGCAGCATCAGAGGAGCAGGAAAGCTGATGGTTTGGGCCTAGACCATTCTTCAGAAATGGGGGAGGGGAAGGGTGTTCTGAAATAGATAGGGAGAGAGGGGGAGGCAGATAGAAGACGGATAGAGGAGAAGGTAGGTGGAGAGGAGACAGACAGGTCAAAGAGGCGGGGATGAGCCAGTAAAGGTGAGTGTGGGTGGGGATAGGTCAGTCCAGGGAGGACGGACAGGTCAAGGGGTCGGGATAAGGCTAGTAGGTAGGAGATGGGGGTGGGGCTTGAGGTGGGAGGAGGGGATAGGTGGGAGGAAGGACAGGTTAGGGAGGCGGGGACGAGCTGGGCTGGTTTTGGGATGCAGTAGGGGGAGGGGAGATTTTGAAGCTTGTGAAATCCACATTGATACCATTGGGCTGCAGGGTTCCCAAGCGAACCTTGTTATCTCAGATTCTCCAGCATCTGCAGTTCCTACTATCTCTGACAAAAGCCTGCACTTGCTTTTGTGGCTAAACAGTGGCTGCTTGCCATTGGAGCAATAACAAATTTACTGCCAATAAATGATATCTTCATCTAGGTCAGATTGAAGCCAGTTTTATGAACACTATTACTTCAACTAGCTTTCATGAGTTGAATTTAAATTCCAGCAGCTACCACAACTGAATTTCAACATGGATTCCCACCTTTTTGATTATTGGTCCAGTGATACTACTACCATCTCCTGCTAACTTAACTATTAATATCCCAAGCTTCCCCCAAAGGACCAAACCTAGTGCATAGTCATTCCCAAAACCATTATCCACTGTCTCTCCATTTAAGCCAGGGCAGTAATGAAGACCGTCCTATAGAATCCAATGCCCTCCCATGTTATACCAGCTCCCATCCGCGTATCGAGGGTTGTGCCTCCTTGCAGTAATTAATCCATCTGCATCTCAGCATGTTTGCTCTCATCCCCAAATATGGATTTTTCCAATTTCCCTAATACTGAACAGCCCTCTGATAACTTCCTATGTCATTGAGTGCCCAAGTTCCAAGGACTGACAATAGCCCACTTCTGGATTACCTTGGGAGGATATTGTCAACTGAGGATGGACCAACATGTGACTGCTTTCCGTCAGCTAGCCGATCAGTTTACCAGTTTAGTTGCACTTGCCATGTAGGACTGACAACTGTCCAATCGCTGACCTGTAAAGACACTTGTATTACAATAAGCGCCCAACAGCAATGGCCAACTCCTTACTGAAATTGGTCAAGGCTTTGGCAGATTGTGGCAACAGCCCTGACTGACCCATAAGGCCCCTTGACTGAAGTAATGGCTATTCCCCATATGCTGTCAGGCCTGACCATTTGGTTGAATTACATGCACTGTGTTTGCAATGTTAGCTGTTGGCACAATGCTGTAGTTGTTACATTTATGTAGCCTTGCATCTCTGCCCCTCTACATTCTGTGCTGGCATAAGATGAGTGTCTGTCAATGCCTAAAGTGGCCTTGCAGCAGTATTGCAATGTAAGGTGTCAGTGAACTCCAAAGTGCAGTATTGAAGTGTTAAACTGTATGATAATTTAGTCTAACATATGCCTGGTAATGTGGTGAGGCTAGTCCTTTGCTGATGCCAACCTCTGAAGGCAGAGGGCATAGGTTGTCACTACCCATAGAGAGTGCCTTGAGAAGTTGGGGAAATCTGGCCAAGATGGGTGCCCAGAAAGGAAACCGGCGAGCAGAATTGCCACTATCAATTTCTTGCATCTCCCTGGGGAAATGACACCTCGCATTGAAATGGGATGAGGTTAGTTCATAATGAGTTGTTAATGCATATAAATAGGGATTTGCAACTTACTTGTGAGATTTCATCCCGCTGGTGAAACTTTAAGGTGAAAACCAGACATTTTTTCCTTGATGTTGAGTAATTAGTTTTGTCATTCTTCTGTATTCTCCTATTTCAGACACTGGGAAAATTCCACCTAAAGTGTTTCTTAAAACTGTTAGAATAACTTGCTTGGAAAACTCTCCTGAAAATTTTCTGATGTCAAGTATACTAAATCTATATTTGCGCAGGTTATTTTTCTGTTTCTGCACAGAATTTTATGATGACTGCTTTCATTTCAGTTTTCTTCATGTCCCTTTTCCTCCAGGCAACTTTTCAACCATTTTCCTCTTTCAATCATTAAAGTGTACCAGAAACATTTGCTGGTGGGGAATTCTTCTGTGTTTCAGGAGCCATCTTGTACCTTATCACAATTAACATGAAAGTAATTATTTCAATTTCGAAATAATTACACGCCATATTGGATTAGGTTATTAGAAAGATTTGAATGACATGCCTTTGGTGCACATCAATAGATTTGGATGAACGCAGGTAGAAGAAATTAACATATAAAATCTTGAAGCAATAGTAATGCATCAAACTTTAAGAATGCTATGTGCTTTAAATTACCTGAAATACTATCTAAAAATCAATCCATACATTACTTGCCATTATGTACCAAATAATTATGAGTGGAATTTAACATGTGACATGCAGGTCTTGATGGTAGCAACATAAGTAGCGTCACTTCCACTTGCATGTCAGGTACTGATGCCCATACAATTTCAAATAGTCATCAATATCTTATTGAGTGGTCCATCAAATTCAAGGAATGAATAGTCTGCTTTTGTCACTATGTACCTGTCCATCTTTTAGAGCACGAACGCCTCTTTCCATATCTATTACCCCACACCCCATGACCTGTCATGAAATCAATTGATTTCAGCACATTCAACCCACTTTCAACTCTTGACAGTCCCCATTATCACCAATCTAGCTCTTCTTCTTCCCTGGCTTACTAGCAACAATCCCTTTGTCTTCCTACCCTTTCTTTCTTTCTCTTTCTGGACACCCTCTCTACTAAACCCATTCACCCACGCTCGTCATCAGCATGAATATAATCTTTTCCTAGCTGCTAACAGTTATGAAGAAGGGTAACTGAACTCAAGATGTTAACTTTGATTTCTCTTCGCAGCTGCTGACGGACCTGCTGAATTTCTCCAGCAATTTCTATTTTTGTTTGTCTCAGTTTTCTTCCTGCTCAAAATGACCTTTATTTTCAAGGAATTGCTAATGGCTCAGCAAAACCCAGACTAATAAAATTCAGTGCAAGTAGATTATGGCAAACATGGTTCTGGGAATTTGAGCCCATTATTTTCTAGTTGATCAACTGCTGTGGGAACAGAACAGTTATTGGAAATAGAATTAAATCCTCCAAGCTTGTAATGTTTAGTCAGCAATTTTCTTTACAGATTTTAATTCAAACGCCTGCTGCTGATGTCAGAATGCTCCTCTTTTCACTTATCCTGCTGGACTGTCTCCAGTTTCAAATTACGAATTGGAAGTTACATGTTGGAAGAGAGATTGCCATTTTACGATAACATCATTGAAAGAGATAATGAAAATATTTTTCCTTGTCATTGTCAGGACATTTAACAGAGAACAACAGTTAAACTTGTATCTCAATCGAAATTGTATCTCAAGTTTATCCAAGTGCATTTACTGTTCGATCAGCAATTTGCTGCCTTTTACCACTACAAACAAAGGGTTATGCTTCAAATCACCTGCCTATCTTCCTCTAATATCTAATATGGATATTTTTCATTTTCTAAACCAAACAGCCTACAGGCTGAGCCTTGTCCTGTGATAAGTAAATTCTCATACATGTTCATTTTCTACCAAGAGTCACCAGAGAATGATTATATATGAGATTTGTGTCTCAAATTCTCTCCAGTTCTCAGCCTAAGACCATTGAACCCTGGAATGTCCTGACTGAGATCAGCTAATTGGTAAGTGTAAGAATAATATTTAAACTTACACCCATACAATATATCACATTGTAGCTATGTTGACTCTTTGGAAAAACTATCCAATTAGTCTTTTCCTTCATCTACACATCTAATTCTCTTTTGGAAATCACTAATTAATCTGCTTTCACTGTCTTTTCAGCTTCAATGTCACACCGTAATAATTAGCTTTGTATTTTAAAAAAATGAATTGACGTAACAGAGAGAGTAAGTGCTACATTGTCAGTGGGGGAGTGGACCTAGGAGTTTTCAGCATTGGGCCAGGGGTCCGTGAAGCATCATGACTTCAAGTAAATCATGGATAAGCAAATCACCTTGCAATTATGAGCTACCAATCTCCCTTAGCGATAAAACAATTCTCCTCATGTTAAACATCATTTGATAGAAAACTGAGGATAGCAAGGATGCATAATGTACTCTGGGAGGAGAATTTCCATCACCAACAGCTGCTCAGTAACACATTACAGACCAAGTTGAAGGACCCTTCTGCCCCACTAAGTCTGCGGTAGGTAGAAAGAAATTTAACAGAAAAGAGAACTTACTTGACTGTGTCTTAATCAGTCTACCTGTCATTGTGACTTTGTGCCTGATAACATTGGTAGGAGAGATCAGCACACAGTTGTTAAGGACACCATGTCCTGAATTCACAATGAAGAAACCCTTCATCATGTATCATGGGGCTACCGTTGTACTAAATAGCATAAAGTAAAAGGATATCAAACTGGGCTCCCATGAGATGTTGAAAGCTGTCAGTAGCAGAATTGCATATCACCACAATTTGTAATCTCATGAATTCCATATATTCCGCCCCCACCATTATCATTAAGCCAAATGTCCTACCAAGGTTGAAGGAGGAATGTAGAAGAGCATGAACATTTCTATGGGGTGAGGTACTAAACATTTTCTTTTTGTATTTAATTGTGTCATTGCAGAGGCCCTACAATCAATGACCTGGAGTCACCATTGACTGGCAAATCAAATGAATTAAACATATACACACTGCAAATACAGAGCTGGTCAGAGTCTACAGAGAGTGTCTGACGTCTTGATTCCCCAGAGTCAAGATAAGGAAATACAGTCAACTTATCTGAGTTGACCCAGTGAAAACAACATTTAAAACATTTATTGCCGCCCAGGACAGACGAGTAGTATTTCACCCATTAGCTGAATAATCCAGCACCTTTCACCATTGGTGTATTT
The DNA here is from genome assembly GCA_024137785.1 of Ginglymostoma cirratum. Lineage (NCBI taxonomy): Eukaryota > Metazoa > Chordata > Chondrichthyes > Orectolobiformes > Ginglymostomatidae > Ginglymostoma > Ginglymostoma cirratum. The sequence goes on from JAHRHZ010000024.1 coordinate 26,115,512, forward strand.
TGGCTGCATTTTCTATGGAATACAATGCAGCAACCCCTCAAGGATTCTTTGGCAGCACAGTCCAAACCACATAAGGCTCTGTGGCTAATCTGTGGATAACTTTGGAAATTGGAATGCATTCTTCATGTTGCAGCAAACAGTGCTGGACATATTATTCAAGAAATGACCAGAACATTTGCAAGTTTGGCAACAACCTTCCCAGATTTGTATTTTATTATTCAGGTGATGTAATTCACCATTTTATTGGCACTATTAATTGGTGCCTCAGTTTTGCTCAAAATTTCAACCCTTGACTCTATTACACTGCCTCAGTTTTTTAAAATTTCAATTTTTCCTTCCAATTTCTGGTACATTTCACTCTTCTGCATGAACGTCCATTTGCCTTAGCTCTAGCCACATAATTCTTGGAGTTCATTGTGACCATTGAATCCAAGACACAGATACAAAGTGGAATGATTGGTGGTTGTAACACTGAGACCAGATCAGTTAAGTCAGCAGGGGCAAGTGCTGTGTTCCTGTGTTCCTTCTTGCCTCAATAAACTGTCTATATAATGAATATGTTAAACACCACTACAGAAACATTTGGAATTTTATTCTGAATTAAATTATTCCGTAAATAATACTGGCAGTCAAAGTCACTAAGAAGAAGATATAAAAGCACTAATGTTTAAACTGTACTGGTGGATGGGGAAGCTGATGCATGTGAAAAGTGTATTTGGAAAGGCAGCAGATTCAATATTAATATTGAAAAGAGAATGGGATAAATATTTAAAGGGAAAGATCAATAAGGTTATGAGGAGAGGACATTGGATCAGTATTAATAGGGCAGCTCTACCAATGAGTAAGGACAGGCATCTGAACTGCCTCTTTCTGTGCTTTGCCATTTTATAATTCTATAAAGAATCTGAACTGAGACAAACATACCACTGAAGTTAAGACTGTACTTGTTCATTTTCTTTTGTGACAGCCATTTGTAAAAAAAATTCTGTGTGGCTAATGAAGTTTCTGATGCTTCCGAACACAATCCAAGTGGGAGAAAGAAATATGCAGTAGCAATACGGGATAGCATAGTTAGTAGACTCAATACCATATTCTGCAGCAAAGGCAGATAGATCCAAAGGCAGAGTTGTGTTGACCAAGGCTCTGCAGTTCGATCTATTTGGTGAATATTAATTCACAAGCTCCAAATTTGTTCAATCAAAATCAATCCTTATTTGGCAAAATGCAAGTGACTGCTTCCTGTTCTAAAGTACTATGGTCTATTCCCCAAAATTAAGCAATACTCATCTTCCCAAGTAGGATCAGTGAGTCAAGCCTGGTCTCTGGGCCCCAAACTTTAGTGTTTCAAGCTTAGGGCTCTTCTTCTTCTTGAGATGGTTGTACCCAAGTTGTCACTCCAGTTTTTGTTCGCCAGTATATTCAAGCCTTATTTCTTAAGGAAATAACTTGACAACTGCATTCCTGCATGTAACAAACGACCAAATCCTATTATTTCAGCAAACACGATCTCATTATTCCAGTTGATCAGGTTATCTCATGGAGATCATTTCATCCTACAAGAACTCATTACTTCAGTTAATTAAGTTATCTTCTGCTGTTGAGCCTGTAGCTTGTTATGCCTATATTTTGTTAGTGCTATCAACTCCTCAGAATTGGTCGCTTTCACCTGTATGAAATTTGATCTTGCTACAGTTGCTTACTTGGTAACAAACTTCAAGACTTCTTAGTTGGATAGGAACTTTGAGTAGGATGGGAAGAATCCAACTGCCGTGGTCCACATAGGAAGTACTAGAAAAGAAGTTCAGCAGAGTGTTTACGAAATACTTGTAAATAGCCATTTTTTTAACTAAATTTAAAAGCAGAATGACCAAGACAATAATCTCCAGATTACTACCCAAGTTACGGGCAAATTGACATAGGATAAATTAGATTAGAGTGGTGAACATATGCCTCAAAGGTTGGTGTTGCAGAAATGGGTTTGGATTCATGGGGTACTGCCACCAATTCCGGGGACAGAGAGTAGGAGATAGCAAAAACTGCAGATGCTGGAGTCAGAGTCAAAACAGTTTGGAGCTGGAGGAGCACAGCAGGTCAGGCACAAAGGAAAAGGAGTTGGCATAGCTTTGTATATATGGGAGGTTGTCAGTGCAATGGTGTTTAGTGATATAGGTGCAATAGATTGCAGTGCAGCATCAGGGTGATAGGAAATAATGAATAGCAAGGGATGGAAGCTATGGTGAAAGTCATTTATAACCCCACCTCCTTCCTCCCACCACCTAAAGAGTTCCCTCAGTGTGGGACAAAGTACAAAATGGCAAACAATGCTTGTGTACAAGAAGGATTCTAGAATTGTCATGGGTGATTTTAATCTGCATATTGATTGGATAAATCAGATGTGCAAAAATTACATGGAAGAATAATTTGTGGAGTGCATCAGAGATTGTTTCTTAGAGTGGTACATTGCAGAAACTGCCCAGGAACAGATTATAGATCTAGTAATGCGTAATGAGGTAGGATTAATAGGAGATATCATAGTTAAAAATGCTCTAGGGGGTATCAATTGCAACATGGTAGAATTTTAAATTCATTTTGAGGGGAATTACTTTTGTCTCGAACCAGTTTCCTCAACTTCAGTACGGACAATTTTGAAGAATGAAGAAAGAGTTGACTGAAATAGTGTCAGAAAATTGACTAAGAGGAAAGTGATTGAATGAGCAGTAGCTGACATTTAAGCAGATATTTCATAACATTCAGCAAATAGTTATTCTGATCTACAGATAATTTAAACTGACATTTTGAATTGGTCTTTATGGTGAAAGGCATTATAAACATCCGAAAGTTAGCAGATAAACAAGATGCTAATGGGAGGAAAGATCTTGTAACAGTTTCTATCAGAAGGTACAAAGTATTTGACAAACTAATGGGACTCAAGGCAAGTAAATTGCCAGGACCTGATGGCCTGCATCCAAGGATTTTGATGGAAGTGTCTTCAGAGATAATGGGGGCATTGATAGAAATATTTCAGAACTCCCTGGATTCTGGGAGGATTCCAGAGGATTTAAAAACTACTAATGTGATCTCTTGTTCAAGAAGGGATAGAAAACAAGAAACAATAAACCAGTTAGCCTTATGTCTGGTGTTGGGAAAATGCTACAGTCTATCATTAAAGAAGAAATCGGAGGATATTTAGGAAAGCTAAACATAATCAAAAAGAGTCAACATGGTTTTATGAAAGGGCAATCATGTTTGACAAATTTACAAGAGTTCCTTGAGCATGTAATATGTAGAGTTGATAACGATAAACTTGGAGAGGTACAGTATGTTTGCATTTCCAGAAGGCACTCCGTGAGATCGTGGCTGACCTGATCAACTGCACCTCCACATTTCTGTCTTTTCCTCATAATCCTTGATTCCCATACTAATTAAAAATCTATCTCAGCCTCAAACATGATGAATGACCCATCTTCTACAGCCCTCTGTTGTAAAGAATTCCATAGATTTACTATGTTGTGAGAGAAGTAATTTCTCCTTCTTTTCTCCATCTTATCTGGATGAATCCTGTATTCTGAAATTGCACCCTTGGGTACAATATTCTCCACGAGGGGAAACAAGCTTTCTGCATCTATCCTGGAAAACCCCCTGAGAATCTTATATGTTTCAGTAAGGTTCATATTCTTTTAAACTCCAATAAATACAAGCCCATCCTACTCAACCTCCCCACTAAATAATTCTCTCTGTACCAACTATGAGCCTAGCAAATCTTCTCTGGACTGTCCTCAATGCCAGTAGATTTTTCGTTAATTAGGGAGATCAAAACTGTTCACTGTATTCTAGCTGTGGCCTAACTACAGCCTTGATAGGGTTTTAGCTGGTCTTCCCTCTTTTTATACATCTTTCACTTTGAAATAGAAGCCAACATTCCACTTTACTTTTTGTGCATTCCCTACTTCCTGCTTAAGTAGTATGCTGGCTTTTTGTGATTTAAGCAAGGACCCACGGTCTCTCTACAGTGAACTTTTCTGCAACCGTTCCCCAGTTAAATAACATTGAGCTTATCAATCCTTCCTGCATGAACCTCACACTTTTCTACATTATATCTCATCTGTCAAATTTTTGCCTATTCATTTAATCTGTCCATATCCAACTATAGACTCTTTGTATCTTCCTCACCTCTCGCCTTCCCATCTATTTTTGTGTCATCCACAAAAGTAGTGATAGTATATTCACTTTTCTCACCCAAGTCATTACTATGTATAGAAGCTTTGTTGTCTCAGTACTGATCCTAGTGGCACAGCATGAGATATGGTTGCCTCGCTGAAAATGCCTCCCTTATCTCCCTTCTATTAGTAAACCAATTCTCCATCTATATGCTACCCCAACACCATAAGCTCTTAATTGATCAAATAGCCTTATGTGCAATATATTGTTGAATTGATAGAACAGAATTGAAAAGCAAACTGAGCACAACATTCCAATATAACTAGTAATGGTTCTATATTGTTTTTAGATGTAAGTGTTCAATGAATTAAAATAAGATTACACGAAGATAACAATACATTCTTTAATATATGTAACATCTTGCTGCAGTTTGATTAACACAGCTGAAAATTTGTTGACAACAAAAAACTATGCTGAGAAAGAAATTGCTTGGTGCTACATGGAATATTTTCATTCCACAGGAGAAATCACAGCAATGTGGAAGTTCTTCAATGATATCACTGCCTGCCCCACCAGGAGAACGGGCATGGGTTTGTGTCATTTGGTGCCATACGACATGAACTTTTCACAGATAATAGGTACTGCAGATGCTGGAGAATCTGAGATAACAAGGTGTGGAGCTGGATGAACACA
>JAHRHZ010000024.1:26122805-26284585 GCA_024137785.1 Ginglymostoma cirratum
GATTGGCCATGGTAACTCGTCCCGTAATATCCAAAGATGTGCAGGTTCGGTGGATTGGCCATGGTAACTCGTCCCGTAATATCCAAAGATGTGCAGGTTTGGTGGATTGGCCATGGTAACTCATCCCGTAATATCCAAAGATGTGCAGGTTAAGTTGATTAACCGTTGGAAATGCAAGGTTACAGGGATAGGGGCTGGGTCTGGGTTGGATGCTTCACCCTTTAAGGTTGTTGACTGACTGTAATAGAGTGTAAGAGCAGTCATACAGATCTACGTCACAGAAGAGGGTTCTTTGGCCAATCTAGTCTGCACTAATCAAAAAACAAACACCTACCTATAGTAATCTCATTTTCCAGATCTCTGCCCATATTCTTGGTAACCTTGTTAGCGCAAGTGCACATCTAAATACTTCTTAAACATTATAGAGGTTTTCTGCCTCCACTGCCCTTACAAGCCGTGAGTTCGAAATTCTCACCACCCGCTAGATGAAAGAAAAAGTCCCCACATCCTGTTTAAATCTCCTGCCCCTTACTTTAATAATATGTTTCTTGGTCATTGATCCCTCCACCAAGGGGAAAGTTCCTTCCTGTCTAACCTATAGCGGACTATAGTCTTCTTAACTATTATTAGCATCTCATAATGGTGCAGTTCCTGTTTTGTGAGGCAGCCCTTCAACAGCCTTTTATTACTGGCTGTCGTACAAGACAGTATGTGGATTAGTCAATTCATATCATGGGGTAAGTTCCACCCATTAGGCTGTAGATGATTGAAGCTAACCAGTTCCAATTTCTAAGTTATCCAATTCTTTGGGTACAATATCTTGAGGATGTATAACTCAACCATTTCTGAGAGCTATTATTTTCAGAGCTGCATTGCTTTAAAAACAGGTTATGCTAATAAGCCTAGGATCGGGATGTAGACACATGACCAACTGCCATGCTCAGTCCAGCAGGGGCAAACTAGAGTCCGGATACCTATATATTATCCATTACTGTAAGTTGTGATCTGAGCTGCTAAATAACCCTGCATGAGGTTTTCAAGTAAACTGAATCCACGCTCCTTAGTCTGTGTCATTTACAAATTGCACAAGAAGTACAACATGCAGCTAGATGTGAAGCTGGAAGTGCACAGCAGGTCAGACAGCAACCATATAATTTGGGCTGAAACCCTTCATCAGGACTGGGGAGGGAGAGGGGGCCCCAGAAGTAAATAGAGGGAGGGGCTGGGGCTGGGGTAAGGGTAGGTAGGATCGTAATAGGTGGATGCAGGTAGAGGGTTATTGTGATTGGTCAGTGGGAGGGTGGATTGGATAGGTGAGTAGGAAGATAGACAGGTGAGGTCAGGTGAGGGGAGTGAGGAGGAGATGTTGGGCTGGACATGGCCAATCACTTCAACCTCCTACCTGCACCATGTCCAGCCCTCCCCCTCCTCCTCACCTCCCTGACCTGACCTGACCTAACCTAACCTGTCCATCTTCCTACTCAACTATCTGTTCACCCTTCACGCTGACCAATCACAATAACCCCCTACCTGTATCACCATCCCACCTACCTTTTCCCCAAGCCCAGCACCTCCCTCTATTTACTTCTGGACTCCCCTCTTCCTCCCAAGTCCTGATGAAGGGTTTCAGCCCAAAACATTGACTTGCCTACTCCTCAGATGCTGTCTGTCCTGCTGTGCTTTTCCAGCCTATAGACTCTGGCTTCCAGCATCTGCTGTCCTTACTGTCTTCACAACATTCAGCTAATTGAATTTGAGCAAAGTTTAATTACTTAACCAACCAGAGTGAAGTGTATTTTGCACCATGCCAACTTAAATTTTGGATAACATGGTATTTCTAAGCTGCAATTGAGCTCATGCTTGTTTGACCCTTCTCTGCCTATTTTGTATTGACTCTTCAATTTGTGCGCATTCCACCACTAAGACATTTTCTATTTTTCCAAATGTAATCACATTTCATGCAATTTCCCTTTTCTTTACTCATCTTTGTTTTCTTTTTATTTTCTTAAGCTATTGAAAGTGTGAATTGATTTAACAAGTTATAAATGCATCAAGTTTAATTTGCATCTAACTTTATATCTTTACATCTAAACCAGGTCTGTGGTCACAAAAGAAATGATTACAATAATTCATCAAGTTAATTAGCAATTGTACATAAATGAATATACATGACTGCAAGTTTCTTTAACAAGAAAATTAAAAGGGAATAAAAGGAAATGCAGTCATTAATTTTTCGCTATTGTTTGTTGTTGATTACTTAATTCTTTCAACAATATTTGGTTTGTGCATGTTGGTCAAATGTTAATCTGTCCTGAAATGAGCATATTTCCTCTTTGTGATTCAATTAGCTTATCACCATTTACTTACATGTTTCTAAGTCCTTGATGGATCGCTAGACATTTTCAATGCTCAACTTGCACACCTCTTTTTGGCCCCTAAAGTTGAAGTTGATGACTGTTTTCAAGCAATAAAGTAAAATTGGAAAATGTAATAAAAATAATAGGGTCTGAATTTCTGTCTATCAGTTTTAGCAAAACTAATATCACCCTGACTGCAACAAGAATCATCTAGTATTTTTGAGCTGACATTTATTACTGATGGTAATATTATATACAGAATGTAAGACTAGAATGAAGGAAAGTGTCTTCTGTGGCTTGGTTGATAGCACATTGTGTTCAAGCTCCACAGTAGAGATTTGAAAGTGAAAATCTAGGCTAATACATCAGTGCAGTGCTGAGGGATGGTTGCACTCTCTTTCAGATGAAATCTTACGTTAAGACACAATCCATTGTCCCAGGAGGATGTTAAAGATTCCACGGCATTATTTTAAAGAGAAATAGTGCAGTAATCCACGATGACTGAGCAAGTATTTGTTTTCGCTTAACAGCATACATATGAGTGATCATTATTGTATTTGTGAGAGTTCACTGTCTGCAAATTGACTGTTTTATTTCTAAAATTACAATGCTAGCTACATTTCAAAGTGCTCAAAATAGTTTAGGTCATGTATTTGGTCCTATGATCATGTAAGGTGTTATATAAATGCAAGCCTTTCCTTCTTTTCTAAACTACAATACTTTAAAATAATACAAAGAGAAAGGTCCACGTGCAAATCTTTCATAACTGTAGTCATTCTTGTTTTTAAGAATGTGATTTTCCTTTAACTTTTTAGTTGTTATTATGTGAAGGATTATTTTGTTTGGGTAGCCAGGCTTAGACACAGCATGGTGGCTCAATGATCAGCACTGCTGCCTCACAGCATCAGGAGGCCTGGGTTTGATTCCAGCCTCGGGCCACTGTCTGTGTGGAGTTTATATATTCACCCCATGTCTGTGTGGGTTTTCTCTGGGTGCTCTGGTTTCCTCCCACAGTCTAACGATGTGCAGGTTAGTTGGATTGACCAGGCTAAGTTGCCCATAGTGTCTAGAGATGTGGAGACTGGGTGGATTAGCATAGCATGGGAAATATAGGGTTACAGGGATAGGATGGGGGGTGGGTCTGGGTGGGATGCTCTTCAGAGGTCTGATGTGGACTTGAAAGGCCAAATGGCCTGCTTCCACACTGTAGGAATTCTCATTCTAGAGATGAGTTATTACAAAGATCAATAATATTGACCACGGTCATCATTACTGAAGCAAGCTATATATATTCCAAATTTTATTTAAGAATTTAACTTCCATCAGGAATCATTGCCGGGTTTAAATATATGTGCCCAGAGTATTTGCCCAGTGCTACTAGACCATGACATAATGACTGCCCAACTATTGCCCCTTCCATGTTGGGTTTAGATATTGTGTTCTAAAGACAATATTTACAGGAGAATGGGCTGCCTACCAGCTCAAATGATAAATAATTTGAAGGGATTAGCATGGGACAAGAAGACAACTATCATTTGTGATTTTACATAATTCCACGATTAGGGTTCTAGAATCAATCATAGAATCCCTACAGCAGGCCGTTTGGCACATTGAGTACATACTGAGCCTCTAAAGAGCATCTCACCCAGACCCACGCTCCTACCCTATCCCTGTGACCTTGCATTTCCCATGGCTAATCCATCTTAACTGCATATCCCAGAACACTATGGACAATTTAACATGACCAATCCACCTGACCTGCACATCTTTAGAGTGTGGTAGGAAATCCACAGACACAGGGAGAACATGCAAACTCCAAACAGACAATCGCCCAAAGCTGGAATCGAACCCAGGTCTCTGGCGCTGTGAGACAGCAATGCTGAACACTGAGCCACCTGCTAATGATGAAATTAAAAAGATTCACAGTATCTTTGTAGTCTTAATTCCACCATTGTAAAGTTGCTATCTAACCCCAATAGAATGCTGAGCTATTGGCTCTGACAAAGAGGTGATTGGCAGAACAGAGTTGGAAGTTGCAAGCAATGACTTGTTAAGGAAAGTAAGCTGAGCTGTAAGTTTAATATCAGGCCAAAATGACAATATACAGTTGATGATAATCTAAGGATATGCTGTTTGATAACTTTAAGGGTGTTACGCCATATAATGAATAATGTGTCATCAGATCCATTCAACGGTATGGTGCCTGAATGCAATGTTTCAAAGGAGGCTTGAATGGTAGGAGGTTGTTAAAAAAGATTGATACTTTGGAGCTGGTGCACTTTTTATTGCTGCAAATATTGTGAGTGTTGCAATTTTTTTTAGAAGAAACAGTCATTGTAAGTTAGAAACAGAAGGAAATTGTTCATTTGTGATAGCATTTATCATCCCTTTTTCGGTGAGCATCTGGACCTTTGTCTCGCTAATTTATCCTTCATTACTCATACTGCAAAACTAGTCATTGAAACCTGGTGATTCTTTGAAACAGGAACATTTTAAATTGAGCATCAAGGACAGTTAAGCCTTAAGAAATATTTTACTCTGAGTGTATGAAGTAGGCACAGGAGTAAGCTTTTGGTTCCATGAGCCCAGTATTCCATTTGTTAAGCTTATTGCTGATCTGATTTTGGCTTCTGCCTTCCTTTCTGGCCCCTCGACCCTTTGCCTCCCTTATCAGTCAAGTATCTATCCAGCTCAGCATTACTTATAGCCATTGACACTACCCCTACTGTTTTTTTTTGGAGTAGAGAATTTCACAGACTGTCAACCATCTCAGAGAAAAAAAATGTATATATCCATCTTTGATTTTCATCTCTCCAGTAAGGTGAAGCATCCTTTAGATATCTACCTTGTTAAATCCCTTCAGAATCTTGCATGTTTCAATAAGATAGTCCTTGATCTTCTGAACTCCGATGGATACAGGCCCAATTTGTCCAAGCTTTCCCTGTAAGGTAACTCTTATAACCCAGGAATCAATCAAGTGAGAGAAAGTAAGAACTGCTGATGCTGGAGTCTGAGATTACACAGCATGGAGCTGGACGAACACAGCAGGCTAGGCGGTATCAGAGGAGCACGAAAGCTGACATTTCAGGTTGGGAGCCTTCTTCAGAAATGGGGGACAATCAAGTGAATCTTCTTTGTTCTGACTTAAATTATATCCTTTGTTTTAAAAGAAGGGGACCAATTGTTTTCCTACTTTTAGTGGAATTATTTGTTATTAATTAACTGTATTTTAAATGTTCTCCTAAAAACAGATGGCTGAGGGGATATTTAACTGGCACATTCAAATGTATGAAGGATTTTGATGGAATAATTTGTGAGAAACTGTTTTCCAATGTTAAGAGTGTCATTAACCAGACAGCACAATTTGCAATCTTTTTCAAAAATGTCAGAGGAGGGGCTTGTTTCTTTTCTCTTTCACCATAATGGGCTATGTTGTGGAACTATTTATTCTCTCAAAAGTTTAGTCATAGTCATAGAATCATGCAGCAATTAAACAGGCACTTCAGTCCAACTCGTTCATGGGAACAAGTTTCCCAATCTGAATTAGTCCCACTTGCCTGTGTTTGGCTCATATCCCTCTAAACCCTTCCTATTCATGTACCTGTCCAAATGTCTTTTAAATCTTGTAACAGTAGTTGCATGAACCACCCACTGTGTGAAAATGTTGCCCTTCAGGCCTCTTTTAAATCTTTCTCCTCTCACCTTAAACATATGCCCCCTAGTTTGAAGCTCCATCAGCTTAGGGGAAAAAGTCTTTGCTATTCACCTTATCTTGTTTGAGCCAATGGTATTTTTATGCTCGAAGCCTTTATCATCGACTTCATCTTTAGATAAAATGTTAGACTTTCTAGATCTTGCCACCTGTTTATGTGACTCTGAAATTATCATCACATCATCGTCATGTGTATCTGATATCAGATGATAATCCCATTATTCTACATCTCCTCCAAATCTTTGTGCATTTTATATTTAAATTCCATACATCTTCCCATCAAATGGCATTCTTCATGAGGTTAGTTTCTGACATGCTTGACAAATCTTGCTGATCTGGTGCCAATCTTATTTTGTGGTTGAGGATATTCTGTACTCAAGTCTGTCAGCATCAGTGTATCTCTCTTGGAAGGCATTTGAACTTTCTTCATTATAGTCTTCTGAGTAGTAAGGGCAAGTTTTTGCTGGTTTCTTGTTTGTTGATGTTAATGCGTTGCGATTTCTCCTTATGCTACCATGGTCTATCTCAATCGATCGTATTGATCGTTCAGTAATTTTACCAACTCTTATTTCTTTTCTTGTCCATATGAACTCTCTGCCTAGGCTTCAGTGCTGGTAGCTTTTATGCTTTGTGCCTGTTATTGAACTTTGAATCTGATTGTCACTTTGCTCTTCCCCTCATATTTTACTCTGCAGTGTGTTTAATGTGCATGACAAAACCATCAGTAACTCTGCTCAACAGTGCGAGCTTGAGAGCTTCCCTATGTTTCCCAGAAAACTTTAATTGTTGACACCCCTTTCTCAGTCTTGCCATTCTTTTGAGGATAGTGAGAGGAGTTGATAGCATGAATGAAACCATATTAAGCGCTATTTCTTTTAAGATTCTCATTAGCAAAATGTTGCCCATTGTCTGTATCTTGCACCCTGTGTGTGGAATAAATTGTCTGGATGCTGTGATACTGTCCAAGTGGTTAACTTCAATCCATCTTGAGTAATAATCAATAACAATAGGGAAGACTTTTCTCTTGAATTCAAATAAATATGTTCCCAGGCGCTCTAACTGTATTGATTGAAAGAAGAAAGTAATAATGGTTCCTTTTCTTCCCAGCTATATGCAGCACAAGAAATGCAGTTAGCAAGCACTTCTTCCACAGAATGACTGATACCTAGCCACCAGACCTATTGCTGTGCTTTCTCACAACACTTTCTAATTCCCAAATGTTTTTGGTGACATTTTAGAAGTATACCAAGCCGCAGCACACTCAGTATGGCTAATCTCTTGATGAAGACAAGGTAGTTATTAATGACAGTCCTTGTGGTCCTTGTGCTGTTCAAAATAGTAATGGATTGTTAGGCATGTAATCTGTCCAAGCAAAGGGCTGAGATTTCCCAGGCCTTGAACAATGTGGGCAATTACATGTCAAATGAGAAAATATGGCAAAATCAGAAACATTAAATTCTTGTCATCAGGAAAGAAAAAGTCTGATTTTCCACCCAATGTTTCAATGCCGAGGTGAGAAATTCACCAGTGACCATGAGAGACTTGAATGCATGTATTTTGATTTCTTTATTACCTGTTCACACTTTATTTAGAAAGCATTTGTTATTCTCCAATACGTCAGAGAGAAACTGGATGGAGACAATTTCTGAAATTAAAAATTCTGTGGGTACAAGGTGGCTCCAGCACCCCATTGCTTTGGCAAGCCTCTTGTTAATAATCGTCCTCAACATCTCAGGGTATGTTTCACAGGCAACAACTACCTGCACACGCTCTACCTGTAAACTGGCATCAGACTCACTACACCATTAACACACAGTTTAGACTAAATTGGAATGAAGTTCTTCACTTCAAAACTGCACTTTGACATAAGCCAACACCTCGTATTATGTTGAAGGCAGCTTGGTGTACAGGGTTAGGGACCTTTCTCACGTATTGGGGCAGGGTGCATCTCAGGGCTAATCACTTGGTCTCGTAGTGTCAGACCATAAGACCAGAAGAAATAGGAACCAGAGAAAGCTATACAGCCCCTCGAGCAATCATGTCTGATCCGACTTTCCTCATGTTCCTTTCCCTTTCACCATAACTGTTGATTCCTCAACTGGTCAAGAATCTATCTATCTCACACTTAAATATACACAAGGACTCTGCGCCTACAGCTCTCTGTGGCAAGGTGTTCCAAAAACACTCAATGCTATGAGAGAAGAAATTGCTCCTCGTCTCAGTCTTAAATGGCACCCCTAATGCTGAGTCTATGCCATTTGGTCCAAAACACTCTCATAAGAGGAAAAATTCTCTCAGCGTTTACCCTGTCAAGCCCCTTAAGAATCCTATGTCTCAAAGAAATCAACTCTCATTCTTCTGAATTCCAGTGAGTACAGTCCCAACCTATTTACCCTTTGCACATTAGATAATCTCTCCATTTTTTTTTTCTCAATTCACTTGTTATTTGTGGGCATTGCTGGCTGGTCAACATTTATTGCCCATCCCTAGTTGCCCTTGAGAAGTTGGTGATGATCTTCCTTTTTGAAAGGCTACAGTCCACTTGTTGTGAATTCTCACAATGCTGGTAAGGAGGCAATTCCAGGATTTGGAGCCAGTGACAGTGAAGAAATGGCAACATATTTCCATCTCAGGATTGTGGGTGACTTGGAGGGGAACTTGCAGGTGGTGGCATTCCCATGTATCTACTGCCCTTATCCTTGTACATGGAAGTGGTCATGGATTTGGAAGGTGCTATATGAAGATTTTTCATGAATTTCTGCAGTGCCTTTTGTAGATAGTACGCACTGCTGCTACTGAGCATCAGTGGTGGAAGGATTGCATGATTGTGGATGTTATGCGAATCAAGTGGGTTGTTTTATCCTGGATGGTGTCAAGCTTCTTGTGCATCATTGGAGCTGCACCGATCCAGGCAAGTGGGGAGGATTCCATCACACTCCTGACTTGTGCCTTGTACATGGTGGGCAAGCTTTGTAGAGTTAGGAGGTGAATTACTTGCTGCAGTATTCCTAGCGTCTGACCTGCTGTTGTGGCTACTGTGTTTATGTGATGAGTCCAGTTGAGCTTCTGATCAATGGTAACGCCAAGGATTTTGATAGTGGGGTATTCAGTACTGGTGACACCATTGAGGAGCAGTGGTAAGATTGTGTCGTATTGGAGATGGTCATTGCCTGGCATTTGTGTAATGCAAATGTTACTGGCGCTTATCAGCCCAAGACTGGATATTGTCCAGATCTAGTTGAATTTGAACATGGACTGCTTCAGTATCTGAGGTGTCACAATCCATATTGAGGATCATCCTTGTGAACCTTCTCTGAGCTACCTCTAATGAAATGATATCTTTTCATAAATGAGGGAATGAAAATTGCCCACAATACTCCAGTTGTGGCCTCACCAGTACCTCGCACAATTGTAGTAAGTCTTCACTACTCTTCTATTCTAACCCCCTTCAAATAAGGGCCAACATTCCATGACCCTTCCCGATTATCTGTTGCATCTGCATGCTAGCTTTCTATGCTTTGTTCACAAATGCACCATGTCCCTTTGTGTTGCAGCTTTCTGCAGTTTTTCTCTATTTAAACTACACTTTGTTCTTTTGATGTTCCTTCCAAAATGAACAATTTCTCATTTTCCCACAATATATTTGCTCACTTTTTGCCTACCCACTTATCCCACCATTATTTCTGTGTAAACTGTATCCCTTTCATAATAACCTGCCTTTCTACCTACTTTTATGTCATCTGCAAATTTGGCTACTGTACATTCACTTCTCCAAGCATATTGGACACAGTTGCAGTCGCAGCACTAATCCTTGTGGAACCCCACAAGGCACAGGTCGCCAATGTGAGAAAGAGCCCCTTATCCTCACTCACTGTTTCCCGCCTATTCACCAATTCTCTATCTCTGTAAATATACAACCTTCAGCACTGTGGGCTCTTATCTTATATCTTCATAAGACAACAATTCATGTGTTTGAGCTGGGCCATAGGAATCTCCTTTGCCTCTGACGTAGGGCTTACTGACTTCCACAAAGTCTCTCGCAGGTCAGGGTGAGTTTTCTCCTGGCTCTTCTCAGGTTGCCACATGGTATTCGGCCTCAAGTCTTACTGTGAGACTTTGCTGAGGGTGTCACATGTGTGCCTTTATCCCCCACCCCTCAGAGCTGTCCAAGTGTTCTGCAGCTTTTAGCCAATGAGATCATGAGCTGGGTTCGAAACATTCAGTAGGGTCAGACCAACATTCTTCACTGTTATCAAGTCAGGGAGGTTTTTAGAGCATATTCTCAGGCATTGGCTGAAAGTCAATGTGCCAGAAAGTCTAATTGATACTTATCTAACACGAACCTTCAGACTGGTTGTAACCTATTCCCTTGAGCTTTTGTGACCCCTTCAACCTTAGTTTCCACTGTCCTCTGCAGCCAAAAGCTGCTGGCTGTTGTTCAGTTTAGTTTGACCAATTTACTGTCAGGCCCAATTTGTCTGGTTGTGGCTAAATTTAGTATGTCCAATTTTAGGCCTATGGTCATTTGCAATCCTCATTTCATTTGTAGTACCGTTATTTAAATTAAACACAGTTGTTTCCATCCCAAATTTCTCTCTCTCAAACTAAATATTAAATTCTGTCATGTTATGATCACTAATTGCTAGGACATCTTTACTGTGAGGTGATTTATTAAACTTGCCTTATTGTACATTACCAGATCCAAGATAGTCTACTCCCTGAGTGGCTCCATCACATATTGCTTTAGAAAACTATCTCTAATATACTCTATGAATTCATTGTTATAGCTACTCTTTCCGATTTGATTAACCCAATCAACATGAAGATTAAAGTCATCCATAATTATTACTATTTCCTATTTACATGCCCCTACTATTTGTCGATTTATAGCTTTTCCTACAGAATAGTTACTGTTTGAGGGTCAGTACATTATTCCTACCTCTGTGTTCTTTCCCTAGCTTTCTTTTTTTACCTCTGCACAGATGGACTGTACATCATGAGCCTAGATCACCTCACAACTGTCCTCATATAATCTCTTATTAACTGTAGTGCCGGACCACTTTTTCCATTCCTTCTGTCTTTCTGAAATCCTGAATATTAAATTTCCAGTTTTGATCTCCTTGTAACCAGGTTTTGTTATGGCTATGAGGTCATATTCATTTACATCAATTTTTACTGTCAGTTTGTCTATCTTATTCTGATTGTTTTGTGCATTAAGATATAACACCTTTACGTTTATTACCTTTAATTATTACATTTCCCTAGGCTTTTATGTTTCCTTGGTGCAAGAGGACATTCACATATTCTATCTGTTCCTTCTATTTTCTGATAACAATCAGCGCCACCAGTAACCTACAATGCTACCTTCTTCTTTATCTTACTTGCCCAATTTACGTCAACTTGGATGCTCACAGCATCTTTGTCTTGTCACGCCTTTTTGTGCTTTGCCACTTCATTCAGAAACAACAGGCTCGCAGTACTTCTGTTTGGCCTTGTTATTTAATTCATACGCAAAGCCAGATAATTTGTCATGGTTGTCAGAAATGATCAATCAGGGAAGTTGATATGTTGCTCTCCAATAATATGCTACATCAATGTCAAACAGCAAACACATTACATGTGCTTCAGCGATATGGGAAGTTAGAGAGAGCTTGCTTGGTTAAGTCAAGAGTGACTGTGGTCACTCAGAGGGTTGTCATAGTCAAAAGTAGTGTCCAATCTCAGTCCAGGGGTTTAAACCTGGTTAGTTCTGCTTGAGGTAGTCAGGGTAGGGGGTACCAAATCTCTGCAATGTGGGCCATGGTCAGATCTGGTGCAACCCTATCTGGAGCTAATGGTACGTCATTCAGGGAACTGCACAAATGGTAGTCAGGGACCCAATCACTAATCAGGCTGGGCTGTCCTTCTTAATCAATCAGGGGGTGAGTTATGGTCAGACTTGGGATCTGCACACTGAAAGTCAAAGAGGTCAGTTGTTATCAGGAGACAGTGTGATAGGGTAGTTAGGCAATTCAATTGTGGGGATTGGAGATGACATGTTGGGATGTAGAGGGGCCAACAATTGTGAAAGGAGCAACTCAGCATTTGAATGTGGGAGAAGAATGTGCATTGGAGGACAGGAGTTACCATGGGAAGGATGATCATCAGTGGTAACCAATGAGGTTCCTTTTGAGGTGAGACAATGCAACAAAAGCTGGAGAGCTGGTCTCAGGGGTAATATTGGGAGTTGAAGCTTAAATGCAAGAATTGATTGGGAAGCATCTAGAAGTTTGGAACTGATGGGGTCAACAGTAAGTGCAAGCAAGAAAAGAACATAATTTTTGAGAGGTCCCCTAGGTTACCAGGATAAGCCTATCTCTCACTGTGTGTCAAGCATGACCTGTGTTGCCTTCTATCCTCATCCAAATTGCAAATGTGTAATAGAAATTAAAAATAGCTGACACTACAGTTGGAGTGAGCGAAGTAAGTGTTTTTGTTTTGAAGAGCATAGAGTTCTACTTATGAGCAATATGATGTCTATCGGGGGACAATTTAATTATTCAATTGATCAGGAGTTTACACAGCACAGGTTAAAGATATTTGCCATTATAGTACTATACATGTGAAGTGCTTATGGGTCCAAATATGTGAGATACGAGTCCTTGCTACATGATACTGATCGTTACAAATTATCATAGCCATCTCTGTAAGGTAGAGATTTAAAAGTGGCACCTGTGGTCAACAATTCCCAAAGACACTCCTCAGTCTCATAAGATGCACAAGGACAGGGAGGTAACTTCCTCTCAGCCTGAACTGTAAGTATATGCTAACATGCTCTTTCTTGGATGATGTAGGATAGTGCTTGTGGGAGTGGGCAGAGCAAAGTTTCATCAATTTTACTGCACTTACAATCTCCTGCTAAATTTGTGATGCATGGTTTGTGCTGCAGACTTTGCAATATGGTCCGCTCTACCAACAGCCAATGTAAAAGCATTTGACAACCTTTCTTGTGGGGGTTTTACTGAAGCCTTTTTCTGTTTCTGAGAGTCCCCACACAGGATAGTTGGAATCCTGACTAATGGACCTAGCCACAACAGGGGTAATTGTCACTGTGGCTATGATGCTGCAAAGACACAGAAAAATTGGAGCAACAGGGCACCAATCTCAGGTGACTGCTGAGCTGACTCCACATGAAGAATTCAGAGCTGAAACGCCTCTTGGGATGTGGAGAAGCTATAGGAGGCTCAGGGAGACAATGCTATTTCCTCCAGATGAGCAAGACATAATTCCATCTGCAGACCGGGGACATCCTGGGACACTGTCACAGAACTATGCCTTCTGCTGGAGCAGGATCTTTGACCTGAAGGGACGGGTAGCAATCCAAATCTTGTAACCATCAAGATGACAACTCCTCTAAATTTAATGTAAACTGCTGTTTGAGCTCTTTCAGTCTGTAAACTACAAATTTATCAAGGCTGTTACCAATGCAATTTGAGCCAGATCACAGAGCCTAGTTCAGTGCTACATTCTGGCAGAAGGCTTTGCCAACATAGCTGACTTCCCTAGGTTCAGTGCATTATAAACTACCTATGTCACATTGACAGCACCATGTCACAGTGTGGGTCACTTCAACACTGTAAAAAGTTATATTTCATCAATGTACAAGTTGTCTGTGATCATGGCATCATGGAATCCCTGCAGTGTGGATACAGGCCATTTGGCCCATCGAGTCTGCACCGACGCTTCAAAGAGCAACCCACAAGGAGGAAGCCCACACAGACACAGGAAGAATGTGCAAACTTCACACAGACAGAGGATGGAACCTTGCACTGTAAGACAGCAGCACTAACTACTGAGCCTAGAAGTGCTGCCCCTAGAAGTCTGCACCAGATAACCTGTTAGTTCTGTGGTACTGGTATCCTTGAGAAGACTAATGTAGCTGTTTGTTTTCAAGGAGCAGATGCCTTACAAAGATAGATGTGAATGAAAGGGGGGAGAGAGAGATAGAAATAGGAAAAAAAAGGGGAGGAGGTGTAGCAGTTTTGGTCAAAAATAATATCACTACACTTGAACAAGATACAGTTCCTCAATTAGAATCTATATGGTTGGAACAGTAATGTCGTTAGGTATTTTTTATAGAACTCCAAATAGTGGGAAGAAGAAGAAGATTTGTAGATTATGAAAATCTGCAGGACAAGTAGGGTTGTGATAGTTGGTGATTTCAATTATCCTAGGATAGGCTGGGGAAAAAAAGATAGAATGTGAGGCAAGGAAAAGGAGAATTTTTTTTTTCCAAAGTGTGCAGGAGAACTTTCTGGAACAGTATATTTCCATTCCAACAGGGAGAGAAGTGTGCTGGATATGGTCCAAGGAAATGAGGCAGGCCAAGTGGAGCATGTCAGATTAGGGGAACATTTAGGAAATAGTGATCACAACATAATAAGATTCAATATTAATTTGGAAAAGGATAAAAATCAGACAGAGATTAAGATCCCAGACTTGAAAATGGCAGATTTTAGGAGACTATAATTTGATACTGAAGCAAGGTTGATTGGAAATGTATTTTGGTAGATAAAACGGTGGCTGGAAAATGGGAGAATTACAAAAGTGGGATGAATAAGCTACAACCTCGGTACATACCCATGAGAAATAAAGTTGGGGTACCCAAAGCTATCTGGATGATGAAGGATGTTGATGAGAAAATAAGGAAGAGAAAGGAGACTTATGATGCCTACCAGAATAATATTGGCAACAGAAATCAGGGAGAGTATCTCAAATGCAGGACAGAGGCTAAGGCTGAAAAAAAGACGGCCAAGAGGGAGCATGAGGAAAAGATGGCAAGCTGCACTAGAACAAATAAACAATTCTAACAATTATTCAAACAAGTAAATAGTCAAAGAATAGTGAAGGATAGAGTGGGGCCCATAAGGAATAAACAGAGAAAGCTGTTCACTGAAGCAAGTGATACAGCAGGAGTACTAAATGAATTATTTGCTTCTGTCTTTACCAAATCAGAACATGGTGACAATAGCCTCATTTGAAATTGTAGGTGTTGATCAACTGAACAGTAAAGTGATAGATAAAAAAGAGGTGCTGAAAAGTCTGACAGCACTCCAGGTAGAGAAGTCACCAGGCTCAGATGGGATGCATCCTAGTTTGCTGCGAGAGTTGAGGAAGCAAATTGTGGAGGTGTGACAGAAATTTTCCAGGCCTCTCCGAATACAGGAGTAGTCCCAGGGTACAGGAGTATTGCAAATGTGACACTGTTGTTTAAGAAAGAGTCAAAAGATTATCCAGGAAACTACAGAGCTGTCAGCTTTACATCAGTAGCCAAGGACAGGTTAGGTCTGACAAATTTAATTGAGTTCTTCGACAAGGTGACGCAGGCAGTGAATGAGGGTAGAGCTATGAATGTTGTAATTTGGACTTTCAGAAAGCATTTGATACAATACCACATGGCAGGTTGCTTAGCAAATTAGAAATGCTTGGGACTGATGGGCCTTGGCAGCATGGATTAGAAGTTGGCTATAGGATAGGAAACTGAGGGCAAGTATAGATGAGCATTTCTCAGATTGGGGACAAATTGGAATTAATGGTCCCCAGAGAATGGTGTTGGAACCTTTGTTTTTTCTGATTTGTACAAACAATTTGGAGATGGGTTTTGTGGGCAAAATCTCTAAATTTACTGATGATGCTATGCCAGGGAGAATAGTGAATTGTAAGGATGATAATGAATGACTTCAGAGGGACATTGAAATGTTGGCCAAATGGGTAGACACTGGGCAGGAGAAAGTCAATGCAGAGAAATATGAGATAATGCATTTTGGTAGAAGAAACATGGAGTGACAATGCAGGCTCAATGGTACAATGTTGAGGGGAGTACAGGAGCAGAGGGACCTCGGGGTTCATGTACATGGCTCTCTGAGGGTAGCCAGGCAAGTTGCAATAGTTGTTAAGAAAGCTAATTAGATCCTTGAGTTAATAAATAGAGACATAAAGTATAAAAGCAAGGCAGTAATCCTGCACCTCTACAAATCATTGGTCAGAGCAGATTTGGAGTATTATATTTTCTGATGAAGGGTCTAGGCCCGAAATGTCAAGCTTTCCTGCTCCTATGATGCTGCTTGGCCTGCTGTGTTCATCCAGCCCCACACTTTGTTATCTCGGATTCTACAGCATCTGCAGTACCTTTTATCTCTGATGCAATTTTAACCCCACTGCGAAGCCTCTTCTAAGGATGCCTACCCTAAAGAAGTTACCCTCCTCCCTCCGGACAAACCTCAGGGAATCTCTCTACCACTGCAACTCTCTCATAATCTCTTCAGCCTTGAAACTGCTCGACCACGATTTTCTGATGAAGGGTCTAGGCCCGAAACGTCAAGCTTTCCTGCTCCTATGATGCTGCTTGGCCTCCTGTGTTCATCCAGCCCCACACTTTGTTATCTTGGAGTATTGTGTTCAGTTCTGGGCACTGTATTTAAGGAAGGATTTCAAAGCCCTAGGGAGAGTTCAAAGGAGGTTTTCCAAAATGATACAAGGAATGAGGGATTGTAGATACAAGGAAAGATTAGGGAGATGGGATTTGTTCTCCTTGGACCAGAGAACATTTGAAGGTGACCTTACTGAGCTGTTCAAAACTATAAACAATTTTGACAGAGTAATGTAGGATATTCTGTTTCCATTGGTTTGTCAATAACTACAGGTCACAACTTCACGATTGTCAGCAAGAGAGCCAGGACTGAGATTAGGAGAAATGTCCTTACTCGAAGAGTTGTTAGGATTTGGAATACACTTCCTGAGAGAGTGGTGGAGGTGAATTCCATAGGAAGTTTCAAAACAGCTGGACATAACTTGAAAGAGATTAGTTTAGAGATCTACGGAGATAGGCTGAAGGGTGAGACTAACTGGATAGTTCTTTCATGAGCCAGTTCAGGCACAATGTGTCGAATGACCTCCTTCTGTACTGTAAAGTTCTATAATTCTATAATAATGTAGCCTATTATTCCACTAGAAACAACGTGGGGAAAATGACAGACCTCCTGGAGATGCAATTTTGATATTTGGATTAGCCTGGGGGTCCTTGCAGTATAGTCTAGATAGAGTGTACTGCCTAATCCTTGCATGGTGTGCCTTGTACTACTGGAGCAGACAAAGAGGGGATGTGATAGATGATGAACAGCTTGAAGAGCAAAAGCAGTCTTCTGAGGAGGAGAATGAGGACATTGGGCGGGATAAGCATTACTTTTAACAGAATAGCACAGTGTAACATCAGGTATAAAAAGCCAGACAAGGACATAATTGACATCCGGTTATAATGGATGTGATTTGGGTGAAGTGATCATTCATTGACTGGAAATTTGCTGACAAGGCAAGCAGCTTATTTTTGTTCCCAGAAGAAACAGCTGCATTTGTTTGTTTCTTCTCCACTTATCGTGTTCAATAAAAGTCAATATTCCAACTATTTGATAGATTTTCAGCATGTGATGCTTACACACTCATGATGAAAAGATGCATTAGTTTCATTCTCTTAAGCAGCAATATTACATGGTATAGCCTGTGTAGCTTGATTCTTATAGCTGTAGTTACAATGACCATTGAACAGACAGGTGTTGATGTTTCTAACAATGCATTTATGATCATGAACTTGTCACCCACAATGACATGTCACCCGAACCACATTTGCACTGCCAGAAGTATTCTTTTTAGTTCCCTCCTGCTACATATGCTGGGAAGGGCAACTCACGCTGGCTCCAATTGACCTGATGCACAGATGAGCTTTGAATATGTCACCAATGGTGCGAATCCCAGAAGATCCCAGCGGTGATAAGTACTTCCACCACTGGTGAGAACACAAATCTGTGAGCATGGGACTATAACAGAGTTGTGCATATTTGACAGTGTAAAATTACTAAAGCTCATGGAAACCCTGCATGGAACTCCCCGAAGCTGACACTTAAATGATTTCTGGTAAAATTGAGCTATTTCTGGATTAGAGGACATTCTGGGCTTGCCTTATCTCTTCCAACTTTCTTTTAGTAGCTGGTAAGTGCTGAGCAACTAGGAATGTGTAGGCTTCGGCCTCCTTAATGTTGTCTAAGTCCTCCTGTTCAGTTCATTTTGATGAACATCTTAAGAGTGTGTCAACTGTTGTTTGGTACCTTTCCTGTACATATGAGGTGATTGAGTTGCATACTGAAGCTGTTGAATACTGAATGGCTTTGTGCCATTTATTTCATGTTCAGTGGAGTAACCAATGGTTTGCAGTCTGATCTGATTTGGATTTTTAATCTGATTACATAATCTGAAGATTTTTCACATGACCATATAACTGCTAAAGAATGGGGCCTCAAAGATCATTCAAGATTTCTGCCATTTAGTTTGTTCAGGCTTAGATTAAACATGCATCACTTAATGAGAGAGATTTTTTCTTAGTTTTGCATTGAGTTTTGAATAGTTTTGTGAAATCCTTTGATGAAAATGACTGTATAAACTAGTGGTCCTGAAAAGAGAAGGATGTAATGAAACTAGATTACTTTAGAGTAAAGAGTTAGTGTTAGTCTCAGACCAGAAGTGTTAGTATAAAACCCCAATGAGATTACTTGAAACTAAGTACATTTTAAGTCAAGTGTACAATAGCTCCGGGAAGAAATTAACCATAGTTCCAGTCTATAAGTTAAAGTCACAAGTAACTTAAATTTATGGAGATGTTAACAACAGAAACTCTGGTATGAGTACAACTGGTGTTTTTTGGTACTGTGTAAGGAATTTGTTCTGATTTTTTTGTAATTCATAAAGAAGTGTTTTGCGATTGATGGGATAATACTTTTACTCTTTAAAAATCTTTTAATTTGTGTTCTAATTCAATAGTTTGGTTTATTCTATTTTATCTTCATTTACATTTTGAATAAACTTCGGTTTTATTCTTAAAATAACTCAGTGAAATTGTATGTTTCAGTGAAACACCATTTTGTTAAACCTAAAGCAAATCAAAATATGATCTTGCAAGCCAGGTTTCAGTCTGTGATCTGAGTTATCCAGTCGTAATATTGACTAGAATTATAACACAAGAAATGTCATCTTAGATAAAAGCAAAATATTGTGGATGCTGTAAACAAACAGAAACTCAGCAGATTTGGCAGCATCTGTGGAGAGAGAAACGCAGTTACTGTTTCAAGCCTGGTATGATTCTACTTGATTCTGGTTTTGGCAAATTAGCCTTTTTAAAAAAAAATTTCTGTCTTAGCTGGCATTCTGTAGGATTATGAAGACAATTGCTGTTTTATGGATTCATGTATTAGTATATCATTCATGATGCATATCACACCTCGATTTCTTATAATGTATGGGCATCATTCTCTGAAAAATTTCAGGAGCCGACTCAATTCCGGAAGTATTGTGTTAAAACAATAGCATTCAAATGATATTAGAAATATTGTCAGCAATCTGGAAATCTGCATTCTTCATCACAGTGGATTTTCCAAAATCCACAGGTACCATCCAAGTTTGAAAACTTGACTATTTCTGTTCTACAAACATCCGTGAGATTATGACAGAGCTTACGTTCCACTGGCTTATTTAAATGTGCTAAGTTCACACAGATTCTCATAGAGCTGTTTCGTTTTGCACCATAACCATATCTGAACACCTTTTTATATGTGTGGTAACTGATGAGATAATGTCCTGTTAGCAAACCTATTCTGTTTTGCTACTAGCTTTGTCCAAGAATGGATAAAAGTCTTTCTTCAGCCTGAATGCACTGATTGGTTTAGAAACATTATGTGGAATGTTGTGATATTTTGTCTTTAATTTCCTCAATTCTGAAAATCCTTTTGGGAACTGACTTTGAAATTTACTTGTATGTTCAGCATTAGCAATCCAATCAACCTTAGAGGTCAAATCCCAGCTGTTCCCACTCAGCAGAGAATATTCTTGATTCTGAATGATATGGAAACATGTAGGAATTCTCATCCTATCTATTTGCGTTTTATCATGAACCAGCCTTAATCTTGTAATTACATTTCTGCAGAACATTGTAAATTAATAGATGAATTTAATTTGTTTGAACCATTTTAGCAAAATGATAACATCAAAACACACGCTCCTGTATCTAATTTAAACACTGACATGTACATCCATTTCCAGTTTAACACTCCAATACTTGTTATTCAGTTTGATTTATCCCCTAAGAATAGCGGATGTTCTGTTCTTGAGGTTTTCAAACTCTCATATGTGGGCTTCCTTTAAGACTTCCTTTCTTTGTTTGGAGGTTTCTGCTTTTTGGAATGATAGGTAGCTTTAAAATTAAAGCAAACAATTGTGGATGTTAGAAATCTGAAATAAAACAGAAAGTGCTGTAGAAACTCAGCAGTCTCCAGGTCTTCACTCCTGAAGAAGAGTCATATTGAACTCAGCACATTAACTCTGTTCCTTTCTCCACAGATTCTGAGATTCTGCAACACTTCCCACTTTAAAATGACACTTTTTCACAGTTGTAGTGCTGTCCTCCCACTGTGGATAATGCTTATGTTTGTGTGGCCTGTTTTCACTAAATCAGCAACATTTTAAAATGAACAAAAACAAAGTCATTGGAAATGCTCGATATAACAAGCATGGGGCTGTGAAGGAGAAAACAGGGTTAACATTTCGGGCCCAGTTCTGAGGAAGGGTCACCGGACCCGAAACGTTAACCCTATTTTCTCCTTCACAGATGCTGCCAGATCTGCTGAGCTTTTCCAGCAACTTTGTTTTTGTTCCTGATTTACGGCATCCGCAGTTCTTTCAGTTTTTACATTTTAAAATGACGCTTGGTACATTTTCTCCTGTTTCAGTGGATTAAGGGTTTTGCGCACTTGCTCTTTTCAAAACTACAAATTGAAACACCTCATTCAATTTCTGCCAGGGAGCTGTCACTTTCTTTTGAAGAAAAAAACATGATTCTGCTTTCTGAGTTGTATCTACCAGATGATTTGAGCTACTTTCTCCGGAATTAAATTGTCCGTAGCCTGCAAATGCCAGGTAACGTCTCACCTGAAGCCCAACAATGATTCAGTTGGAAATCGACAATGCCTTCCAATCTTCATAAGCACAGCTTTTTTATTCATTAATGAGATTAGGGCATCAGTGGCTAGCCAGCATTTATTGCCCATACCTAATTGCTAAGAGGGCAGTTCAGAGTCAACCACATTGCTGTGGGTCTGGAGTCACTTGTAGGCCAGACCTGGTAAGGATGACAGTTTTTGACTAGGTGGGTTTTTCCTACAATTGGCAGTGGATTTATAGCCATCATTACACTCTTCATTCCAGATATTTTATTGAATTCAAATTCCCCTTCTGCCGTGACAAGATTTGAACCCAGGTCCCCAGAACATTATCTGGGTCTCTCGATTAACAATCCAGCAATAATACCACTAGGACATCACCTCCATAAGTTCTCTGCTAGACTATAATGACTATCAATTAATGAATCCAGGCTTACCCCTAGCCTTTGTTTCATTTATGCATCCTTTGCTGGTGGAACAATTAAACTCTGATGAGCATTGAAAAATGAGTTGAACACCCATAGTAGCACTCCATAAGAAGTTATAGCGTCATTAATGCCTTGTCTTGCTAATTCATTAGGGCCAAAAGCATAAAGCAAAGCGCTGACCTGAAAGCTTTAGCCTTTCTTATCCAAACAGTTCGGCATCCAAACTGTGATTTTCTAGTTTCCCTTTTCCTGGACCTTTTGTGACTCTTCAATACCTGGAATGTTTCCAGGAATGATCAGTTAGATTCCTTGTTTCTTTAAAGGCCACTTAGTGTTCCTGTGTGTGCCCGGTCTATCCTGCTGCTCTTGGCTTTGGATCTTGCTCACTGCTGTTCTCTCTCTGAGAACCTGTTCGTTATCCTGTGACGTTCCTGACATCTTGGGTAAGTCTTGAATGTTTCATTTTTTCATTTCTAAACCTCAAGGTTCACCACAACTGTTTTATCCTTTTTTAAAAATCTTCTTCCACTATGTTTTGTTGTGTATTCTGAATTTGGGACTATTACGTCTACTAAAATTAATGATAGAGACCATGGTCCTTACAGTTTAACCTTTTCATAAATTTTCTTCACATTATATTAAAGCTTCTGCCTCCTTTGAGGTACCTCTACCAACTCATGTGACTCTAACATCATCAGTGTTTCTTAATCGCTATGTATGTTTCTGATATGAACCTCATTACTCTAAAATCCATATGCACCAAGTGGAATGTTTTCTGGAAACAGGTTCAATGATAACTTTCTAAACCGAATTGGAAATATGAAGAAAATATATTGCACATTGATGGAGAAAGTGCAGGGGCATGGAATTAATTCAATGGCACGTTCATTGAAAGATCATTCGCAGACACATTGGGCTGAATGGTTGCACTCTCTGCTGTGTGACTTTCCAATACTATGCAGCTGAGAAATGTTAGCCTGCTTGAAACCTCTTCCGGGAAATCTCAGAGTTCTGTGCCACCTGGAAGTGTAATGAAAGCAGGGTCAATTGAAGCACTCAAGAGAGTATTAGATGATTATTTGAATAAAAATAATGTGCAAGTGTATGAAGAACAATCAGGAGCTCGGCATTAAGTAATGACATGCGTTTGAAGAGTTGGTGTAGGCGCAATGAGCAGAACAGCTTCCTATTGTGCCACAAAGTTTCTGTGTTTCTTTCATCCTTGTCTTTTCCAACTCCAGTTGAAGAAATACCTCATAATCTATCTCTCTACCTTGTCTCTATATTTCTGTTTCCCCTGTCCGAAAGAATCAGAGTCTCCCTTCCGCAAAATTACATTTCACTTCCTTCACTGTCTCTATCTTTCTTCTGTCCTAATTCCCTGTTGAAACCTACAATACTAAATCACAGGGAATGAAAGCCATTGTTTTGAAAATAAATGCTTTCTCATGGAACCAGAAGCAAGCTGTCAACAGTGTTGGAATGGAGATGGGCTGATTTTATACAAAACAAGAAGACTGTTCCTTCTCAGCTGGATTTCCTTTCATTTGGTATTTGCATTACTGTTTCATCTGTCAGCTTTAGTGACTTCTCTTTCTAAACTGCAATTGAGGTCCACTGACTAGAAAATCAAATTATCATAGAATCAAAGAATCTCTACAGTGTAGTAACAGGCCATTCGGCCCAACAAGTCCACACCGACCCATTCCCCTATAACCCACCTAATCTACACATCCCTGAACACTATGGGCAATTTAACATGGCAGTGGTTAGCACTGCTGCCTGACAGTGCCAGGGACCTGGGTTCGATTCCACAGCCAGGTGACTGTGTGTGGAGTTTGCACGTTTTCCCTGTGTCTGCGTGGGTTTGCTCCGGTTTCTGCCCACAGTCCAAAGATGTGCAGGCTAGGTGGATTGGCAGTGCTAAATTGCCCCTAGTGTTCAGCGATATGTAGATTAGGTGGGTTATAGGGGGATGGGTTGGTGTGGACTTGTTAGGTTGAAGGGCCTGTTTCCACACTGTCGGGATTCTATGGTAATTTATACAAATGCATTTCTCCTAACACTGCTCTTTTGATTTAAAAAAACAAATAAAAAGGTGCACAAACTTTCATTTGCATCCGAATGTTACCGAATTTCTAAAAAATTATTATTCATGTACAAAATGTTTTGTTCATTCTAGTTTGTTCCACTTTCATCTGTCCCTGGAGAAAGATTTCACATGTATTCCTTGTATTGTTCTGGCGTTTTAAGGGCATGTGTATAAGTTTGTGTTGGCTGTTCATCTGATATCTGCTCATTACTGAGCTAACATTCTTTGACATCAATGAACACCGTTTGTTTATTAAACTCTAAATGGAGGATGCAGCATCCGTGGTTCACTAAAAAAGTTATAGGCTGTATCAAACTTAAAAGTATCATATCATTGCATAAAGTTGTGAGGCATGTCAGAAGGTCACTCATGATATAGAAAAAACAAAAATTGACAAAAAGAAGGAACATTAAAATATGAGAGAAAATTACTAGAAATATAAAACCGCCCTAGTAAGGCTGTCGATAGATATTTAAAATGGAAAAGAATTAACAAAGTGAATGTTGGCCCTGTGGCAACTGAGTCAGGGGTATTAATAATGGAAAATAACGACATGTTGGATGAATTGGACAAGTATTTTGGATTGGTCTTCATTCTATCGGATAAACATAACATCTCAGAAATATATCTAAATCCAGAATGGAAGACATTGAAGAATTTAAGCAAATTACAGTCATCAAGGAATTGGTAGTAAGCAAATGTTTGGGTCAGAGGGATGACGAGTGCTCAGGTCCTGATGGGCTTTATCGTTGATTCTTAAAAGAAGTGGCTTGTGAGATAATTGATTAAATTTAACTTTCCAAAACCCCTTGGATTTGGGGACAGTTTTGTTCATTAGAACATAAAATATTGATGAGAAATTGGATCAGTTAGGATTATATTCACTACAGTTAGAGAATGAGAGACGATTTCATAGAAATCTATAAAATTCTAACAGGATCTCTGGATATCTGACTCATCTAAGAAAAATTAACAAACAGTGAATTAACAGCTGACCTTGGAGAAACCGATGTGGGAGAGCTCGTAGCAGGGAAGCAGCTAAGTGGCTTTTTAAAAGTGTTACCTTACTTTTTTTTTAAAATCAACAATAGTGAATAGACTGGGTTCCTTCTTGGTTGTATGTTTTAATTGAAATCTATCTCTTGATTAAACTTTAACAATATAAAATATAGGTACTAAGTTAGCTTGGAGCAACATTTTTCAGAGCAGTAAGATGGTGCTATTTTCTGGGCCTGCAGATTGTTCAGTTGCAAAGGTGGTCTTTAGTAAAGTGATGTGCTCTTCCTGTTGGATGTATGACATTATGAAGAATTTCTGTGCTGCTGATGATTATGTCTGCGGGAAGTGTATTTGCTTGCCAATCCTATCGCATCACCTGGATCGGTTGGAGCGGCTGTTAGAGGCAATGAGTAATTTACAGGAGCTACGAGTGTGACTGCTGGCAGTTGCAGGGAGGGAGATAAACTAAAGATACAGTCAGGTAGATGGGTGACCTCCGGGAAAGGTAAGAGAGGGATATAAGTAGTGCAGGAGTCAGCTCAAACAAGTATGCTGTTTTGGAACATATCAGGAGTGAAGGATTCTCAGGGGAATGTACCACTAACAGCCACGTTTCTGGTATTGAGACTGGCTCTAATGTAACAAAGGGTATGCCAGGTTCCAAGTGATCAATTGTGATAGGGGACTCTCTAATCAGAGGCACAGACAGACATCTCTGTGGCCGACCGCAAGACATCAGAATGGTACTTTGCCTCCCTTGTGCTAGGATCAAGGATGTCCCAGAGATGGTGAAGAATATTCTCAAAGGGGAGAGGGACCAGCTTTGGAGGTCATTGTACACTGGAACTAATGACATAGGAAGGGAAAAAGATGAGATTCTAAGGAGAGAATATAGGAGGTTAGGCAAGAGTTTCAAAAGGAGGTCCTTGAGGGTAATAGCTCAATTACTCCTGGTGCCATGAGCTGGTGAAGGTAGGAATAGGAGGATAGAGCAGATGAATGCATGGCTGAGGAGCTGGTGCAAGTGAGAAGGATTCACATTTTTTGAACATTGGAATGTCTTCTGGGGTAGAAGTGACGTCTATAAGAAGGACGGATTGCATCTGAATTGGAAGGGGACTAATATACTGATGAAGAGATTCACTAGAGCTGCTCGGGAGGATGTAAACTAGTAAATGGGACAGGCGTGGTGGGTGGTACCATGGGAGACAGTGAGGAGAGAGATTAGTCTGAGCCTGGAACAGTTGGGAAAATAAGCAAGTCAAACAATTGGGCAAGCAGGAACAAAGTAGAGAACAAGGTAGGATTGATAAATTAAACTGCATTATTTCAATGCAAGAGGCCTAACAGGGAAGCCACATGAGCTTAGGACATGGTTGAAAACACAGGACTGGGATATCATAGCTTTTACGGAGATGTGGCTCAGGGATGGATAAGACTGGCAGCTTAATGTTCCAGTACGTAGATGCTGTAGGAAAGATAGAAAAGAGGGGGTGCTAAAGAGAGGAGGGGGAGTGGCGTTTTTCATTTGGGATAACATTACAGCTGTACATAGGAAGAATATTCCTGAGAATACATCCAGGGAAGTTATTTGGGTGGAAGTGAGGAATAAGAAAGGCATGATCACCTTATAGGGATTGTACTATAGATTCCCCAATAGTCAGTGGAAAATTGAGAAACAAATTTGTACGGAAATCTCAGTTATCTGTAAGAATAATAGGGTGGTTATGGTAGGGGATTTTAACTTTCCAAACAGAGGCTGGGGCTGCCATAGTGTTGAAGGATTGGATGGAGAGGAATTTATTAAGTGTGTACAAGGAAATTTTCTGATTCAGCATGTGGATGTACCTACCAGAGAAGGTGCAAGCCTTTACCTACTGTTGGGAAATAAGGCAGGGCAGGTGACTGAGGTGTCAGTGGGGAGACACTTTCGGGCCAGTGACCACAATTCTACAATTTTTTTAATAGAGACGGAAAAGGATAGGCAGGACCTAAAAGTTAAATTTCTAAATTGGAGGAAGGCCAATTTTGACAGTATTAGGCAAGAACTTTCAAAAGTCGATTGGGGGTGGGTGTTTGCAGGTAAAGGGATGGCTGGAAAATAGGAAGCTTTCAAAAGTGAGATAATGAGGGTCCAGAGTCAATATTTTACTGTTAGAGTGAAGGGCAAGGCTGGTGGGTGCAGCGAATGCTGGATCACAAGAGAAGCTGAGGTTTTGGTCAAGAATAAGAAGGAAGCGTATATCAAGTATAAATAGCAGAGATCGAGTGACGTTATAGAAGAGTATAAAGGCAGTAGGAGTATACTTAAGGGGGAAATCAGGAGGGATAGCTTTGGCAAATAGGGTTAAGAAGGATCCAAAGGATTCTACAAATACATTAGGGACAAAAGGGTAACTAAGGAGAGAATAGGGGCTCTTAAAGATTGGCAAGACCACCTATGTGTGGAACCACAGGGGAGAGAGGAGATACTAAACAAATATTTTGCATCAGTGTTTACTGAGGAGAATATGTAAGATACAAAATGTGGGGAAATAAATAGTGTTATCTTGAAAAATGTCCATATTACTGAGGTGAACCTGTGGAATTGTCTTGAATAGAAAGTGATTGAGGACAAGTCATGGAGTCATGCAGCATGGAAACAGGTCCTTTAGCCCACCTTGTTGGATAGCTTAAAATGCATAAATGTGGATAAATCCCCAGGATATGATCACATGTACCCTAGACCTCTGTGGGGAGCTAGGGAAGTGATTGCTGAACTGTTTGCTGAGGTATCCGTATCATGGATAGCCACAGGTGAGGTGCTGGAAGACTGGAGGTTGGCTAACATAGTGCCACTATTTAAGAAAGGTGGTAAGGAAAAGCCAGGGAACTATAGACTGGTGAACCTGAAAAAGGCGGTGGGCAAGTCATTGGAGGGAATCCTGAGGGACAGGATTTGCATGTATATGGGAAGACAAGGACTGATTAGGGATAGTCAACATGGCTATGTGTGGGGAGAGTAGGTTCATATTTCCTTGAAAGTGGAGTTACAGGCTGATAGGATAATGAAGAAGGCATTTGGTATGCTTGCCTTTATTGGTCAGTACATTGAGTATAGGAATTGGGAGGTCATACTGTGGCTATACAGGACATTGGTTAGGCCACTTTTGGAATATTGCATGGTCTCCCTGCTTTAGGAATGTTGTTGTGAAACTTGAAAGGGTTCAGAAAAGATTTACAAGGATGTTGCCATTGTTGGAGGGTTTGAGCTATTAGGACAGGCTAAATAGACTGGGGCTATTTTCCCTGGAGTGTTGGAGGCTCTATAAACATTTTTGAGTTTTATAAAATCATGGGAGGCATGGATAAGATATATAGACAAGGTCTTTTCTCCGGAGTGGGTGAGTCTAAAACTAGAGGGCGTAGGTTTAAGGTGAGGGGGGAAATATTTACAAGGGACCTAAGGGGCAGTTTTTCCACGGGTTATGGGCCAAATGCTAGCAAATGAGATGATTGAATTAGGAAAACTGGTCAGCATGGACGAGTTGGTCTGAAGAGCCTGTTTCCATGCTGTAAGTCCTTCTGACTCTATGACTGTAGGGCTAGACAGGGTAAACACAGGAAGAATGTTCCCAATGAATGAGGTGTCCAGAAACAGACATCACAGTTGAAGGATACAGAGTAAGCCATTTAGGACTGAAACAAGGAGAAATGTCTTCACCAGAGAATGGTGAACCTGTGGAATTGTCTTGAATAGAAAGTGATTGAGGACAAGTCATGGAGTCAAGCAGCATGGAAACAGGTCCTTCAGCCCACCTTGTCCATGCTAACTGGGTTAGTTCAAATGAAACTGAACTAGTCTCATTTGCCTGCATTTGGCCTACATCCCTCTAAATATTTCCTATCCATGCACCTGTCCAAATGTCTCATAAATGTCATAATTGTACCCGTCTCTACCACTTACTTTGTCAGTTCATCTCATATACTCACCATCCTCTGTGTGAAAATGTTGTCCCTCAGATTCCTTTTAAATTCCTCCCCTCTCACCTTAAACCTATGCCCTCTAGTTTTGGACTTCCCTACCCTGGAGAAAAGACCTTGGCTATTCACCTTACCTGTTCCCCTCACAATGTTACAAACCTCTACAAGGCCACCCATCAGTGTCCTATGCTCCAGGGAAAAAAAGTCCCAGCCTGTGCAGTCTTTCCTTGTTACTCAAACCTTCCAGTCTTGGTAACATCCTTGTTAATCTTTTTTGCACTCTTTCCAGTTTATAACATCCTTCCTATAGCAGGTCATCCAGAATTACACGTAGTACTCCAAATGTGGTCTTATCAATGTCGTGTACAGCTGTAACATGATGTCTCAAGTCATTGAATGTTTACAAAAAGGAGTTGAACATAGTTCTTAGGGCTAAAGGGATCAAAGGATATGGGAAAAAGTGGTAACAGGCTACTGAGTTGGATGATCAGCCATGACCACGTTGAATGGTAAACCAGGCTTGAAAGGCCAAATTGCCTAGACTCTTTTCTATTTTCTATGTTTCAGAGATCAATCTTTCCTTACATATACAATCTCACCAATTTGGTAGCCTGTTTATAGATAATGAACTGGACAATTTATACTAGGTAATTATGAATTCATATGTGTGATATGATAAATGCCATTTCTAAAGGTATATTGTTATTCACATGGAACCAATGTTGTCTTTTATGAGAATCTGTTTCACTTATGCTTAAGAGCTGAGCTATGTTTTTCTTCATTCCCTGCAGGGATGAATGTTGATGTTTATTTAAATTTTGATTCCATATTTTAACTGGGGCGGAGGCTCTGAATTTCACAGCTTCCTGCGGCTGAAACCTGATGTATATGTGCTCATCTCTCCTACTCTGGAGAGCATGTTTTGCACTGTTGCTTAGTGTAGGTGATTCTACCTACACTAAAAATAATTCAGAATTGCATAATGCTTTCTTTTATTCCTCTGATTTAATCAGTTTCTGAATGATTTGCTCTAGTGGCTTGAACGTTAAATCTACATATTTTGATTGGAGTGGGAATTAGTGTATAGTAAGACTCAAATACAGATCAACAAGACACAAACAGAATTAATTGATATCAATTTAAGAACAAAATAAGCTCCGTAATGCAGAAATGGAAAGTAAAATAAAACTAATTGATACAAGTGTCTTTTGGAGTATCAGGAAACATCTGGTACTGGTGATATGAATTATTCTCTGATTCAGTTTAGTTTTCAACTTGCTCGATGACTTAAAAATTTTGAGCATATCCTTACAAGTATTTACAGTTGTGTGATCTACTTTCATTAGATTGAAATTAATTCTCCAGTCAATTAATTTATTACATTGCTTGGATGGAAACATGACTTCAGGCCTGTCAGTCAAATGCAGAAGATATTCAGGAGCTGCTTTTGTTGGGAAAATGACAAGTAAGATGGATAAATGAGAATCTGAAATGGTTCCATCCCACCTCAGATGTGATGTGCTTGGATTTTTAGCAGGCCTTTGATAAGGTGCCAAATTGAAGGTTACTATACAAAATAAGAGCTCGTGATTTCAGGTGGGCAACCTATTAGCATGTATAGGAGATTGATTAGCCAACCAGGAGCTTAATGCATCTTTCTCAGTTGGCAAACTGTAGCTAGTGGAGTACCATACAGATCAGTGGTCAAGCCTCAACTATTGTTCATCTATAATCTTAACTTGATCATAGAGGATGGTGGCATGGTAATTAAATCTGCTGTTTGCAGAAAAGATAGTCAAGAAAATAAGTTGTCATGAGGACATAAAGTATCTACAAAGGGATTGTGATGATTATATGAGTGTAAAAAATTTTGGTAGATGGAGTATAACGTGAGGAAATGTGAACTTGTCGGCTTTCGTTGGAAAAATATAAAAAGCAGAATACTCTGGAGAGAGTCTGCAGAA
Organism: Ginglymostoma cirratum; assembly: GCA_024137785.1. Lineage (NCBI taxonomy): Eukaryota > Metazoa > Chordata > Chondrichthyes > Orectolobiformes > Ginglymostomatidae > Ginglymostoma > Ginglymostoma cirratum. The sequence continues at coordinate 26,153,338 of JAHRHZ010000024.1, forward strand.
TTATGTGGCAGAGAGGGATTTGGATATCATGTTATAGGAATCAGAAAAGTTAGTCAACAGCTACAAGTGATTAAGAAGATATAGGTTAAAGTCTTTGACATGGAGGAGGGTCCAGGTGAAAGCCTTGCTGATAAATCCTTTCAGGATTGAGTGGCATCCTCAGAGGAGGGCGAGGCGACATTGGTGGAGGTCTCTTGTGTTGACTTCTTCAGCTTGGAGGGTCACTAGGTGCCAACTAGTATCTACATAAGGGTAGTGGGCAAGTTGGTTTCATAAGAGGGATGAAAGATTGCACAGTTTAAGAAGGAGGCAACACTGTGGTAATGGGAGACCAGGTAGAATAGAACATATAAGGTATGATAACCATCATTGGTTGTTGTAAAAATCTGTTTAGTTCACTAATGCACTTCAAAGGAGGAATTCTGCCATCCTACAGCAGCAGGTTAAGTCCAGCATGAAATAATCTAGCAAACCATTCAGGATGGTAATAATGCTATAATTACGGAGCAAACAAGGCTCACACCTCATGAGGAAAATAGAACCATGCCAGAAAAGGCAATCCCATTATTTCAAATTCTAATGCCTGAAAGATTTATATCTTACAAATGTTCTCAAAACCTTACATGTAACCATGGAAACCCAAAGGTCTTTAGTTGTCGTAATGGTGGTAAATTTATTAGAGTTTAAGGACAATGGTGGAAATCTTTGTTATGTCTCCCTTAGCTAATGGTATATTTCCCCCGCCACTTTGATTCGACTAAAAAAGGTTGGGAAAACTTGGAAAAAGCATGCAATACTAATTAGGTAAGCCATTTACTTTCTTTTAAAATCAAATCAAGAACGAATAATGCCACAAGATTAGGCAATTGAATTGCTCAAAGGAGTTAGCAAATTGTCCTGGCTGGAAAAAGTCACAGAGCTAGGGAGGTTCAAGACCATGGAGTAATTTGCAAATGAAAATGAAAAGTTTGAAATCAAGATATGGCTGGATTGAGAGCAAATGTAGCTTATTATGCATCTATGTGGACTGCACCCAATTGAACAAAAGAAGAAAAAAAATGCATTTTTTACTGCACTCAATGCTAGAAGTGACTTCTGAGAGCAACCATTAGATGAGCAATCAAAGTTACTAATAATATTTATCATGCCCTTTGGCTATTGTTTTAATTGACCAACTTCCAAAATTGCTTCAGGCCAAAATTGAACATCTTGGATGGGCTTGAAGGGATCGCCATTGATGGTGATCAATGTTGTTAGATGTCATTGGATCACTGGAAGTTAGGGGAAAACGGGTCCAGTGAAGGCCTATTCTGCTGTCTTTCTGTGTATAATTAATAGTTTGCACTAGTAAATCATCATCTGTCAGATCCCAGAACCTGCTTCTCTTGTTCCTAGACAGTTCATTATATTTCTTATACTCTATGCACCATAATTTGAAAAACGTTTTATAATTCTAATTTATTCTATGTCGAATGACAAACATCTTTGTAGCTATTTTGAACAATTATATAGTGAAAACTGCAGCCATTTTACACTCAGCTGAGGCTTGAATACCAAATTAAACCAAACTTTGCAAACCAGAAAAGAATTGGATTTGTGTAATGTACATATGATTTCTGTTACACTCATTTAAAATATTTACAAAGATGTGCTTGTGTACAACACGCATGCAATGGCAATAGACTAGGATGCACAAGGTAGAAAGATCAAGAGTTTCCCATACCTTGAAACTGGTTTTGAACTTTTCACTTAAGCCTACCACTGACCACAATTCTTCGTTTTTAATGTGCTTTTTTATTTACTGTTCCAATGCCAGCATTTTCTATTTATATCCAAAGGACTCCTAAGATATTGAGATACCTGAGCTTTGGCTAAACCTGCCAGCTGGCTACACATAACATTTTCTGGCATTTTAATTATCTTTGCATGTTGATGAAAAACTGTATATAATCATTTTAATCTACCCAGCTATGTGACGGAGTTAATTTGTAACAATGACCTTGTCGAATCTGCACTTAAATACTGGCTAAATCTGCTTGAGTTGCCAATTTTCAAAAGAGCAGTTTATATCCTTGCCTGCTGATAATAAGTCAGTACACACAGAAAGTAGTAAACTACAGTAATTATTTGTCAGTGAATAAAGCACTGCTTGCCTTGCAGAATGATTATTGTACAATTTTAACTAACATTTTCATTTTCAAACACAAATTTAACTTTGATAATTAAGTAACTTTTGTCGACATGAATATACCCCTCAGTTAAATTACAGCTTAATTGTTAGGCAGCATGGTGGCTCAGTAGTTAACATTGTTGCTTCACAGTGCCAGGGACCCAGGTTCACTTCCAGTCTTGGGCAACTGTGTCTGTGTGGTTTCCTCCCACAGACTGGAGATGTGCAAACTAGGTGGGTTAGCCATGGGAAATGCATGGTTCAAGGGATAAGGTGGGTCTCCTCCCGCAGACTGAAGATGTGCAAGCTAGGTGGATTAGCTGTAGAAAACACACAGATGGGGTGGGGCTGGGTGGAAAAGTCTTCAAAGGTTGGTGAGGAATTGATGGGCCACATGGCTTACTTCCACACTGTAAGGATTCTATGATTGTATCTCACATATGTATGTAACGTAGATGTTCTGTTTTAACTTTGATTCAAACATTTTAAATTGTATTCTTTATTGCAGAAACTTGAGTACTGTTGGGAGGTGCCATTTTTTTGATGCCTATTAAATTGGAATCCCAAGGTGCGTGTCAATAACTTATGGCACTACTTTAAAGAAGAGCAGTTGTTATCCCCATATCTTGACTTATATTTACTTCTCAGTTAACATCACTAAACAACTTACCTGGTCATTATTACATTGCTGTTTGTGGGAGTTTGTTTTAAACAAGTCGACTGTTGTGTTTCCTACATGAGAACAATGAATACCTTTCAAAAGTATCTTATTAGTGGTGAAGCATGTTGGGGCATCTTGACATCATGAAAAATTCTGTATAGATACAAGCTCTGTCGTACTGTAATATCACAATCTCAAGATGTAATTTAAATAGAGATTCTTTACAGTTTTTCTTTTGCTTGTACATACACAACAAAAATAAATATGACAATTTTTCTCCATTAAAATCCCATGATTTACTTAATAATGCTAGATAGGTGATGGAACATCAGAAGCTGTGTGCTGTATAATTTCCTATGTGGCTTTTCAAATGAATTTACTCATCACATGGATCATTGAATGGTAATTAAGAATGCTTTACACTGTAGCTAGTTTGACAGTGGAATGATAATCGACATGTGGCAGCAAGAAATAATTTTAAATTTAGAATTTATTTGTGGTGACAACATGTTCTATTACCTTCATTTCTTTTAGGCCATCCCATAGTTCAGCATTTGAAAGAGAGCGACCCACTGCATGACTAAAATTACAAACCTCAGCTACATGAATTTTCACAAATGATGCACCGTAACATCTGGGACAGCAGAAAAGCTGTGTGGGTTGGGATTTTATATCAAAGGGGAGATGAGTAGATGTGAGATGCTCCCTAGCATTATCAATAAGAAAACTAGAGGATGAAGCAGCAATCAAACGCCTGAGTGTTGATCTATTGGACTTTATGGTTCATCATTTCTGGGGACAGCGAATGCTTTCTCTGCCTGAAGCTGAGGATCAAATAAATCATTTAAGATTCTTCTTCATTTATTTAAGTCAAGAAAGTAGTCAGGTTAAAAGAAAAATTAATTAAATTGCATAACAAGTTCAGATGCTGATGTAACAGAGAGACAAGCGTTTCTGTGAAAGTATGACGTAGCTGATCCAGCACTAACCCTGAGGCCTTGTTTGGAAATAGAATGGCAGGATGACCCCCCCATACCACACCGAGAAAGACAAAGCAATGGGGCTTAGTCAAGAATGAGAATGAAGCACAGGCTTTGGAGAGGAGACAGAATGGAACCTGGGAAGATAGGCAGTGGTGAGACCAGCGTAACAGGTACTCTTTTGGAATGTGTGAAAAGCAAGGTGCTTGTCTGAAACAGACCATGTTGGGGATGTACTGTCTATGTGACTTGCAATGTACGGATATCTGATCAATCCTCGTTGAGTTAAAATGCTACCTCAGAATCTATTTTAGGGTGAACCCTCCCAATATTGGTTCAAAAGAGCAGTTTATATCCTTACCTGCTGATAATAAGTCAGTACACACAGAAAGTAGTAAACTACAGTAATTATTTGTCACCTCAAGTCTCCTGAATATATTTCATAGAATAATCTGCCACAACAATAGGAACACTTGATGATAAAGTGCAATAAACAAAAATTTAAGCCCAAGCATAGTTGTCTTCTCCTCAACAAGTCTGCCTTAAACTCCAATGGTTAGGTAGAATCATCGAATCCCTACAATGTGGAAGCAGGCCATTCGTCCCACTGAGTCTATACCAACCCTCCAAAGAACATCGCACCCAGACCCACACTCCCACCTTATCCCTGTAACCCTGCACTTCCCATGGCTAATCCACCTAGCCCGCACATCTTTGGACTGTGGGAAGAAGGCAGAAAACCCAAAGAAAACCCATGCAGACATGGGGAGAAAGTGCAAACTCCACACAGAAAGTCACCCACAACTGAAATTGAATCCGCATGCAGGCATAAAACCACATGACAAAAGACCTAATCCCTCAGATTTGAGCAGATCAAGGTCACTTGACGCCCCATAAACAGCAGGCAGGCTATTCCGTGAAACAAGTCAGGATACATATCAAAATGCATCTGCTGGGGACAGACTTAATAGCAGCTGTAGTGTGAAGAGGCCAATGACTTCTCCACCAATTGACCACTTAAGGACCTTAATCAGTGGTAGGTCAGGAAGGTCGACTTTGAGCCTTGCTTCCCAGAACACAATTTCTGAGGAGGCAGAAAGAGAGCAAATATTTCCCTGGTGTCAAATCGCCCAATTATCTGCTCTTCCTCCCATATTCCTGCCACTTCTCAGAAGCTGAACGTACTGCCCTCTGTTTCACAATGAATGATGGATCACATATGACTATCCCCTTTGTGAATCAGATAGGATCCTGAAGAAACTACACTGCCAATTCTCAAACTGTTTGGAGTTTATGATCCTCCTTCAATCACAATGCTTCAAGACAAAGAAAGATGAGGATTATGATAATCTGGGCCATGACTAATTCAGAAATGCCTGATCTATGCAGCCTGCGTTGGAAATTTAACTCTTTTAGTCATGGATCATTGGTGAATCTGGGCTGCACCTTCTCAAAGGCCAACATATCCTTCCTGAGGTGTGGTGCCTTGAATTGAATAATACGTCAGACATAGTCGAATTAGAGCTTTATATAAGTGTGACATAACTTGCATCTTTTTCCAGTCCAGCTTCCTTTTAATTTATTTTGTGTTTATGACCAGCCGCATTTTGTGAGATGGAAAAGATCCAAATGTGAATTTATGTTTTTGTACAAAGTATTCATCATGACTGGTTGTAGTTTTATAGAAATGAAGAAGAAATTAAACCAACTTGTTAACTCTTTGCAGGGAATTTTTGATCATTTTTATGAAGATTCGACACTCAATACAATGATAACACTAAATAGCATTAAATCATAGAATCCTTACAGTGCAGAGAGAGTCCATTCAGCCTATTGAATCTGTACCGACTCTCCAAAGAGTATCCCACCGAGACTGATCCCTCACCTTATCCCCATGGCCCCATACTTACGATTGCTAATTTGCTAATCCATATATCCTGCACATCTGGACACTACAGAATAATTTAGCATGGCTAATCCACCTAACCTGCATGTACTGGACTACGGAAGGAAACTGGAGCACCCGAATGAAGCCCACGAAGACACAGGGAGAACATGTAAACTTCACACAGACAGTTGTCCAAGGCTGGAATTGACCTGGGGCCCTGGAGCTGTGAGGCCACAGTGCTAACCACTGAACCCCCACCATGCTGCCCTCATTATTTCTACAGTGCCTCCCACTCAGACCCACTGCATTCCTGTAACCCCACACAGAGTTTTTACCATGGCTAAGACAATTAGACTACACATCCCTGGACATTACAGGACAATTTTTAGCATGGCCACTCCACCTAACCTGCACATCTTTGGACTGTGGGCAGAAACCAGAGCGTCCAGGGGAAACCTACGTAGACATGGAGAGAACATGCAAACAGCACACAAACACAATGTTGAGGGGAATTTGATGGTAAGAATATCCACACATGTAGTATTTAAACACAAATACTTTAATAATTAATTTGTGCTACACTAGTATCAGCTATACAATTTGTTGAAAGCTGTAGTGCATTGTGTGAGGGATGCAAAATACTGCAATACTGGAAATCTGAAATCAAAACAGAACATTCAGAAATACCCAGCAAGTTAGGCAACAACTTCTTCCACCCTTTTTTATAATCTTTCTTCTTGTGAGACTCTAAATATGAAGGAAGAAAGAAAAATATTTAACCTGACAGTTAGTATCGTAAACAGGAAACTAATCTGCACATAGCAAGCTCTATCAAACGGCAATGAGACGATAATATATGTTTAAGTGTTGGTTGATGCTGGTCTTTGAAGAGCAACATAGGTTTTTTTTACCTCCATTTGAGTGGGAAGACAAAACTTTGATTTCTAAAAGTTGCTATCTCCAACAGCATAACACTCCCTAAGTACTGTGCTGAGATATGATGGTGGATTGTGTGTCCAAGACTCCGAAGTACAACTAGGTACCCACAAGGTTTTCACTCACCCCCAAGAGTGCTCCCTGAGCACTGATGATTTAATGCAGTTTAATCAAGCTGAGTCAGTATGGCTTCATGTAAGGGAAATCATGTAGGACAAATTTATTGGAGTTTTTCGAGGACGTCTCAACAGGAATGTTGGGAACCAGAAGATGTTTTGTATTTGCACTTCCAGAAGATGTTCAACAAGGTACTTCACAAGAAGTTAAGTCATAAGATAAGAGGCCATGGTCTTGGAGGTAGTATATTGGCATTGTTGGAGAGGGATTGTAAAGAAGAGTTTTGAGTTTTGTGTTCAGCAGCACAAATCGTCCCTTATTCAGAGCTCCTTTTCAATGCATTGTAGGAAAGGTCTGTAAGGGACTCAGTAAAGAGCAGGATATTTACACATTCCATGTTACATGCAATGTTGACATCAGTGCTTGCCACCTCCACTCTGACCTATGCATCCAATCTTGTGAATACGTGATCAATGATGGACAACTTCATGGACAACCCTCAGTCTCCCAGTGATCTCACGACATTTGCCAGACATCCTTATCATCTATCCGTAGACTCTTACAATACATCTTACATAGCAACATTCCAATACTGAGATTTGCACCCATTATTCAATATTTTCACTATCAAGTCTCCCCATTATTGGGCCTCCCTGCCATAAGGAGCATTGTACTATTGGATGTCATTCAATCTCCCTATTCGCAGGATGGTGGTTTCTCTATTCTGTCTAAGATTGCCTATCCATAGGAGATCTGGTAAATCCCTTGATGTGAGTTTGTTGGCTGCATTTATAATTTCAGGGTACACATATCAGCTTATTTAAAAAGTCTTGATTATTGTGGGATCAGAATTTTCTCTTTTACAAACATTGAACTAGCTGGTGAAAGGGTCTCTTTCAAATTTTTTCCAGGGTATTTCTCATCAGAACCAGCCTGCATCGAAGGCTGATTGTCTACAGGAGTCAGGTTAAATTCTCAATGTTTAACACACTAAAAAACTACTGCAAACAAAAGCAGTCATTATTATCATACAAATACCTACACGTGCACAGGTTTCTGTACTTGTAATTACCTAAAGTGTCTTATCCCATTCTATCCAGACCAAATAACAAGTTTTAAATTAACTTGCCAAAAGGATCCCATCCAAGCTTTTCTTATCAGAAATGTTTTTTACTTTCCTTCATTCCTTCTCACTAAGATTTCTATGAGACATTTCATTCACTTATTTGGTTGCCATGAGCATGAAGGCCACGATTCTGACTGTGGAAACTGCTGTGTTTAACTAACAATTCTCTTCAGCCATCTTATGTTAGCTAAAAACCACAGGCAGCAATTTTATGTTACATCCAGCCAACGGCAGCTCCAACAGCATGGATAGAGAATTGGTGAATGGGCAGGAAATAGCGAGTGGCGATAAAAGTTTATTTTTAAGGTTGGTGATCTGTAAGTAATGGGATTCCATAGGAACCAATGCTTGGCTTGCAACTGTTTACATATATATTAATGACTTGGAGTAGGGAAGCAAATGTACTGTATCCAAATTTGCAGAAGACATAAAGCTAAGTGGAAAGGCAAGTTGCAAGAGGGATAGAAACAGTTTATAGAGAGATGGTGAAAGGTTAAGTACATGGACAAAAAGTTGGCAAATGAAGTGTATTGTGGGAAAATGTGAAGATGTTCATTTTCAAAAGGAGAGCAAAAGAACAGAGAATTATTCAAATAGAGACAAAGCGTGGAAAGCTGCAACACAAGGGAATTGTGGGAATTTGTGCAGGAAGCACAATTGCAGCAGGTAATCTGGAAAGCTTATTTCAAGGAAGTTTGATTACAAGAGTAAGGAAGTCTTACTGCAGCTGTACAACGTGCTAGTGAGATCACTCCTGGAGTTTTGTAAGCAGTTTTCGTCCCCTTATTTAAGGAAATGTATTATTTAATTGAAGATGGTTCATTAGGATGAATCGTAATATGGAGGGATTTTTATTTGAGTAATGGCTGAACTGGTTGGGACTCTACTCATTGGAGTTTAGAGAATAAGATATGATCTCATTGAAATGTAACATTCTAAAGGCATTGGACAGAGTAAATACTGGGAGAATGTTTTCCATCATGGAGGAGTCTAAGACCAGAGGGCATAGTCTCAGAATCAAGGGGTGCTAATTTAAGATGAGAAAGAATTTCTTCTCTCAGAGGGTTGTGAATCTTTGGAATGCCTTGTTACAGAGAGCTATGGGGGTTCAGTTCTTGTGTATATTTAATGCTGAGATAGATAGGTTTTTGATCTAACAAGAATAATGGGGAAAAAGATTTTAAAAAAGTGACGATCCCATTGATTGGAGGAGAAGGCTTGAGGGGCTGAAATGCCTACTCCTGTTCCTATTTGTTATGATCTTTACATCTTATATCATGAAACGTGTCTTGAATGCTTTTATTTTTATACACCGTATGTAATGACCTATGTCATGAGGCAATTTATACATTCGTAGCTGTGTTAACTGTATTGTCAGTCAAGTATTGGATCAAGATTTATTGTATTGATCTGTAAAATTAAAATGGAAACACTCTGAAAATTTAATTTAATATTACACATATTTTATTATTAAGTCAGCACAATAGATTGCAAAAGAATAATCCTTGGTGTTCAAATGGCAAATAAACCGCATATCCAGTGCTTGTGTCTTTTATTAACATTTCAAACATTATAACACACGAGCATTTCATTCTTAGAACATAATTTCTGGTACAAAGTGGATAGCATTGTGTATGGAAAGTGATCATCTAAGGCTAGACATTATCTACTTACATTATTTTCATATTGTATGGGCTTACAATTATGAAACTAATGTAGTCATGTTGACAAACAAGCTCCCAAGACCCACCTATGCATCTAGTTCAGTCAGATTACACATTACAAGCCCATACAGATGATTTTCATCTGATCTGTTTATAATTGTATTCTTATCTATGCCACAAAACTTTAAAGGACTCTGCCTAAGGCAATGACAACTCCACTCATAAATATTCATCTATCTATCCATCTAATTATAAAAATGATGCAAACATGTCTTCATCCTATTGCCCAGAACAAGTTCCAACACACATTTGAGCAGCATCCTTTAATTCAGTAGATCAATGTAGCAAACATTCATTTCAGTCATTCAAATTTTATATTCATCAAACACCAATCAAGCAGAATTCAGTAGAAATGAGAAATGAGGAATGCAAGTTGAACAAGATAAGAATGGGTCCAATCAAATCACTTGGAATGTTAAGACACATATTAACTTCCATTTATCTTTCTCCAGGTCTCAAAGTAATGATGGCAAAGTATTTTAAATGATGTGTATAACATCATGATTGCAAATCCCGTTGAATAATCACATGGCTCATTACATACTTTCATGAACATTTTTATTTGGAGGCGTCATCACCTATGAAATCCCAGAATTTGAAATACAAGAGAACTATCGGTTGTAAATCCCAGGATGTGATAAGGCAATGAATCTCCCAGCATACATTTTAATGGGAGTTAATTGGTCTGACCACAAGTGTGTCAAGCTTCAGGTCTTGACAGAGTCTGGCAAACCACTCAGTTGTATCAATTGCTACAAAGTCTCAACAAAGAAATAAAACCAGACCAATCCATGTGGTATCAACCTAGGCACTAGAAAAGACAACCTTGTCAACCCTGTGGAGTCCTCTGTACTAACATCTGGGGGCTCGTGCCAAAATTAGGAGAGCTGTCTCACAGACTAGTCAAGTAATAACCTGATAAAGTCATACTCACAGAATCATGCATTATAGACAATGTCGCAGATACCACCATCATCATGCCTGGCATATGTCCTATGCCATCATCAGGACATACCCAGCAGAAGTGGCAACATAGTGGTATACAATCGGGAGGGAATTTCCCTGGGAGTCCTCAACATTAACTCCAAACCTCATCCATGGAATGCCTACAGTTTTGAAACAGGCCCTTTGGCCTAACAAGTCCCCACTGACCCTCAGAACATCCCACACTGATCTATCCCCCTATAAGCCACCTAATCTACACATTCCTGAACACCATGAGCAATTTAGCACAGCCAATCCACCTAACCTGCACATTTTGGATTGTGGGAGGAAACCGGAGCACCCAGAGGAAACCCACGCAGACATGGGGAGAATCTGCAAACTCCACACAGACAGTTGCCCGAGGGTGGAATCGAACCTCGGCCCCTTGCACTGTAAGGCAGCAATGCTAACCACTGAGTCACTATTCATGATGTCCCATAGCTGTAGATTAAGCATGGACAAGGAAACCTCCTGCTGATTAGCACATACCATCCTCCCTTTGTTGATAAATCAGTACCCTTCCTTGTTGAACAACATTTGGAGGAAGCACTGAGGGTGGCACGAGTGCAAAATGCACTCTGTGTGAGGGATTTCATATAGGCAGCAGCAATACTGATTGAGCTGGTTGGGTCTTAAGGGACATAACTGCTAGACTAGGTCTGCAGCAGATGGTGAGGGTACCAGCAAGAGTGAAAAACATACTAGACCTAATTTTTATTAAGTTGCCACCTACAGATGCATCTATCCATGATAGTATTGATAAGAGAGACCAATGCATAGTCCTTGTGGAGACAAAGTTTCATTTTCATCTTAAGAATGCCCTTTGTTGTGTTTTGTGAGTCTATCACTATCGTAAATGGGACAGATTTCAAACAGATCTAACAATTCAAGACTGGCCGTCTACGAAACATTGAGGACCATTAACAGCATCATAATCGTACTCAAGCACATTCAACAACCTCATGGCCCTGCATATACCAGCTCAAACCATTATCATCAAACCAGGGGTCAACCCTGGTTTAGTTGAGAGTGCAGGAGGATATGCCAGGAGCAGCACCAGGCAAACCTGAAAATGAGGTGTCGACCTGGTGAAGCTACAAAATAGGACCACTTTTCTGCTTGGCCTTGAATTCAGCGCAGACCTGGCAAACTGGCCTGCAGGCTTGGTGTGGCAGCTCCCAGCTCAGTGAGGTGACCTTTTGGCTTAGCGGGGCAGTCTTTTAGCCCAGCGTGGTGGTCTTTCAGCTCAGTGTAGCAGTCTTTCAGTGTGGTAGACTCTCAGCCTGGCATGACCTCAGCGTGGACTTCCTGCATCAAGGTGATTCCTCGAAGTGCAGTCCCATCCTGGCAAAGCATTTAAGAAAGACTAATCTTTGTACTTTCAGTTTTATTTCATTTTTCTACTTAAAGCTGAGAAGGGCTGCAATTTATAATGTTTAACCTTATCTCGTATGTTTTACACTATACTGTAATTACTGCAATGTTTAGCTTTTAACTTTTTTTTTTCGACCTTGTTCTTAAGATTCTGTACCTGGGGTATTTGGACCTAAGATGGCATCTTATGTGGCAACATTATACATTTCCACGGTACTCCTGTACTTTTGTACTTGAGTACATGTGACAATAAAATCAAAATCAAATCAAATGTCAAACAGCATTAGCACAAATGATAGTCGAAGATAAGTGATTTCACAACCAAGATCTAAGCTCTGTAGTCCTGCTACATCCATCCATGAATGGATAATTTAACAACTTACTTGAGAGGGAGGGTGCACAAATATTTGCATTGTCACTGAGGGAAGAGATCAACACATCACTGCAAAAGGTCAGGCTTAAACATTTGTACCAATCTTCAGTCAGAAGTGTCAAGTGGATGATTTATCTTAGTCTCTTCCAGTGGTTCCCAACATCACAGATACCAGTCGTCAGCCAATTCAATTCATTTCATATGATTTCAAAATAAGGTTAGAGACACTGGAAAGTGCTAAAGCTATGGGCTCTGACGACATTCCAGCAATTGTACTGAAAACATGGGCTTCAGAACTTGTTGTTTTGATAGCCAATCTCTTACAGTGTAGTTACAACACTGGCATCTACCTGACAATGCAGAAAATAGCCCAGGTATGTGCATATACAAAAAACTGGACAAATCCAACCCAGCCAATTGTCACCCCAAGAATCTACTTTCGTTTCTCGGTAACCTGGTCAGTGACACCCAGTTTCTGTTCCGTTAGAGTCACTCAGCTCCTGACCTCATTACTGCCTTGTTTCAAACATGGACAAAAAATCTGAATTCCAGAGGTGGGTTGAAAGTGACAGCCTTTGACATCAAGGCCACTTTTGACCGAATATGGCATCAAGGACCCCAAGCAAAACTGGAATCTGTGGGAATGATGGAGTAAAATCTCCACTTATTAGAGTCATACCTAGCACAGAAATTCACCAAAGATCCTTACAGTGCCTTTCAAACCCACAACCATTTCCATCAAGAAGGACAAGGGCAGCAGATACACAAGAACACCACCAGCTACAAGTTTCCCTCCAAACCACTTGTCATCCTGACTTGGAAATATATCACAGTTCCTTCATTTTAGCTGTGTCAAACTCCTGGAAGTCCCCCCCTAAAGTGAATTGTTGTTCTACTTACAGCATGTCGACTGTGATAGTGCAAGGAGGTACCTCACCACCACTTTCTCAAGGGCAATGAGGGATGGACAGTAGTGTAGACCAGCCAACCCAATAAATGAATAAAGAGAAAAAACCCACATGGGCTGCCAATCAAATGAGGAGAAAGTAAGCTGAGGGAAGAATTTTAAAACATTTACTTAAAGCCACTGTTTCATAGAATGGCATTTTGAAGCTTTTACTTCTCACTGGCACACCAAAAGTGAAAAGCATCAGAAAGGAAATGGTTACCACAACTCAGTTTCATTTGCTTACAGGGCCAATTCAAAAGGAGAATGATTGCTTGCATAAAGCTTTGATTTTTAAGAACTGCCACTAATTTATCCAGGCCCATTGGCTAAGAACAAATAGCAATTATTCATTCCCTGCAAGTGTTGTTTCTCTGCTGCTGATGGGAATTACCATAAAATTATTTTCAAATTCTTTCAAAGGAGATGTCACTACTTCCCTACTTACATCAACGTACAACCCCACCTGCCTCCACACTGTTGTCTTTTGTTGTGACAGGCCCACTGACTCATTGTAAGCAATTATACAGCCAGTCTGATAACAATTTTAATATGTTTTTCAATCAGAGAGTGGTCCAGATCAAGAATGTTCTACCTGAAAGACTGTGGGAACTGACTCCATGAATAATTTTTAAAGGGAGCTGGGCAGTTCTTTGATGATGAGGAATTTTTAGGATTATTTTACAGGGGCTGGGGGTCAAAGTATGTTTGCTTTTGCAAAGGGAAATGATAGGCTGAATGATCTCTTTCTGCGCTATAGCTTTATGGAAAGAGATAAAAGAAAGGTCCAAAGGTATTGGGCTGAATTTTCCTAGGCCCTGAAAGATGTGGGCAATGGTGAGACAGCTGGGGAAATATTGTGAAAATGGAGGAGATGATATTCAGAGTGGCAGGTCTCTCGTAGACGGAGGTCGGTACCTGCAGAAGACAAGAAAGAGAAGGAATTGCAAAATAAGGTAAAGAATCTTGAGCATATTAAATATACATTCTCAGTGGTGGTAATAGAAGAGCAATGCAGCACTTGACAATGAAACTTACTCAGTTGCTAGGACATGGAGGTCTTGGCATCACCATCTAAGCAGTCATGGTCCTCTCCCACTAAAACATGAATTCTCTCCTCAGACTGGGTGAGGAGATAGATGTCGGGCACTCCACCATTCATCTAAGTTCATTCAGCCGTATTGTAGCCATTTTCTCCTGCAATGAGACAAATGGATGGATTGAGTGAGATGACAGAAAACTGGCCCAGCTGTTAAAGTTGGTGCAGAAAGAGGAATGAGTGAAATGCAGAAAGGGCAAGAAGGATTAATAGCTTGGGAGCATAGCAGAGTTGATACAAGCAACAGAGGGACTGCTAGACCAGGATTCTTTGTTGGAAGTGTATGCAATAAAAGAGGTAGGGTGAATGTGAGATAATAAAGAGAAATTTTACCTTTGCAGAACACAGAAGGTTGTTAACCTTCTTCCTGCTCTGCTGGGCATTTCTCCAGATCATGGATACTGCACCGACCCGACAGGCAATTTCAGATGAGGCTGGCAGGATCAGGTGCTGTGGTCTCCTCTGGTAGTCCTGAGGAAACAGGGTGGGCATCCTGTCCATCACCCTTACAGCCAGGACCTCCAGCTCACGGTCAACAAATCCAGGAAGCCAACTTACCTGTTTATTGGCCAAATCTGGGGCAATATCACATTCTGCAACAGTGAAAGGTTATTCCTGCCTTGCAGAATTTGAATTACTGCAGAGCTGGGCTCTTTAAATATGATAAAAACCAAAAGAATAATTAAAAACCAAAAGATACTGTAAATCAGGAACAAAAACAAAGTTGCTGGAAAAGCTCAACAAGTCTGGCAGCATCTGTGAAGGAAAAAACAGTTAACGTTTCGGGTCCAGTGACCCTTCCTCAGTTAATCCAATAAGTCCCAGTAACAATGAGCATTTCTGCTGCTGGTGAGCATGAGATAGCGCAAGGGGAATATCATGGTGTCTCTTTAAGGAAGTGAGCAGTGTAAAATTGTATGAGAGAATTGAAGCTCACAGAGAGAAACCGTTCACAAAACTTCCAAGCTTACAAATTTTGGGAAGATTCAGCCCATTCAAATGGTTAAGCAGAATAATGAAGTAAGGACGGAAATCTCCGAGAACACGATGAAACAAAGATTATTGCCTCTTGCCAAAGAAGAATTTAACAGAAAGGTGGCAAAACAAACCCAATGGCACATGCCATCCTGTTGGCCTGGTATAAGCAACAATTCTGGGTGTGGCCTTTTCATCCATGCAGTTCCAACATTGGGATCTTAATTGGATTGATCTATTGCCTCTCCCCTTCTCCCTGGGAAATCTACTCAGAGGCGGGATAGCATCGCATAGCCCATAGCCCATAGCGGGAGTTTCCAAAACTTCATCGACCTCTCCAACTGCAAAGCCGAGTTTGGAAAATTCCACTATAAATTCAAATCTTTGTTATTTTCATTGTGTCTTTGTGCTAAGCAAAATATCCTAAGATTTACACATTTTATTGACTGAGCTAAAAATGCAGAACTAATAGACACTAATGAAATCATGCTTCTTTACAGCGCTCACTTCTGAATCACTTAATGGACATTACCATTTCACTGTTCATTACACTGTATTCTTAAATTGACTACTCACTTCCTAGATAATCTCAATGTTTTTCTTTGACAATATGGACGGAAATTATTCCTGTCAACACTATTTAAAAGATTGAATTGATCTATCATGTGAGAGAAAGAAAGAAATTACATAGAGAACCTTCAGGATTATTCATTTATATCAATTTTAGGAACATGCAAGTGTACAAATTAGGAGCAGGGGTATGCCATTTGGTACCAGAGGAAATAATACTCTCCCTGTTTTTAGAAGAATCTAAAGGCATTGGAAATGGTGCACAAAGATTGATGAGGTAGATATAAGAACCATTGAGATTCCAGGTGGAATTCAGATGATCATAAATTCTATGAGTAAATCTAGAGCTTCAAATTGCCCTCTAGAGAGAACCTGCAGAGTATTCAGGGGAGTATATCTCATACCTGAGCCATAGTGAAGATCTGCTGCTGGAAGCCCTGTTAACGCATGGTGGCTCACTGCTGCCTCGCAGCATCAGGGACCCAGGTGTGATTCCAGCCTTGGGTGACTGTGTGGAGTTTGCACATTCTCCCTGTGTCTATGTGGGTTTCCTCTGGGTGCTCTGATTTTTGCCCACACTTGAAAGATATGCAGGTTAGGTGGATTGGCCATGCAAACTTGCTCAGTGTCTAGAGATACACAGGTTAGGTGGATTGGCCATGGGAAATACAAGGATGGGGCAGGTCTGGGTTGGATGGTCTTCAGAGGATTGGTGTGGATTTGATGAGCCGAGTGGCCTATTTCGGCACTGTAGGGATTCTATAATTCTATACCATAAGGTGACTAAATCTGCACACAGCATAACAGGTATGCTTCACTGATGCACTGTATATTATTTTAAGCCATTTGGTTACTTTTACTCCAAATCCATTGTAACAAGAGCTAACACATCTTTTACTTTCCTTATTGCTGACTGTACCTACATTTCTCCGTAACTTTCTGTGATTCACTTTTAATGACATCTAAGTTCCTCGGAATGGAAATGTTTTCCACTGCGTCACCCCTCCAAAAACATTCAACCTTATTATTGTTCCCAGCAGATTGGAAACTTCACACTTTTCCATGTTGTATTCTATCCAGCATGCTCTTGTCCACTCATCCATCTTATTGATATTCCTCTGTAACTATTTTGCATTTCCCTCCATCATTCATTCTGCCGCCTACATATGAACATACAAATTAGGAGCAAGAGTAGGCCATTCAGCCCCTTAAGTCCACTCCACTATTCATTTAGCTTCTTGGCAAATCTGATTATTTCCTCAACTCCACATTTCTAACTACCTCTGCTAGCTCCATTTGGCTCCCTTGCTGGTCAAGAATTCATATACCATTGCCTTAAAAATATTCTGTGGCTAACCTATACTGGTCTCTGAGGTAAAAAGTTCTAAACTATCTAAAAGAAAAAAATATTCCACCTCACCTCTGTATTAAATGGAAACCCCTGTTATTCTTTATTCATTTGATTCATTCTACATAAATGCCTCCTTCTGCTCCTCTTTTCTTAACCCTGTCAGCATATCCTACCGCTGAATTTTAAACTGTTTCCTTGTTATGGCCTTCCCCGCCAGGGAAAATGCACAATTTCAGCATCTATCCTGCCAAATCCCTTCAGGATTTTGTATGTAACTGTATCAGCAACACATTTAGACATGCTACACAGTTCCTTATTCTAAGTCGTTAATATTGACAAAGACATTAGATTTACTTAAGGGAAAACTATATAAATATATGGGGAAGAAATCAATTGAAAGATATGCTGATAGGTTTGAGCAAAGAGAGGTAAGAGGTGGTTGTTATGTAGAATGGATCAAATACTCTATTTATTCTAAGAGTAACAAAATAAATCGAGATCCTGATCAAAACCATAAGAAAGAATAAAATAGACTCCCAACAAAATACAGACATAGAAGTGATTGATGCCTGATAGTACAATATCTGCTGATAGTACAATAAAGATACCACTTCAACCCCTTGTGTGCATTAAAAATAGTAGTTAAAGCTGATGCTCTTCTTCTTCTCTTTATCATTTGTCTTTTGAAGGGAAGATGTTTTGAAAACTGTCAAAACATTGCTTTCATATGCTCCTTGGTACACTCTTTCTCAGCAGGAATCATAGTTTAAGGTCTCAAATTAAAGGCCTGGTAGGCATTCTGTTAACCCCTCAAGGCTATTTAAAGATCAAAGCTAATTATCTCTTTCAAAATGCAAAATCTAACTCTGAAAATCATGCAGTTTCTTCCAAAAAAACGGTATATCTGCGAATACTAGAGGGGCCTGGTCAACTCTTGACTACAAATGAAAATTGTTCTTGTGATCCAGTTATAGCTTGAGTGTCAACTGCCGCACAGTGAGTAGCAACTCTGGCTTGATCGGAATCATAAGATGCTGGATTCAAATCCCGCTACAGGGCTTGATCTCAAAAATTGATGCTGACTCGCTGTCAGAGATGCTATTTTGAAGATAAGATGATAAACCAAGGCCACATCCACCTCATTTAGTAGATCTTAAAGGATTCATGATGTTATTTTGAACAAAAACCGATGAGCTATTCCCAGTGGCTGGCCAATATTTATCCTGTAGCAAAATCATTAAAAAGGCAGTTATATGGTCATTATCATATTGCTGCTATGGACGTTTTCTTTATGGAACTGACTGCCATGTTTCACACAGTACAACTGCAACTAAGGGGTCTTGTAGCACAATGGTAGTGTCCCTTCAGAAAGGCCTGGCTTTCAGTCCCTCTTGCTCCAGGTTAGTAGAAAATATCTACAACAGTGACTAAAGTTCAAGAGTAAGTAAAGTGTCTGGGATTAGCAAAATAATGCCATATCATTGAAAGTCTTTGCTTATAAGTTTGTCATTCTTGGAAAACAATTTTGGGAGCAACTAAGGAAAGTACCTTGTTC
The DNA here is from genome assembly GCA_024137785.1 of Ginglymostoma cirratum. NCBI lineage: Eukaryota > Metazoa > Chordata > Chondrichthyes > Orectolobiformes > Ginglymostomatidae > Ginglymostoma > Ginglymostoma cirratum. The sequence continues at coordinate 26,172,167 of JAHRHZ010000024.1, forward strand.
ATTTAAGAAATAAATTACATGCATATAGCTCCTTTTTGATCTCAGTGTGGCTCAAAGCACGTTTGTGCCCCACAAAACACTTTCAGTGCAAATAAAGCAAAATACTATGGATGCTGGAGATCTGAAATGAAAGCAGAAAATCCTGATGAAATTCAGTATTTCCAGCAGAATTTTGTGGAAAGAAACAAAACCCGTAGAAGAATCTTATTAGACTCAAAATTTTAACACTGTCTCTCTCTGCAAGTGTGTTTATTGTAAACACAGTTGTGCCCAATTTGAACATAACAAAGTCTCACAGACAGCAGTAACTTAATAATAAGACATTCTGGCAGAGGAGTGGCAGATGGGCCTGAATTTTGATAAATGTGAGGTGCTGCATATTGGAAAGGCAAATCAAAGGCAGGAGTTGTACACATATTGGTAAGGTCCTGAGGATTACTGCTGACCAAAGAGACCTTGAAGTGCAGGTTCATAGTTCCTTGAAAGGAGAGTCGCAGGTAGACAGGATGATGAAGAATGTGTTTGGTATGTTTGCCCTTATTGTCAGTGCATCGAGTACTGGAGTCGGGAGGTCATGTTGAGGCTGTACAGGACATTGGTTAAGCCACAATTGGAATACTGCATTCAGTTTCGTTCTCCCTGCTATAGGATTGATGTTGTGAAAGTTGAAAGAGCTTAGAAAAGATTTACTTGGATGTTGCCAGGTTTGGAGGGCTTGAGCTATATGGATTGGCTGAATAGAGTGTAGCTATTTTCCCTGGAGTGTCAGAAGCTGAGGGATGATCTTGTAGAAGTTTATAAAATCATGAGGGACATAAATGGGTTGAATAGCCAAGGTCTTTTCCCCGGGTAGGGGAGTTCAAAACTATAGGGTATAGTTTTAAGGTGAGAGGGAGAAGATTTAAAAGGGACCTAAGGGGCAACTATTTCATGCAGAGGGTGGTGAGTGTATGGAATGAGCTGCCAGAGGAGGTGGTGGAGGCTGGTATAATTACAACATTTAAAAGGCAACTGGATAGATATATGAATAGGAAGGGTTTGGAGAGTTATAGGCCAAATGCAAGCAAATGGGACTAGATTAATTTAGCATATCTGGTCAGCATGGACAAGTTGGACTGAAGGGTCTGTTTCCATGCTGTACAGCTCTGAATTTATGGTTCTATAAACATTGACCAAGACAACAGGAAATTCATGAATAGTGCCGCAGTATCTTTTTCATTAACCTGAAAAGCCAGAATGTGCCTTGATTTAATGTCTCCTCTGAAAGACCACATCATCAACTCCCTCAATGAGTCTTTATCCTCCAAATACCCTGACTCAGAGATCAAAGTTTCCCGCACTGAACAAGGCTTAACACAGACTCTGATGTCACAGCACTCTTCTGACAATTAAGTTCCAAAGTCTAAAAGACTCTCTCAAATTTTAAATTCCAGCAAATATTGGGTAGCTGATGGACAATCTGATCCTGCCATCCATTTGAAATTCTCGCTGAGTGATACATACTTCATTATTCCTGGTCAGCATTGCTGAATCAGTATTTAAAAGCAGTTGCCACTTTGTCACGCTGGGCTATCGAATGCAGGGCCAAGGTAGAAGTAATTCGTTTATTGGGGGCTAGGTGGAGTGGTTGAGCAAGGGAGCAGTGACTATGAGGCTTCCAGGAGTAAATAGATGTTTTGTGAGGCCAGATGACAATAATTGTCCCAGTGCCAAAGCCTGACTTGGTTATGTTGATGATACAATGTTATGAACCTTCAGAATCTGGGCATGTGAGAGGTAGGACTGTGTATGTTTGTTAAAATATCTGATCAGTTCCCATACAATATTGAAGAATGAAAGAAAATGAATGCTTTGTTGTTTTGAGAATTCAAGGAGTTGAAACAATATTCAAGGTATGAAGAGCGTTAAATTTAAATTGAGAAAAAATAGTAAGGAAGAATGAGAGAATGGGATAAATGCTGGCAAAATAATGATCTTTATTATATACATGTAAAGTTGTTCTGCTTTAATAGCTCAGAGATAGGAGTAAACATATTTCTGATGTACAAATAGATGTTTTGTAAATTGATTCACAGCAATTCAGGTGAAAACAAGATCAGACCATCACTTTGTGCATTTTTTTTTTACTTTGATAAAAAAATCAACCATGAACAATTTGAATTGGAAACGGTTATTGTAAGAAACAAATATGTGAGTAAAATTAACACTAGCTGATTATGACTTTTTAAAAAGGTGATTAACAACTCCATTTAAAATAGAAACAAAAACAGAAATTGCTAAAAAAAAGTCAGCGGGTCTGGCAATCCCTAAGCATGGTTCCGTAGAAGGATCACTGGACCAGAAACGTGAACTCCGCTTTCTCCTCACAGCTGAGTTTTTCCAGTAATTTCTGACTGTGTTCCAGATTTCCATCATCTGCAGGTCTTTGGTTATTTTTTGGTATCTTTTCCCTTTGAAATAGATACTATTTTAAACAGATAAGTAAATATTTTTGCTATTGGATATTGGCTGCAGCTGCAGAATTAAAAGTCAGGTTTATGGTTTCTCTTTTAAAGAATTGAAACTCACTGAATATATTTTAAGTGAATTTCTGTCAGTGGCCAGGAACTTGGATTTTGGGAGTGACTTTGTGGCTTGTGAGTTGCATGGACAATGGTAAGGAGCGGGGGAAATACAATAAAAATGGAAAAATCTGATTCTTTACCTCAAAAGGAAAGAATTCTGATTTTACCCGAAATGTGGAAATGGTGAATTCACAATCTCACTGATGGGCAGCAACTACTTCATTTCCACATAACTCATCATTACTTGTTTTACCTCAGCGCTCAGCAGATCCCAATTCTTCCCTCAAATAAAATAAAGAACTGTGAATCCTGGAGATCTGAAGCAAACAAAAACAGAAATTGCTGGAGAAACCCAACAGGTCTGGCAGCATCTAAGGAGAGAAAACAAAATTAACGTTTTAATTCCAGTGACCCTTTCCCCCACCAGCCACACACACACCCTCCCCTCCACCACCATCACCGCCACCACCACCAAGCCCTGCCATTAGGATAAATGCCATTTTTTCCTGGCTACAATCAATTCTGTTTCTCAACTCTGTTTCTCTGGTGAACATGTTTATTCCTACCCCATGTCAGTACACCACCCACAATCCCATGCATTCTAAGTTTACACACTAATCTCTCCTGTGGGACCTTATCAAACATCTTCTGAAAGTCCAAATAGAACATTTCCACTGCTGGCCTTATTAACTATTTATCAAGCATGATATCCTTCCATAATTCTATGCTGACTCAGTTTGATCCTGTCTGTCCTCCGAGTGCTCTGCTATTAAATGGATTCTAGCAGTTCCCTACTACCGACATCAGGCTAACTGGTCTATGATTCCCTGTTTTCTCACTAATTACTAATTTCTTTCTAAATACTGGGTTTGCATTAGCAACCGTCCAATCCATAGAAACAGTGAATCCATAATACAATCATTGCAATGATATTAAGTAGCGTAGTGGGAATTAAATAAGATTTTATAAAAATGAATTACAACAAGAGTAAGTCAACACCTTATAAGACCTTACACGTCAGTACAGTAAGGCACATTTTAGCAAGTATGAACTTTGAGCACCCTAAGGGGCCATGACAGTAGAAAAGACTGGAAATGAACCTTGTATACCCTAAAGCCTGTATTAGCCTTGGGAGCAGACTAGAGAGTATAAACAGATTCCAAAGACCTATGATTAAAGACTTTTGTTTGTTATGCAGGACTGAAATGTGTAACCAACGTATAGGCATAAAGATTGATCATTTCTATATGTATTGGACATGACAGATGTGGAATTGAGCTGGGACAGAGTATCAGACAAAATTCTGTTTATCCACTCTATGATTGTGGTTGTTTGAATAATCACAAAGTCAGTCTGCATACCTGAGTCCTCCTATATTCTGTGTGAAGAGAATTAACTACAGCAGTAGCCTCTTCCATCTTTCCAGATTACTTGTTTATAACTCTAAAACACTGAGTCAAATTCCTGGAAATTCCTCCCTAATAGCATGTGTCTGTACTTAAACCATTGAACTGCAGCAGTTCATTAAGGCAGCTCACCACTACCTTCTTGAGGAGCACTAGGGGTAGGCAATAAATGCTGCCCCAACCAGCAAAGTTGACATTCTTTGAATAAAAGATGTCTTTAGCAATTGTAACAAAAAAAAAATTAGTGATAACTGTCAGGAAAGTATATTGGTTTTGGAAAATAACAGGCATGTTTGGAAGTGTTTAACATGAGGAGAACAATTAGCTGTGATCTTATCTATCTAATGATAACTTTTCTAATTCATTTATTCAAAATACGCGCATCAGACTATGAATTTATTCATACACATCAAATGTTTTATGTCTAAAATACGATCACAAACAAAAATTTGAAATTAAAGTGAAAGCAACATGAAATATTCCCTATCATCTCCTCTCTAATAGTGAAAAATCTTTCCTGGGAGATGGGAGTGGGGGTAAAATGAGGACTACTTGTTTTGTACACAGCAAGTTTTTATGAGCTGGAGCATAATACCCCAAGTATGGCAAAACAAATTCAGTGGTAACTTTCAAAATGGAAGTGGAAATGTACTCATAGGCGAAATATAGTAGTTGCAAGGCTTTGAAGAAAGAACGTAGCATTGGGACTAATTGGATATTTGATTCAAAGAGCCACAACGGGCACAATAGGCTAAATGACCTCCTTCTGTGTTGTAGTATTCTATGTTCTTGTACTTTTTGCAATTTCATAAAGAAGATGGCCCAGTTTTTGCAGTAAGAATAATAGGGAGGCTAACAACATTCACTGTTATTAAGAAATAAATTGTGCAGTCATTTCCTGCACCCACCCACACACAATTAAATACAGAAATGTGGTGTTACTATTTGAATTACTCTGTTGCTTCCACAAGCTTCGCTATATCAGCATCCCACTAGGAGATTTAACATCACAGTCCATGTGATGTTGCAATGTTTATCCATTAGATGCTCACTAAATTCAGAAAATGTTAGAAGTGACGCATTTGTGTATAATTGAAATTTACAAGTATATAGTTTCGACACGGGTAGGAGGATTTTGTAACTTCAGTAAATCAAGTTTAGGCACAAGTTGAGGGGATGTCAGAATGATGTCATTTTCCTGGCAATGAAACAAACTGTATGGTGCTCAGGCATGTTTCCTACACCCAAACCTCTTGGATCCATCATCATGCAAAACTCAACAAGGCAGTGGTGAAAGAATTCCATCCTGAGTTGGCAGTGGATGAGAGTTTGGCTGAATTGTCTAAATAGAAGAGTTTTCACAAAGCTCAATGCAGACGTTACTTTCTGGCAAATGTTATCATCTTTGCAATCAAGATTGCTTACCACATTCATGATTTTACTTGGGAGAATTTGATTTAACTGACTGCCATTTGGGATCACCCAGAGATCTTCTAACAGACCAGGTCCAATAGCCTCCAAGGGTTACAAGGGATCATATACCACATGGATAAACTATTGATCCACAGTGAAACAGTGAGGAACATGACCAGAGGGTGCATAATTTTATCAAACATCTGCAGACAGATGAGCTCACTCTTTGCCACAAGTGTGATTTTTACAAAAAATCTGTTTCTGTGAGACATTGTCAACAGTAATAGAAAAATGGCAGACATACAGAAAACAAAGACTGTAAACAAATATCTCACTAAAAGCAGTTCATGGCCGGCAAAACACTTTAACTATTGTAGAGCAGTTGACACATTTTGCTTAATTTCGATCAACAATAGAACCTTTGAGGAAACATACAAGATGCTTTTGGGAGTAACATCAGAAGGATGCTTGCCAAAAGTGCACACTGGAATGTCCTAATCTATTACACTCCATTCCTTTCTGCCATCATACTGATACTTCAGCTAGAGCTGTAGGGACAGTACTGTTTCAGGAGCAACAAGTCATGCTCTGAAAACTAGTCTACAATGCCTCAAGGTCATTGTCAGACACAGAGGCACGTTATGCAATCTCAGAGAATGAGGGTGGCCCATTCTTGTCTTTATACTGACAGATGACAAACCATTGGTCTCTCTATAAGATGAGAGACTTGGTAACGATTGATTAAAGAAAGTGCTGTGGATGCTGGAAATTAGAAACAGATACAGGGAATGCTAGAGAAACTTGGCAGGTTGGGCAGCATCCATGAAAATAGAGAAGGCCAGTATAACTTCTTCTGAACTGATATCTCTACAGATATAGAAACTTTGAATCTGCCTTATGATGGGTATCTATGAGATGGGTGTCTGAGGGACTTACGGATGATGGCAGAGGCATTCTCTGGAGCAACAGTTGTCAGCCTTCCAGAAAAGACGTGGAATGATTCACAAAACTGAGTCAAATAGAGTTGTTAATTTATTCACTGAGCTGGTAGGTTGGTTTGCAGACGTTTCATCACCATACTAGGTAACACCATCAGTACGCCTTTGATAAAGCATGGTTGGTCTGTCCCACTTGTTATTATGTGGTCCTGTCTAATGTGGTGGTTGGCCTAATTTCCAGTTCTGTTTTGTAGTGGTTGGTCAGTGGGGTCTATTTCCACACGTTTGTTGATGGAGTTCTGGGTTGAGTACCAGGCCTCTAGGAATTCCCGCACGTGTCTTTGGTTGGCACGTCCTGCGATGTCCAGTATGTTGTCCCAGTCAAATTGGTGGCATTCTTTGTCCAGTGTATGGAAGAGTGGATTGTGTGTCTTGGTAGCTAATTGGTGCTCATGTACCCTGATGGCTAGTTTTCTCCGGGTCTGTCCGAAGTAGTGTTTGTGGCAGTCCTTACATGGGATTTTATATATGATGTTGGTCCTGTTAGCTGTGGGTATGGGATCCTTTGTTCTTGTCAGTCTTGTTGTAGTGTAGTTGTGGGGTCTGGATGCTACCATGATTCCTAGTGGTCAGAGTAGACAAGTGGTCATCTCTGATATAACAAGGTGTAGAGGTGAATGAACACAGCGGAACAAGCAGAATCTGAGGAGCAGGATATGTTCTCAATGTATAGCAAGATTACTAGTGTATTTGGGCGTGCTGTGTCTTCCTGTTGTTGTATGTTGAGTAAGTACCAGCAGACTACACTCTTTGGGTAGCTGTTGTTTTTAAAGATACTTTGGAGGTGTTCTTCTTCAGCTTATGTAGTTCCAGGGTGCTGTGGTTGGCTTGTGTTGTGGCTCTTTTTTGAATAGAGGTCTGATGCAGCTCTGTTGGGGTAGTTGTTGTTGTAGTTAAGTATTTGGTCCATATGGATGGCCTTCCTGTATACACTGGTCTGGAGCTCACCTTTGGCCCTTCATTCTACCATTACATCCAGGAATGGGAGTCGGTTGTTGTTCTCCTCTTTCCTGGTGAATTTTATGCTGGTGAGAATGTTGGTGATGAGTTGGTGGGTTTCCTCTAGTTCTGTGCACTTGATAACGACAAATATGTCATCCACAAAGCGGACCCATAGTTTTGACTGGATAGTGGGAAGGGCTGTCTGTTCTAGTCTTTGCATTAATGCTTCAGCTATAAGTCCTGATATGGGTGATCCCATGGGTTATCCATTGATTTGTTTGTATACTTGGCTGTTGAAGACAAAGTGCGTCATGAGGCATAAATCTTGTTACAGGGTGCAGTCCTTGCTGATGGCGTTAGTGTTGTAGGCATGACTGGCTTGTCTAGTAGATCTTTGTAGATCCCATACCCCCAACTAACAGGACCAACGTTATATATAAAATCCCACGTAAGGACTGCCACAAACACGACTTCGGACAGACAGGGAGAAAATGAGCTATCAGGGTCCATGAGCATCAGCTAGCTATCAAGAGACATCACCAGCTATCGCTTGTTTCCATACACTTGGATGAAGGTAGCCACCAATTTGACTGGGACAAATTAGGCATCCTAGGACAAACCAACCAAAGATATGCACAAGATTTCCTAGAAGCCTGGTACTCAACATGGAACTCCATCAACAAACATGTGGAAATAGACCCCATACACCATTGACTATGAAGCAGAACCGGAAATGAGGCCAACCACCACATCAATATGGACCCAGATAAATAATAAGCTAGAGAGACCAACAACACTTCATTGGAGATGCACTGATGAAGTTATCTAGTATGGTGATTAAAAGTCTGCAAACCAACCACCCAGCTTGGCAAACAATCAACAACTTCATTCACAATTTGAGCTGCAAGTCATCTCAAAAATTTTAAACACTTACAGCACAACAACCTCAAACTAGCCTGAGGATAAGACACCTATGCCATCCAATGGAGCGCCACCCACAAGCAGCTTTACTTCTTAAGTGAATGCCTCAGCAAATAGATACTTCCCCACAGCATAAAATACAATCTACCTCTCAACAACCCACATGCGTGGAGAACAGCTGAACAGAACGGCCGCAGAGTGCTGTGGGCCATGATCAACGATATCCACAACCGCCTCCACATATATGAGCAGGAAATTGCACACCAAAAATCATCATGCTTAGACTCGACCAGCCAAGAATGGACTGCAACACTGGAACAAACCATCACCATCAAACAACACACGACCAAGACAAAGAAAAGACTGGCCCTACAAGAATAACTAACCCTACTCACCCACAGCAATAACATGGAATGGAGCAGACCCTTGGAGAAGAAACCTATTCGACCAGCCACTCACAGGTACTGAAAAAGCCGCCCTGCCACATGAACTAAATTACAATCACAGAGACCCAAGTAAAACTGACTTTCTAGCTGCATTAGAATCCAATCTAAAAAACAACAGGCTCATAGATGAAACCCAACAGGGGCACACTATTGTCCCAAAATTGAGCAGAAATAGCATGGTTAAAAGCCTGAACACACCGGAGAGGAAAGGCCAAGAAGGACTCGGGAAAGACAAAAACATCAATGATCCTACCTGCAGACAAGGGACGCATGAAAATTATTGTAAACAACACGGAATACATCGAGAAAGCACAAACGTCGTTAGCTGATACAGGCATTTACCAACAGATGGCAACAGGCCCCACACCACAACTAGAAAACCGAACCAGAGATAGTGGGGCTGGATGAACACAGCAGGCCAAGCAGCATCATAGGAGCAGGAAAGCTTGACGTTTCGGGCCGAGACCCTTCATCAGAAATGCCGATGCTGGAGAATCTGAGATAACAAGGTGTAGAGCTGGATGAACACAGCAGGCCAAGCAGCATCAGAGGAGCAGGAAAGCTTCGGGCTTGGACCCTTCTTCAGAAAAAAATATGTGATGACACATTTGTCATTATCAAACGCACAAAACTGGAGAAGACCTACCAACTCATCAAAAATGTCCTCAGCGGCATAAAATTCACCAGGGAAGAGGATAACAACGACAAACTCCCATTCCTGGATGTGATGGTCGAACAAAGGGCCAATGGTGAGCTCCAGACCAGCATATACAAGAAGGCTACCCATATAGACCAAATACTTAACTACAACAACAACCACCCCAACACCCACAAATGGAGCTGCATCAGATCTCTTTTCAAAAGAGCCATAACACACTGTTACAACCTGGAACTACATAAAGTCAAAGAAGAACACCTCCACAGTGTCTTTAAAAACAACAGCTACCCAAAAAGTGTAGTCTGCTGGTACTTACTCAACAGACAACAAAAGGAAGACGCAGCATGCCCAAATACACTAGTAACCTTGCCAGGCATCAAGAATGTATCAGAGATGACACTTGACTACTCCAACAACTAGGAGTTGTGGTAGCACACAGACCCACAACTACACTATGACAATGTGCGGCACGGTGGCTCAGTGGTTAGCACTGCTGCCTCACAGTGCCAGCAACCCGGGTTTAATTGCACCCTCGGGCAAATGTTTGTGTGGACTTTGCACATTCTCCCTCTGTCTGCGTGGGTTTCCTCCGGGTGCTCCAGTGTCCCCCCACAGTCCAAAGATGGGCAGGTTAGGTGGATTGGCCTTGCTAAATTACCCATAGTGTTCAGGGATGTGTGGGTTAGGTGGGATGCAGAGCCAGAAATTAGACCAACTATCACATCAGACCAAATGCACAAAAATAACAAGTGGGACAGACCAATAATGCTTCATCAGAGGCACACTGGTGATGTTACCTAGTATGGTGATAAAACGTCTGCAAACACAACCTACCATCTCAGCAATCAATCAACAACCTCATCCACAACCCAAGCTACAAAGTCTTCTCAAAAACTTTAAAATGAGTCAATTAGTCAGACCATGGTAGCACAGTGTCCAAGAACCCAGAATAGGTTCAGACAAATAGAACTGGAACAGAAGAGAGACCAAGGATACACCATAATCATCTGTATTTCATCAAAGGTTGTTTAAGACAAGAGACTCCTCATGCTAAACTACAATTTTTTTTTTCTTTATGTCATGAATGCAAGCTAGCTTTGTTGAGCTCCAACAGGAAAGAGGATTCTGGCTGCAAATCTTCCATAGATAGATAAGTTGGACGGAATCCTGTTAGATCTAACACAATGATAAGCAATAATGAGGATCCATTGTAGAACACTCATTAAAATGGTTCCTAGGATAATTTCAGCACAAGTGATTTTCTGTTGAAAATCCAAATGATACTTCCATCTCCCTTATCTGAGATTTAAAATCCATAAATTGTGTAATAACAATCTACTAAATTTAACGACTACATTTTTAAATATGAAAATTAAACATTGTGGTGAGAGCATGTTGCTTGCATATTTGTCAAGATAGACAATTTTTTTTAATGCATTGAATATTTTCTTCAAGCTTTGCTGTAACTCATGTTTTAATTTGTTACTTCAACACATTTGTACGGACGTATAGACATAAGAATGAGGAACAGATGTGGGACAATCAGCTGCTGCTCCTCTATTCAATAAGATAAAGACTTATCTGACTGTGACCTCAAATCCACTTCCTGCCTACCCACTCCCTTTCAATCCATATCTCAGTGGTCTTTCTAGGAGATGTCTGTGTAAATTGGGCAGGCCTGCTTCCTATTTTATAAAATTGACAAACAACTTAATTCAACCTAAGAGCTTTACATTTTGCAATTGATAGCTGACACTGTGCGGAATAAATTTCCTTTTATAGACATTCTCTGTGATGTCCAAATTACCAAGCCTGTATAGTTGGAAAAATGAAGCCTATTAGGCTCATTTTTCTAACTATACAGGCTTGGTAATTTGGACATCACAGAGTATGTCTATAAAAGGGAATTTATTCCCCACAGTGCCAGCTGTCAATTGCAAAATGTAAAGCTCTTAGGTTGAATTAAGTTGTTTGTCAATTTTATAAAATAGGAAGCAGGCCTGCCCAATTTACACAGACATCTCCCAGAAAGACCACTGAGATATGGATTAGACTATCTGCTTCAGTGATGTTGGTACAAGATTACATATTGGTAAGACACTGAGGAAAACGCCATTACTTTTCCTTTAAATAGTCCTGGGGGAGGTCTTTTGCTCACCCAAAGAAGCAGACAGGGCATTCACCCAAAAAAAGACAACTTTGGCACTGCGGTACTCCCCATTGGGAATAGAAGGCCATAAGGACCATAAGAAAGAGGAACAGAAGGAGGCATTCAGTCTCTTCAGCCTGCTCCACCACTCATTAGGCTTATGACTGATTTGACATTTGTCACGTTAAGCCTCAAATTGAGCAAATTTTTTTATGTTGGTTTTGCTATCCACAAGCTTCTAGCTGTGAGTCTGTCCAAAGGACTTCAGCACAAGCTAAGAGATAGGAGGAGCCAGGCTGCACCCTCATCTTTAGAGTAAAGCAGAAAGTTACTTTGAGCTATGGTCCACTGTGGAACATGTATGAAGTCAAAGAGCAGTCCCTGTGATAGCTTATCTCCCAAGTTCAGTTGTATACCTTTTACTGAATGCTAATGACAGTGTTTATGGTACCAGTGATACTTTGGAGTATTTCCGCTGTTCTGGTTCTGGTGATGTTTTTGCCCCCATTGTTGTGTAGTTTAGAGTTCTTAGCCTTTCAAATTCTCAACAATATGCTCACTGTCTGAAAGCTCAGATTTTGCTTACATGCCCAACATGACAACTTTGTGAGAAAAACCCTTTAAACCTCAATCTATCCCATTTCTCCATGGGATAATTTGAGGAGCAACAGGTCAGCTATTGAGTGTTTTTTCTAAATGGCAGATGAACAAGTGAATGAATAGCAATGATATAATGCATGTGCATTTAAAATAGAAATTATGTGCTCATACTTCTAAAGGGGAAGAATGTTCACAGTCTCTGAGTTGAGGCATGATTTTATATGCAGCCTTAATATATATTTTCCTTTTGAGGTTACTGACTGTTGAAGTGAACCAGCCTGACTGCCCTCTTTGAACGTGATAAACTGATCACATGAGAGTGATTTTCAATGGTAACCCATCCATTTCTCACATGGGAAATATAGACAAGGCACAACATGTATCAGTTTGATTTTCATATCTGCCAGTAGATGAACAAACAGTGATCAGTGATTAGAGAATATAGGGATTCAAACCATGTTTAGGCAGATGGGATTAGTTGGGAATAGCATCATGGTCGACACAGACACGGTGGGCCAAAGGGCCTGTTCTTGTGCTGTAGTCTCCTATGTCTGTACTAGTAGAATATACTAGCCACTGATTTTGATCCCATTTTCCAGCACCTGATCGGTAAGCTTTACAGTTTATAGTGGCTCATATGCAGACCCAGGTTCCTTTTAAATGAGTTGATAACTTTCACTTCAAGCACCAAACTAGACAACAAATTCCAGACAAGCACCCACTTTGGGTGTAAAAGGTTGTTTCTCTAATTTTTCAAACAATTATGTTAAATCTGTGCCTCCTGCTAACTGACCTCTCTGCTAGGATCTTTCCTGTCCACTATATCTAAGCTTCCTCATTGCCTTGAATAGCTCAATTTAAAAAATCCCTCAGTCTCCTCTGTTCTAAGGAAAACAGCCCTAGCCTGTCCAGTCTTTCTGCATTTTTTAAGCCCTGGCAAAATTCCTGTAAATCTTATCTGTACTTTCTCTAGAGTAATTATGTCCTTTCTGTTATATGGTGACCAGAATAGTGCGCAAAATTCCAGCTGTGGCCTAACCAGTCTCTTATATCATTCCAGCATTTACATCTCTGCTCCTGTGTTCAATACCTTGATCAATGAAAGAAAGCATCTCAAACATTTTTGTCACTACCTTAGCTACCTATTTTGTCATCTTCAGACACCAGCAAAGTCTCTCACTTCCTCTACCTCTTTCAATATCCTTCTATTTATTGTGTATTCTCTTGCTTTCTTTGCCTTTCCAAATGCATAACCTCACACTTTTCCAAATTGGATTCTATTAGCTTTTTCTTGTTCCCTCAACAAAACCATTGATATCACTGTGCAGTTAACAGTTACCCTCTTTACAACTAGTTGTGTGGCGAAGTTTTATGTGATCTTTAAATTTCCCTACCATGGCTCTTACACGTAAGTCTAAATCATTAATTATAGTCCACAAACAGTAAGGAACCAAAACTGAGTTTCATGGAACACCACTTGAAAGCACTTTCCATTTGTACAATATCTGTTAACTAATACTGTTTGATTTCTGCCCAAAAGCCAGCCTGCACCCCATGGGCTTTCATTTTTCCCACGAGTCTGCCTTGGGACTTTTCAAATACCTTAGAGGTCAGACTGAGGGAGTTCAGCAGCAAAGGATTCAGGTCTGGTGGGTGTATGATGCAGTATGGAGAAATTTGAATAGATAGACAAGAAGGAGTCTACATATTTAATAGTCTCACTTTTCCTGAGACTTTTTTTTTATTTTGATTGGAACCATCTTCAATTTAGGAGAGATTTTCTAAGGATTCTAAGCATAATGGAATTGCCCAGTGGAAAAAGGAAATTCCTTCGGAGTTTGCAAAAATGGGGATTCTGCAGGGTCTCATGCACAACTCAACGACTGCCTAGTCAATGGAAAATCCATCTTTTGTCAGACTAAGAGGAAGAGACAGATGTTTAGTATTATTTCTTCGAGATCCTAAGCTTCTCTCCCGCCAAATGCATATGACAGCATCACTGTAGGTGGTGGAATAGCATTCCTCAGTATTAACACTTCTGGACCTTTACACTGTTGCAAAAGTGGCCTAAAAGCCTTAGAGGGTACCCACAAAGGCTGTACACTTCTGGGTAAGTTTTCTTGTGCCAAATGTAGCAGGGTCTCTTCTACTCAAACCATTAAGATAATGTGGCCCATGATCTCCTATCTTACTTTCCACTGCATTCACCATCAATACCCCTTTGCTACTCAATTCTGGCTCAATGGGGCTGCAAAATTTCCTATCTCTTAGCACAACAAACTAACCAGTTGCATTCATGGAGTATTGGACCCTTTAATCAGGTTAGGCTGATGAAGTCCAAATATACCAACAAATTGTTTTAATGTCTCAACAAATGCTTTGGATGGATGCTTCCACCCATTTCACATCCACTTTGTGTAGAATTTAAATGTATGGAAATATACCCACACAATCTGCTGTGATGTAAATGTAGGTTATGTTGTTTAGTTCCATAGGGCACATCTCTCATTAGAGTGACATAACTTGGTGGTGAGTTTCACCACACCTCAGGTGAGGAGCAAGGTTGAGGAAGTAGGACCTTCATGGGAACCTTAGCCAATGTGGGAATTGAACCGACGCTGTTGGTAACACATAGCGTTGCAGTTCAACTATCCAGCTAACTGAGTCAACCTGCAACATTTGAATTTGTCAAAATACTCATATGTTTTGATCGAACATTTATCAAAGCTCAAGAGACATGTTTCATCATGTTTGGATTTGAAAAGAAATGCAAAAGCTGATGAATACATGTCATTTATTAAGCATAGCATTTGATAGCACATTTGTACTTTATGAAAGTGACAAGATATTGTTCACAGTTGGATAGTTAAATGAACAGTTTTCTGGCAGCTATTGTAATTTTGAATTACGGAGAAAAGAATTGCTTGTTCATAAGTGAATAGTACTTGAATCAAAGTCCAGTAGCACTGATCTGAATTCTTCATCTCTCATAGTACATTGGAAGTAAATAGAAATCCATTAATTTTTCAAACCTAGACATTTCTTATTAAACAAGATGACATTGAAAATCTGTATTGCAAACGGTTTTATTTATTGTGGAATATACTGCAAAGGCTATTCAGCTTGTCACAATAGTGGTAAAACACAGGCTCCTAATTTTCAAATTGCATCATTTTTCATAGCTGGAACTTTCATGGACATAAATAGTTTTAACCAGGTGACAAAACACCAATTTAAAATGGCCACAACAATTAGCTGACCACACGTTAGCCAAGCTTCATGAAATCAATGTAGAGTAAAGTAATTCATCTCAACTGAAAATAATATCTTCATCAAAAGAAACACAAACCAGGGTCCCGATCTGAAACAACAAGGTGTGGGGCTGGATGAACACAGCAGGCCAAGCAGCATCATAGGAGCAGGAAAGCTTGACGTTTCGGGCCTAGACCCTTCATCAGAAATGGGGGAGGGGAAGAGGGTTCTGAAATAAATAGGGAGACAGGGGGAGGCGGATAGAGGATGGATAGAGGAGAGGATAGGTGGAGAGGAGACAGACAAGTCAAAGAGGCGGGGATGGAGCCAGTAAAGGTGAGTGTAGGTGGGGGGGGTAGGGAGGAGATAGGTCAGTCCAGGGAGGACGGACAGGTCAAGGGGGCGGGATGAGGTTAGTAGAAAGGAGATGGAGGTGGGGCTTGAGGTGGGAGGAGGAGGTAGGTGAGAGGAAGAACAGGTTAGGGAGGTGGGGACGAGCTGGGTTGATTTTGGGATGCGGTTGGGGGAGGGGAGGTTTTGAAGCTTGTGAAATCCACATTGATGCCATTGGGCTGCAGGGTTCCCAGGCTGAATATGATTTGCTGTTCCTGCAGCCTTCGGGTGGCATCACTGTGGCATTGCAGGAGGCCCAGGATGGACATGTTGTCTGAGGAATGGGAGGGGGAGTTGAAATGGTTCGCGACTGGGAGGTGCAGTTGTTTGTTGCGAACGGAGCGCAGGTGTTCTGCAAAGCGGTCCCCAAGCCACCGCTTGGTTTCCCCAATGTAGAGGAGGCCACAACGGGTACAGCGGATGCAGTATATCACATTAGCAGATGTGCAGGTGAACATCTGCCTGATGTGGAAAGTCTTCTTGGGGCCTGGGATTGGGGTGAGGGAGGAGGTGTGGGGGCAGGTGTAGCACCTCCTGCGGTTGCAGGGAAAAGTGCCGGGTGTGGTGGGGCTGGAGGGGAGTGTGGAGCGGACAAGGGAGTCGCGGAGGGAGTGGTCCCTCCGGAAGGCAGATAAGGGTGGGGAGGGAAAAATGTCTTTGGTGGTGGGGTCTGATTGCAGATGGTGGAAGTGTCGGAGGATGATGCGTTGGATCCGAAGGTTGATGGGGTGGTATGTGAGGACGACGGGGATTCTTTTTTGGTTATTTTTGCGGGGAAGGGGTGTGAGGGATGAGTTGAGTGAAATGCGGAAGACACGGTCGAGGGCATTCTCGACCACTGTCGGGGGGAAGTTGCGGTCCTTGAAGAATGAGGACATCTGAGATGTATGGGAGTGGAATGCCTCATCCTGGGAGCAGATGCGGCAGAGGTGAAGGAATTGGGAATAGGGGATGGCATTTTTGCAGGAAGGTGGGTGGGAGGAGGTGTATTCCAGGTAGCTGTGGGAGTCAGTGGGCTTGAAATAGACATCGGTTTCTAGGTGGTTACCCGAGATGGAGACAGAGAGGTCTAGGAAGGAGAGAGAAGTGTTGGAGATGGTCCAGGCGAACTTCAGGTTGGGGTGGAAGATGTTGGTGAAGTGGATGAACTGTTCGAGCTCCTCGTGGGAGCACGAGGCGGCGCCGATACAGTCATCAATGTAACGGAGGAAGAGGTGGGGTTTAGGGCCAGTGTAGGTACGGAAGAGGGATTGTTCCACATAACCTACAAAGAGGCAGGCGTAGCTTGGGCCCATGCGGGTACCCATGGCCACCCCCTTTGTCTGTAGGAAGTGGGAGGAATTGAAAGAGAAGTTGTTGAGGGTGAGGACGAGTTCGGCTAAGCGGGTGAGGGTGTTGGTGGAGGCGGATTGGTCAGTTCTGCGGGACAGGAAGAAGCGGAGGGCCTTTAGGCCATCTGCATGGGGAATACAGGTGTATAGGGACTGGACGTCCATAGTAAAAATGAGGTGTTGGGGACCGGGGAATTGGAAGTTCTGGAGAAGGTGGAGGGCGTGGGTGGTGTCATGGACGTAAGTAGGGAGTTCCTGGATGAAGGGAGTGAAAATGGAGTCTAGGTAGGTGGAGATGAGTTCGGTGGGGCGGGAGCAGGCGGAGACAATGGGTCGACCAGGGCATTCAGGTTTGTGGATTTTGGGAAGGAGATAGAAGCGGGTGGTGCGGGGTTGGGGAATGATGAGGTTGGAGGCGGTGGGTGGGAGGTCACCTGCGATAGGGTTGGCTTTCCTGCTCCTCTGCTGTTCCCTGGCCTGCTGTGTTCCTCCAGCTCCACACTGTGTTACCCTAGATCGGCCAGTTAGGTATTAAAAATACTCTCATCCTTTTTTTTTGATTTATGCTTGTATAAAAAGTTTCACATATTTCATATATGGTACTTGCTTAATATGTTGAGGTTCCAAGTACAGCCCTTGTTTCGGAAGACTTGTGTTTGGTATGCAAGCTACAGTATGCAGATGATTCTTGCATCTGCCCATGTGACCCATCCAAGCTGATTGAGCATAATCAATGGTTTGTTGATGGCTTGAGCAAGAATGCTGGTGTTAATGTATTTGGCAAAATTGGTACTGTATTTATGTATTTGGCACTGGTGGCCCCTCTCAGAGTTTTCAGATGCCTGTTGTACACAGTCCGCAGCTCAGAACCATATAGGAGGGTAGGTATCAATACTACTCTGCAGGCCATGGGTTTCATGGCAGTTTTGAGATCTCAATTTTCAAACACTTTGTTTCTCAGGTAACTGAAGTCTGCCTATACTGGTACGCTGACAACAGTGTTGAACTTTCCCATTAATCTCTGTCCCTATTGACTGTAAGCTCCCATGGTATTGAAAGTGATTCATGTTGTCCATGAATTTTGACAACTGTAGAGGGGGTGGGTGGGTTGCCATGGTATAGTGGTGGCAGGTTGTAGAGGAACTTGGTCTTACAAAAATTAAATGTAAGGGCCTTGCTCTTGTATAGCATGGAAGTAATGACAATGGCTAACCTCTAAGTGTGCACAAACACAAGAGTGTTCTGCAGAATATAATTCATTGACAGAGGGTGAGACAACCTCAGAACTGGGCTACAGGTGACAGAGGTTAGTCAAATTCCCATTTGTTCAAAGATTAGCTTCAGTAACACAGCTTTGCTTGACCCTAGTATGAAATTGAATTGTGTCTGTTTGGATCCGTTGCTGAGGCTCATGGCTTGCATGACTTTGTGGACCAGGCAAAAGATGGAGGCAAATTTTGTTAGAAGAAGGGTACCATTGCACTCCCTACATTGTTTTTCTCTAGCCTCCTTTTGAAAACATCTAAGTTATCTGCTGTAATCTGTTGCTATAATTGTGAATTCAATATTCTAAACATTCCCTGAGAACTGAGATTTCTCTTCATTTCTCTATTTGATTTGAATAACTCTCTTATGCTTAATGTCCCTTGATTTGGTTTCTTTCATGTTTATCCTATTCAACAAATTTATAATTTTATAGATAATACATAAATAGTCATAGATAATCTTTGTACTAGGCTTCCTTTAAGACTTCTTATTGAGAAAAATAAAAGATCTAACTTGTTAAGTTTTCACAATAGTTATCATCTCTACATTCTGATGATATCCTTTCAATCAGTTTTGCACTTCCCAAAATGGTGCCACATTTTGTTGATATGGGATAATACTTACATGTGGTAGTGTATGTAGTCTTTATTTTCTATGAATAGTTAGTTTGAATGCCATTAATATGACTATTATATTGTCAGTACTGGTGCAATTGCCAAACAAACAGGCTGCACCATTATTTAGCATAATTTGACTTGTTAATGTCCATTCCTTCACTTAAAACAGGACGCCTGCTGTTTGGTTTTCAACACAAATCTATCTCCCTGCTCTGCAATTAAAATATTGCTGTATAATTAAAGACCTATTCCATCGTGAAAGGTCTACTTTCTGCTTTGCAATTAAAGTTCCAGTTACCTCACACTTATCCAGTTTAAAAACCTTACTCTGGATCTTTGTGGTGAAACCTAGTCTACCTTCTGATCTTTAGACCTGCCTGATATTAATCAGAAATGTATACAAGTTATGTACAACTCTCAACTCTGTAACTGAATCTTCACTTCTTTCTTCTTAAAGGACTCATTATCATCTTTAAAGACTCTATTTCATTCTTCCAGTTCCTCCATCTCTGTTATGTCTGTTTTGATGTCAACTTTGATAAAGGGGCCTCCAAAATGTCCATCTTCTTCCTCAGCTGAGGATTCCCCTTCATTGTGGCTGACAGAGCCCTCAGCCGGATCCAATCCATCTCCTGCACTTCAGCTCTCACCCCTCTTTCCCCTCCCACAACAACATAGTGTCCCCCTTGCCCTCACTTACCATTCCAACAGCATCCACATCCAAATGATCATTTTCACCACCCCCAGCCACATATAGCCTTCCCCTCCCTTTTCAGCCTTCTGCAAGGACCATTCCTTCTGGGGTACCTTGGTCCACTCCTTTTTTACTTCCAACACACCACCACCCACCCCTACCCCCCAACCCCAACCACAGCCCCATGGCACCTTCCTTTGAAATCACAGAAGGTGTAACATTTGCCCATTTATTTCCTCCCATCTCACTGTCCCAGGTCCCAAACACTCCTTCCAGATGAAGCAGTGCTTCACCTACACTTCACCCAATCTAGTTTACTGATTCGCTGCTCACAATGAGGTCTCCTCCACACTGGGGAAACAAAGCACAGACTGGGTGACCACTTCGCAGAACACCCGCGTTCTGTCTACAACAAAAGATCCTGAGCTTCCAGTTGCCTGCCACTTCAACACACCATCCTGTTTGCTGGCCAACATCTCTGTCTCAGGCTTGTTGTAGTGCTCCAACAAAGCTCAGCGGAAGCTGGAAGAACAACACCTCATTTTCCGCTTGAAGACTCTACAGCCTTCTCGATCTAATATCCAGTTCAGCAATTTTAGGGCTTCAACACGTTTCCCCATGCTTTACCCCACCCCAACACACCAGGCCTTTCATTACATGGGCTGCTACCACTGACAATCCATTATCAGCTGCTAATTGTCCCCATTAGCAGCTATTCTTTGCCCCAAACTGACCTTTAACCACTCCCCAGTTCTGAGGAAGGGTCATCGGACCCAAAATGTTAACTCTGTTTTCTCTTTCACTCAGATGCTGCCAGACCTGCTGAGCTTTACCAACAACTTTGTTTTTGTTCCTGACTTACAGCATCCACAGTTCTTTTGGTTTTTAACCACTCCCTTGTCTGTCCAATTGTTTCTCTCTCTCCTTGGGCTCCATATCCATTTATTGTTTTCTCTCCCCCCTCCACCCACCCCATCTTCTGTATAAAAGATATCCTTTTCCTAGCTATGATCATTTCTGAAGAAGTGTTACTGGTCCTGAAATGTTAACTCTGATTTCTCTTCACAGATGCTGCCAGACCTGTTAAGATTTTCCAGCAATTTCTGGCTTTTTGACCCACTGTTCTCTGTTAGCTACATTCATTTTCAAGTTGAGAAGCCTCATTACCTGGCTCACTTAGAGCATCATGAATGAAAGAAAACAGGGACAAGGGTTTATCATAGGGCTGGCACTTGCTTTGTGTGCCTCCAATTGCCCCCCAGATTGAGACAATTGGTGACTCCTCTAACCTGGCAGAGAGGCAGCCTTGTTTTCCCAGTTGGGAAACTAATCACCTTTCTTGCCTGCCTTTGAGGCAGGTCAACATGGATATGGAGGCTTCAGGGTCTTAAGTGGATTATGAATTGATCATGTAAGGGTTTTAATGAGGGCAGGTTTAGAAATTCCACAATGGACCTTTATACCCAAAACTTAATTGCCAAGGCTATGGCAATAAAGGTAATCCAGAACCAGTTTGCCTATTATTTCCTATTCTCACCAACTTGAAGGAGTTGTGCTTAATACTGTTTAACCTTAATTCTATTCTTTAACAAAGGAATGATGGACCTGCTGTTGCATCAAATACATCAAATAATTAACAAGTTGTATCTTTTCTTTTGTTAGGACACTGAGCTAAACACCATCTATGTCTGAATATTTATTGATTTTTGAACTCTTTTAACTTGTTTACTATTTCAACTCCCTAATGTAATCAGATATTAAATTTTGTCAAGGATTACTCACTTTAGGGATTGAATTTTACTTATGCCCTCCCTTGTCAACACTTGAGGAACACAAATATTCAAATTATTTATAATCTCATCTTGATCTTCTATATATGACCTTTTGCATATTTTTATTCTCTCATATTTTCTTTGTGTTAAATTATATTACAGAAATAACCTCACCTCTAACTGTTTTCACCATGTTGCTCCATCTGTAATCTTTTAACATATATTATTGTTTTTCTTATTTTACCCAGCAGATCATTTATATATATATTTATTAACCCACTCAGCTGACATCTGCTGTTTTTGGATAGATATTTATCCCTCTGCACAATATTCTGTCTTTTGAAGATATTCCACATAATTCCTGCTGATGGGATAATCATAGTTTCCACATTGGCTCACTAAGGCTGTTGCCTCATTTTTATTTTGAAACCTGCTCTTCTGACTCATAAAATCTGTACAGTGTGGAAACAGGCCCTTCGGCCCAACAAGTGCACACCCACCCTCAGAGCATCCCACCCAATCTACACATCCCTGAACACTACAGGCAATTTAGCATGGCCAATCCACCTAGCCTGCACATTTTCAGACTGTCGAAGGAAACTGGAGCACCTGGAGGAAACCCATGCAGACATGGGGAGAATGTGCAAACTCCACACAGTCACCCAAGGGTGGAATCAAACCCAGGTCCCTGGTGCTGTGAGGCAGCAGTGCTAACCACTAAGCCACCGAGCCACCCCAGAAGTAGGGCCAGAAAGCAGCACTTCACTCATGCTGGACATGGCGCATTGGAACAGTCTTGAATCCAAAATTTGTGCGCTTCAAACCTTTCTGTCTCTGTAAACCCCCTCCAGCTCTTCAATCTATCTACATTTATTTCTCATTTCTGCAGCATTGATGTTACAATAACAGGCAGGTGTATCATTCACTACTGGTTGTAGTTCAGCTGAACTGTAGGTGGGGCTTGTCTGGACCCATCCTTCCACTTAAATTATATTTTTTTTGGTTGTGACATTGTCCCTCAATAATCCGACCACCTCTCCTTTCTGTCTTTTTGATCACTCCTGATTTGGATATATTCTACTCTATGATTGATCTCGACTTAACTGCACACATAGTTCGTTATTGTTTCAGAGATAACTGCTCCTATGATGCTGCTTGACCTGCTGTGTTCATCCAGCCCCATGCTTGTTAGTTCGTTATTGTTACCGCTTTCTAATTTTTCTGTATAAATCAATTATCCGAGCTACCCCAATGTTTGTCTTCTGTTTGTGCAGATATTTTAGTTTGATTTTGGCATTCCCTTCATCCTGAGATTTTTATTTTACTTGTCTAATTGAATGTGCATGCGTCTTACCCTCCTTCAATTTCTGACCCAAAGCCTGATCTGTGCAAGATGAAAAACTTCAACTAAATGTACCTTTTTTCCAGCAATATATTTTTTCCTCCTTCAAACAGTGGTATCATCGGCAAGGGCAGAATTTATTGTGAACCCCTGTCTATCTGTGAGAAGAGAGGCAGTGTGGGTTTACCTGTTTCTGTAGAAACCTGTTCTAGATGGTCTCCAGTTGTCTGTATCATGCATGGCATCTTGCAAAAGTTCCCTTCATGACCAGAACCTGCTCCAATTTTCTCTCCCTGTGCAGACAGTGAATGTGGTGTATCACCTAATTCTTGATGCCCAAGCGACCCAGGCTGCAAGATCCAGATCACTGTGTCACTTCTAACTCTGGACCAGTCCTCACCCTCATGATCGATTCATCAAGAGTCGTGAAAACCCTGACTATGTGGTTATGCGCTTTGGCAGGAATAGGAGAACTGAATATTATTTAAATGGAAAAAAACTGCCAAAAGCTTTGGACCAGACAGACTTGGGAGTCCTTGTGTATGAGTCACACAAAGCTAGCATCCAGGTTCAGTGGATCATGGGTGAGGTAATTGGAATATTGGCCTTTATCTCAAAGGGAATGAACTATAAAAGTAAGGAGGTTTTTCTAAAACTATACAAAGTATTAGTCAGACCATAGCTTCCTTATCCAAGGAAAGATATACTGGCATTGGAGCAGTCCAGAGAAGTGGTTCTCTTAACATGACAGGTTGAGTAGATTGGGCCTGTACTCATTGGAATGCAGATGAATGAAAGATGTCCTTATTGAAAAATACAAGATTCCTAAGAGGATTTGACAGGGTAGATGCAGAAAGGTTGAAATAACTAAATGGTCCATCTACACACAAGGAAATTGGCAAGATTTAAAGTGCGGCTGAAGACTATTCCTTCCACTATTTCCTTTCTATCTAATGACAGTGTTTCCCATCTTCTTTTTTCTGGGTGCTGAGCTTAGTGGATCACATCACATCCCCTCTGTTTTCTGACTGCACTGAGGGTTGTTGCTATGTCTGCCATGGGCTCCAGGTTTGTGGCTTGAGGCTTTCTTTTTGATCAGTTTCTCGGCAGTGTTGGTGCGAATGACCAGCCTGACCAGGTGTCACTTGTATGACCCAGCGTATTTCTTCTCCACGGCTTGTTCATGCCTGCAATACGACAAAACCTGCTTAGGCCTGAGGGAAGGGAGAGGATGTAGATCTTTACAAGGCCGTGCTCAGTGTTGTTGGGTAAAGGCTCATGCTCTGCTCTGTGGGTGAGGGAGTTCAGTGCTAGGTTCACAGGATGGGGAAGGGAGGTAGCTCCAGCAGTAGTCGAGACCCTTCAATTAACAACAGCATCCCCCCGGGCCTGGCCTGGCCATAAAATGTAGGAGCACTAATATAATGACCTTCTTTCCCATTTTTGCTTCAGTGTCACAAAGAGTGAATGTAATCAGATTGATCCCCATTATTATCTATTAATAATGATTTGTCTCTAGTAGTTTCTATAAGGCACTGGATCATAAATCAGACATACACACTAGATCTTTGCCCACGAAGTGGGGAATGGCATGAGGGGGCATTGGGCACTGGGGTGAATAGGAAGCAGAGGACCTTATAGAGTGTCTTGTCCTGGGCTTCGCTATAGTTTCCATCTACAGGACAACGTTGAATATGGCCAGTGCAGAGTAATCACTGTGAAATCAGACTCCGCTTCTTCCGTATACCCCATACAACATCAGCCTTGTAAAAGGAAGGAGTGGTTTCTGATCGTACCCTTGAGGCATTCCACAACATGTGGGACCCATTTTGCTTTATTTTTATTTAGTTTCTTATTAAAGATACTCCTGTAAAAAGATAAAGAGTGGAAACTTTATGTACATGGGAACATAGGAACAAAAGTAGGCCATTCAGCTATCGAGCCTGCTCTGCCATTTACTGAAATCATGACTGATTCAAACAATTCAATGCTTTCTACACACACTATTCCTAAAACCATGTTACACCATTGCTAATCAAAAAATTATCGGCATCTATTTTAAATTTACTCAAAGACTGAGTTCCACAGCCCTCTACAGTAGAAAATCCCAAATATTTAACACGCTCTGTATTAAAAAAATTTCAACTTCAGTCCTAAATAGGTTCCACCCTAGCTCCACGTTGTGCCCATGGTTCTACACTCTCCTTCCAGGGGAAATATTTTATTGTAGTCACCCTATCTATCCCTTAGGTTTTTGTATTTTTCAATATGATCTCTTAACTTTCAAAACCTTAACGAATACAGGCCCAGTTTGCCTAATCTCTCTTCATGAGACAATGTCAGTACCTCAGGGCCAAGTCTGATGAAATTTTGTTGCACTTCCTTGGTGGCAAAATTATATTTCCTGAGACAAGGAGATCAGTTCTCTTGCAATAAAGTCTAACGTTCCATTCCATAAAATTCCAAAGGCCAAAAGTTTGCTGCACCTGCATGTTTGCCTTCAGTAGCTTATTCATAAGAACATCAAAGGCTCTTTGCACATCTGTACTTTCCAACCTCACAGCATTCTTTACAGTTCTTCATCCCAAAATGAAAAATCTCACATTTTTCCACATGATCCTCCAACTGCCATATTCTTGCCCAAACATTAAGTCTGTAAACATCTTCCTGAAAGTATTTCACATTTACCTCACAACACGCATTCCTGCTTAACTTTGGTCACATTTGGTCCCAATGACCAAATCAATGATATATGTTGTGGACAGCTGGGATCCTGAGTATTGATCCTTGTGGTATTCCATTAGTCAACAATGCAAGACCCATTTATTCCTACTCTCTCATTTTCTTAGCCCTTGGTCCATGCTGGTAGATTATTTCCTACAACATGTGCTTTAATTTTGCTAACCAAACTCCAGCAGGGGAATCCTGTTAAAAACCTTTTGAAAATCCAAATATACAGTATCAATCAACTCCCTTTTTGACAATTTTGTCAAATATAATTTTCTATTTGCAAATCCACACAACTATTCTCATAAGACTATTTAATCTACTAAATGTTCATTATCATATTCTTTATGATAGATTCTCACATTTTCCTCCTCCTAGAGAATGGCTGACTAATCTGTCGTTCCCTGTTTTGTCTTCTTTTGCTCCTTTCTTAAATAGTGGGGTGACATTTACAAGCGTCCTAGCTGCAGAATTCTATTGAATTTTGTATGATGAATACCAATGCATCAATTTTCCATTTGCACTTAACGTCTGCTGAAGAACATGTGATGACAGAGAATGTAACTCACAGTGGGCACTACCAGTGCTGGATTTATCTGGTTACCAGGCACCTCCACCTCACCTCACCCCATTTCTCCAGATCGCCTTTTACCCTGCACTACTGTGACAGCCCATTTCCACCCATTTCTGAATGGACCCACAGCATGGAACTTTGCCTCCAATTGTGTTCCTTGTCCCTAAGCTCTGACATTAAATCTTAATGCTGCCTGTCCTGGTCCTCTGTCCTCGCTGTGTGGAGGCCAAAGTGGTGATCATGGCCAATTATCTCCTTTCCATAGGAAAGCATCCCATTCAATGCTATGCTACATATGCTCCTAATACCTTGACTTTCCCACATCAAATTCCTGATATCCATCTCAACAGCTTTCACCCCCAAGCTTTGATACAATGCTTTAACTTTTTG
The DNA here is from genome assembly GCA_024137785.1 of Ginglymostoma cirratum. Taxonomy (NCBI): domain Eukaryota; kingdom Metazoa; phylum Chordata; class Chondrichthyes; order Orectolobiformes; family Ginglymostomatidae; genus Ginglymostoma; species Ginglymostoma cirratum. The sequence goes on from JAHRHZ010000024.1 coordinate 26,198,622, forward strand.
ACCTCTTCGACAATATGTTAACTTTTTGCCCCTCCAGCTTGCCCCTTGCACCTTCTTCAACCATCAGTTCATGGACCCTGTGGATTGTATTCATCCTAGACCTGCAATTGACTTTGATGTACAGCCGCTAACAATTCTTCTTAATAGGCAACTCACTGGGGAGAGTCTTATTTTAATGCATGTAGCTTTGTTAAAAGATGCAGCAAGTTGCTTCTGACATCAAGGTAGGGATCTTCGGACTTCTAGAGTGGTTCTGTCACATTTCCTGTCATTGCCCACATCGTTCAGGCTCCTTATGAAATTTTGCCCTTCAACACTTTAAAAGGACCCAATTTTCAGGGAAGCAGGTACTGCATCTAAACGCAAGAGTTATGCATCATTTCCACTTCTAACATCAGTGGTGGCTGGTTGGTAACATCCTTGCCTTTGAGTCAGAGGTTATGAGTTCAAGTCTCAATCCATAGCCCTGTGAATAAAAACCAAGCCTGAGTTCGACCATTGTGTTGCTAAATATTAAAGATCAGGTAGATGTAAATGATCTGCAGCATTATTTTAAAGAACATCAGTGGAGTTCTACCTGTTCTCTTGGTTAAACATTTTTTCCCAATCTACATCACCAGGTTAGCTGGTCATGATCATTTTGTTGTCTTTTTTTGCAGACCTTGCGAAAAAAAAATTGGCTGCTGCATTTCCTACACTTTTCAGAAATATTTTATGGTCTGTAAAGCACTTTGAGATGCCCTGAGGGTTTTCAAAAACACTGCATAAAAGTAAGTCTTTTCAATTTTCTTTTTTACAACCAAGCCAGCCAGTCATCTGCTTAAAACGAGGTTTGTTGTAGGCAGCAATCATGAAATAAAGAGAACAGTGTCCAGATCTAAAGTAAGTCTGTAGGTGGGAGAAAGGTATATCCAAAATGGGATAAACCTGTTCTCAAAGAATACCCAAGTTTTCCTTTTGAGGCAGGGAGGAACACTGCTGGTCCAACTGGTTCATATGGAAAGTGTACCAGGAGCTGAATTTGTGGGGCCTCTCTGGGCCCTTGAAAATTAAACTGGCACATTTTGGTGGAATATAACACTGCTCATTGCATCAAGCCTTGTGTTAAATTTGTAAAGCATGTATGGATTATCTTGCTTGAGCCCAATCCCCCATACTTAAAGAGGACCCCACCAGCTTGGAAAAGGGTTGCCTTGCTGCCTGCAATTTAAAATCACTGGTGAACAGAATACGCATGCAGTAGGTAAGGTCGGCAACACATTCTAACTTCCTATTCACCTGGTACCTGCCTTATGGGACCAAGGTAGAATGAAGGCCTTTTTCTCCTTCTTTTCAGAAGGTTCATGATTTGTGCTGAGCTGAACTTGGACTTAGCTTGATAGGCATTCGATTTTGTTCTATCTCAGTAATGCACGTAAAACTGTTTTGGCAAGAGTGCCACACAGCTTTAGAAAAAAAAATACAGTTTTGATTTAATGCTGATACACAGCATTGTACTTAGATTGAAGATTACAGTTAATTAAGAACAGAATACATTTTCTGTGAAAGAGATTTTCAATCATTTCAGCTTTCAAATGGTATTATCATTTGGCATCGGCATTGTGCAGATGTCGGAATATTTTGCTCCAGATTTTTGATGCTGGACATTTTACAGAGAATTTATTGTGCATGGAATCATTGAGTCATATGGTACAGAGGAAGCCCTGCAGTCCATTGAGCCTGTATGGCCAAAAATATATTAAATCTACACTGGTCCTACTTTCCAGCATTTGGCCCATAGCCTTGAATGTTATGACATTTCTAGTGCTCATCCAAGTATTTTTTGTATTCCAGAACTCCATCATACTCTGGATGAAAACATTTTCTCCAAATTCCGTCTAAACTTCCTACCTTTAAACTTATTAGTGCGCCCCCTTGTTATTGACCCGTCAATTGAGGGGAACGGCTGCTTTAGTTGCACCAAGCATCTCATAATCTTATAGACATCTATAATGCTCCTCATCCCCCACAACCTCCTGTAACCCAAAGAAAACAACCTGAGCTTATCCAGCCTTTCTTCACAGCTAAAACTGCTCCGTCATCACCTCACACACAAACATGCACACGCTCACGCACATGCACACACATATGCACGCACACGCGCACACACAAACACACACACATACACATGCACACACACACATGCATGCACACGCACGCCCAAGTATACACACAAAACACACACACATACTGAACCAAAAGCTGAGAAGAACAAATTAATCCGCAAAGATGCTGGAACTCCAGGCCAGAGTCACATACAGGTTTTTACTTCTTCATTGTAAAGAAGACATGTTCACTTTCTCTTCAGCAATGTGGTTGACTCTTACCTATGCTGTGAAATGGCTGAGCAAGACACTCCAATTGATCAAAAGGAATAACGTTAGCTGTGTTTCCTCCAGCATTGCAATGACTATGTTATCCCTTGTAAGATAAGGAACTAGAAGTGAATTTTGTGGTATTGAAGAATCCAGGCGACATACAGTACAACGCACTACTATGGATAAATATTACATTCACAGGTACATCAGTGTCAGGGCTAATATTAAGCAATTTGTTAACAAAAAATAGCATGCTTCTAGTAACATGTCTTGTCTCAAGTGATTCAGTAAGATGGCATCTGAGACCTTCATTCCTTGAAGTTACATGCAATGATACTTGACGATATCACGATTGTGTCTCTTAAAGGTATACCAACATTAAATCGATTGCAAGAAGCGATATGGGGCCTGAAGTATAAAATCTGTATGGGTAGAGTTGCGGAACCGCAAATGAGAAAAAGCACTGACGGGAGCCTCCTAGGAGTAGTCAGAAAATAAATCAGGAGATAGAAAAGACATGTTAAAAAGGTACTAATTCAATGATCATGGAGGACTTCATTGCACATGTAGACTGAGAAAATCAGGTTGATAACAGATCCCATAAAAAGAAATTTGTAAAATTTCTACAGGTTTGTTTTAGAGTAGCTTGTGGTAGAGCCCACTTGTGAAATGGCAATTCTGGATTTGGTGATGTATAATGAGACAGACTTGATTAGGGAGCTTAAGGTGAAGGAACCCCTAGGGGTCAGTGATCACAATACGATAGACTTCACCCTGCAGTTTGAGAAGGAGAAGCTGGAATCAGATGTAATGGTATTACAACTGAGTAAAAGTAACTACAAAAACAAAAGGGAGGAGCTAGCCAGAGTTGATTGAAAGGGGGGGTCTAGCAGAGAAGATGGTGGAGCAGCAATGGCAGGAGTTTCTGGAGGTCATTCAGGAGGAATAACAGAAATTCATCCCAGGGAAAAAGAAACATGCTAAGGGGAGGACGAAGCAAATGTGATTGAAAAGTGTAATTGGGACAGCACAAAAGCAAAAGAAAAAGCGTGCAATGTGGTAAAAATTAGTGGGAAGCCTAAGAATTGAGAAGCTTTTAAAAACTAGCAGAGGACAACGCAGAAAGCAACAAGGGAGGAGCAGATGAAATATGAGGTTAAACTAGCTCGAAATATAAAAGAAAATTGTAAGTAGTGGGAAGTTGTGCGTGGAGTCTGAAGAGACAGGAGAGGTGGTAAATGAATATTTTTTGTCAGTATTCACACATGAAAAAGACAATGTTGTCAATTAGAATGCTGAGATACAGGCTTTTAGACTAGACAGGATTGAGGTTCACAAGGAGGACGTGTTAGCAATTCTGGAAAGTGTGAAAATAGATAAGTCCCCTGGGCCGGATGGGATTTATCCGAGGATTCTCTGGGAAGCTAGGGAGGAGATTGCAGAGCCTTTGGCTTTGATCTTTATGACGTCATTGTCTACAGGAATAGTGTCCGAAGGCTGGAGGATAGCAAATGTTGTCCCCTTGTTCAAGAAGGTGAGTAGAGACAACCCTGGTAATTATAGACCAGTGAGCCTTACTTTGGTTGTGGGTAAAGTGTTGGAAAGGATTATAAGAGATAGGATTTATTATCATCTAGAAAGGAATAATTTGATTAGGGAGAGTCAACACGGTTTGGTGAAGGGTAGGTCGTGCCTCACAAAACTTATTGAGTTCTTTGAGAAGGTGACCAAACTGGTGCATGAGGGTAAAGCGGTTGATGTGGTGTATATGGATTTCAGTAAAGCGTTTGATAAGGTTTCCCACGGTAGGCTATTGCAGAAAATACGGAGGCATGGGATTGAGGGTGATTTAGTGGTTTGGATCAGAAATTGGCTAGCTGTAAGAAGACAGAGGGTGGTGGTTGATGGGAAATGTTCATCCTGGAGTTCAGTTACTTGTGGTGTACCGCAAGGATCTGTTTTGGGGCCACTGCTGTTTGTCATTTTTATGAATGACCTGGATGAGGGCGTAGAAGGATGGGTTAGTAAATTTGCGGATGACACTAAAGTCGGTGGAGTTCTGGATAGTGCGGAAGGATGTTGCAGGTTACAGAGGGACATAGATAAGCTGCAGAGCTGGGCTGAGAGGTGGCAAATGGAGTTTATTGCGGAAAAGTGTGAGGTGATTCACTTTGGAAGGAATAACAGGAATACAGAGTATAGGGCTAATGGTAAGATTCTTGGTAGTGTGGATGACCAGAGAGATCTCGGTGTCCATGTGCATAGATCCCTGAAAGTTGCCACCCAGGTTGATAGGGTTGTTAAGACGGTGTACGGTGTGTTAGGTTTTATTGGTAGAGGGATTGAGTTTCGGAGCCATGAGGTCATGTTGCAGCTGTACAAAACTCTGGTGTGGCCGCACTTGGAGTATTGCGTACAGTTCTGGTCGCCGCATTATAGGAAGGATGTGGAAGCATGGGAAAGGGTGCAGAGGAGATTTACCAGGATGTTGCCTGGTATGGAGGGTAGGTCTTATGAGGAAAGGCTGAGGGACTTGAGGCTGTTTCTGCTAGAGAGGAGAAGGTTAAGAGGTGACTTAGTAGAGACATACAAGATGGTCAGACAATAAGATAGGGTGGACAGTGAGAGCCTTTTTCCTCAGATGGTGATGGCTAGCACGAGGGGGCATAGCTTTTAATTGAGGGGTGATAGATATAGGACAGATGTCAGAGGTAGGTTCTTTACTCAGAGAGTAGTAAAGGCATGGAATGCCCTGCCTGCAACAGTAGTAGACTCGCCAACTTTAAGGGCATTTAAATGGTCATTGGATAAACATATGGATGATAAGGGAATAGTGTAGGTTAGATGGGCTTCAGATTGGTTTCACAGGTCGGTGCAACATCGAGGGCCGAAGGGCCTGTACTGCTCTGTAATGTTCTATGTTCTATGTTAAGTGTTTTTTTAGATATGTAAAAGAAGCATGCTATTTTTTGTGACCAAGAAGCTTAATATTAATCCTGACACTGACATACCTGTGAATGTAATATTTATACATAACAGTGAGTTGTACTCTATGTACATTGGACTGCTGGAAAATGATGCTGAGAAGTAGTAATTGGGAACAAAAAAGTGGTGAAGTAACTAAATTGATACTCTGCATCAATTTTCAGAGTAGAAGATTCCAGCAGTATACCGGAACTTCAAAACTGTCAGGGTGTAGAGGTGAGTGCAGTGGCCATCACTAAAGAGAAGGGCTGGAGAAGTTCAAAAGGTTCCGAAAGTGGATAAATCATCCAGATCAGATGGATGAAACCCAGGATACTAAAGGAGGGACCGAAGAGATTGTGGAGACATTGGTGATGATCTTTCACTGGAGTCAAGGAGGCTCCCAGAAGACTGGATAATGGCTAATGTAACACTCCTGTTTATGAATAGAGGGAGGAAGAAGATAGAAAATTGTAGGCCAGTCAGCCTGATCTCAGTTGCTATTAAGATTTTAGAGTCCATTATTAAGGATGAGATTGCAGATTATGTGGAAGTGCACGGTAAAATAGAATTGAGTTAACACAGTTTTGTCAAGGAGAGTTCATGTCTGACAAATCTGTTAGAATTCTTTGAAAATGTAATGAGCAAGTTAGACAAAGGAGAACAAGTGGGCATGATCTATTTGGGTTTTCAGAAGACAAGGTGCCACACAGGAGGCGGTGAAATAAGAGAAGGGCCCATGGTGTTAGTGGCAAGGTCCTGGCATGGATAGAGGATTGGCTGACTGGCATAAGCCAGAGATTGGGGATGACAGCCGGTGACAAGTGAACTTCCACAAGGGTCAGCGTTGGAATCACAACCATTCATTTTATACATTAACAATTGGATGAATGAACTCAGTGCATTGTTGCCAAGTTTACAGATGACACAAAAATAGGTGGAGGGACAGATAGTGTTGAGGAAGTGGAGAGGCTGAGGAAAGACTTGAATAGGTTAGGAGACTGCGTAAAGAAGTGGCAGTCGGAACAGGTTGGAAAGTGTGAGGTGATGCACATTGAGGTTTAGAATATTTTCTAAATAGGGAAAGGTTTCAGAAATCTGAAGCATGAAGGGACTTAAAAGTCCTAGTTCAAGGTTCTGTTAAGGTTAATATGCAGGTTCACTTGGAAGTTACGAAGACAAAGGCAATGTTAGCTTTCATTTTGAAAGGGCTAGAATACAAGAGCAGAGATGTACTGCTGAGGATGTATAAGGCTCTGGCCAGACCATGTTTGGAATATTGTGAGCGGTTTTGTGAGCCATATCAAAGGAAAGATGTACTGGTGTTGGAGGGTGTCCAGAGGAGGTTTATGAGAATGATCCTAGAGATGAAGGTCTTGTCATATAAGGAGTTGCCTGAGTCTGTACTTGATGGAGTTTAGAAGGAAAAGGGGATAGCTGATTGAAACTTACAGAATACAGAGAGGAATGGAGAAAGGGACGTGGAGAAGATGTTTCCTCTTGGAGGAGAATCAAGAACCTGAAGGCACAGCCCCAGAGTGAAGGCACGGCCCTTTAGAACTGAGATGAGGAGGAATTTCTGCACCCAGAAAGTGGAGAATCTGTGGAACTCATTGCTGCAGAAGGCTGTAAAGGCCAAGCCATTGAGTGTCTTTTAGACAGAGATAGATAGGTTCTTGATTAGTAAGAAGTTCAAAGGTTACAGGGAGAAGGCATATAAATAGGGTTGAAAAATACATTAGCTGTGATTAAATGGTGGAGCAGACTTGATGGGCCGAATCAACTAAGTCTGCTTATATTTCTTAAGATCTTATGGACATCTTGACTGTGAGACACAATGGCTCAGGAAGACAGCTCACCACCATTCAAAGTCACTGAGGAATGGATAATAAATGCTGGCGTAGCCAACAACACCCACATTTCATGAATGAAAGAAGAATTTTATTTTAATTCTCTAATATCTGTTGAGTGTTTCCATTAATTTCTTTTTCAAATTTTCATCATCTGTAGTGTTTCTGACTTTGCGACCTAATAGGACCTTACACCTCAAAACTATTAAATTTCTGTGTCCTACATTGAGCCTGTGAACAATTTGCCTAAGTCAAATTTATAAACATTCAGCATATCATTCTAAATAACATCTACTGGTTTGCTCTTTCCCTCATTAAAGGTACAGTAAACATATATAAAAAGTGAATTTGAAGTCGATCACAGCTATTCTTTATAATTTCCTTGATAAGCAGCTTTATTTGAGCTGCTGAATGGATTTTTAAACAGATTCTTAGTCATTGGTAAATGAAATCAGCAGTGTTATTTCAAGAATACCAAAAAATACTTGAAGGATATGGCTTTGGGATCATTTAGTGGGGCTCCTGAAACTAAATGGAAGCTAAGTATTCTTGATGCGTTGGCTAATATTGTGAGACAGTATAAAGTGAGTGGATGAAATATAAAACATTAAGTTGACTAGAAGTTTATATTATGACCAATGCTAAGCTAGTAAGCTTTATTTTCTCTATTTACAGATCACATGATGAATTCTCAATTTATTTTTCTGGAGGGGTATCAGTAATTGCCTGAGGGAAGTTATATACAACCCTGTCGAGCTTTTAGCTGTGGACAATCTGAGAAAGCAGAATGCATTTGAAGAGGCTTTTCGTAATGTTATTCAACAGGGTTACAGTGATGTTAACAACGTAGACTTGTATTTTAAATTTGACATCTGCATTTAGCTACCTGTCAAGTTTCTTTTCCTAAAGCATCCTCTGTGGTCTGCAATCAGAATGGATGAATGAATTGCGGCTGTTGTCAGGGAAACCATGGTACACATCAGCAATGTTACAGGCTGTAAATTGATAGTAGCGTCTTTCTTTCCTTGTGTTAAATATGCATGCTTGGTAAAGACACACTGTAGTTTTATCACTCAAGATTATGCAAAAGACATCTGAAAAAGGCAAAGGAAGCTTGTTTGTTTGATCTTTGTTTGTTTATGTGGGGTATATTGAAGCTGATTCAGCATCACTGACCTGCAGATTAACAAGTGACTTGAGAAATATCTTCGGAGACTGCTCACTGACTGCAAACAATTATTGCATTGTTCACACAGAATACAATCCACAAAAATAGTCGGGAGATTATTCCCTTTGTAATAGCAGGGCACAAGCAATATGTATTTTTCAAAACACAGGCTTGCTGATACTAGGATTTCATACTACATCACCTAGGGTATACAGCACAGAAGAAAAATAAATCAGTTCAACTAGCCGGTGCCAATGTTTATGCTCTGTCTGAGCCTTCTCTCGCCTTTCCTCAGCTAACAATTTAAAAAAAAAATTACGTTGTAGGATGTAGGTGTCACTGGCTGGGCCAGCATTTTTCAGCACAGTTGCCTTTGAGAAAGTGGTGGTGAGCTACCCTCTTGAACTGCAGCAGTCCATGTGGTGTAGGTAGGCCCACAATGATGTTAATATCAGAGTTCCAGGATTTTTACCCAGCGACAGTGAAGTAACAGGTAGTTTGGAGGGAAATAGCAAATAGTGGTTTTACTGTCAGGGATTGGCACAGTGGCTCAGTGGTAAGCGCTGCTGTCTCACAGCACCAGGAACCTGGGTTCAATTTGAGCCTCGGGTCTGTGTGGAGTTTGCACATTCTCCCTGTGTCTGCATGGGTTTCCTCCCACAGTTCAAAGGTGTGCAGGTTAGGTGGATTGGCCATGCTAAATTACCCATACTGTTCAGAGATGTGTAGATGAGGTGGGTTATAGAAGAATGGGTCTAGGCTGGATGCTCTGAGGGTCAGCGTGGACTTGTTAGGCTGAAGGGCCTGTTTCCACACTGTAGGGATTCTATGTATCTACAAACCTTGTCCTTCTAGACGGAAGTGGTCATGTGTTTTGAAGGTGCTGTCAAAGGAGCTTTAGTGAATTTCTACATCCTGTAGGTGGTACACACTGCTGTTACTGACCATCAGTGGTTGAGGGAGTGAGTATTTGTGGATGTGGTGCCAACAAAGCAGACTGCTTTGAACTTGATGGCGTCAAGCTTCTTGTGACATGAATATAATTTCTTTTCACCTCTTCCTCATATATTTATCTAGCCTCATCTCCATTACATCTGAACTCTGTACTCACAACTCTGTGGTAGCAAATTCTACATTCTCATCACTCAATGGGTAAATAAATTTCTTCTGAATCCTTCACATGTTTTTTAGCGTTTATGTTATTGCCCTTTGGTAAGTTCTTCCTCGTAAGTGGAAATATGCTCGCTGTGTCCAATCTATCATAAAGCATTCATAAATCTACAATCAGATTACCCTTTACCTCTGTCTTCCATCAAAAGTAAAGAGACGCAGCTGAGTTTGAAATTTAAAATAGTGGCATAAGGGTGATTGTTAATTTGGTGAAAGGGTTTTCTGTTTATTAACAGTGATCTAATCAAGTATCTATCAAAGATCAAGTGTTAATAGAAAACAAAAGTGTTTGTACTGTGACATTAATGGCAGGTAGAGTAAAAATGTAACATTAGCTTTATTTTCAATTCAGAATAAACTAGGATGAACATTTAAAAAAAAAATCAGCTCAGAAGCATGTCTTTCAGCTCAGTTCAGAACACACCAGTGTTAAGTTAAGAGGCAAATTTTGTTTTGCTCCTAGAAACATCTAATTTGCAGATTATTAGAACCAAGAATGTTTAGGCTTTCCGATTTGTGAAGAATTTATGTCAGCAATTTTGGAAAGGACTCATCAAATTGTCCAAGGCAAAGAAACTGTCAGAAGTCAAGTGAATAGTATCCTAACAAGTTATGACTCATGGAAATTTACAGATCATAAGGAGGCTGTTGTGTCTATTGTGTCCTTAATGGTCAACAAAGAAGTGACTATACTAATTCCATTTTCCAGCTCTTAGCTCATCACCAGGGAGGTTACGGCAATATAAGTTAATACCTAAATACTACTGAAATGTTCCCAGATTTTCTGACACAACAACCCTTTCAGCCCTTCCAGGCAGTGAATTTCAGATTCCCTCCGCCATTGAGGCTGAAAAGATATCTCCTCAACTCTGCTCTTAGTTTCCTTGAGACTTCAGAGACTTGAGTCTCTGTAAGAGACCGTTTTTGGCAAAGGAAATAAAATTTGTTTTCCTGTGTATTTCAAGGTCATTCTAACTGTCATAAACCTTTATTCTGGTTAAAGATAATCTGAAGCCATATGTGTATATCATGTGAATATGTCGCAGTGATTAACTACTGTGTTAACTAAACAAACAAACAGTGATCAACCGAGCCATATTTAATTCTGAGATTTGACTTGTCTGGGAACATTGCTGTCTGTCTGCCTTCTACCATCATCTTTGTAATCCTTTTTGTCCCCGCTCCCTGTTCCTTTATGTTTTTTTTTTAATATAACATGAATGAAAAGCTGAAACTGTTATGTCCAAGCTGAATAAGAGAGTGTGGAACAACAGCAATATGTCAGAGAACAACAAAACTGGACTCTACCAAACGTGCCTCATCGAGTGTACTCCTCTGCAGAACTGAGGTCAGGACAACATACATTAGGCAGGACAAGAGGCAGCACAATTTACACCTTCAGGTCTGGCAGCATCTGCGAAGAGAAAACAGAGTTAACTTTTCAGAACCAGGGACCCTTCTCCATAATTTTTAAGTTTATCATGCTTTATAAATAGTGGTCAGTGGTGAGCACTGCTGCCTCACAGTACCAGGGGCCTGGGTTCGATTCCACCCTTGGGCGACAGTCTGTGTGGAATTTGCACATTCTCCCCGTGTCCGCATGGGTTTCCTCCGGGTACTCCAGTTTCCTCCCACAGTCCAAAGGTGTGCAGGCTAGGTGGATTGGCCATGCTAAATTGCCCATAATGTTCAGGGATGTATAGATTAGATGGTTATAGGGGGATGGGTCTAGGTGGGATGCTGTGAGAGTCGGTGTGGACTTGTTGGGCCAAAGGACCTGTTTCTACACTGTAGGGAGCCTAAGTCAATTAAAATTACTTGGATGACTTAGGTTTTGAAGGATTCCGAAATGTATAGTTATATCAAGGTTTGAGGAGATATTTGGAGTGGTATATTTAAAATAGGTCATTATGAATGTATTACCGAGACTAGCTTTATTTTCATTTTCTATATTTATTCATTGAAATTCATATTCTACCATGCTATGGTAGGCTTTGATTTATGTTTCCAGAGCATTAACCAGGGGGCCAGTGTTACTAGCCTAATGATAATACCACTACACCACATGATTAATCTCAGTCATGAAAATAAAAAAATCACTTGCATTTATATGGCATCTTTCAGAAAACCAAATATCCCAAACAATAAAACAGAAGTTGCTGGAAAATCTCAGGTATGACAGCAGCTGGGAGAGAAATCAGAGTTAATGTTTTGGGTCCAATGCTGAAAGTACTGTTCTCAGCTAAGGTCTCAGTTTTATCCCTTGGCATACCCACGCTGATGAATTTCAAGCACAATATGATGTTGAACTCTTCTTCCATCACCTTCACGTCTGTGCCTCTCCCAGTCGCACAGATCGCTTCTCCCATCTCCAACCTGGAACATTCCCTCTGATCTTTTCCGTGCACTCAACCTGTTCATTGATAACTGTTAGTGTGATATTGATCACCTCAATTTCTCTGCCTCCCCTTTACCTATTCAAATCTTTCTCCCGCCAAACTGACTGTATTCCGTGCTCTCTGATCCAACCCTGACTTTGTAATTAAGCCTGCTGACAAGGTGGTGCTGTTGTTGTCTGGCAGATTGACCTCTACATTGTAGAGGCTGAGCACCAGCTCTCAAACACCTCCTACTATCTACCCTTGGACTATAACTCCACCACGGAACATCAGGCCATTGCGTGCACAATGGTCACCAGTCTTATTTCATTCAGTGATCTCCCTTCACTGCCTCTAAGCTCATAGTCTCTGAACTCCACGCAGCCTGCTTCTACTTCCTTCCCAAAATTTCACAAACAGGACTGCCCAAGCAGACCCATTACTTCTGCCCGCCCCTCAGAACTTATCTCTTCCTACCTCAAATCATTTTTTTCTCTCCTTGTCCAATCCCTCACCACTTACATCTGCAATTCCTCTGACACTTAATATCAACTTCAGAATTTCCAGTTTGCAGGCTCCAGCTACCTCCTTTTCACCATGGATGTGCAATCACTTTCCACTTCCATACCCTATTTGGATGGCCTCAAGGCTCTCAACTTCTTCCTGGAAAAATGGCTTGAACCATCCCTATCAACCACCACCATCTACCGCCTTGCCATACTCATCCCAACTCTAAACTACTTCTCTTTTAACTCCTCTTACTCTTTTCAGGTCAAAGGGATGGTCATGGGTACCCACATGGGGCCCAGTTATGCTCATCTATTTGTGGGGTACGTAGAATATCCCTTGTTCCAATCCTCCTCTGGCTCCCACCTATAACTCTTTCTCCCGTATGTTGTTGAAATCGTTGGTGCTGCTTCCCTCTCTCATCCGGAATTGAAAATGTTTATTCATTTCACTTCCAATTTCCATGCCATTCTTACCTTATCCTGGTCCATTTCTGACTCCTTCCTTCCCTTCCTCGACATCTCTGTTTCCATTTCTGGAGATAGGCTTGCCACCAATATCCACTATGAGCCCACTGACTCCCGTAGCTATTTTGCCTATATATATAACATATTAACATGGATTGAGGATTTGTTAACACAGTAAATACAGAAATTCAAGATCAATGAGACACTTACAGGTTAGAAAAACACAACTAGTACGATGTCAAAAGGATACTATCTATGCTAAGGAAGTGGAGGAGCACCAGAGAGTAATTTGCCCAAATTTGCCAATGATATAAAAATAGGTGGGTGGGCATGTTATGATGTGGAAAAGTTGAGGCAAGTTGCTCATAGGTAGATTGACTGAGTAGACAAGAATTTGGCAAATGGAATTAAATGTAGGAAAGTGTGAAAACATGCATTTTGCTAGGTAGAATCAGAAGGCACTCCAAAAAAATGCAACATAGAGGGATCAAATTGATCTTGTAACTTCAATAATTAATATGTCCTTAAAATTGTAAAGGCTGATGTGATCAGTCATTGAGTTATGCGTTAATTTGAGAATGAGTGGGAAATGTTAAGCAATTTCTTTAAAAACACTTTTTTTTAGAAAAGAAAATGAATACCTTGGACAGTAGTAGATGGAGTGTTGGATATTAAAACATTAATTGAAGCAACAAGCATCCAGTAACAAGAAATGGGAGCAAGGGAAATGTAAGATCAAAGTTGATCAACTCCACTTCCTCATTGGTTCCCAATATGTATTGATTTTCTGATAAGCCAAAATTCCACTTTTCTCAGCCTTAAATATATTCAATGAAACACAAAAGGGGAGCATATAGGTTAGCATGTAATTAAGAAGACAAATTGAGTTTTGGCCTTTATTTTTAAGGGGACTGTAGTTTAAAAATGGGAAATGGATGTTAACAACAGTACAGGGTATTACTGAGGCTACACATGGAATACTGTGTACGGTTTTGGTCTTTAAGAATGGATTTATTGGCATTGGAGACAGTTGATTCTTGGGATGCAGGCATTGAATTATTAAATAATTTTAAACAGGTTAAGCTTTTAGTTGTGAGAGTTCAGAAGAATGGGCTGAATGGCCTCTTGTGTAGTAACACTTCCATGATTCCACAATATAGGGTCTTTCTTTCTTCTCTTAGAAGGCCATTATTCCATGGAACTGTCTTCACCAGAAAGTATTGGAGGTAGTGTCAGTGAAAATACTTTTTAGACTGATATTGAGATTTTTGATGAGCAAGGCAGTCAGAGGGTAAAGGGTTTACTTTGTAATCTTGCATGGAATGTGGGGATGGCTGGCAAGGCTGGCATTAGATGTTCATCCCTAATTACTCTTCATTGGACAGTTTAATATATTTAAGAGTCAACCACATTGCTTTCGCTGAAGTTACATGGAGATTAGGTCAAGTAAGGACACATATTCCCTTCCCTAAATTACATTATTGAACTAGGTAGGATATTTTATATATATGTCAAGTGACAGTGGCTACATGGTTTCCATTAGACTATTCCATAATTCCAGACTTTATTGAATTAATATTTCACCATCTTCCATAGAAGAGTCAATGTCAAGGCACAAGAACATTAGTTTAGGTTGCTGAACCACTAGTCCAGTGAAATTATCACGATGCCACTGCCTCTCCATGAATGGGACTACAAACTGGAGTATTGGGTCCACAGATTTCTCTCTACAGATGCTCCCAGATTTGCTGAATTTCTCCAGCACTTGCTGTTTTGTCTTTCAGATCTCCAACATCCACAGACCTTGCAGCCATTTAACATCTAATTTGAGGGATATCACCTCTCACAGTGCAGTATTCTCGGGATTAGGAAGTCAGCCTAGACTTTCCCATGGCAGGAGACTTGAATGGTGATATAGCATGCAATGGTGAGAGTTGTAGACTATTAGCCTCGGTGTCATTACGATGCAGTGATTGTGAGGAAGAATAAGAAAATAGTGATGGTAATGCTTGTAGAACACAAAAAGTTATTCACCTTCTTTCTGGCATTGCTGAGCATTTCTTGTGGTTTGTGAAAGGGCACTGATTCGAACTGCTATCTGGGTCCACAAAACAAAAGTTGACTGTTCTCTCCACCACCCCATCCAACAGCATCTGAAGGTCGCTTTCTCCAATGCTGGGCGACAGCTTTCCTTCTGTGACATCTCCTTGCCAAAAAATGGTGGAGCAACAGCCTTTGAAGGACAGTCATTAGCTTGCAGCATTTGAAGTGCTGCACAGCATAAATGGTATAAGATCCCAGCTGAAGTGACCATTTCAGCCTCTGCTGCTGAATACATAACTAATGAGACAAACAGCAGAAGCTTACATGAGGAAAATCACCATGACCCATGATGGGAAACCTTCCATGAAACTATCCCTGAAGATAAAACTTAGCCTAAAGAATGGCAAATTTCAGCCCATTGAGGAGGGTTTGAACCTGCAAGCACGGACCTGAAAAGCCAGAACAGTACCAACTGAGCCATAGCTGATACACATATGCAGGAGCGCGCAGGTGTGGGTCTGCCTTGGAGGTATGTCATAACATGTCTGAAAATGTTGATTAAAAATAATTCAAAATAACTAGCAAGGTCTTCTATTCCTCCCCAGCTCATTGTAGACTCGGCATAGGGGACTTACATGTTCTATTCCTCACCCCTCGCAATGTTGAAATGCTTGATTTTCAGGTTGTCACCCCATTAATTCATAGGATCCTGATTTGCATAAATATTTGAGTCTTTCATCTGGCTCAGGCAACCACCTCATATTATTTATTACTTTGGATTAAGATGATGAGACATTTTTTCACTTATAAGGCTGTAAATCATTGAAATTTGTCTTCCCAAGAGGGTTGTGGGTGTTTCGTCTTTGAATATATTTAAGGCTGAGAAAAGTAGAATTTTGGCTTATCAGAAAATCAATACATATTGGGAACCAATGAGGAAGTGGAGTTGAGACAGATCAACTTTGATCTTACACTTCCCTTGCTCCCATTTCTTGTTACTGGATGCTTGTTGCCTCAATTAATGTTTTAATATCCAACACTCCATCTACTACTGTCCAAGGTATTCATTTTCTTTTCTAAAAAAGAAGTGTTTTTAAAGAAATTGCTTAATATTTCCCACTCATTCTCAAATTAACGCATAACTCAATGACTGATCACATCAGCCTTTACTATTTTAAGGACATATCAATTATTGAAGTTACAAATCTCCAAATGTCATTACCTCTTTTGACCCTAACAGGTACCAGATAAATAAGAACAGCACTTCCGTCTTCACCCTCGAGGAGACTCGATTATCCAGCTTACATACACTGATATTTGTTTGGTTGAACTGAAGGGAACGAAAATTAATCAATTCCAAAATGAACGAGATGTCAATTCTATCTGATTATTCTCCCAGGACTATCCAGGATGAAAATCTAACCCAGTATTCATTTGTTGGCCTGTAAAAATATTTTTTAAAAGTTTCAACTGGTCATTATCTTATTGCTGCTTTTGATTTCAATATTATACCGTTGACACTTTTGACTACTGTTGACACTCTTCTGAACCCCAAATTGTGATTCAGTGGCCAAATTGGCCATAATGTCAAAAGACAATATGGTATGATGTTGTAGTCCAGTTTTTAGGCTGTGGCAATGACATTTCTAATAAACCAAAATGACCCCTGCAGTTCACAACATGAGATTTAATAAGATTTGCACTGATACAGATGGTCACAACATCATGTGTGTTGAAGCAATTGACAGGGTAGTTAACATGCCACGGTTGTTCAGTGTTCTTAATTCCTGTAATTGAATCCCTTCATGGCCATACCATTCTGTTATCTCTTTCACTGCTTACCCCAAAACACTCATCAGCACTCTTTCAATTGTGATCTCTTGCACATCCCTGATTTTCATTTGCCTACACATTTGGTGACTTGATCTTGAACTGACTGGGCCCAAGTTGGACTTCTCCCTGTAAACGTCTCTGTTTCTCTTACCTCTCTCTGATCTTTTAAGACGCTCATTAAATACAATCTCTTTGACCAAGTTTATGGTCACCAGTACTGAGATTCTCTTTTATTGGTTCGTGCCAAATTCTGTTTTATAATGTTGCTAGGAACCACCTTGGGATGTTTAATTATTTTGAGGGCACTATTTGAATGCAAGTTGTGTTTGTTATCATCTTAGTGGATCATTGTAAGTTGATGATTCATTAGGAGCATTCCTTATTAAAGTGTCAATGTGAGACACAATAAAAAACAGTAAGGCCACATACCTCATAAGGTGATCCATCATTAACTAACATTGCCGAATATGTTATAAAATACCCCTAGCCACATATCATGGAAACCATAATGGTACAGAAGCAGCAAACTTGGACCCAAAACACCTTACTAAATGCAACCACATCTCTCACAAGGTGGCAAAGGAGAAAATAGCGATTTAAATGGATTGTAATTTTGACTACTCCAGCATTATTTGTTGGAACAATATTGTTCTGTTTTGAAACTCCTAGAAATGGCAATGAGATTAATTGGATGTTGTCAGAAAACTCCATATGGTTATTCTTTATGGTCTACATTTAATTCGTTTCCTCAGAAAGGCATCAAGTATTTGTTACATCCGTTCTACCAAGTTTAAATCCGTTCACGCGCATTCCATTATGTTTATACTTGTTAAAGTCTTAACAGCACGCATAGTTATGTTGTTTCAAATTTAGAGATTTAAGAGTCCAGATTCTCAAAATCCACTACCTTCCATACAGCTACGATAGTTCATAAAGTCAAGTAGCTTTTTTCCTCTCTGCTAACCACACTGAATCTCCACTGTCTCCCTTGTGGTGAGACTCATTTCCTGTGTACCGCGCCATCATTTTGTCGTTTTTCTGATAATTTAGAAATAAAAGCCACTTGAAAAATGCACACGTAATCCAAATGCATGAAGTAAACTGACATAGCATGCTTTGAAAAATAGCTGATCACCCTATTGTATTCCGTTAATGCCTACATTCTGTGTAATGTTGCTTCGTTAATGGTCTGAAAGGGTGTCTTTGCAGAGGCTGCAGGATGTCCGAAGGAAGGCTTTTGTCCTTCCATTCAGTAATCTACAGGTGACCTTGCAAAGTGACTTTGAAAACCCCTGGGCCTAGTATGTCTTCCTTCAGACTGCACAAACTGCACAAACTAAGGAATTGCAAGGTCATTGGTAATTTGCAGGGAAGGCTGTGAATGCTACCATTCTGATTGGAGACAATGTGCTGCTATTACTTGGAGCCATTTCCATCAGCCCCCCCTCAACAATCCTCCCAATCTGAACTGCTGGGACATGCTAGAAGCCACCACAGGTATATTGCTGGATGTAACCATTTGTTCAATATTGGAAAAGATAGGCTCCAACTTCTGTGACAAGCCTTGTGCCAAGCAAAGTACTTCCATGCTCCTTGGTATTAAATATAATCTTTCTGGCAGCCTTTAAGCCGCAAGCTTTTGAGCATGTGCCTACTTTTGTATCTGGCTAATTGAAGTCCTCATCTGATTTTTCTTCAGTAGGAATAGTATGCAACCTCTGCATGAACCTTACATTATGCTTTCCCCTTGGCCTGGGTCCAGCACACAAGTATCCAGTGTCTCACCACATGCAGGTCACTTCCCTTAATGAGCCTGAGGCACAGTATCAGTCTGGGAGCTGGTGCTTGTGGCTGTAAGTTCAAGGGACAATTCTTCTTCATTTTCACTGTGTTTTTCCTATTCTCTCTTGACTGGGCAAGGTCTGACATATGGGGAAAGAAGTGTTGGGTTGGTGTAGGAAGAGGAGAAGGAAAGGAATGCATCCTTAGACTATCAGTAGGTTGTGAGTCAGAAGAGGAGTGAGGGAGAAGGGGGCTAAGAAACAAGGATTAGATATACGCATTTCGCCAGCAGCAATTTCTTCAGCAATACCAGTGGCCATTGCTTTAATGATGCCCATCCTCATGATAGCAAGCACATTTTCCTCCATTGATGCTAAAATATGCTGGGCTGCTTATTCTCCTCCACTTCTTTCCTGGCTATGCACCAACCAATCTGACAAAGAGGCTTGTAACAGTGCTAAGTGTGTAAGAATGAGGTAAAGCTTGTGTAATTCAGTGATTGATTGCTGAAGATTGTTGACAGGTGGATGTTAGGGGTGTCATGAATTAAATAGTAGAGGAGATTATTGGTGCAGTTGACAGGATAAACCATTTGAAAATGAGTGTGTTCACCTTATCAATTTGTGCTAAATCGTTAATCCTCTTGCTACACCACATCTTGTTCAATAAGTAATAGTCATAACATTGTCATCTGTCTCTATTTATTCCTGTTGTCTATTAAGCATGTTTCTCTGGGACCTTTTGCGCTGCCACTCCTCCTTTATTGCATCTCTTCCATAAAAGTACATTATCAGGAAACTTGGAGCATACTCATTAGATGTCAGCTATTCTTCATTCTTCAACTGGACTGTCAACACTTCTTGCTGTCACAATGCAGCTTCCCTTGAAGAGGATCAAACAGTCACTGAGAAGTGCTAGCTACCTGCCGGTGTGTATAAGCAGTGAATAGCAGAAAGAACACCAGCTGCAAACAACAATCATTTGAAACAGTGGGCAACACAAATTTGCCTGCATTATTTGTGGCTTGCATTGCAATGAACATGCAAGGATTAATCAAGTCATGCAATTATGTGCTGTTTTCAGGTCTTAACCAAGATCTTTCCCATTATATCTAGACTTGATTACAGGGTACTAATCACTTCAGATTTTTTAAGATGAACAAGCTTTTGTGCTTCATTTCCAAGATCTGGCATCTGCAACATGTTTCTATTGAATGGAATCACACAGAACACAGACCGCAGCAAACAAGTTATTTGGCTGAACAGGTATAGTGCACACATACCTCCTCCCACCTTCCCTCGTCTAACTTTATCAGTGTAGCCTACTGTTATTTACTCTCTCATGTATTTCTTTTAAAGCTTTCTCTTTAATGCCTCTTTGCTATTCACTTCAAAAACACACTGATGTAACATGTTTCACATTCTAACTACTCTCTGATTAGAGTATCTTCCCCAAAATTTATTAGTGGATTTATCAGGGACTATCTAATATTTATGACTATTATTTCTGGCCTCCTGCAAAGTTAGATTGCCTGTCGACATCTTCCTTGTCTAATCCCTGGCTAATTTTAAATTTTGATTTTACTGTGGTATGAGGGTATAAATATCTGCAAAACACCCTGGTCCACTCTTCCTTCACTCCCAGTACCTTCCCACAGCCCCACAGCACCTTCCCCTGCAACTGGCGAAGGTGTAACACCTGCCCATTTACCTCCTCCTTCCCAATTAACCAAGAGCCCAAATTCTAGGCCCGAAACATCAAGCTTTCCTGCTCCTATGATGCTGCTTGGACTGCTGTGTTCATCCAGCTCTACACCTTGTTAGCCCAAATATACCTTCCAGGTGAAACAACCCTTCACCTGCACTTCCCACAATGTAGTCTACTACATTTGCTGCTCACAACATGGTCTCCTCTACACTGGGGAAACAAAGTATAGACTGGGTGACCGCTTCACAAAAAAGATCCTGAGCTTCCAGTTGCCTGCCACTTTAACGCACCACCCTGCTCCCTGGCCAACATCTCTGTCTCAGGCTTGCAGCAGTGTTCCAGTGAAGCTCAATGCAAGCTGGAAGAACAACACCTCATTTTCTGCTTGGGGACTCTGCAGCCTTCTGGACTCAATATCAAGTTCAATAATTTTAGGGCCTAAACTCTCCCATGTCCTAGCCCACGACCCCACACACTAGGCCTTGTTATCACTCAGCCTGCCATTACACGCTACCTATTGTTAGTCACTAACTGCCCCCATTAACAGCTATTCACCCTCCTAGCCAGATCGCTATCAACTCCTTGTCTATCCAAAAACTGCTCCTCCCTCTCTTTGGACTCTATCCTTTATCCTATTGTTTACTCCCTACCCCATCCCCCTCCCTATTATCTGAAAACAAATCTTCGTTTTCCTAGCTACCATCAGCTCTGAGGAAGGGTCACTGAACTGAAAATGTTAACTCTGATTTCTTTTCTTCACAGATGCTGCCATACCTGCTGAGCTTTTCCAGCAACATCTGTTTTAGTAGAAAACAGCTTAGGGTCTTAAATGATTAACACCTACCATCTGGCTTTTCTTCACAGTCTCTGTAACAATGTTTATCACATCATTTTAACTTGTACACAGTTGCTATCATGCAATAAGTTAATTTTGCTTAAAACAAGGACCTCTTCTCATTAGACTATCGAGCAGATTTCCTCTACCACATCCGACCCTGTAGAAACTGGCCCTAAAAGAGGGTGATGACAGAAATCCACCTTAGGGAACAATACTAACAGAGCGTTCATACAATGTGGACAGTAGTAATACTGATTTCTCAACAACAATCAACTCTTCAGATTTCTCCCTTCTAAGTTGAATCGGAGTTTTTATTTAAAACGGAGCACAACTCAAAATGCTACAACTGGCATGTTATGGAAAATTGAAAACAAGACACAATTTGAAAAGATATTGCGGAAGTATTTCTATATCTCCATTTGTGTTTATCCACTTGGAAACATTAAGACCGCAAAAACAAATGTTGCTAAGTGGAGTCATATCGGACTCAAACAAAAAGTTAACTCTGTTTTGCTCTCCACAGATGCTGTCAGATCAGCTGAGTTTCTACAGCAAATATGTTTTTATTAGAAAAAACTCTGTCCATCTGTTTCTAAAATGTAATCGAGATGAAAAGTAATGGTACTTTTGAAGTCAGCATAAACTACAGTTTCTCACTATTTTTTGAGAAAGCAACCAAAAAGATTGATAAAGGCAGAGCGATAAATAAATGTTGTTCACTTGGACTTTAGTAAAGTGTTTGATAAGATTCCACATGGTAGTCTAATTAGTAAAGATAGATCACATGGGATTCAGGGTGATCTTGCCAATAGGATACAAAATTGGCTTTACTGTAGTGATGGTGGAGGGTTGTTTTTCAGACTGGATACCGACAATGTTCCATAGGGACCAGTACTGGGTCCACTTTTGTTTGTTATTTATATAATGATTTGGATGAGAATATAGGAGGCAATGGTTAGTAAGTTTGTGGATGACATAGAAAATAATGGTACACTGGACAGTAAAGAAAGTTATCGAAGATTACAAAGAGATCTTGATCAATTGGGTCAAGGGGCTGAGGAGTGGTGGATGAAGTTTAATTTGGATAAATGCAAAGTATTGCATTTTGGTAAAACAAACAAGGGCAGGACTTATACTATTGATCGTAGGGCACTGACTAGTGTTGTAGAACAGAAAGATCCAGGGGCTCAGGTACATAACTGTTTGAAATTTGCATCACGGATAGACAGGATGGTTAAGAAGGCATTTAGCATACTTGCCTTCATTGCGTAGACTATAAGAGTTAGGATGTCATGTTGAGGTTGTACAGCACACTGGTGAGGCCTCTTCAGGAGGACTGTGTACAGTTCCAATCACCCTGTTATCGGAAGGATATTACTAAACTGGAGAGGGTTCAGAAAAGATTTGCTACAATATTGGTGGGAAAGGAGGGTCTGCGTTATAAACATAGGCCAGGTCTCCTTCACTGGAGTGTAAGAGGCTGTGGGGCGACCTTATAGAGGTTTATAAATTCATGAGGGATGTGGATAAGGTAAATGGCATGTGTCTTTACCCTGAGGTGGGGGATTTCAAAATTCAGGCATATTTTTAAGATGGGAGGAGAAAGATTTAGAAAGAACATGAGGGGCGACTTTTTTACAATAGAGAGTGGTTAGTGTGCAGAATGAATTGCCAGAGGAAATGGTGGATGCAGGTACAGTCCCGATGTTTAAAAGACATTTGGATAAGTAGATGAATAGGAAAGGTTTAGAGGGAAATGGGCCAAATGCAGGCAGGTGGAATTATTTCTGTTTGGAAACATGGTTGAAAGTGACTGAAGGGTCTATTTCCAAGTAGTATGAATCTATGGCTCTATAAATGTTTTTGCAGATTAGCTAAAAGTTTTCTGCCGCCTGAAGAAAATTGCATTTGAGAAGATCAGCAAAGGGCTTTCCGAATAGGGACCTACGTTGAGGGGAACTGGGAATCCTGTCACATTGAATTGGATTGAAACTGACTGTGAGAAAAAGATTCATTATTGGGCTAACATGGCTGTTAAGAGTGAATTCTATTTTTCACAGACAAATGACTTCTCACTGCTTGGATACTTTAAGCAGGGAACTGGATCTTTTATCATAAGGCTTTCCTTCCTGACTGCAAAAAGAACAATTTGCAGCAGTTCTGACAAACAGTAATGGAAGAGAACACTGAGAATAAACGATCAGTTTTCCATTAACTTACAGAATAATTTGTTCGCCGTAATTCAACAATTTGTCCATGTGTGGTGATTTATTGGGTTGGCTTTAGTGTCATTTTTTTCTCACTCAATTTGCAATACAAAAAGGAGATTGTGAATCATAACACAACCAATCTTATCACCAAATGGGACCAACATTTGTGTACTATAAAGTAATGAGGTAATGGTTTGACCTCCAGCTGAATTCATGATTTCATTTATTTAGCCACGGGATAAGGAGTAGTTTTCCCCCGATGGCACGAAGAATAAATCAGAGTGAGGTAGCACCAACTTTTCTTTCCAAAATTGTCAGCTTCTATGTGTGTCACAAATACTATGGCCTAAAAGAGTGAATGTATTTCTGTGAATACCATGTGATGGGGTAGAATTAGTGCCTTGCACACAATTGATAATTGGGGTGAAAATTCAGCCACAATGGACTTTTCCCAAATAAGTATCCACAGAAAAATATTTACATACTGTTGAATACAAAGTACACCCCAACGCAGTACCATACAGGAGCATGTTAAATCCTTTTTATCTCTGTATCCTTAAAATGTGGCCCATGGTTCTAGGCAATCAGTCATCAGGAACATCATTTTGCCCTGTCTGTGAAATCTCCCCTCATCCTTCTAAAGTCTAGTGAATGTAGTCCTAACTGATCTAGTCTTTCTTCATATGCCAGTCCTGCCATTCCAGCAATCAGTAAAAATTGAAAAGACTGTGGATGCTGGAAATCAGAAATAAAAACAGAAATTGCTGGAAAATTTCAGCATGTCTGGCAGCATCTGTGAAGAGAAATCAGAGTTAACATTCTAGGTCTAGTGACCCTTCTTCAGAAACAATCAGTAGCCAAAACATCCTTCTCCAGATAATAAGATCAAAACTGCACACAATATTTTGGGTAACCCAGGTCTAATCGCATCTCTCCCTTTCCCAAGCTATCACCTGAACAAAAAGCAAACACAGAAACTTAGAAAACAGGCCCTTCGAGCCTGCACCACCATTCAACGTGATCATGGTTGATCATGCAATTTCAATATCTCATTCCCACTTTCTCTCCATAGCCCTTAATCTCTTTAGCCACAAGGGCCACATCCAGTTCCTTCTTGATTATATCTAACAAACTGACCCCAACAGCTTTCTGTGGGAGAGAATTCTACATGTTCACAACTCTAAGTGAAGAAATTCTTCTTCATCTCAGTCCTGAATGGCTTATCCCTTATTCTTAGAATGTGACCCCTACTCTGGACTTCACCAACATTGGAACACTCTTCCTGCATCTAGACTGTCTAGTCCCATGAGGATTTTACATGTTTCTATGAGACTCCCCGTCATCCTTATAAATTCCAGCGAGTTCAAGCCCAGTGGATCTTTTTTGATATTTCAGTCCTGTCATCCTGGAAATCAGTTTGTGAACTTTTGTTGGACTCTCTCAATAACAAGAATATCCTCCCTCAGACTAGGAGACCAAAACTGCACACAATAGTCAAGATGTGGCCTCACCAATGCCCAGCATAACTGCAGCAAGACATCCCTACTGCCATAATCAAATCTTCCTCCACTCAAAGAACTGCAGATGCTGGAAATCAGAAACCAAGACATAAATTGCTGGAAAAATTCAGCAGGTCCGGGCAGTATCTGTGGATAGAAAAACACAGTTACATTTCGGGTCCAGTTGATCCTTCTTCAGAAATGACTGGAGCTAGAAAAACATTGCGATATTTGTTGAAGATGGGGTGGGGGAGTGGGGAAGAGTGAACAATAGGTGTAGAAGGAACCCAGAGAGAAAGAAAAACAATTGGCAGGCAAAGGAATGGGAAAGGTCAGCCTGGGAGAATGAATAGCTGCTAATGGCAAATATTAGTGACTGACAATGGGTTGGTTTTGACAGCAGCCCATGTGATGACTAGGCCTAGTGTGTGGGGGTTGGGGTAAAGACATGGAAGAAGGTGCTGAAGCCCTAAAATTGTTGAACTCAATACTGAGTTCAGAAGGCTGCAGCATTCCAAAAGGGAAAATGAGGCGCTGTTCTTCCAGCTTGTGCTAAGCTTTGCTGGAGCTCTGCAGCAAGCCTGAGACAGAGGTGTTAGTCAGCGAACATGGAGGCGTGTTGAAGCAGCAGGCAACTGGAAGGTCAGGTTAATTTTTGCAAACTGAACATAGGTGTTCTGCAAAGTGTTCACCCAGTCTACACTTCAGTTCCCCAACGTAGAGGAGATCACAGTCAATGCAGTAGACTAGATTGAGTGAAGTGCAGGTAAATTGTTACTTCACTGGAAGCTGTGTTTGGGGCCATGGATAGTTGGGAGGGAGGAAATAAATGGTCAGATGTTACACTTTCTGTGATTGCATGGAAAGGTGCCACAGGACTGGTGGGAAGTGCTGGGAGAGGAGGAGGAGAGAACCAGGTGTACCTTCCTTGTGGAAGGCTGACAAGAAAGATGAAGGTAATATGTATCTGGTGTGGCATCTTTGCCGGGAGTGTCGGAAATGGTGGCTAATGATCCTTTGGATGTAGAAGTGGTGTGATGGCAGGTGAGGACGATGGGGATCCTATTGTTGTTGTGGGAGGGAAGAGAGTGGGTAGGGGTTGAAGTGCGGGAGATGGGTTGGACATGGCTGAGGACACTGTCAAACACAATTTTGGGGAATCATTGGTTGAGGAAGAAGATAGACATTTCGGAGGCTCCCTTGTCAAAGTTGGCATTATCAGAACAGATGTAATGAAGATGGAGGAAATAGAAGAATGGAATAGAGTCTTTACAGGAGGCTGGGTGTGAGGATACGTAGTGAAGGTAACTGTGAGAGTCAGTGGGTTTATGATGGATATTGGTGGCTAGGCCATCCCCAGAAATGGGAACAGCGAAGTCAAGGAAGAGAAGGGATGAGTCAGGTGAGAGTGAGAACGCAGTGGAAATTGGAAGGGAAATCGATAATCTTTTCCATTTCCACATGAGAGAGCGAAGCAACATTGATGATGTCGTCAATGTACTGGAGAAAGAGTTGTGTGAAGGGGCCAGAGTTATGACTGGAAAAAAGAATGTTCCCAATAAAGACACAGAAACAACTGGGGCTCATGGGAGTACCCATGGCCACCCCTTTGAGCTGAAGAAAGTGAGAGGATTTAAAAGAGAAGTAGTTTAAAGTGTGGATGAGTTCAGCCAGGTGGAGGAGGGTAGTGGTTGATGGGGACCATGCAATCCTCCTCCAGGAAGAAGCAGAGAGCCCTGAGACCATCCTGATGGGGGATGAGCGTATAAAAGAAAAGAGGAAGCAGCTGGTGCCCGCGAACTGGAAGTTCTGAAGTTGACGTAAAGCGACAGAAAAATTGTAGATAATAATCTGCCTTACTGTTTTTGCTACCAATATGGATAACCTTACAGTTATCTACATTACACTTCATCTACCATTTGTTTATTCACTCACTAAACTTGTCCAAATCACACTGAAGCACGTCTGCATCCTTCTCACAGCTGACCCTCCTAACCAGTTTTGTGTTATCTGCAAACTTAGAGATATTACATTTTGTTCCTTCTTCTAAATCATTAATTAAAATTATGAATAGCTGAGTTCTAAGCATGAATCTCTGTTGTATCCCTCTAGTTGCCACCCTAAAATGGACTTCCCTACTCCTACTCACTGGTTCCTGTCTATCAACTAGTTCTCTATTAATTTCAGTACACCATTACAGATCTACATTTTAATACAGCTGAAAATGGGATTATCAGCAAACATAAGATATTTTATTCTGTGTCTAAACCACCACCTGGGAGTTTTTAAATAATTTCAAATAACTTTAGAAGACTGTATGGGATTATTTACTGACAATGGGAACAGAATAGGTAGAAGCTGGAAGAGACAATTCAGCCCTTTGAGCTGGGTCCAGCCATCGATCTTCCGAATTTCTTCTTCAACTCCGCCTCCATTAGTCAGCTTCTCCATAAATTCGCTGTAACATTGTACTCAAAAGGTTCTAACAATGCCTTTTAGTGCTCTTGAGGCCCAAAGTGCCAGTTTTATTTCAAGAGCCTCCACAAAGACTTGCCTGCAATTGCAACTAACAGAATAATTATTTCACCACAGGGTTGTGAGAAAGTCCAGCTTCTAGCTCAACATGTTTCGAACGCACCAACATGCAGAAACTTGAGTTGCATTCAATTTATATTGAAAATTTGCAATTTTTTTTGCACTGGTTCAGTTAATTTCTGACAATTCGCAGTGAAACTACCAAGGTTGATGAAGTCAGGAAAAATTGGTCTTTTTTTAACCAATATATAATATATTTAAACTACAGATGTGTGAGTTAACATAGAGGAACTTTCTTAAAACCTCTTTGTTGCAGAGGTAAATAAAATACAATTTACATCCAGTGAGCACCCCAACCCCACCTCTATCACATCAAGGAAACAAAATCTCTCCAAATTATCACTTCCTAGTGGGTAAAACTGATTCTGATATCCACTATTATTTGAATTGTGGTACACATTATAATTAACATTTGAAAATTAAGACCAATCTGAAAAGAGTGTTTTAGGGAATTATACGTCACAGTCATTGTCAGTGGGGTGCAGTTAGTGGATGTACAGTAACCAAACACAAATTAACTCTATGTCCCTTGTGATTCCATTGACCTCATGTTATCAGTTGTGCAAGTTGTGGACCCAAGGCATCCAAGAGACGATGAGCACTGAAGCAAAATATGATTTTGTGCTCAAAAGTATTGTGGCAATGAAATACCATTCATTTTGGTTTAAAACTCCGCAAATGCTTTTCAAATAAGGCCCTGGGAAAGTTTGTACGGTGAAAGTGATTTGTTTTCATTTCAAGTTGAATGTTTCTAAAATTTGTTGCTCATATCAACAATGTCCACAATGCAGGGCATTACAAGCAGTTCCAGAAAAACATAAAAAGAGATGATTGCGTAGTGTAGTGGTATTGTTGCTTTCTTCAGTAATTCAAAGACCTCGGTTTTGTAGTGGGGGCATAGATTTGAATCTTGTCACTGCAGTTGGTGGAATTTTAATTCAACAAAGTGTGGAATTATATGTTGCCTGTAAAACTATTTTTGACTGTCATCAAAAGCCATCTGATCCACAAATGTGCTTTAGGGAAGGAAAACTGCTGCTGTTGCCTGACTCTGTGGCAATATGCTTGAATTTTAACTGCTGTAGTGCTCCTTACCAACATCTTGGGAGAGCTGCCTCACAAACTAGTTAGGCAACAGTCTGACATAGTCAGACTCACAGAATAACAAATTATACACAATGTCCCAGACAACACTATCACCATCCCTCAGTATGCCCTGTTCCATCAGCAGGACTGACCCAGCAGAGGTGGCGGCACAGTGGCGTTCAGTTTGGAGGGAGGCTGCCTGGGAGTTCTGTTGATTACCATTTGCTTAGCAATAACCTGTTCCGTGATGCCGAGTTTGGGTTCCACCAGGAACACTCAGTCCTGACCTCATTATAGCCTTGGTTCAACCACGGAGGAAAGAGCTGAGTTACAGAGAGATGTTAGAATGACTGCCCTCGACATCAACATCACATTAGACTGAGTGGGCCATCAAGAACCCTAGCAAAAATTGACTAAATGGTAATTATGGGGAAAAGAAAAATTTCCACTGATTGCAGACATACCTGGCACAAAGAAATATGATTTGTTGGTGATTGGCCACCTCAATTCTAGGAAGTCTCTGCAGGAGTTCCCCAGGATAGTGTCCTAGGCCCAATAAGCTTCAGCTGCTTCATCAGTGATATTCTGTCCATCATTAGGGAATTAGCACAACTTGTGACTCCTCAGATGCTGAAGCAGTCCATGCCCAAATGCAGCAAGACCAAAGCAATATCCAGGTTTGAGCTGACAAATGGCATAAGAACAAGTAACATTTGTACCACGCAAGCGTCAGGCAATGACTAAGTCCAACAAACGAGACTCTAACCGTTGTCCCTTGCTATTCAATGACACTGCTATCAATGAACCACCCCACTGTCAAGATCCTGAAGGTTACCATTGACCAGAATCAGAACCCAAACAGCTTGAGAACAGCAGATCAGAGACTAGGAATTTTGAAGTAACTCATTTTCTGATTCCCCTAAGCATGTCCTTCTACTACAAGCCATGAGTTACAAATATGATGGAATACTCTCCACTTGCCTGTATGAGTGTAGTTTGATAAAATCTAGGACAAGGCTGCCTACTTGATACTTGTACTTGGCACTACATCTATAAACATTCACCCCTTCCACGACCGACACTCAGTAGCAGCAGTGTGTACCATCTACAAGATACGTTGCAGAAATTCTTCAGGATTCCTGACACAGCACTTCCAAACCCACAAACACTACCACCTAGAATGACAAGGGTAAGAGATACATAGGAATACCACCACTTGCAAGTTTCCTGCCAAGACACTTAACATCCTGACTTGGAAATATATCGTCATTCTTTCAGAGCTGCTGCATCAAGCTCCTGGAACTCCTTCCCTAAAGGCATTGTGGAAGTACCTACACTAAGTAGACTGCAGTGGTTCAAGAAGGCAGCTCACCACCAACTTCTCAAAGACAATAGGTCAGGGTAATAAATGCTGTTTCAGCCAGTGACGCCCACATCCCATGAATGATTGAAAAAGTGGTTTACAAAACAACAAAAAGAAATTAAGAAATAAAGCTTGTGGTATTTAATTATTTTCCCTTTTTGCTGGAAAGTTAATTCTTCCTTATTATTTTTCCTGTGTTTTGTTTTCCTTTCCCCCCTCTCCTTTGGCTTCTTCTTTCAGCTATTCCCAAGGTCACCAAACAGACTGCCTAACAGACATGACCACTCTTTACCTGCCATTTCACTGTGGTTGGAAGCAAATTGAATGTCATGTATTGGGACAGGAAATCGAAGGACAAATTACAGCGGTCTGGTCTTCAGTGTTTCTTAGTGATGGGTTAGTGGCATGAGCAGATGTTTCAGTGCAAGATTTAAACTAAATTTGATTTGATCATGCATCAAGTATTGAATCCAGAGCAATAGAAGGACCATTATGTTTTGTTTTCAAGTAACTTATGGGAAGCCAGGAACAAGTACGTGACATATCTTATGCTCCGCATTTTATCGCAACCCCAGCTTTCCTCCATAATGTATTCTTCTTAGTCTAATAATCAGCACATCAAACATATGATATAATGCTGGGAGATAATTTTGTTTAAATAAAAGAAAATTTCCCTGGACATTTTATCCAAACAATCTGTGTTATCCTGAAAGTTGACAAAAACACCAATTTGCTTTTAACAATAATCCAAAGCCAGAAATTATCCAGTTCCCTTTTAAAACTTGATGATTTAATGGATATCACTAAGCAATTTTGTTCCTTTGTGACAGGAAAATCTTAGGCTTTTGAGTGTAATAATTAAACTGAATGAACATGTTAATGATATGGGGCTGAAAGTTAGGGTCATAAGGATAAGTAATAGAATGCACACCACGTTTTGTGTCACTGATTAACCACTTTTTTTGAAGGTAGCTAAAGTCTGGCTACTAATTTGTTAATATGAGGAACATCATAGCCAAGTGACTGTTCTCCTCATACAGCAGGCTTCTGAAGCTCTTTTCTGCTTAATAACAGATCTAACAAGGCAAAAAAAAAAACTTGCTCATAACCTCTACTCTCTTTAAATTGAGGCATAGGTGTTCCACGCTGTAACTGGGTGCACCCTTCATAGCTCTTCTGTACATAACAGTAAATAAACAAAATTATTTACTAATCTGGATTATGTGACTTGCTGATCCATGTCTGACTTATTAATGACCAATGTAAATGCATTTTGAATTATAGATTACTACTAAATATTATTCATTAAAGTCTGATGGGAGATGGTAGGTCCATGTAGCTCAGGAGTGTTGAAGCTGATTATTCATGCAAGCATGGCACAAACTGATGCCACAGCAGAGTGAGACAAGCTGATAAATTCAGTCGAAAAAGACCAATGGATATAGGAGTTAAATTGTGGAATTAAT
The DNA here is from genome assembly GCA_024137785.1 of Ginglymostoma cirratum. NCBI lineage: Eukaryota > Metazoa > Chordata > Chondrichthyes > Orectolobiformes > Ginglymostomatidae > Ginglymostoma > Ginglymostoma cirratum. The sequence goes on from JAHRHZ010000024.1 coordinate 26,229,905, forward strand.
GCAGATGCAGAGATAAAATGTTAACTTTGATAAGACATGGGATATGGCCTGTAAAAATAGAGATATAATTGTCTAAAAATATCTTGTGTGGTTGCAACCTATGGAGATTAAGATGTAAAGAGGAAAGAAACTTAGGTTCAAAAGTTTGCTGTTCTTTGTGATTGCTATTTGAATAACCCGCGCCCATGGTCGCATAGCCAAACATTTTCTATTTTCTTTTTGCTGGAATGGTGCATTATCTTTACTCAAAAAAGTAGAAGAAATTCCCTGGTCAAATATCTCTATCACTTTTGAATCTTTGAAATAATTTATCATTTTAGTCTTTCATATTTTCTGAGGTTAATATGCTTCCGTATGTATCCAGTAAAGGAGGTCAATCGTGCGACTTTCAGTCTCATGGCTTCACAGATTGTCAGCACCACTAGTTGCATGAAAGGATAAAAAGAGCATGAAGTTTGGAGTTATGTAGCCATCTAGCCTGAGGTTCTATGACATGTTGATGTTTGTGGTTATGTTGTCATTCAAAATGGCACCATTTGGGTATGCTGTAAGTTTTATCCTAACCTGTTGCTAATGTCATGTCTGCTTATCCTGCTTTTCATATTCATGAACTTATTTATGTTGACTTCAAGAATATTTCCCTTCCTTAAATATGATCTTTTTTGCCTTTTCTGGTGTCCATCCTGTGTCATTATGTCAATCTTCTTTCTGTGTAAATCATTTCTAGTGAGAATAGAAATTGTAACTTTTAAAAATATTGTTAGAGGCAGCTATTCAGAACGATTGTCTTTAATTATCTTGTTGTGTTATTGCATTACTGTATTCATCTTCATTCTACCGAACCCCAAAGTCATCAGTCATTAGATTTGGGGTAACAAGTATGGGGTTGGATGAACACAGCAGGTCAAGCAGCATCATAGGAGCAGGAAAACTTGACGTTTAACTCTTGCAAGACTGTTAATGATATTCATAAGCTAATAGAATGTTTCTGCAAATGTACTTGACTCTTGTAATTACTAATTTTCATGCAGGTATAATTATTCACAATTGTAGAATGTTCCCTTAAATTGCTTATGATGTGCATGATATGACTTACCTTGAAGTTTTCTGCTCTGTAATAGGTTAGTGTAACACATGCTCTGCTGTTGCTGAATAAAATATTTCCACTTGAGGCCTTAAAATCTTTCTTCTCCACAAATTTACTTCAGTTGAATCAGTTAAATCAATAATCTACTCATGTTGTCCATCTCTTAGCTTTTAGAATAGAATGTTCTGTTCTGAAGAAGGGTTGTTGGACCCAAAATATTAACTCTGCTTTCTCTCCACAGATGACATCAGACCTGCTGAGGTTTTCCAGAAATTTCTGTTTTTGCTTTCAACATTTTCCAGATTTATTTCAGATTTTCTGCGTTTACAGTGTTTCACTTATTTGTTAAGCCTGAGTTGTGGCCAATGACACTGCAAAATGGAAAAAAAAAATCACATCCACATGTGCAATTGCTCCTCCACGTTGTAATTTATTTTCAAACCTTGTGAAGTTCCTTGTGATGTTTTCAGTGTTGAAGTGGTTTATAAAGTTTTTATTATTTATGCAAGGGCAAAATTTTTATTTTCTTACCTTCGTGATTTTAGCAGATAATCTGTAGATAGCTTTCATTTCTTTATCACTGAAAATAAACTAATGAAAATGTACAACCTAGAGTGGTACAGTGTTTACCCTTGAAAATAACTGCATTCTTAGTGTGAATTTGGTGTCATGTAACACTTAATTACTCAAATTTCAACGTTATTTTTGCACTTTAAGAGGCTTCTGACTTAATTCTTACATGGACAGAAAATAGGAGCTGGTGGGATGTCATGGGTGCAGCTGCTCATGCACAGAAAAATCTTGGTGCCATATTGGCATTTTGAAACTACACTTGCACCATCATTATTATTATAATGTAGACATTAGACAGTTTAAAATCTGTGAGTCCATACTTCCATTACAATCAAGAACTGAAGTCTAATATGCATTTATATTTATTGCTATCAGTAATGTCCAGCATTAGGGGATCAGGGTAAATTAATAATATCTAGAAAAAAAGAGAAACATAAGGAAATTCTTATTTCAAAGCTATAATTCACTCTTAAGATCGCAAAATTCTCCTTTTTTTTGTATTGTTATCCTCTTCTGTTTTTTTATTCCTTCATCTGCATTCAGGCCTGTCATTCATGTCAACAACAAATGTTGGCCTAATCAGTGATGACAATGAAGAAAAAGTTCGCTCCTCATCTGGACACGTCATTTCATTTTTGTCCCATTACCGTTCACTTTGAACTCGAACTATGAAATCTTTCATCAGTCAAACTCTCCTGCTTTGCACCTCACCATAAACTTTCCCTTTTGTTCTTCTCCACATCCACATCTTTCCCTTACTCAATACCAATTATATTTTTAACTTTTCCCAGTCTTGATCAAAGAGCACAGATCTGAAATTTTAACTCAACATTTCTCTCCAGAGATGATGCTTGTACAATCTCTTAATTTCTCTGTCTTATACATTCTTTGTTAATGAGTTCAAAATTTGTGAGGCAACTTCTGGTAGCTTTTTTCAGAATTTTGCATTCAATGTATGTGTTCTTAGCTGCATTCACTCATGGGAGGTGGGCATCCATGGCTATCCAACGTTTATTACCCTAGTTGTCCTTGAGAAGGCAGTAGTGAGCTGTCTTCTTGAACTGCTGCAGTCCACATGCTGTAAATTGACCCACAATGCCCTTAGGGAGGGAATTCAAGGATTTTGACCCAGTGACAGGAAGGAACTCAGTTACCTTTCCAAGTCAGGATGGTGAATTGCTTGGAGGGGAACTTGCAGATGTGTTCCTATGAATATCCTGCCTTTGTCCTTTGAGATGGATGTGGTCATGGGTTTGGAAGATGCTATCTAAATATCTTCAGTAAATTTCTGATTTGCATCTCGTAGATATTACACACTGCTGCTACTGAGAGTCAGTAGTGGAGGGAGTGGATGTTTATGGATGTGGTGCTAACCAAGTGGGCTGCTTTGTCCTGGATGGTGTCAAGCTTCTTGAATGTTGTTGCAGCTTCGCCCATCCAAGCAAGTGGGCTGTATTCCACCACATTCTTGATTTCTGCCTTGTAGATCGTGGACAGTCTTTGGGGAGTCAGGAGGTTAGTTATTTGACACAGTATTCCTAGTCTGTGACCTGTTTTTGTAGCCACTGTGTTTATGTAGTGAGTTCAGTTGAATTCCTGGTCAATGGTAACCCCAAGGATATTAACGGTGGGGGATTCAGTGATGGTAATACCGTTGAATTTCAAGGGGCAGTGATTAGTTAGTTCTGCATAAAGATTATTAATACTAAATGTTAATTTTGCTCCAATTTCTTCAGATGTGGCCTGGCCTGATGAATGTTTCAGACATTTTCCACTTTTATTTCAGATTTCCAGCATTTGTAGTATTTAATTTTTGTATTATCTGATTTTCAGATGACAGTATAGACTATTGTCTAAAATGATTGTTGATTGCTTCCTAATCCATAGGGGATTCAAGAGGCTTTGCATCTTGTGTTGCTGTTCCTCCATCTGATGCTGCGTTAGATGTTTTTAAAAATTGAATTGTCCTTAGCTCAAATCATCTTCTGCTAACCAAGTTATAAACAGTTTTACTTCCATTGAAGTCTGCATTGTAGTATAATCAGGACAAATATGTTAATGATAATTTACAAGGTGATATAACTCTGATGTCAACAGTCGAAATGTAACACGAGATTTCAACACCTGAACAGCTCAAAGATGCTTTATTCCAATGGCATCAAATCATAGAGTCATAGAGTCACATACCATGGAAACAGGCCCTTCAGTTCAACTCTTCCATGCCAATCAAGTTTCCCATACTAAACTAGTCCCACTTTGTTTTATCTATTCATTTTGCAAGATATGGCTGGCTGGCTAACATTTCTTGCCCCTTCCTAGTTGCCCTTGAGAAAATGGTGGTGAGCTGTCTTCTTGAACCACTGCAGTCCACCTGCTGTGGGTTGACCCACAATGCAATTAGGGAGGGAATTCCATGATGTGAACCCAGCGGCAGTGAAAGAATGGCGATATATTTCCAAGTCAGGATGGTGAGTGGCTTGGAGGTGATGGAGTTCCCATATATCCGCTGCCTTGTCCTTCTAGATGGACGTGGCCATGGGTTTGGAAGGTACTGTCTGAGGACCTTTGGTGAATTTCTGCAGTGCATCTTGCAGTTAGTACACACTGCTGCTACTGAGCATCAGTGGTGGAGGGAGTGCATGCTTGTGGATGTAATTCCAATCAAGCGGGCTGCTTTGTCCTGGATGGTGTCAAGCTTCTTAAGCGTTGTTGGGGCTGCATTCATCCAGGCAAGTGGGGAGTATTCCATCACTCACCTGACTTGTGCCTTGCAGATGGTTGGACAGGCTTTGAGGAGTCAGGACGTGAGTTACTCGCTGCAGTATTCCGAGCCTCTGACTTGCTCTTATAGCTCCTGTGTCACTTGCCACTTGTCACTCCAAGCCTGGATGTTGTCCAGATCTTGTTGCATTTGGACATGGACTACTTTAGTGCCTGAGGAGTTGCGAATGGTGCTGAATATTGTGCAATCATCAGCGAACATCCCTGCGTCTGACCTTATGACGGAGGGAAGGTAATTGATGAAGCAGCTGAAGATGGTTGGGCCGAGGACACTACCCTGAGAAACTCCTGCAGAAGTGTCCTGGAGCTAAGACGATTGACCTCCAACAATTGCAACCATCTTCCTTTGTGTCAGATATGAATTTGCCACCAGAGATTTTTCCCGCTGGTACCCTTTGATTCCAGTTTTGTCATGGCTCCGTGATGTCACACTCAGTTGAATGCAGCCTTGATGTCAAGGGCTGTTACCCTCACGGTACCTCTGGATTTCAGCTCTTTTATCCATGCTTAAACCAAGGCTGTAATGAGGTCAGGAGATGAGTGGCCCTGGCAGAATGCAAACTGGGCATCACTGAGTAGGTTATTGCTGAGCAGGTGCTGCTTGGATGTGCTATTGATGACACCTCCCATCTCTTTACTGATGATCAACAGTAGACTGATGGGACGGTAATTGGCTGAATAGGATTTATCTTGTTTTTATGCTCAGGACATATTTGGGCAATTTCCCACATTGTCGGGTAGATTCCAGTGTTCTAACTGTACTGGAAGGGCTTGGCTGCATTTGGCCCATATCCCTCTAAACCTTTCCTATATATGAATCTGTCCAAATGTCTTTTGAATGTTGTAACTGTACCTGCATTTACCACTTCCTCTGGCAGTTCATTCCACATACAAACCACCCTCTGTGTGAAAAAATTGCCCCTCAGGTCCCTTTTAAATCTTTTTCATTTCACCTTTAAAAAAGGGAAATTCAAATTCACAAGGGAGTATTTGTTGTGTTTTCATGGAATGAAGCCTTTAGTTTAACATTATGTTGAAGAATACTTTGTCTGTCTATTTCTTCTTTCCATGAGGACTTGTTTCCTCCAAAGACACCTCTCCTTCCTGGGCAGATCAATTTGACTGCTCCAGCTGCTCTTCTTTACTGTCACACCTGATACTGGAAGTTCCAGCATAACTGCTCGAGTTCTCCAGCTTAGCACTCTCCCACACCATCTGGATGTTTTGTGACAATCCTTGTCAAGATTCTAAGAAAGGAAAGGAAAAGCTTTACCAGTGCGTTGTTATCAGTAATCTGTACAATAGCGTGTTAGTAAATTATCTTCCCTCCATCATAAGGTCAGACGCAGGGATGTTCGCTGATGATTGCACAATATTCAGCACCATTCACAACTCCTCACACCCTGAAGCTGTCCGTGTCCAAATGCAACAAGACCTGGACAACATCCAGGATTGGAATGTCAAGTGGCAAGTGATACAATAGCTACAAGAGCAAGTCAGAGGCTCGGAATACTGCCGCAAGTAACTCACCTCCTGACTCCTCAAAACCTGTCCAACCATCTGCAAGGCACAATGCTCAAGAAGCTTGACACCATCCAGGACAAAGCAGCCTGCTTGATTGGCACTACATCCACAAGAATTGAAGGAACACAGTCTCTCATAGGTTTGTAGGGCCGAAGGAGATTACATGGACAGAGAAGAAGGCGGTCATGTAGAGAATTTAGAACAAAGTGAAAATTTTAAAAGCAACATGTTAGTTAACCAGGACACAGTGAAGATAAATGAACACCAGGGTGATGGGTGAATGGAGTTTGACGACAATGAGGCAAGAATATGCATCAGCTTAAGATTATGGAAGATGGGAGGTCAGACACCAGCCTGCAATAAGATTTTGGAAGCCTGAAAGCAAGAGCAATCAGTAGAAATATCCAATGGTGATGAAACTACTCTTTAGCAATAGTTTACTGGACAGTTTTACTGGCAGTGGCAACACCTAATGCAATGACATTAAACTAGTGCAAAAGATTGCACAATTTTAAGTTGACACTGAATTCAGTTTCTACTTAAAATGCAGTGATATTTTGCAGTCTGATCGTACCTGGGACCACTCCGCTTTGACAGTCAACCTCTTCACTGACTGAAGTAAAAAGTGACATTTGAACCCTTGGATGTTATATAAATATACCCAGCTGACTTGCCTTCTGTCTGTAATGCCAAATATAGGTACTGTTCAGTTTGCAGACTGTCTCATCGGTTTCACTGTATCAGGAGTGTCACTATATTTAAATTGTTGCACATGAGTGTAGCCTAAAGTATCCTTCCGAAGCATGGACGAGCAGGATTGATCTGGTGGGAACCTCTCTGCCATTAACAACTCGAGCATTCTAGTATAAATTCATTCTCAGCTGCTCCTTCAAGATTGGCAATGTACCCTTTGTAATATTGCAACATTTTGTCAAAAATTCAGTTGCTGGTCCCATTTGCACTGTGAACTTTTTTTCTGTAGTTAATTGGAGTAAAGAAGTAATCCTGATTCACACAGATATTTCACTCACATAAAATATGCATCTCTAAGTCTGTTTGTTCTTAGCTATTTGGGAAAAGCAACATCTGTGGAACTTGTGCTACAAAACCTATGTGCAATCTATAAAATACAACACTCGCATTTTTGCTTTCTTGTATACCACATCAATGCATTAACTATGTGTGCAGCAAGAGACTGAGCTAGTCACGATGGTAGAACATGAGAGCACAGTGAAATTGCATCTCAAGACAAACATTTTCCCCCCTTTGAAGACTTCTAGAGTCATTACACACGTAATTCTCAATTTTGTCTGCTCATTGCAGGTCAGTGTGACTGGTTTTCAGGATTTGGCATTCTACTTCCATTTCACCATCAGGCTTGGTTTCATGGTGATGCTCTTAGATACATCATGCGGTAGTGAATTTTAATTCTGCTCTAAGACCTAAACTGACACCAAAGCACTCCTGAAGTGGTCCTGCAGAATCAGAGTTACTGTCTTTTGGGTAATGTGATAAATCAAGGTTCCAGGGACCAAAAATAGAAGTTGTTGGAAAAGCCCAGTAGGTCTGGTAGAGTCTGTGAAGAAAAGTCAGAGTTAACGTTTCAGGTCCATTGACCCTTCCAGGGGCCTACCTCCACAGATGTCCCACAAAGACTTTAACCAAAAAAATAGGTGTCTGTTCTTCTTGACCTGGGTTGTGTTTATCCCTTGATTAAAATAATCAAAACAGAATAATTAATTACAGACTGTGGGGCTTTGGTGTGTACAGGTTAACTGCTATGCCTGTCTATAAACAGCAACATGCATGTACTATTAATTGCATTGGAGCCTTGGAGGTGCAAAATTATTAAACTCAGTGTAAATTTCTTTTTTATTGAAATGAGAGAAAGCTGTATGAAAGACATTTGAGCTTTTTATAAGAAAGCTTCCATTTCACACTGTGGGGTAATTAGTGCACAGTTTCACAGGCTTAATTTAGATATCTCTCAGACATACTGTGCATCTCTGCATTCACTTCACATATGATAGGGGACAGTTTGTATTTCTTCAACATTTTTGAAAATTAAAATATTAAGACTGTAGGTGCTGGAGATTTGAAACAAAAACAGAATGATGGATGTATAGACCTGATTTGTCAGGTCTGTAGAGAGGAAAAGGTTATGGTATTTCATTCTGATGAAGGAGCTCCACCTGAAGTGTCAAAAATGATCCTTTCTCTTGAACGATGCTGACTGATTTGGTATACATTTGAACTATTTTCTTTGTTCTCCTAAATAACTCTTCTGCTGTGTTCAACAAGTATTTTATATTATACATCATTACATTTTACATAATTGTGGAAGCATTTCTTTAAACAAAGGTTAGTTGGAATCAGGAATTCTTTCAAGCTGAAAACCCAGAGGTCAATTCTGGGACAATTGAAATGTTCAAAATTAAATGGACAGGCTTTTGAGAGATAGGAACAATGATGGTCAGTGTTGGGATGACAACTATTGACATTACACACTAACAACTCAGACAAAAGAACTGAGGGTATCGTTGCTATCTTTGTAGATGACACAAAGAGAAGTGGAGGGACAGATAGTGTTGAGGAGGAGGGGAGGCTTTTCTAAAGCACAAAGGTAATTGGGAGTCCTAGTACAGAATTCTCTTAAGGTGAAAGTGCAGGTTCATTGGGCAGTTAGGAAGGCAAATCCAATGTTGGCATTAGTTTTGGAAAGGTTAGAATACAAGAGCAGAGATGTACTGCTGAGTCAATATAATGCTCTGGTCAGACCACATTTGGAATATTGTGAGCAGTTTTGGGCCCTGTATCTAAGAAAGGATGTTCTGGTATTAGAGAGAATTCAGAGGAGGTTCACAGAGGAGGTTCTTGTGATCCCTGAGTGATCCCTGAGATCACTCAGGGATGGAGGACTTGTCATAGGAGGAGTGGTTGAGGACTCCGGGTCTGTTTAGAGGATAAGCAGGGATCTCGTTGACACTTACAGAATACTGAGAAACCTGGATACAGTGGACATGGAGAAGATGTTTCCAGTAGTAGCAAAGACCAGAACCCAAGATCACAGCCTCAGATTGAAGACACCGCCCATTAGAACTGAGTTGAGGAGGAATTTCTTCAACCAGAGAGCGATGAATCTGTGGAACACATTGTTGTGGAGGCCAAGTCATTGACTGCCTTTAAATCAGACGTAGTTACACTTTTGATAAGTAAAGGGATAAAGGATTACAGGGAGAGGGTAGGATAATGAGGTTGAGAAATATATCAGTTATAATAGAATGGTGGAATAAATTTGGTGGGCCAAACGGCCTAATTCTGCTTCTGTATTTTATGGTGTTATGATGGATATGGAGGAAAGATGGATAAATGAGGCAAGACGTTTGCACAAATATAAGGGTTAATAGGGAAGTGGATGGACACTGAATTTCACAGAAGCGACTTGTACCATCTCACACCCAAAGTATTTTGCTGGCAGCTTGATTGTGGGCAGGGAATGCAAGCAGTGGGCCACCTATTAAGTGAATAAAAATCTCAGTTAAGACGATCGGTCAATCTCTGGCTGGAACCTTCCAGTCAGTTGCAGAACCCCACACTGTTGGCAGCATAGCAGGTGACTGGAAATAACAACTAGGTGCCCAGCGAACTACTAGTCCAGAAAGATTTAAGGCCTACACATCTCCCCTACCATCAATCAATTTGGCTAGAGCTATAGTTAAAGTAAAGTTAAAGGTTCACAGTTGACCAACTTGACAAAATATTGTAACAAGTCAAAATTTAGTGGCAAATCAAACCCCCTACCATTCTCTGAGATGTCACAAATGTAAAAAAAATGACTGAACCACTGAATTGCCAAATTCTACCTCACTGTCTAACTCGGGTAAAAAGAATATGCGCAACATAAGAAAATAGGTATTTATTGTAATCAAATTGTTTCTGACCAATGGCAAAAATACACCTTATAACTTGGTAATGCATAACATAAAGAACATTAAAATTGCAGAATTTGTAATTTGTGTAACTTGAGTTTTACCCCTTTCAAAGCTCCCTCATACATGTACGTGTAGACATAGATACAAAGAGAAAATAAACAAAATAATATGAGCGTAGATGGAAAAAAAGATAATAAATGAATACAGTTACGCATGGTTCAGTCCAAAATAATAAAACCAGATAGCTTGGTTTCTAGTTCTTTTCATTTCTTCGATGATGCCTCAATGTTATTTGAACATTGAAGATCAGTCTTCAGTTCACTAGTGGCTTGGCTAGACCCAGAAGTCTTTCATTTCCAGAGATTTCCTTTCCACAACACTGAATGCAGTTTACCCATCCTCTTTTGACAGAGAGTGAGCGAGGTCAAATTTTTAGAGGAACGGAATAGAGAGAAATGTGAATGCTGCCAGCTTTTGGGGCTCTGTCTTTTCCTGTTTTAATTAACACCTCCACCCAATCCCAACATGGTTGGCATTGGATTAGGATTTGAACGTGCAGCCTTTGGCTCAGAGGCCGATGTACTATCTGCTGCTTTTCAAAACCTCCTCCCTTTACAGTGCTGCAGAAACTGTAACTGTAGTCACAATAAGAAATGAATGCGTTGACAAGCTGCATGATAAATGTCTGACACAGCATATAAAATTGAGAACAGCTTGCTAACTTTCATTAAGCTGTAGTCCCTCACTTATACACCACAGCAGGTTACAATGTGCATGCAAGCTGAGAAATAGCAGGCATCATTTCTTTGACCTTGTTGCAGACTCAACAACCATCGATTTTGTCACTTCATTGTATAAGTTTTTGACTTGTATACAGTACAATTCATTTTTCAAAAGTCCACAATATCTATGGACCTTGGACGATTTTTATTGCATTGTTACTGATACCTCAGTAAAACTGCCACTGAACTTTTAATTTTCTTTACATCCTGCAGAAAGGATAGGATAGTGTAATGTCTTGTTACGATACTTACCACATACTCAAACCATTAGTTCAGGTGTAAGGAACTGCAGATGCTGGAGAGTCTGAGATAACAAGGTGTAGAGCTGGATGAACACAGCAGGCCAAACACCTTCCTACAGAAATGCCATCCCCTATTGCCAATTCCTTCGCCTCCGCCGCAACTGCTCCCAGGATGAGGCATTCCACTCCCGTATATCTCAGATGTCCTCGTTTTTCAAGGACTGCAACTTCCCCCACTCAGTGGTCGAGAACGCCCTCGACCATGTCTCCTGCATTTCTCGCAACTCATTCCTCACACGACCCCCCTGCAATAACAACCAAAACAGAATCCCACTCGTCCTCACTTACTACCCTACCAACCTCAGGATCCAACGCATCATCCTCCAATACTTCCACCATCTGCAATCCGACCCCACCACCAAAGACATTTTTCGCTCTCCACCTTTATCTGCTCTCTGGAGGGACCACTCTCTCCGTGACTCCCTTGTCCGCTCCACGCTCCCCTCCAGCCCCACCACACCCGGCACTTTTCCCTGCAACCGCAGGAAATGCTACACCTGCCCCTACACGTCTCTCCTCATCCCCATCCCAGGCCCCAAGAAGACTTTCCACATCAAACAGATGTTCACCTGCACATCTGCTAATATGGTATACTGCATCCGCTGTTCCTGTTGTGGCCTCCTCTACATCGGGGAAACCAAGTGGAGGCTTGGGGACCGCTTTGCAGAACACCTACGCTCGGTTCGCAATAAACAACTGCACCTCCCAGTCGCGAACGATTTCAACTCCCCCTCCCATTCCTCAGATGACATGTCCATCCTGGGCCTCCTGCAGTGCCACAACGATGCCACCCAAAGGTTGCAGGAACAGCAATTCATATTCAGCCTGGGAACCCTGCAGCCCAATGGTATCAATGTGGATTTCACAAGCTTCAAAATCTCCCCTCCCCTACCGTATACCAAAACCAGCCCAGCTCATCCCTGCCTCCCTCACCTGTCCTTCCTCCCAACTATCCCCTCTTCCCACCTCAAGCCGCACCCCCTTCTCCGACCTACTAACCTCATCCCACCCACTTGACCTGTCAGTCCTCCCTGGACTGACCAATCTCCTCCCTAACTCCCCACCTACACTCACCTTTACTGGTTCCATCCCCGCCTCTTTGACCTGTCTGTCTCCTCTCCTCTATCCATCCTCTATCCGCCTCTCCCTCTCTCCCTATTTATTTCAGAACCCTCTTCCCCTCCCCCATTTCTGAAGAAGGGTCTAGGCCTGAAATGTCAGCCTTCCTGCTCCTTTGATGGTGCTTGGCCTGCTATGTTCATCCAGCTCCACACCTTGTTATCTCATTAGTTCAGGTAGGTGACTGGCTTTTCTTTCTTTTCCTTACCTACACTCTTGCCCCATTACTTCCCACCAACTTCTGGATACTTTACTCTTGGAATGTTGAGTTTGTCTTTTTGCTGTTTCTACAGCAGTTGCTATCTCTCTCCATCAGTAGCTGTTTTGGCTGCTGACTGACTGTGTACTCTTAAAGTTATAATGCCCTTAACGTGGTGAAACACTTCCCTGAAACTTCCAATTTCTTCTGAGCCTTCTGAATTGTATCTGTTTGTGATGGAAATCAGATTCTCACCAATGCTACCTTGCGATATGTTTCCAGATGGTCACTCCTGGTAGGTTTTAATAATTGTCATCTCTACCACCGTGTGATAATGAGTAATGATTGTTTGGTGCAGTCCATGGCACAACCTTTCTGAAGAAGGGTCCAGGCCCGAAACGTCAGCCTTCCTGCTCCTCTGATGCTGCTTGGCCTGCTGTGTTCATCCAGCTCTACACCTTGTTATCTCAGATTCTCCAGCATCTGCAGTTCCTACTATCTCCTTTATAATTGCTTTGTTTTGGACTAACTTTGTGTTAGAAGAGTTATCCACAGAAGAGACACTGTTTTTATATAATAAGAAGATTTATTGCACATTAGCAATAAGTACAACTACATTAGGTCAGGCATAATTACTAGGACCTTAGGGAGCTGGTACAGGGATATCTCCTCCCTCTTAAAGCTTGAGTGAACCCCGTTGTCCTTTGTACCATAGACTGTGGGAATGACATTGGTAGTACAGGTGAAGCCACTATAACCTGAACATTAACCACTTCAGGGCTACTACCTTATACAAAACTGGCTACTGTTCTACTACCACCCTGACAACTAGACCACCTTCGCCTGCCTACGCCTCTGGCCACGCAATTACACTCTGGATCACCTAAATACTCTCATCAACTGACTAGTCCCCTAAGTTTGTTTGATTCCACCTGATCACCCCAATTAATGCCTAAATCTGACTGAATCTGACTCCCCCGATGTGCAGCCTGACCATCTCTCTGACCACTTGCCTACCCTCTGAACCTTACCAGCCCCCAACCCAACTATCAACCTCAAGCTGTCCTAATATGGCTGACCCACCCCCACCCCCAGCCAGGCTAGACCACTCTATGACACTTCCAACCTGCTGCAACTTGATTAGTCACTCTCACCTACATCTCTCCCACCCACTTCACTAAGCTACTCAACTCACATACTTAGAAGCATATTTACCTACCAGCTCATTCATAATTATGCTAGTGCTACTCATCTCACCTGGTCACCTTCAACCTCTTTAGCCACAGAGACACTATCCTTCCCATCCACTTACCAACTTATCTGGTACTCACTTGCCAATTTATTAACATTCAAACAGGAATTTTAAAATTATACAGAAATCATTGATTTAAAAACAGGACACATGTTCTATTCCACTGATTCTACTCTACTCTGAATGAGTTCTTTCAGGTATGATTCATCTTATAGAGGTTTAAAACATCATGAAGGTAGGTTAGTCCAAAACTAGAGGGCACAGGTTTACGGTGAGAGGGAAAAGATTTAAAAGGGAACCGAGTTGCAATATTTTCACAAAGAGAGTAGTGCATGTATGGAATGAGCTGCCACAGGAAGTGGTAGAGGCTGGTACAATTACAATATTTGAATGGGAAAGGTTTTGTGGGATATGAGCCAAACACTGGCAAATGGGACTAGTTCAGTTTAGAATGTCTGGTCAGCATGGATGAGTTGGACTGAAGGGTCTGTTTCCGTGCTGCAAGACTCTATGTGTTTCAGTGAAGACGACCCTGGTAGAAATGCACAGCAGCTTCCAGCCACAGATATATTTGAGTTCACTGGCAATCCAATGGTCACTGCCACAAATATTTGAATGAGAAAACAAATGCTTGGCTCTGAGGCAAAAGCATGGATGTGAAAATAACTGGATTGATTTTAAAACAAATTGTTCATACTGAATAGAAACGAATGGCATCCTTTTGTCCTATACTATTCAATGGTGTTTGGATTAGTTTTTGTCAGAGAGAATGAGATTCCACACTTAAAATTTTAATTTTCAACACTGGAACGGATGTTTATTAGTAATTATTTCTTATTTCCCATTAAAAGTTGAGAAACACTTGACAGCACTAGTACTGACTTTTTCACCCATAGTTTTGTTATGAGGCTGTTGGGTAATTATGCAGTGGGATTCATTTTAGTTTCAACTTTATCAGCCTAGACTGCAATAAATAACGCATCCTGCAGATAACATGGTATCCCTAATAGCAACCTCTGGATGTACAGATTTAGCTGTGCATGTGTGGATGGCAGAAATTGTTTTGAGAGTTATCTTGTAAAAATGGGGAGTACTGTTGGTCTTACAAATATTGTTGGAGAAAAATCCAACCCATTGTGGATCTCTGAATAACAGCACCAATTGGAAAACATTATCACTCCAACGTAATTACTTCCAAAACTCAACTAGAGATTTGGGAACGAAAATGCAAATGACTTTCAATTATCACAAAATGTTGTCCACAAGCGTTCATTCTTTATGGAGAACAAGTTCATTAATTAATTTTTTGTCAAGGTCTCCATTGAATGTTATAATGACAAAACAAATTAAATGCAGGCAGTTCTTTTCTGTCGAATGGTTTAGCTTGCCACATTTTAAAAGTCACAAGGAAAGATTATTTTTCCGGAGCAGACTTTAGTTCAGTTGATTACAAATTCTAATTAAGTATCTTTCACAATGCAAGAATTGTCAGAAAAGGAAGCCCAAATATTAATAGATACTGAGTAATGTACAAGAGATGCAATTGAGTTTATGGAATTAATAGCAGATCCAGTATTCTAATGGCCAAAATGCTTCAAGCAGGCCACCACAAGATATAGTTTACAGGGTTCAAAAACATCAATCATTTAACAATAATTTAAGGCAAGAGCATGTCATTTCAAAGCTGCAGCAATTTGCGAGTGGAATATCTGATGACTTTCAATTATACAGAAGTATCATTCTCGACAGTAGTGTGTTCATTGTAGACCCCTCATTCCTCATTAACTTCTGTCATTGTTTTTGAGAGATTATAGTGAGAAAATGGAAATGAGGAGCTGTCAAGTGGCTTGGGCTGGTCTTGTCAAAAGATGTGACAAAGATTCAACCAATCATTTCTGCAGAGTTGGCAATTGCAGCTGAAAGACTATGTCTGAGATGACGAACATTAGTGAATACATCTTTCATTTCAAAGTACAAAAACCAATCGGTGTTTTGAAATAGTGAGACTCAGTGCAAAACATCTGTCTAGATCAAATGCTAAAGGACAAGGACAGCATGAGCATTGATGGGGTGTCTTTGAATATCATATTTCCATTGGTGTTAAGTAGGAGAATAATCAGTTGCTTTTTCTTATTGCATTTATTTGCCCTCAGGGAAACCTCTGGCAGTTCTGTTACACTTTGGGCTGGAGATAACAAGGTTTGGCCTGCTGGATGAACACAGCAGGCCAAACAGCATCATAGGAGCAGGAGAGCTTGACGTTTCGGGCCTAGACCCTTCATCAGAAATGGGGGACAGGCAGAGGGTTCTGAAATAAATAGGGAGAGAGGGGGAGGCGGACAGAAGATGGATAGAAGAGAAGATAGGTGGAGAGGAGACAGACAAGTCAAAGGGGCGGGGATGGAACCAGTAAAGGTGAGTGTAGGTGGGGAGGTAGGGAGGAGATAGGTCAGTCCAGGGAGGACTGACAGGTCAAGGGAGCGGGATGAGGTTAGTAGGTAGGAAATGGGCGTGTGGCTTGAGGTGGGAGGAGGGGATAGGTGAGAGGAAGAACAGGTTAGGGAGGCGGGGACGAGCTGGGCTGGTTTTGGGATACGGTTGGGGGTGGGGAGATTTTGAAGCTTGTGAAATCCACATTGATAACATTGGGCTGCAGGGTCCCCAAGTGGAATATGAGTTGCTGTTCCTGCAGCCTTCAGGTGACATTGTTGTGGCACTGCAGGAGGCCCAGGATGGACATGTCATCTGAGGAATGGGAGGGGGAGTTGAAATAGTTCACGACTGGGAGGTGCAGTTGTTTATTGCGAACCGAGCGCAGGTGTTCTACAAAGCGGTCCCCAAGCCTCCGTTTGGTTTCCCCGATGTAGAGGAGGCCACAACGGGTACAGCGGATGCAGTATACCATATTAGCAGACGTGCAGGTGAACATCAGCTTGATGTGGAAAGTCTTCGTGGGGCCTGGGAATGGGGGTGAGGGAGGATACCAGTTTTGATGTTTGTTTGTTTTAGTTGATACTGCTACAAAAAAAAGATTTTCAGATATTGAAGGATTGTACAATTGATTCCTGAAGTTAAAGAAGTGGTACTTTAGGAAAGGTTGGCAGCCATGGATCTTTTCTCTCCTGGAAAGAGAAGACTGAAAGTGATAATGATAGAATGTTACAAAATTATTAGATGTTTGAACTGTGCTCGAGATTTTCTACTGTGGGAAGAGTTTAGGCATGGTCCAGAATTTCAAGTTAGTTTGTTTTGGTTTTGCTACCAGAATTCACTTGAAATTGAGATAATTAGCATAAAGGGTTGACGAATTATAAGCACAAGTTACCTCAACCATGCTGCAAGTTTGTTCAATATCAAACTAAAAGCAGACCAACCAAGAAAACTGGCTATTTCAAAGTGGAATCATGAACAGGCTGTTTCTCTACTGATTGCATTTGTTGGTGACCATTCAAGAAGGCTCTTCAAATGAAACAGATTTTAAGAGCAAAAACATGAGTTGGCAGGCCTCACAAATTTTATATCTTGGACAATATTTAATTTACTAAGATGCTGACCAGTAAAACCAGAAAATGGTTCAATGTAGTATTTAAGAGATAAATATGCAGTTGACACCATAATAGTAAGTGTAATCCGGAGAAGGGTGAGGAGTATATACTGTATTAGACCAAATGGGCAGACAACTGGTAGATGCAGTGCATTGCAATGGCCACAAAACAATCGACTCAGGGAACAAGGAAAGGACTAATAGATTTTATGATTAATAGGATAATAGTGACGAAGAGAGGGATCTCGGGATCATTATAAATAAGACATCAAGTCAATTTTCAGTACATTCAAAACATCAGATGAAATGTCAGCTGTATAAAAGGGCAGACCAAAGATGGAGACTTACCATTTCGGTGCATTGGTAAGGCCCTGCAAAAAATACTCAGCAGGCTAGAACCCATACTATTGAAAAAGTGCAGCTTAGCAGGTATAAAGAGTGAAAAGTTGAGAAGTGAGTTTGATAAAAGCAAGTACAGAAAGCCTGAACAAGGCGAAGAAGGATAAATGTTGGCCAGAACAAAGCACCCCCGTGTTCTTCCAAATAATGGTGAGATCTTTCCTGTGCTCCTGAGAGGACAGAATGGGCTTTGGTTTAACATCACATCCGAAAAATGTCATCTCAAACCATGAACTTGATTGTTAAGTTATTAATTTGTCAAAAATAATTCATTATCCAAAGGTGTTTAACCCCTTCATCATCAGTGGGACTCATTGATGCAATTGATTTGTTCATATGTTTCCTTTAACAAAGTTATAAACCAGATTTTAAAGCATAAGTGGCTGAATATAAGCCAGAAAGCAAATTAAAATAACTTAAACAAGTGGTTTGGCAGAGTAATGGCTTAGCACATTGAGAGTTGAAGAATATGCACAGAAACTCAACGAGACTTTGAGCATGTTCAGGTATGGCAGCAGAGTTTTGGATAAGTTCAAATTTATAGAGTGTGGATGGTTGGAGGCTGACAGGAGAGGTACAGAAACATAATCATACCAAAGTGGAATCAGCTTTTAATAAGCACAGACCTCTTCTCATTCCATCCACTCTATCGTCTTATACTGTCCTTTTAGAGTCAATGCATTTCAAAAATTTCTGCAGCAAGATGCATTGTCAAAAGAAAAAAAGATGTTAAACATGTAACACTGCATGAAACAGGGGATCAGAGTTCAAAGTATTTGAGTAAGATGTGGAGAGAAGGATCAAGGAACATGCAGTGAAACAAAAGGAGTGACAATCCTGTTTATTTCTGAGAAAAATGGAGCTGAACATTGCAAAACTGAGGTGAGCTATAAAATAATCATCATCTACAAATAAAACAGCTCTTGGAAAACTGTAGTTATATGACGTATTGAAAATTGAAAACTCAGATGGCCCACTTTCTATAGTGTAGCAGTTTGGAGAAGATTGACAAGGCACTATGAGGTGAAGGTCTACAAATGCCTGATGACTGCTGGTAAATGTATATGAACAACACTGACTTCCTCTTCCATTTTTGGCATCAGACAAATTAATCCCCTTCGGCCTCAGCGGTATAAAAAGTGATTACTTTTTCAAGAAAACTGCCACCTTTTGGGGACAGAACAAGCCGTGCACGGTCCACAATAAAACAATTCAAAAATCTCTTGCAGTTCTCATTTTATTTTGGAGGTCGCTTAATTAATGCAGATTCTTGATTTTCAAACAGAAGCATTAATGACCAGCAGAGTGTAGTTTTCAAAAATTATAGGTTCCCTCTGGATTTTGGAAATCAGCTGCTGACAGACTCTTCGTTTTGATGAGACTGAGTTAAAAATGTTAAAAATGCAAATGCATCAATTAACTGCACCATGAAGACAAAGTCAAATTCACGTACAGCAGCTATGGCAGGCAAACTTATGTATTACCTACTGCCTAACTTTTTTTCTTCAGTATGCCAGAAAAATTAGATTGCCTGAGAACTGCTAAAAGCTACATCTATTTTGCAGTCCTATTACTCCACCTCAGGAAGGCTTACTTTTCCACGAGAGGATGCAGGGCAAACAAGCAAGACACTGGGTGCAGAAAGTTATATTATGAGGATAGGCTGCATAAACCTGATTAGCCTTCCCTTGATTTTATAAGATTGAAGGGTACTCTGAACAAGGTGAAGAATAATGTTAAAAAAAGATTTGGTAGAGGAAGAATTATTCTAGCTCCTGAACGTTATGGGCTTTGGGGTGGAAGCTGGAAAAAAAAATCGGCTTTAGTGAAATTCTTGATGCGAGAACAAGAAGTCTGAGGGTGAACCAAAAATAACACCACTGAATGTTGAGAGATTTGTTTGCATTCATTTGCACCCAATAACAATTAATATTAACTAATGTTACATTCTATATATGCAGGTTCCCATTCTTCCACTCATCTGATAGCAACTAGGTAGCTATTATTGCTGACATGCAAGTCAGAGCTGTTACCTCATGACTCCAAGTTGCCGCTTGCGCCTCTGGGTCTCTATCTTGGTCAGTAGTTACTAATTCTCAGGGCACACTCCAGGAGCAGTAACGTTTGAGATCCCCCATCCATGGATGTTGGCATTGCACATGTACCATCCTCAATACATCATCATGGCACGTTTCTCATCTGCTTATATTATGGCTCGACATCCTCAAATCTGCACTCTGAAAATGCCTAACATAGTTCATCGTAATACTGCTGTCAGTGCACAATGCAAATAGGGACAGACGTCTCAGGGAGCATCTCAGACTCCTCACTTGCACCCTTGGTGCTCACTCACATTACACCTGCTTGGATGCTCACAGCATCCCTGCCTTGTCTTTACATGCTTTGGTAGCTCAGCTAGAGCTTAAAGGCTCACAGTACTTCTGTCTTGCCTTGCCTTTGACCATAGACACAAAGTCCAGCATGTTGTCATGGGTGTAAGCCCTCATCAGTCAAGAGGGTAGTCTTGTTGCTGAACAGCAGAATGATACATCAATCTCACACCTGTACCATGGGCTAACAGCTGACATCCCAAACACACTGCATGTGCTTCATCCAAATGGCTGTGTCTCAAAGTCTAAGGCAAGTATTCTCAGTCAAGGGAAACCACCTTCAGTTAGGACGTCCCTGTGCAGTATGTCAACAGTGTTATCTGATACCTATTCAGGGGCTTGGACACCTTCAGTTTACCACTTGTGGTTGTCAGGGTCAGAGGTTGTGGTGCAGGTGGGAGAAATGCGATGAGGTGCCTGGAGTGAGTAGGCAGCACAGAGGTCTTGCCAAGTTAATAGTGTGGTGGGATGGGTGGTGGTGGTGGTGGTGGTGGTAAGCTGGGTGCAATTGAATGGGGGAAGAAGATGTTGCATGCAAGAATGAGCGTGGTAGACTATGGGCCTGGTGAGAAATGGCTGCAATAGCAGAGATGGAGGGGGAGTGAGGAAGCAGAGAGAAGTGATATTTCACCATTGCGGAATACAGATGGTCAATGACAGCTCTGAGGGAAGAGGACAGCCCTCCTTTGCGCCAGTCCATTCACAAGAATCTCCAGGTGCAGGTTGACAAAGCAAGGTACCAATCCAGGCCAACAAACTGCACACATTAAGACCTTTTTCTGGAGGGTACAAGAACTTATAGAACTCAAAAATGGCATCTACAGTGACCAATGGAATAAAATGCACTGGGTACCATGTTTGTTCAGGCATTAAGCTGTACAATAACGCCTAGCTGAAGAATGCAAAGCAGAAAGATTACGGTATTGGCAATCGTTATTTCCATCACAATGTTTCAGATAACGTTCTTTCTTAACCTTGCATAGCTGAAGACAATTTTAGCAGCCAAAAATATCCTCTTACTAGCAAAATTTAGATGGATAATTAGCTACTTACAAGTTAGTTGTCAATTGATTTTTTTTTCCCCTACAATTGCTATGGTTGTACATTGGTTTTGCCATTTTCTATATTTGAAGCTACAAAGGAGGGTAGGTTGTTGTATTTGCTGGTCAGTTTCAAAGATGCTGCAGAAATAAGTCACTGTCAAACATAGGAACATTAGCACTTGCGACTTAAATACAGAATGATTTGGAGAAAGAGCAGAGTACAAGAAGAGTAGAATGAGCAGGTAAGAAAAGAAATAGGAATGGATATTAAGTAGAACATTCATCTAGATGCCAGCTGTGGTGTTTGGGCAGTAATTTTGCTATCTGAGCCTCAACAAAGGACAATGTTTGAGACATCTACCCTCTGCTAAAGGCATCCGAACTGAAATATACCATCTGCTGCAGTCACAAGTATAACCTTAGAATAGGACAAGGATGGTATTGCAAGTGGTCATGATGATGATTATAGCAACAAAATATTAAGCATCTGGCTTGTTCCAGCCTGGAGTTTAAGATGTTGGCAATATAGCCTAGCTTGCTGTCTCTTAATGCAAGAGGAACTGAGGCTCTCCGCAAATGAGAGCAAACTGCATTTCATTTATTCTTGCAAGAAGCAAGTACCCTAGAGAGAGTGGCTTCATCAGGATTTCAGGAATTTCCAAAGTGTGGGAACAGTGTGCAAATTTCATGGGAGCTACACATAAACTTGGCCTTCTGAGAACAAAAAGAGATTTAATTGTCTTGATGTTCATTTTGTGTAGGCGACAAACGATACAGATCAATTTCCAATAACCTGACAGTAGTCATGAAACCTTCATTCCGTGGAGTGTGGAATGTCGAGTGCCAATTACATTTGAGATACAACAGTGAAGCAAAGAGTGGGTCTTGGGTGATGAGTTTCATGACTAACCAAATGGTTCGTCACTCTGGTGAGAAACCCATACATGTGCATATAATGTTAACCATATTGCCAAATGAAAAGTAATGGAGCAAAGCAGTTGAATGTTGAAACGATGGTTCCCCAGTCTAAACTGTTTAGGAGCAGTTCTGCAGTATACACCAAAGTGAATGTTAACATTTGTGCTAGTGTGCTACTGTGCTGGGCATTGTAATTATGAAATGATGTTAATGTATTGGAAGCAATTCAAACAATATTTACTTATGATGATATGTGCCCTTAAGAGGGATTTGTTCTGTCCTGTTTCTCTTGAAGGGATTTTCAACCGGGTGCCAAGGTGACTGCTAAATGGAAAGCAGACTAAACAGCTTTCATTTCAATTAGACAAAAGAAACATGAAGAGTGGAGTCGGACTCACACAGTCCCAGGGTTTTAATTTTGCTTTCGGTTGTTGAATTTAGGGTTTTTGAAGATGAAGCTGCCAAATACAGCTTTCTCTCTCTCTTTCTCCGTTGCCACAAAAAAAACTTGAGTCATCTCTCTGCTGCTAGATTCATTCTCGTGTTCCTACTTAGGATTGGAGAAGACAGCAAGTGAACGAAATCTGTTTTGCTGAATTTGCCTTTGCCAGAGTTGTGTTTGTTGGATGCTGCTATATTGGAACAGTTGATAAGTAATAGTTAAATAATATAACATTTAGCTAAGTATTTTGATAGAGTTAAAATTATGCCAATTCTTCTTTTCTGTTGTATGTGAACCGTGGTGCAGGAATAAAGTATGTTTTGTTTCAAGATCTGTTGTTTGACCAATCAAATCACATCTGGAATGCAGTGCCTTCCACTTGCCTCTAAATAAGATATAAGTTGGGCCTAGGCAATCTCCTTATCATGTTTTGAGGAGGTTTTGTTTATCCATAACAAATTGGAAGTTCATCTGGCATCAAAATCTCTAATTTCAGGTTGGGTTTAAGAGTTGGAGACAATAAGGGCTGCAGATGCTGGAAGCCAGAGTCTATAGGTGCGAGGCTGGAAAAGTACAACAGGTCAGACAGCATCAGCGGAGCAGGAAAGTCAATGTTTCAGACTGAAACCCTTTATCAGGACTGGGGAGGGGTAGAGGAGCACAGAAATAAACAGAGGGAGCGGGATGAGGGATGAGGGAAGGGTAGGAGAGATGATGATAGTTGAATGCAGGTAGAGTGTTATTGTGATTGGTTCATGGGAAGGGTGGAGTGGATAGGTGAGTAGGAAGATGGACAGATTAGGTCACTTACCACCCCACCGACCTTTGAATCCAATGCATCATCCTCCGACATTTCCGTTGCCTACAATCAGATCCCACCACCAAAAAGACATTTCCCTCCCCACCCCTGTCCGCTTTCCACAAGGACTGTTCATTCTGTGACTCCCATGTCAGCTCACACTGCCCACCAACTTCTCCACCACACCCGGTACCTTTCCCTGCAATGCAAGAGGTACAACACCTGCCCCCTACACCTCCCCTCTCACCTCCATTCAAGGCTCCAAACAATACTGCCAGATCTGGCAGAAATTCACCTGCAATTCATCCAACATTTTCTATTTCATCCATTGCTCCCGATGTGGTGTCCTCTATATCGGGGAGACCAAACGCAGAATTGGGGACTGGTTCAAGGAGCATCTGTGCTCTGCACGGATCAACCAACCCAACCTTCTGGTTCTCCCTGATGACATGTCCATCTTTGGCCTTCTCCACTGTCAGAGACAGGCCTAACGTAAACTAAAGGAACAACACCTGAAAGAGGTTACAGCTTACAGCCCAATAGCCTCAACATTGACTTCACCAGCTATAAAATCCTTCCACCCTCAGCCCTATCCCACATCTAGCCCTCCTCTTCCTCCTCGCCTCCCTGACCTGACCTAATCTGTCCCTCTTCCTACTTGCCTATCCACTCTACCCTTAGCATGAACCAATCACAATAACCCCCACCTGCATCCACCTATCACCATCTCGCCTATCCTTCCCCCAGCCCTCCTCTTCCTCTATTTCTGAGCTCCTTTCCTCCTCCCCAGCCCGGAAAAAGGGTTTTGGCCCAAAACATTGACTTTCCTGCTCCTCTGATGCTATCTGACTGCTGCGCTTTTTCAGCCTCATACCTATAGACCTTGAGTTTAGAGTTTTTGGACTCAAAGACAATGAGTGGAGAATATTGCTGTTCTCTTTTGGGTGTTACATTCAGTTGGTTTAAGTAGGATGTGCCTCGTGTAATAATGGCTCTTTCAGAGGGTAAGAGTTTCCTGGGCGCGGGAGAAGGCAGTGGGGTGGATCACAGAAGGTGATTAAGGTAAGGCTTTCGGAATTGGCAGACAAGCTGACATTGAGGTTCCCTGTGCCTGTGAGGAAAGGGGAAATAATTGCAGCAGTAGCTCAATATTTACAATTGCCAAGAAAGCAGTCATAATCTTTGAAAATAGCTAAAATTCAATTGCAAATGCATCAGCTTGAATTTGAGGATTAAAGAAAAGGAGAGGCAAAGCAAAAGAGAGAGAAAGGTAATTGCAGTGGAATGAGGAGTAAATGAATTAAAACAGCTTAAATATGAAAAGGAAATGAAACAGTTTGAATTATGATAAAAGCAGAAGGAACAACACCTGAAAGAGGTTACCTTTTGAACTTCAGAGGCTGGCAAAGGAAAGTGAAAGCCCAATTAAAATGGTGGAGGTAGAAGTAAAGGATGTGAATAGTGATGAAGACAGTGATGAAGAGCAACCCCATCCTAGCCAAATGCCTGGTGTGATGTTTAAATATGTCAAAACGTTACCAAGGTTCGGCAACGAGAATGGATAAGCCCCTTTCATTTTGTTTGAGGAAATGGCTAAACAAACAAATGGCCACCACCATGTGGGATTCTATTATCAGAGATGGTATCTGGGGAATATGATGTGGTGAAAAATGCCATCTTAAATGCATATGAACTAGTGCCAGAAACCTACAGCCAACATTTCTGGAATCTAAGGAGAGAGCATTGTCAAGTATACATTGAGGTTGAAAAGATCAAATAATGTACTTTTGATAGGTGGTAAAGGCATTGAGAATAGATCAAACAGAGAGACTGTTATTTTGGAGGAGTTCAAAAATTCACTTCCTGAAGTAGTGAGAACTCATGTGGCAGAGCAGAGAAAAAGTTATGGTCTACATTATATTCTTAAAATATTTTGGAAAAGTTTGGTCTGGTCCCTAACAAATTGGGAGCTCTTGTCGGGATGAAACTCTCTAGTTCCAGGTTGAGTTTAGGATTATTGGACTCAAAGGCAGCGAGTAGTCATTGTTCGTGTACTCTTTTTCAGTGTTGAATGAAGTTGGTTGAAGTAGGGTGTGCCTTATGTCGTAATAACTATTTTAGGCACTAAGAGTTTCTTGGGGCTGGAAAAGGTCACTTTGAGAGTTTTACAGAAAGGGAGTAAGGCAACGCTTTTGTAATTAGCTTACCAGCTGGAGTAGGGGTTGCCTTTGACCGTGTGAAAAGGAAAGGTAATTGCAGCAATAACTCAGGTTACCAGAAAAGCCATTCGAACCTTTGGTAATGGCTAAAATTCAATTGTAAATGAAGCAGCTTGAATAATAAAAGGAAATGAAATAGTTTGAATTATGATTGAAACAGAAGAAAAGTAGAAAGAGAGAATAGCTCTAGCAGAGGAGTAGGTAAAGGAAATAATAGCCCCAGGTGAACAAAAAGAAAACAAAAGGATCACTCTTGCAGAAGAAAGGGAGAAAGAGAATGTTTTTGAACTCCAGTGGTTGGAACTGAAAACTCAAAGTCGACTTAAAATGGTGGAGGTAAAGGTGAAGGCCGCAGTTCTGATGAGACTGTGATTGAGAACAAATCCATCATAGCCAAAGGCCTGGTGGGGATTTGTTTAAACATGTTCAAGTGTTGCCTAAGTGTGATGAAAATAATGTAGAAGCCTTTTTCAATTAATTTGAGAAATTCACTGAACAAATGAAATGGCCAGTGGCCATTTGGGTATTATTGATCCAAACAAAGTTGATAGGTAGAACTAGTGAGGTGTTTGCATCACTATCAAAGGAGGTATCTAGGGAGTATAATGAGATGAAAAAAGCCATCTTAAGTGCAAACAAGCTATAACAAGAAGCTTACAGACAACATTTTAGGAATCTAAGGTGGGAACCTGGTCAAAAGTACATACAGATTTTGAAAGGAACAAACAAAATAATTTTGATAGGTGGAGAAGAACATTGAAAACAGATCAAACATTTGATGCTCTGAGGAGAGACAATTATTTTGGAGTTCAAAAATTCACTTCCTGAAGTAGTGAGGACTAGTGGAAGAGCAGAGAGTTAAGACAGCAAGATTAGCAACTGAAATGGCCCATTATTATGAGTTGGTTCATAAATCAAATATTGGCTTCTGACAACAATTTCAATTCGTGAGGGATAGAAATTGGAGAAAACAAAAGTCCTCACGTGGTAAAGGAAAAGAAGATCTCATTGAAGATAGCAAAGATAGTTTACCACATGGTAAAAAGGGAACCCTTGAGCAGGGAAGAGAAGTATAAAACCTCAGGTGTTTTCACTGGAACAAAGTAGGACACATGAAGTCGCAGTGTTGGTGGTTTAGGAAAAGCACTGGGAAGACGGAAAACAGGATACGCCAGTAGGTTTTATTAAAGTGGTAAGGGAGATCACAGTGGAAGCTAAAACGCTACAAAATAATGTACAGTTTCATCGAGGGTTGGCTGAGAAGAAAGTGCCAGATCTCTTTAAGGAACTTATTTGTGTGGGTAAGGTTTACTCATTTGTACCAGGAGGAGCACGTAAAGAAATTAAGATTTTAAGAAATACGGGAACAAGTCAACATTTGACGGTGAGAGATGAGATGTGTAATTCAGAAGGAGTATTGCCAGAAAAGATGTTAATAAGCAGAATTCATGGTGAAAAGAACAGTGTTCCATTATATGAGATGAAGTTGGAGAGTCTAGTGAAAAGTGGTGGTGGTGATAGGAGCAATAGAGAAATTCTTGGCTCCAGAAATACAGTTTATCCTCGGTAACTATATAGCTGGATCAGAGGTGGAAGTGATGCCTACTGTAGTTGAAAAACCAGTGGGAAAATCAAACAACTGAGATATTACAGGAAGTATACCCTGGGACTTTTCTTGACTGTGTGGTAACAAGGTCATAAAGCCACAGGTTGAAACAGGAGGAGAAGTCAAAGAGCAAAGGTAAGGAAGTGAAGTGGACACTTCAGGTTCTGAAGAAGGGTCCCGACCCGAAATGCCAACTATCCTGCTCCTCTAATGCTGCCTGGCCTGCTGTGTTCCTCCAGATCCAGACTGTGTTATCTCTGGCTCCAGCAACGGCAGTTCTTACTACCTCTGAGTAAGGAAGTGAAGTTCAATGATCAGAAAATATGTCTGATCAATTAGTTGAAGAAAGAAAAGAACGGGTGGAGGACAAAGTAGATAGTTTTAGTTCAGAGGTTTACAACAAAAAGGTGAAAAAATAAAGCAGCTGTATCAAAAAAGTGTACACAGAAGAAGAAACTGAGTGTATCCCAGCATGTTACTATCTTAAAAATGAAGTGTTACTGAGGAAATCGAGACCATTACATATTGGGTTGATGAGAAATGTGCACAAGTTCTTCAAGTTGTATTACCAGTGAGTTATAGAAAGAAGGTCTTGCAACTAACACATGAGTTACCAAAGGAGGTCAATTGGGAGTAAGGAAAACTCAAACCAAATACAAAAACATTTTTATTGCCCCAGACTTCAACCATTTGATCAAGGTGTCTATGGATGTAAGTGATTTTGGTGTCAGTGCTGTACATTTAAAGGAAGATGATGACAGAAAAGAAAGATCTATCAAGGATTTCTCCTGAAAGTTGAATATTTTTCAAAAGAAATATTCCACCATTGGGAAAAAGACCTTGAGGTTCGTGTTGGTGGTCGAATATTTCAACATTTATGTTGTCAGTAATGTATCTGAGACAACTGTATATACTGATCATAACCCCTTAACATTTTTGGAAAAAAAAAGGATAAAAATGACTGTTTCAATGGAGTTTATTGTTACAGTTGTTCAATTGGAAATTATACATGTGGTCGGATGAGAGAAAGTAATTGCTGACATGTTATCATGATTTTGATGAAGGAAGACTGAGGTGTTTGGATGCAGATGGATTGTTTGCATGCCTAGGTTTAATGCAATATCGTATATAACGTAGTGTGCTAATAATGTGAGACAAAAGCCTTTGAAAATTATGCCATCTTTGTATATTGATGGTTAATTCTTTTTTAAGAGGGAGGTGTGACAATATCTACCTTTAAGACAGACCGTTGTGCCCTGTTTCTCTTGAAAACGTTTTCAACCTGGCAGTGAGGTGTCTACTTTATGAAAAGAAGAGTAAGTAGCTTTGGATTTCTTTTACATTAGGCAAAAGAAGCATGAGTGGGTGGAGTCAGGCACAAAATGAGCCAGGGTTTTAGTCTTGCTTTCAGTTGTTGAAGTTGAGGTTTTTGAGGTTGAAGCTGTTAGATACAGTTCTTTTTCTGCTGCTGCAAAATCTTCAGTTCTCTCTCTGCTGTTAGATTCATTCTGTTGGTTCTCCTTCTTCTAAATTGGAGGAGATCGCAAGTGAGGGAAATCTGTTTAACAGAATTTGCCTTTGCCAAGGGTGTGTTTGTGGAAAGGTGTTATATTCGAACAGTTGATGAGTAGTAGTTAAATAATATATTATCTTGTTAAGTATTTCAATAGAGTTAAAGTTAAGCCAATTCTACTTTTCTTGTTTGTATTTTAATTGTGGTGTTAGAATAAAGTATATTTTCTTTAAAGTCTGGTAGTTTGACCAATCAAATCATATCTGTAATACAATGTCATACACCTTGCCTCTAAATAAGATAAAAAAGTTAGGGTCTGAGCTATCTCATTGGAATATTTTGAGTTTTGGTCTGGCCCATAACATTGTAGCCTAATACCTGGATTGAGCAGATTGCCTTAGGAAGAAAGACTAGACAGACTAGGCCTGTATCCTCTGGAGTTTGGAAGAGTCAGAGGTGATTTAATTGGAACAACTAAGAACCTGAATGGGCTTGACTGGGTGGATGTTGAATGGATGTTTCCTCTTATGAGAAAATCTAAAGCTCTGGGTCATAATTTAAAAATAAGGTGGTATGCATTTAAAACAAAGATGAAAAAGCATTTTTTTTCTCAGTGGGTTGAGAATCTTTGAAAGTCCCTTCCTCAAAAGGTAGTCAATAGAGAATCTTTCAATATGTATAAGGCAGATGTAGATGGATTCTTAATTAATAAGGGAATGAAAGACTATCAGAGATATACAGAAAGATAGAGTTGAAGTTAAAATCAGATCAGGCAGGATCTTGTTGAATGGTGGAGCAGACTCAAATGTGGGAAGGGCCTTCTCTTGTTCCTTGTTCGTATGTTGCATAATCTTGCCACTGGCTATATGTTGAGCAACCGAAGAGGAGGAAGAATGGAGGGGGTGCGGTTTACTTGGTCATAGCTTCTCTATTCAAAGTGACCTCCAAGAACTTACCTGAGTGCAACACAGATGACCGTAGTGCCAATTTCCCATCCATCAACACTATTACATCTTCTTGCATGACAAAAGCAACTGATTATCTTTATACTTTCTCCTAGTATCTGTCTTATGAGTGTCTTTACCTGTTCTAGTGTTGTATGGCTGTGAGAAAGCTCCTGACTTCCAGTGAAAGAGTTAGCAGTCTGTCTTACAGGCTGATGTTGAGCACTGAGCACATGGATAGCCAAACTGCATGCTGCAGAACGTCTATATGGGTGGCAGTGTCAAAGAAACATAGGAACAGGATTATACTATTCAGCCTGTTAATCCTGCTCTGTCACTTAATAAGATCATGGTTCATTGAATGCTTCAGTTCTTTTCACAAAATCACAGAAGCTGAAGGAAACTATGTGACGCATCAAACCTGCATTTGCTGATCGAATAAGAATTGTTAAATAGTGCCAATCTCCAGTTTGTCTCGACACTCTTGCACACTATTTTTATCCAAAAAATCATCCAATGTCATCTTGAATGCCTCAATTGAACCTATGTCTAACACATTTCCAAGCAGGACAGTCTGTATCCTAACTACTCACTGAGTGAAAAAATATTTCCTCACTTCACCCTTACTTCTTTTACAGATCACATTAAATCTAGGCCCTCTCATTCTTGTTCCTTTTACATGTGGGAACAGTTTCTCCCTACATACTCTATCCAGTCCATTCATAATTTTGAAAACTTCTATTAATCTCCTCTTAACCTTCTTCTCTCCAAACAGAACAGTTCCAACTTCTTCAATCTATCCTCATAACTGAAGGTCTTCATGCCTGGAGCCATTCTCATAAAATGGGCGTGCATTTTACCTTTTACCCACACAATCCCCATAACACTTTATGCTATTTATAATAATAAAAAAAAATCAACTACTACATATACAGAGACTGGATTTCCTCACCCCTCTGAGGTAGAGACTTCCAAAGATTTACCACACTTTGATCTAAAAAAAAATTCTCCTCACTCACAGTCCTAAATAGCATCCCCCTATTTTTAAATAGTACTGTCTGGGTCTAGATTTGCCAGCAGTGGTGGGAGAACCATTTTACCTGTGTCCACCCTGTCTATCACTTTATTATTTTATAGGTTTTTATGAGATCACCTGTCATTCTTCAAAAACTCTAGAGAATACATGCCCAGTTTACCCCATCCACTCTTCATAGGACAGTCTTGCTATCCCGAGAACAAGTCTTGTGAACTTTCGTTGCACCTATATGGCAATAAGAACATAAGTAGGCTAAATCTGCTCACAGTATTCCAGGTGTGGTCTAAGCAAGCTCCTATACAATTGAAACAAGACTTCATTATTTCTAAACTCAAATCATTTTTATAATGAAGATTATAATTACATTAACCCTCTTTAAAACTTGGCATACCTGCATGTTAGCCTTCAGTGACTTATTGACAAGAATACCAAACTCCCAATGCACATTTAAACATTCTAATTTCTCACCATTTAAGAAATACTCTGCACATCTGTTCTTCCTATTAAAGTAGATAATCTCACAGTTTTCCACATTGTATTCCATCTGTAATGATATTGCCCAATCACTATGCCTGTCCAAATCCTCTTAAGTACATTTTACATCTTCCTCACAATACACATTCCTTCTTGGCTTTGTATCATCCACACATTTGGAAATATCATATTTTCTGACAGCGTACAAATCATTGGCATATGTTGAGAACAGCTGGGCCAAAGTACTGATCCTTGTGATGCCTCACAATTCACAGTCTGCTAATGTGACGGTGGCACATTAATTCCTAATGTTTTCTGTTGGCCTGTTGGCCAACCCTTAATCCTTGACATGTCAGGCACACTACATACTTTAACATTGCCAATTGATTTCCTATCAGGAATCTTATCAAAAGCTTTCTGAAAATTCAAGTATACCACACCCATTTACAGACCATTATCAATTTTGTTGTAACAGCCTCAAAAGTCTCCAACATGCTTGTCAAACACAATTTACCATTCATAGCTCCATGCTGACTATATCTAATCAGACCATTTTTAGTCTGATGTCCATTCATTATGACCTATATGATAAATTCTAGCATTTTCCCTACTACTGATGTCAAGCTGGAGGAGCTCTACTTCACTGTTTCTTCCCTTGTTCCTTTCTTAACTAATGGGATGACACTTGCAAGCTTCCAATCTACAGGAGTTATTCCAGAACCTACAGAATTTTGGAAGATAATTAGCAATGCAGTGACCGTCTCTACAGTCTAGTCTGTCTGATTGGCAACAGCAGGGCACTGGCGAAATGACAGTTTTAGGAAGACAAATACTGTCTTCTTCTGAAAAGACGGTTAGTTAGTGTCCCACAACTGCCACTTCCCTAGGTCAGCACCTCAAAAATTCTAATAATCATATAGAGGATGGGTTTTTTGGGCTTAAAAAAGATACATTCCATTCTGCATTCCATAGCCACATTGATAGCTGTCTGCTCTCTAATGGCCACAAACTGTACTGACAGAATTTCAGTCTGATCTTCCACTGGAACATACAATCAAGGAGCAGTAGTAGACCATTCAGCCCCTTACGCCTGCTCCACCATTAAAAAAAATTGTGACTGATTAATTGTAACTTCAAATCGCCATTCCCACCTACTGATAACACTTCACTCCCTGCATGCCAAGAATCTATCCATGACTGCTTTAAAAAAACATTCAAAGACTTTGCTTTCACTGCCTTTTCTAAAAGAAATTTTCAAAGACTTTCTCTGTTTTAAATTGGAGACATCTTATTTTTAAACAGTGACCCCCTAGTTTTAGATTCTTCCATATATGGAACCATCCTCTTCACTGGAATCCTGTTAAGATCAATGTTGCTGTAAGAGCAACTATGCAGCTGCTGATAGGTTCTGTGCACACAGATCAGCATGTCAATGCATTGGATCCTTCCTCTGCAAGCTGTTGATATGCACCAACTTTGAAGGTCCACACAGCAGACAGAAAAAATAAATAAGGAAACTTTGGTCAAGACTGTTCATAATCTAATATTTTTCAGTCAAGTCACTTCTAACTCTTCTAAACTTCATTGGATACAAGACTAGCTTGCCCAATCTTTTCTTATAATACTACCCACCTATTTCAGATATTAATCTGGTAAACCTTCGCAGAACTGCTTCCAACTCAGTTACATGCTTCCTTAAATGTGATGAACAAAACTGTGCATAGTATTTCAAATGCAATCTTGCCAAGTGTCTTGTTTCACTGAAGCATAACCTTCCTCCTTTGGTATTCAGTTCTCACTGTGATAAATATTGTATTAGATTTCCTAATTAGTTAGGTATCTATAGATTAGATTTTGCATGAGGACATCTGGTATTCCTATGCATCTCATCTCTGTAACCTCTCACCATTTAGATTATGTGTTTCTTTGCCATTTTTTTTCCTCCCAAAATGGACAAGTTCACATTTGCGCACATTACGCTCCATTTGCCTACTCACTTAACCTATCTATATTTTCACTGTAGCCTCCTTACGCACTCTTTGCACTTTAAAGTTGTGCAAATTTTAGTGTGATATCAACTAATTTGAAAATCATATCTTCCATTCCTTCATTGAACCCATTTATGTGTGCTAGTGGTGTGCCTCAGGGATCAGTATTGGGACCGCAATTGTTTACAATTTACATAGATGATTTGGAGTTGGGGACTAAGTGTGGTGTGTCAAAATTTGCAGATGATACTAAGGTGAGTAGTAGAGCAAAGTGTGCAGAAGACACTGAAAGTCTGCAGAGGGATATAGATAGTCTAAGTGAGTGGGCAAAGGTCTGGCAGATGGAGTACAATGTTGATAAGTGTGAGGTCATCCAATTTGGTCAGAATAACAGCAAAATGGACTATGTTTTAAATGGTAAAAAATTGCAGCACGCTGCTGTGCAAAGGGACTTGGGTGTCCTTGTGAATGAATCGCTAAAAGTAGGATTGCAGGTGCAGCAGGTAATTAAAAAGGCAAATGAAATTTTGTCTGTCATTGCTAGAGGGATGGAGTTTAAAAACAGGGGGCTATGCTGCAGTTGTATAGAGTCCTGGTGAGGCCACACCTGGAGTATTGTGTGCAGTTTTGGTCTCCTTACTTGAGAAGAGATATACTAGCACTGGAGGGGCTGCAGAGAAGATTCACTCAGTTGATTCCAGAGTTGAGAGGGTTGGATTATGAGGAGAGACTGAGTAGACTGGGATTGTACTCATCGGAATTCAGAAGAATGAGGGGAGATCTTATAGAAACATATCAGATTATGAAGGGAATAGATAAGGTGGAGGCAGGGAGGCTGTTTCCGCTAGCAAGTGAAACTAGGACTAGAGGGCATCACCTCAAAATAAAGGGAAGCAGATGTAGGACTGAGGTCAGGAGGAAATTCTTCACCCAAAGGATTGTGAATCTGTGGAATTCCCTGCTCAGTGAAACGGTTGAAGCTACCTTGCTGAATGTTTTTAAGGCAAGGCTAGATAAATTTTTGAACAGTAAAGGAATTAAGGGTTATGGTGAGCGGGCGGGTAAGTGGAGCCGAGTCTCAAAAAGATCTGCCATAATCTTATTAAATGGCGGGGCAGGCTCGAGGGGCCAGGTGGCCTACTCCTGCTCCTAGTTCTTATGTTCTTATATGTCTTGTAAATGGTTAGGTTTTCAGCACTGATCCCTGTGGAACACTACTCATTACATCCTTTCAAACTGGAAAAAAAAATCTGTTTGTGTCTACTTCCTGCTTCCTGCTAGCTCGCCATCCATCCATGCCAATATACTATTCCCTAAGCCATGAACTTTACTATCCACAATAACTTTAATATTGCATTTATTTATCAAATGCCTTCTGGAAATCTGATTATAATGTACCCATCAATAATACATGTAACTTCCTCAAAAAAACTCCAACAGATTAGTTTTCCTTTCATAAAATAATATTGACTCTACCTAATTGCCTTGAATTTATCTAGGTCCCCTGCAATTACTTCTTTAATAATAAATTCTAACATTTTCCAGATGTCAGATGTTGAGCAAACTGGCCTGTTGATTCCTGCTTTCTACCTTCCTTCCTTTATGACTAGAAGAGTTACAATTGCCATTTTCCATTATAATGGAACTTTTGAAATTAAAATCAATGCATCAACTATCTCACTAGTCTTTTAGGGCCCCAGAATGAAATCTATTATGAGCTGGGCACTTGTCAATCAACAGCTTCAATAATTTACTCAGCTCCAGTTTTCTGAATTCCTCCCTTCTTCTACTTCTTGATTTATAGTTGCTTCTGGGATAGTAGTTGCCTTCTCTTTAGTAAAGATTGATGCAAAATACCTGTTCAATTCATCTACCATCTCTTATTTTCCATTGTTAATTCTCCAAACTACTTTCCTACAGGATCAAAGATCACTAAATAATAATTTTATTTTTTAAAATATTCTATAAACTCTCACTAACTAGTTTTATATTCTGAAAATTTTTCTCTTCTATTCTAATTTTTCCAACTTTATTAATTTTTGAATCATTCCTCACAGTTTTTGTTTAATGTTCAGTCCAATTGGCTAACCTGCCACCTGTCTTAGCAGAATTATATATTTTTTTCTTTAAGCTTGTTACTGTCTTCAACAGTTCTAATTAAACATGGATGGTGGATCTGTCACATGAAAATTTTCATATCAATGAAATGTTATCTATGGCGTGTATTCTGAGATATCACCTAAAATGTCTGCCAGTGTTTTTCCATTGAACAATCGTTTAACCTAATTTTCCAATTCATGTTAGACAGCTCTGCTTTCATGCTCTCTTAATTACCTGTTTTTAAGTTTAAAAATTATACTTTCAGACTTGCTCCTCATCCCTTCAAATGCCATGTAAAATTTGTTCATATTATGATTACTGCTATCTAGTGGGGCCTTCACTATGAGATGATTAATGAATCCCTCACATTGCGCAACCAGGTCAATTATAGCCTGTGATCTGGTTGGTTCCAGAACATGTATTTCTAGGAAGCTGTCCAAGACACTCTATGAACTCTTCATCAAGGCTCCCTTTGCCCATTTGACATTTCCATTCAATACTTAAAACAAAATCCCCCAAGATTATTGCTGCACCATTCTGATTCAGCTCTCTTTATGTCCCATTTTTACAATTACTTTTAGGGGCCTGGATTCCATTCCCACAAGTGACTTTTACCTTTATCATTTCACATCTTTGTGCAAACTGCTTCCACATTCTGGGTTCCTCAACATAAGTCACCCCTCTTTATTGTGCTAATACCATCATTAACTAACAGAACTACTTGTTCAGCATTTTTTTACTTTCCTGTCATTCCCAAGTGTCCTTCAAGATTCTGCAACCATGTCTGCATAATGGTTACTGGATTCTACATGTTAATTTCTATTTGTGCTCTTAGTACACCTGTTTTGTTTTGAATGCCAAGCAAGATAAGATACAGAATCTTTAGTTTTGTCATTTTGTTCTTTATGTATCTTCTAGCCTTTTCTATTCATTTACTCTCACATTTGTGCTCTCCATCTCTTTGTGTCATGGCCTGTTTATCATTTGGAATGTTAATACATTTCCCTTTTGCCTTGCCTCTACTTTTTGATTTCTCCATCTTCCTAAATTTGTTCTTTGCCCCCACGATTTAGTTTTACATCGTCTTTACTTTCCTGGCTGTGTAGCTTGTAAGAATGCTAGTCTCTGTAGGTCAAGTTTGAGACTTTCCCAACAGTGCAGATCCTACTTTTCCCAATACAGGAATTAACATCTACCACACTAGAGTTGCAATTCCAAGCAATGACCATATCCAACAAGAGAGAATCTAATCATCTCCCCATGTCTTTCAGTGTCATTACTATCGATGAATCCCCACTACCAACATACCAGCATCACTATTGACCAGAGACTGAACTGGACTAGCCATATAAATTCTTTGGCTATAAGAACAGGTCAGAGGCTGGAATCCTGCAATAAGCAACTCAACTCTTGATTCCCCAAAGTCTGCTCATCATCTTCAAGGCACAAGTCAGAAGCGTGATGGAATACTGCCCACTTGCCTAAATGAGTGCACCTCCAACTCTACTCAAGGTACTTGACACAATCCAGGACAAAGCAGCCTGCTTGATTGGCACCACATCCACAAACATTCACTCCCTCCACCACCGATGCTCAGTAGCAGCATTGTGTCCTATGTACGAGGATGCGCTGCAGAAACTCATCAAGGCTCCTTAGACGGTATCTTCCAAGTCACATCCAGATCTTCTGGAAGGAAAGAGCAATAGTTGCGAGGAACACTACCACCACTCTGCTGACTTGGAAACATATTACTGTTTTGTCAGTGTCATTGGGTCAAAATCCTGGAACTCCATTTTTAATGTCCTATACCAAATGGGCTGCAAACTTTCAAGAAGGTAGCTCATCGTAGCATTCCAGGAGCAACTAAGGATGGGCAATAAATGCTGATCCAGCCAGTGATGCCAAACATTCATCCCATGTTTGAATAAATTATGATAACCCTACTACTGTTTGCTATACTATTTTCAATCTTAGGAATACAATAAACCTTAATCACTTATAAGATACTCACCAAACAATTATCTTCATTCCCCACAGCTGTTTAAGAACCAATTCTTTGAAACTGAAAAAAAAATTAAAGGCAAAAGGAAAAATAAAGGAACACCCTCCTTTTCCTTCCTGTCCAAATCCCAGCACTCTATTCTGATGAATCAATGTTAGGCTGTACCAAGCCATATTAAGCCCAACTGTTCTTACACTTGGGGAGCTTGTTAAAACCTTGTATATGGCTAGCATCTTTAGAGCAAAACTGTAGGTTTCAGTGTCAACTACAAACAAAATCAGTTTTGTAGAAAGAGATTTAGACCCTCTTACCCATAACTGCCAGAATTCAGACCTCCCCTCACTCCCTTCTCTAGGTGTTGCTCATTGCTAGTCTCGGGGTCCTCCACTCATTTGTCTCTCTGGGTGTTGCTGACTGCCTGTTTCAGTATCCTCCACTCTTTTTTTTAACTCCATGTATTTCTGACTGCCTGTCTTGGTATTCTCCCATGACCTGTTCCTGCTTACACTGCAATAAAACCTGTGACATCAGCATCCAATGCTGTATCATGGTTTGGATGGGACATGCACAAACACAGTTGGTCACCTTTCTATGCCAGAAATTATGGGCAAAACACTGTTTGGATATTTGATTCATCCACGTTCCTCAACAATGAGGGCAAGAATTCTGGCAGTCTTCCCTGTGCATTAGCACATTTTTGTGGTCTGTCATATCAAAGTCTTCAGCTGAGTCCTCTGCAGTGGAACGTACGTTCAAACTTACTTTCTTACAAGCTGATAGCTGTACTTATCCTTGCCACTTGCACTAACCAATGTGTACCCAGTGTCTCATCATCTGAAGATCAATGATCTATGATTTTCTTTAAGGTAGGAGGAATGGTGGCAGAGGGGCAATGTAACTGAACAAGTAATCTAGATGCCCATGAAAGCTCTGGGGCTCTTGAATTCAAATGACGGCTGGTGGAATTGAAGTTTAATTAATTAGACTGTAACTGCAAAGCAGTGATGGTGACTGGGACAATCTGGTTCACTAAAGCCATTTGGAGGAGATCTGTCATCTTTACCAGGTGTGAGCAATATGTAATTCTCAGTCCACAACAATGTAACTAATGGCTAATTGTCAATTCAAGGCCCAGCAAACCATTCAGCTCAAATGCAGTCAGACACAGGAAACAGATCCTGTCGGTGATACCACCATCTCATAAAAAAAGATGCTTAGTCTTCACCATCGCCATCTTCTTGGTATTCCCCAAATGGCTGGCCATGTTGCAATATTTGGATATCTGAAAGGAAAAAAATGCTATAAGGATAAATGAAAAGGATAAATCATAGATATGAGAAGGTGGATTAGTCAAGCAGGATATAATTTTCTTTGATAATTTCAACCTCGTTGCTGGATACAATCTCTTCAAAGAATGCCCCAATAAAGGATAGCACCATCTCCTCTATGGGTGCCAAGGCACGCAAGTGCATCTGTCCCTTTTTGGTCAGGTTGTCGTTCTTCCAGTTGTTTGCAAGAGATAGAGAAATGTGTCAGTGAGTGTGACGACATTTGGTTGAGGGGTGTGCGATCATGGTTGAATAGCTAGCACAGTGCTACATGGGTGTGAAATTTATAACACTGCTGAGTGTGTGAGGGTGCAGTGAAACATTTGAATGGGGGTTAATAGAGATTGTTGGTAGATGAGTGACCGAGCGTGATGATTTCAATAGTGACTGAGAATACTAGTGCAAACATTTGAAGATACCTTCACCGGCCTTGACCAATCCACTGAGCTCCCTGAATTTCTTACAGCATTGCATCTAGTTCTTCATAGTTGATTCTAGGCATTAGCTTCTCCAGCCATCTGATTTTCAATCATTTCAGAAGGACCTCAATCCTCTCATGCAACTCCAAAGCATCTCAACTCCTTTCCACCTTCTCCACAAAAATATCCTGTACAACAAACTGAAAAACATGGAACCGCTTCTTTCTCCTCTTGCACCAATCCTCATTTTCTTTTCCCTTCGTGGTGAGTATGGTTATTCATGGCTTATTGCAGAGATGAATTTACAGAAGCATCAGATTAAATCCTGGATTTAAGGTGCTATTTATTCTTGAAAGATTGATTTGATCTTCTCATTGAACAGCATGTCTTTGTGATATTTTATTTGGTGCAGTTTTCAATATTGTGAAGTAGACTATAATTACTTTATAACGAACACAATGGTGATGTAACCAGATGGATGTGTTTGACATTTTAATCAAATAAATCTTTTGTTTTTTGATAGCTATTTATGGAATTATCCTTTTAAACTAGACCAAAAGAACATTACATTAGGAGGTGATGTAATAGCAATTGAAGCTTAAGAGTGACTGAAGTATACCACTTCAGATTCCTATTCACTATTAAGAATTGATTGCACTGCAATGCAAATGAAAATAACAGGTAAGAAGCAAATCTCAAATATCAACACAAAATTTGATGCTAAATACTGTAATTTTGATAAAGAAAGACCACATCCAATATTTACCCCTCAACCCAACATTACTCAAAAATGATTACCTGGCCATTATTCCATTGCTGTATTCCAGAGGGGATTTTAGGGGGCTGCGGGGGCTGGCGAGATTGGGGTGTTAAGGCTCAATTGTGCCTTTAATCCGCAAGTGTTCTTGGTCTTCGTCTTTTAAACAATTTTTGGGTAACTATTTTTTTAGAAAATTATTGAACTGGATGAAATCTGCAGCTCTAATTCAGAGTAAGATGGTGAAATCTTCCATGGCCCTGAACGACATGAGCCACCTGAAATCTGGTAGAATTGTGTGAGGAATTGAAGAGGGCTTTCTTGATGTCGAAACTGTCAAGTTGCAATTTTCCGATTAAGTTCTGGGCGTCGAGATGAGAATCTCATTAGTGAGCAGCAGGAGACCAATGAAGGGGCATTATGACTCATTGCCACCTTTATTATTAGTTAAACTCACCGTATTAAGCTGTATTCTTCTATTGCTTCATTCACCAGATAGAACAAAGAACAAAGAAAATTACAGCACAGGAACAGGCCCTTCGGTCCTCCAAGCCTGCGCCAATCCAGATCCTCTATCCAAACCTGTAGCCTATTTTCCAAGGATCTGTATCCCTCTGCTCCCTGCCCATTCATGTATCTGTCTAGATACATCTTAAATGACGCTATCATGCCCACCTCTACCACCTCCGCTGGCAACAAGTTCCAGGCACCCATCACCCTCTGCATAAAGAACTTTCCACGCATATCTCCTTTAAACTTTTCCCCTCTCACCTTGAAATCGTGACCCCTAGTAATTGAGTCCCCCACTCTGGGAAAAAGCTTCTTGCTATCCACCCTGTCTATACCTCTCATGATTTTGTAGACCTCAATCAGGTCCCCCCTCAATCTCCATCTTTCTAATGAAAATAATCCTAATCTACTCAACCTCTCTTCATAGCTAGCACCCTCCATACCAGGCAACATCCTGGTGAACCTCTCTGCACCTTCTCCAAAGCATCCACATCCTTTTGGTAATGTGGCGACCAGAACTGTATGTAGTATTCCAAATGTGGTCGAACCAAAGTCCTGTACAACTGTAACATGACCTGCCAACTCTTGTACTCAATATCCTGTCCGATGAATGAAAGCATGCCGTATGCCTTCTTGACCGCTCTATCGACCTATGCTGCCACCTTCAGGGTACAATGGACCTGAACACCCAGATCTCTCTGTGCATCAATAGAAATTAGATGTTGAGAATTCCCAACATTGAACCCAGAATGGATACTTGACAGCTCTAGCTTGCTGCTTGCTTCAGCAGATGTCTACTTCAGACGCATAGCACCAACATCTCAGGGCACAATTCATGGCAATAGTTGCATGCCCCCATGCTCATAGATCTTGACATATGACGTAAGTCAGCAACTCATGGTTGGTCTCTGATCCCCTTACAGTAGCATTCGGCACTTCAATAACGTTCTCAGAAGCACACAATGATTATTCGAAAGGGTACCCAGCTGAGAGGTGCTCTCAGAGTTCACTCACTCATCACCTACCTGAATGCTCACAGTGTCCCACCTTGCCAAGCTTTGCCTTGCATCGCCTCTGCATTTTGCCCCCTCAGCAGGCCCCTCACCTTCAAAGTTTTCAGAATGCTTGTATTGCCTTGCAGTTTTGCACAGGCACCGAGCCAGACATCTTGTCATACTTATCAGCAGTCATCAAAGGTTGGGACATATTGCAATACAACACAACGCCAATCTCATAAATGCATAATATACCAGTGACAAAGGCATTGCATGTGCTATAAGTAAATGGCCAAGTTTCAAATCTAAGCAAAGTAGTCCTCAGCCAAGTCCAGGGCGACAATCTTTTGTCATGGGGTCTCAGCAAAGCAGCCTCCGACATCAGTCCAAGAATTTGAGCATGGTCAGGCTTCTGGTTAGGGTCAGGCATCTGTATCTCTACAGTCTGGAAGTGTATAAAGATTATATCTTTTCATTTTTCTGTATTTTTGATTGCGGACTGAAATGGGGAAAGAATTATTTTAAAAGACAAGGTTTGTTGAAGAAATTACTGTACCTTTTAAAAGTAAGTTACCTGGCGCTTGTTGTAAGCGCTGTTTACACAGCTGCTTGTTCAAGCAGTAGTGGAAGTCTGGTTACAGATGAGCTGGAGCCAAGGGTGTGTACAAATAGAGATTCAGCCGATAAATGGTAGTCGTCTGTCTGTGGACTAATGGCTGGTAATTGATGACAAAGGCCTTCCACCTGCCAGCAACTATGTGAATGGCACACACATAGATAAATAGGTTAGGTACATGAATGTTTTAGAGAAGCCTTGGTTTCTGTGAGAGCAGGAGCTGCCTCTGTTTGCAGTAAAGACCAACTTGAACCTGAAGAAAGCCAGTTCATTTTGCCCTCCACAGGTGATGCAAACTGTGACTCTAAACCTGTGACCAGAGATTTTAATAATGTGAACCAGCCACCCTGTATCTTCTGCACAGATGTGAAATATCCAGAGGAGAATCAAGGCGCAGAATCTGCAGACAAGCCAAAAGAACCATTCCAGCAAACTCTGTGAACAGTAATCATTGAATTTCCTTCCATTTTTTCCCTCCACTCATCACATCCAAACTTTTCTTTCCTGTCTATGTCTGAGTGTTTGGATGTGTGTGTGCAGGGGGAGGTTATAATGGCGTTAGTGTTTTAACTAGTACACATTATGTTGATGGTTCATAATTATTTATCTGTAGCAAGAATCTATTTATTCATAATAAATAGTTTACTTCCCTAAATAAAGAAAACTAGTTCAAAAACAGAAGTTGCTGGAAAAGCTCAGCAGGTATGGCAGCATCTGCAAAGGAAAATCAGGGTTAATGTTTCAGATCTGGTGACCCCTCCTAAGGAAGAGTCACTGGACCCAAAATGTTAACGCTAATTTTTCTTCACAGATGCTGCCATATTTGCTGAGCTTTCCCAGCAACTTCTGGTTTTGTAACTGGTTCACAGCATCCGCAGTTGTCTCCAGTTTTTACAGAAAACTGGTTGGTACTTTCTGTCAAACTAGATTTAAAACAGGTAAATTATGGAATTGTGTACTTCCATTAAATCGTTAATGTTTGTGATGATTCCAACACTAAGGGCTTGATTTCCAGTGTATTACTATAATGATGGGTAACAAATAGGTCATGGTCAGCACTATGGACAGCCAAACAAACACATTTCTGATGAAGGGTTTAGGCCCGAAACGCCAAGTTTTCCTGCTCCTATGATGCTGCTTGACCTGCTGTGTTCATCCAGCCCCATGCTTGTTATCTCAGTCACAGCATTGAACAGATTGCAGTCAGGCATTTGATCATTTGCTATTTGGGCTGTCCAGCTAAGTCACTCAATGGAGTGGTCCTTGCAGATCCTTCTACTAAAAGTCAAGGGCTTGGGGTGGGGTGGAGCGTGGGGATTAACAATGGGCATTGTTGTGGGAGAGAAGTTTGGAGCTCAATTTTGAAGATTGGAGTCAGAATGCAGTGAAGCAGAATGGATGACATTATTAAAGTGGAAGCCAGGGGGAAACTCCATATACAAGTGGGGTGTGAGACTGTATAAGGAGGGGGGTCATACGGGTGGTGAGAGTGGAGGTTCTTTGACACTGCGAAGCACCCTCACTTATATAGGAAGGAGGGGCACTGGAGACAGTGTAGTACCAGACATAGCATGTTTACTTGATATGCCTGGACTGTGGCTATAAAGTGGGCAGACAAAAACGGAAATAAATAGTTTGAGTAGGAACTTGTGCAAGTGTGAAAACTAGGGAGACCAATCAATGAGGGAACCCCACAAATGCCTATGATGCAGTAACAGTGATTGTCTACCTGGAAATAAGGAGTTTAGTTACCAGAGTTGTAACAACCTGTGATTTACCCATTGCCTGGACATGGTACAGGAGCTGCTCATTTCACACTTTGAGCCATGAAAAATCCAGTAACATGAAGGATAGGTGGTCTCTGTACTTCAGTTCTTCAGTTGCAGCTCCCCAGAGACTCGCACTCACGGATCACCTTGAAAACAGAACACATGTTTACAAATTTGGGAATTTACTTACAGTTACGTCTCGCCTATGCTACTTATGTACTTTCAAATGGTTATGGTCTTTCTTTCCCTCCCATTACAGTTCAGTGCAGTCCTGGGGTCCACAACTGTGGTGGAGGGAGTGTTGCCCTACAGTGGAGCCTGTTGGCCTTGTGGTTTTGGTCAGGTGAGCCTGGGGGCATTTTTTGAGGGGCCAGGCATGCTGAGTGTGTCCAGATGTTTCCACTGGTTTGGGAGCCTAGAACCCAGTTGGGGTTGGAGGGGGTGGGGGCGAATGGGTGTCATGTCAAAATTTAAAAATAAGGGCAATATCATTTAGCTCCAAGATGAGGAGAAATGGTTTTTGTTCAGAGGATTGTGAAACTTTTGAATTCTCTATCATAAGGGCTGAGGAATCTCAGATGGAGAGCATTTTTAAGGTGGGGATTGAATACCAATGGTGTACAGAGATGGCTAAAGGACATTGAAGTGTTTGATCAACCATGATTTTAGTGAATGGCTGGGCAGGTTTGATGGACAGAATACTACCCCTGTTCTTATGTTCTAGTTAGAGGTGAGTGCATCTCCTTGATATAACCTCCCACACGACTGAGGAGGGTAGGCAGTGTGGAGGACAAAGTTCGGGCACCTCTGAAGTGTCCTGAGAGGAGACTTCTGGATGTTTTGTTATGGTTCTTCCTCTGGTTGGGTGCCTAATGGCACTGCCCTGTGTCTTTGTGAAGAAAGGGTATCTGGAGTTAGCTTAGTGTCCCTCTTCCACTTGACACATGTGAAATGTGAAATGTGAAATGTGAGAAAACTCAGTTAGCCTCATGGACGGAATACCACCATAAAACCAATAAAAATGTGCATTAACATTTAGGATCATGGAGTGTT
This sequence comes from Ginglymostoma cirratum, assembly GCA_024137785.1. Lineage (NCBI taxonomy): Eukaryota > Metazoa > Chordata > Chondrichthyes > Orectolobiformes > Ginglymostomatidae > Ginglymostoma > Ginglymostoma cirratum. Next base: position 26,274,320 of record JAHRHZ010000024.1, read on the forward strand.
GGTCTGTGCATATATTCAGCATCTCCCACTGTCCTGGACCTGGCTGTCTGCTGCCTGGGGCTGAGCAGATACCTGGTGTCCTGTCGTCCTCTGAGTGCCAGAAACCTGGGGCATTTCTGCTTCAACTAGCTGTGGAAATGGGGCAGTGACGTATGCAGCTACTAATGCTCCTGAGCCTAATCTAGAGAAAATACATACTGAGGTGTCAGTATTTGAGTTGGACGGGGGTGCGGGAGGCAGTCTAACCAGAGTTCTTCAGAGACATCGTGCTGTTTTCCTCTAAAGTGGGCGAGGGCATGTCTTACAGGGTGGCCCTCTTGACATTGGCCACTGCAAACGTACCACAGCAACCTGCAAGAGAGGGAAGGGTTAGAAATTGTGACATGCAAACATTAAATGCTTTTCTGGTCATTTCAGACCTGTTATGGTCAGCTTTCTCTTGGAATGGGAGAAGGAGAGGGATTGAATGAGATGAAAATGAGTGGCACAGCTGTTAGCACGTGCATAGATGGGGTAAAATTGGTGAGGTGAGTAGAGTTTGAGGCGTCAGTCTGTGGCACGTGTGCCTATGTGCACGTGTACATGTGTATGTGTGCCTGCGTGTGCACGTGTGCACATGTCAGGTGTCAAGAATGAGTGAGGAAAGATGTTGCAGGTAGTTCTGAGAAATGGTAGAGTCTGACCTTGGTAGGATATGGGTTCAGTAGCAGAGATAGAGTGAGTGTGAAGAAACACAGAGAAGATGGTGGCACTTACCCAAATGGATTAGAGAAGGTTATTCACCTCCTTGCTGTACTGCCGTGTGTTTCTCTGGGTCGTAGAGACTGCATTGATGTGGGTGATGATCTTGGACCAGACTGGCAGGGTCTGGTGATGTGACCTCCCTTGGCAGTCCTCTGGGAAAAGGATGGCCTTTTTCAGTATCACTCTGTCCGTCAGGTGGCTGACAGCAAAGCAGGTTGCCAATTTCTCACTTCTCCACTATTCCTGGAACTGTGCAGGGAAATTCTAGACTGTTGGTGGTTGACTGGGTGTATAATGGTCTTTTAAATATGGTGCCATAACCAGAGATGCCAATGGTAAGTAAGAGAGTGGGAGATTTGGGCTAGCGTTGGGTTAAAACGGCATCATGGAAGCTTGGTAAATAGTTAATGAGGTAAGTTTGGGATAAATGTGAGAAAACTTGGTTGGCCTCATGGAGAGAATACCACCATAAAACCAATAAAAATGAAACCACCAAAATATGGAAACCTTCTTCCACAGTGTTTTCCTGAGGGTCCCTGGGAGCAGAGAACTGCCTTTCAGATATACAAATTTCCCACAGTCATGAGATTTCCCATGGAGTCAGTACATGGGATCCTGACATGTATCTCTGCTCATCAGCCCGGTTTCTGGATATTCTGATACCAGAAGGTCTAAACCATTACATTGTTATTGTAGTGTAAGACAAATGAGCTAGAGTAGGCCATTAGCCCTTCAATCCTGATCCACAATGCCACAAAATTCCAACACACTCCTGACTTATGGCTTGTAAATTGCAGACCTGCTTTTGGGGATTTAGGTGGTGAGTTACTTGCTGCAAAGTTCAGAGTCTCTGACCTGCTCTTGTAGACACAGTATTTCTATGGGCAATTCCAGTTCAGTTTTTAGTCAATTAAATTTGTTGTCTGTGGAGGCTTCAGTGATAGTCTTGTATTCGAATGTCAAAGTGCAATGGTTGAGTCTCTTTTGTTGGAGATGGTCATTGCCTGGCACTTCTGGCATTAGCATGAATGTAACTTGCCAATTTTCATCCCAATGTTGAATATTATCAGTACTTAGTGCTTTTGGACATGGACTGCTTCAGCAGTTGAGGAGTTGCAAAAGGCGCCGAAGATTGTGCATTCAATGGCGAACATCCCCATTTCTGACCTTATGATGGAGGGAAGATCTTTGCTGAAGCAGCAGAAGATGGTTGGGCTGAGGACTCTATCCTGAGAGATCCCTTCAGAGAACACAATAGTAATTTTAAAGCAATTTTTCATTAGTTTTTAAAAGTCCTTTTAAGTGACAGTCAGTTCTCGCCCTAATCATTTGAATCCTTCAAATCAGGCTAATGGAGTTGAGAGTTAAATATGTAATCAGTCAACCTGCAAAGTTTCAGGGAAGAATAGTCCAGATCCTGCTACAGAAAAATTGTCATTGCTGAAGCATAAGTTGGAATTAGGCATTGGGACCATTTGGAAGACTGCTGTGGCTGACTTTGTGCAAAGTTCCCAGGAAGTTGAACCTTCTGGTGGGAAATTATTCAGCATTTGGAAGTCTCCAAAATTTTCCCAACTGTCACGTTCAGTTGCAGACCTTGGAGGGTTCAGAGTGACCTTGTTTAATAGTTAGACAGGAAAAGTTAGAGGGTTTAAAGCCTTATTTAACATCTGGCTGGTTATAAACTGACCACCTGCTAAATCACCATTGATCCCCTCCTACCCCAACAACCTTCAGTTTGTACAACTCCAGTCAAGACAACCAGTCTCCCATCAGCCCCGACATAAGCCAATTTCCCCTGTCAGTTCTCTCCAACTGGGCAGACACCTCTCCCAAGAACATCCCTCCTCCAGTCTAACCAGACTGCAATTACCACCGACTCTACCCTGAACAGACCCCAAATTAGTATCTATGCACCACAGATCTGACCATCGGCCAACACCACCTCACCCAAACTCAAATAGACATCTGATTGCCTCATGAATCCCCACAGAACACATGCCCCCTTCCCAAGACCCAACGTTTTGTTCTCAGACCTTCCTTAACTCTGAACTCCTCAAAAACTTCCTTAGGTTAGACATCCTACCCAGATAACCCTTGACCTAAGTTAACAAGATTCACCCCCTCACCCCATCGGCCCCATGAAAACACACTCCTGATTGAACATCCCCATACCCTAAGCCATCAGTCACTTGTAAAATTTTGTGTTTCACTTTAATTGTAAGATTTAGATGAAGTTGAGAAAGTCAGTTCTAAACATTTCCTAATCCTGATTAGTTACAAGATCTGTTCCACGTCCAATAATGTTTTCAAAAATTTTATAAAATTCATTAAATTTATCATAACAAGTACCAATGACCAATACTGAATAGATGCAGTGGTAGTTTGGATTGGTAATTGGATCAATTGATCCAACTTGGGACACTGACTTATTAGACATGTCCCTTTTTCTCTTCAGTTGATGGAGTTGTCCTTTTGTCTTCAATGTTCAATTATGCACTGAGCTACTAAGTGTCACTGCTTATTAATCCTTGATAGACACTATCCCCAGAGCATGAAGAGAGTCAATTCAAACTCAGATTTGCTTGCCAATTCATAAACAGCACATGATCAATCTCAGATTGGTGAGACAGTAAGTTCCCAATATGTGATATAACACGGTGTAGAGCTGGATGAACACAGTAGGCCAAGCAGCATCAGAGGAGCAGGAAAGCTGACGTTTCGGGTCGAGACCCGTGTTCAGAAATAGGGGAGGGGGGATTCTGAAATAAATAGGGAGAGAGAGGGAGGCGGATAGAAGATGGATAAAGAAGAAGATAGGGTGAGGGGAGACAGACAGGTCAAAGAGACAGGGTTAGAGCCAGTGAAGGTGAATGTAGGTGGGGAGTTAGGGAGGGGATAGGTCCCAATATGTAATTGGTTTCTTGAAGAGTGATGATCATCTAAAATCAATCCTACTAAACCCTGATTTGTTCCTTGAACTATCAAATATCCTTAGAGTGTTACCCAATGGTAATTTAATACCATTCTAAATTCCCCAACTGGAACATCTCAACATACTTGAAAAATCCAAAGTACACCAATGCACTTTAACAACAAGAACCATGTGTGAGTCCACAGTGACAACCATCGTCTGAAACAAGTTCAAGCTCATAGTAACCACACAAAAATCATAAACAGAGTTGTGTTACATAGATTCATTGAATAACAGAGTACATAAGAGGCTCTTCGGCCCTCAACTCTGTACGACCAAGAATATACTACTACCTTTAGAAGTCCCAGTTTTCCACAATAGACACATAGCCTTGAATGTATGATACTTCAAGCGCTCATCCCAAGTACTTTTAAAGGTGGTGAAGTTTCTTGCCTTAACTCCCCTCCCAGACAGTACACTCCAGACCACTCCCATCCTCTGGCTGAAATCACCTTTACTCAATCCCCTGCTAAACCTGCTGTTTTTCACCTTTCGTATCACAAAACAAACACAAATTAAAGCATGACTCTGTATTCAGATGAAAGAATGCTTTGAATTTACATTCGCTTGCACCATAAAAACACACAACAAACCGGACATGCACAACTTTGCTTTTGAACTGGACAACGTGGTTATTGTTCCTCACATACTCGCCTTCTCTCAGTCACTGCCGAAGTAGCTTTGCGATCTTAAAATCATGGAATGTAGCAGCTATTGCTGTAAAAGGGGACACCTGTCCATCTTCTGTCCCACCTATCCGCCCCTCCCAGCTCACTGATCAACCCCCACCATTCCCTTCCTGCACTCACCTATCACCATCCCACCTACCTTCCCCAACCCCACCCCTCCCCTCACTATTTGTTTCTGAGCTCCCTCCCCATTCCGCATTTCTGAAGAAGGGTCCTGACCCAAAACATCAACTTTCCTGCTCTTCTGATGCTGCTTCGCCTGCTGTGTTCATCTACCTCCACACTGTGTTTTCTCTGACTCCAACATCTGCAGTTCTTGCTGTCACCTCATAGTTTCAGCTGTTGCCTGCGTGGATTGCTGCGCTAGAGTAGGCTGGACTATTTTAAATCTGCTCCCTCAGGTGTTTGGTCATAAAATTCTTGTAATCCTATGTCGGCAAGATTTTGTCTGAAATGAGTCAGAAATAGATGAAAAGGTTTGGGTTTCTTTCTTGCATTCTCAACCCTGGGAATCAATGAGTCCACCAGCAATTGTAAAGGATGGAAGTTTGAGTAGCACCATTTGTCTTTACTTGTTTGGAGCTGCCACACACACAGTCACAACTATGGGTTCAAATATTCAAACTTATTTACATGTTAACAAGGCAATTAACATGATAGTTTAGCTAGAATAATCATTGTGCAATCCGGAATATTTAAATAATGTAACATATCGCATACTGTTTGTACTGGTGCTTGCAAAAAAGACACAATACTGAAGAATTAAAATCAGGTTGCTTTCTTTTTTGAACAGTCGGTCTTAAAATGACAATGACTGACATAAGTAAATGAGAATGAGCAATGATGTATGAAGCAATTATTTACAATTTGCTATTTCTTTGGTAGTTTAATTCTAATGAAGCATAAAGCTTGTTGCCTTATGTATGTAATAGCAAGTCATCATGTCAAAATACCCAAGACTGAAGGGATTTAAATTTCACAAACAAAACAATTGATGGTATCAAATCTTTTAGTTTTTGATAATAATAGACTGCGATTTGCAAATTTGTGAATTATTTCTTGCCTTTGTCGTACTGTGTTCAAGAAGCCATCTTCAAATAAATGTGATTTTGATTGCTTTCTGTGAAATGTTATTTACAATATTCATGTATAAATCAATTTTGGTTAGGAAATGATGTTTGATCCCAGAGAATTACTTTTGACCTTAAAAATAAACCTTTGAAGAATAGGCCAATGTTTTTGAGATTTTAATGATTTAAAATAATTGATACAAGCTACCAGGTGCAAAATGAAGAGGCTTGTTTTAAAAAAAAACAGTGAGTCCAAAAGGGTCGAAAAATATGGAGCTGGAAGAGAGCAGCAGGTGGGACAGCATCTGAGGAGAAGGAAAGTCAATGTTTCTAGTCAGAACTCTTCTTCAAGAGGCCTGAAGAAGGGTTTGGACCCAAAATGTTGACGTTCCTGCTCCTCGGATGCTGTCTGACCTGCTGTACTTTTCCAGCTCGACATTTTTTGACTCTAGCTTCCAGCATCTGTCTCCGAGTCCAAAAGGGTAATGGAATAAGATTTAACAAATTTACATTGGGGATCAGATATATAGTTATAAAGGAAAAGGTGCAGAATGGGATGGAAAGAATAAGGACTGGGACAAGTTTGAAAGCAAATTCAAAGAGCATGATGAATTGAATTACTTCTGTACTATACCAGTCTATGATTTCAGTCAGTTTAAAGGAACTTTGTCTCCAGAAAACATTTTTTTTCATTTACGAACATACAACATAATTTTACAGGTTCAATTTTATTGCTTTATTTTGATTGAGCTCTTCACAACAAAAATGATTTAAATTTTTACTTCCAAAATATAACAGTTTACAAACTACATTCATGACTGAATCAGCCCTTTAAGACTTTAAATGTTTGCAAACTCACCATTTATGACTCAGAAATTAAATATTTAAAGGTTGATTTGACATCATTACAAATCTGGGTGCATTCTGGCTTTAGGACTTTAAAATAAAAGGCAAATGAATCTGGTAGATAAGCTTAGATTTACCTCAAGTGTGTGAGGGGGTGTGGTGAAAGGCAAATTTAAAAGCTTATTTTCTGTCTAGTAATGCCTCATCAAGCTGCTGTCATTTTCCTTCTGATGATCAGCCCAAACACAACTGTGAATGCAGGGAGGTCACTGACTATATGCAAAAGAAACACTTGCATTTATATGACTTTGGGACGTGCAAAAGTGTTGTAAAACTAATCGTATTTGTAGTGATTTGAATGAGGGCCAGGTAGCCTTTATTGAGTATGAGATCCCTGATTGGTGTTGTTAACCTGGTCCAATCAGGGAGCTGTAGCTGGCAGATATAAATAGGAGTGTCAGAGATAGTCCCTAGAATGAGGACAGTCTCTGAGCAAACAAATCAGAGTGCATGTACTGTGCACGCGTAAATAAAGCGTGACTTGATGTTAGGATACTGACCTCGGTGGAGTTATTTCAATGTTCCTTTACTACGCAATTATTAAAGGAACTGTTGAAAAGTAGGAATCATTGCAGGCAAATCTAGGCACAGCAACAGTCCCTCACCATCAATGAGATAATGACAAGTGTTGCAATGTCGATTGAAGGCTGGAAATTGACCAATACAACTAGCAAAAGGAACTAGATGTTCCCTGATCTTCGCTGAAATCTTGCCATTACATTTACTAAAGAGAACAAAAGGGACGCTTGCAACAACTCAACGCTCCTCAGTTCTGCACGGGACTGTCAGGTTAGACATTATGCTAAGCCTCTGAAGTATTTCATGAACTCTTGTTTTCCTCATAGTTTCATGTTGTGGTGCTGGCATAATCAGCCTTTGTTACCCATCCCTAATTGCCCTTGAAAAGTATGAATTGCTAGGCCATTTCAGGCAGCAGCAAAAAGTCTACCACATTGTTGGCGTTTAGAATCACATAGAGCCGAATAGAGTGAGAATAGCATATTTCCTTACATAAAAACATGAAGTTATTTGTTTTAAATGGAAATTTATGCACCTTTATTTAGACTACATTTATACTTAAGATTCATTAATTGAATTTAAATTTCACCAACTGCCATGATGGGATTGGAACCTGTGCTCCCAGAACATTAACCACAGCCTCTTGATTGATATCCCGTGATGTTACCATTACACCAGTGCACCTACCTTCTGACTCAAAGAACAGTATGGGCATTGAACATCATGGTGTGCATGTGTTCAACCTTCATTCTTTAAATTTGTGAGGGAGGCTGAGTATTTTTGCTCCCATGATCAGGCACAGTATGTAAAATACCAGAACTTACCTTTATAGGCAGCAATTGATAAGCCAAAGTATTCAGTGCTGAAGTTTGATTTTTATATTAATCAAGATGTTTGCATATGTTATGACACAGCTCTGGGTAGGTGGGAATTGAACCCCCAACTTTCAGGGCCAAAGGTTGAGTCAATGCAGTTGACTCACAAGACTCTTAATCAATACTGCCATTAACTGCCCCATAGCAGACACTTAAAAATGGCTTCAGGTCCATTATATGCACTTGCAAAGCTCGAAATACCTATCTAACGCGTGGGAACTAGATTTCCTTTGCTCTCCCAATTCACTTCATAAATGAGTGTGTGCTTCTCATCATCATTTTTGAGGCCACATAATGTGTATTATCAAAGCCAAATTCTACTTTGTATTTTTTGCTCCCATTGAAGACTCTCTACATTGTTTGTTGGCAGCACTCAGCTCTCACTCTACTAACTATCTTTATAATATGAGGACTAGCATCACCAATGAGACATGTAAATCATTAAAATGGCATGTGGGCACAACATTCTTCCAAGCAGGCAAAGGTAAGAATTAGTTCTCTTTCTTTTAATGTTGATGATCAGACTATGACTAGATTAACGAACTTAGAAAGAAACATGCTTGGAGAAGCCCATTTTAATACAGAAGCATCCTGCCAATCAAAAGAAGACTTAGCTCTCCTTCTACTCTTCAAACACCGACACCAAACATATGTGATTTAGTCATGAAGGCATAGTTATGAGGTGGTATGAATGCTTGATGTATATCCATGGGCAGTGAATTATAATTACACAAAATTGAGGGAAGCCAGTAGTTGGGTCTGCCACCAATCATAGTAGCTGGAACATTATCATTAATCACTCAATCCTCTCCCCACTCCACTTCTTCTCACAACCCACATATTAGCCAGGCAATCTCCTGAGAAAGCTGGAAAATCCAACACCAATAAGAGAAACTATTGTTCGGATAGAAATAGTCTGAGTCTTATTCCTCATGGGACCCCTTAATATGAGTTTCAGAGCAGCAAAGAGATTTATCCTATCTTTTGGATTGGATTCAACACAGAGGCTCTGAAATCAGAAAACAAATTAGAAGCTTTATTATAAAATGCTATCACTTTATTTCATCATGCAGTGAACATAATGATTCCAAAATGTTAAAACCCAAACACGTCTGAGATTAATTTAACTTCTGATTTTTACAATTTCAACATTGATTTAATCTGGCCTGGCATCACTAAAAGTGATGTGTGCTTCAATGAGAATGAACTTCCTCTAAATTTAATTAGATTACAAAAATAATCAACTGTATGATAGTTTCAGTACAATTGACAGCCGGAAAAATAAGGTGAATTATTTCTGTAATGTATGTTCATAGCTCCACTTCATTTTGTAGCATCTGTCAAACCCACATAATCCATATATTTATTTCTTTAAAAAGTTAATGTTCATCTGCTTGTGATACATGGAGTTCATTGATAAATCATCAGTTCGAGGTACACATCTCTTTCTTCATGGAAACACACTGGTCATTATTAAAATAACCCTTTTACACAGATTTGTTTACTTTTGCGGAATTTAGTTTGAATTGACAAGAAGTTGAACAATAGATCCATTATGTTAAGTATTTTTTGTACACTATTATATTTGGCTAGGGACATACTCAGATCTTCACTGCAATATTTCAAATCATCTGCATCATTTTAAAACTTTAAATGCAAGCAACTCATTTCTACCTGTCCATTAGCCTTATAGGATATTCCTTAAAGCACATTCCTTTGGTCAAACCTTTCTTAACCTGACCTAATACCTCTTCTAGTGACTGTCAACATTATGTTAGATGATCCCACATGTGAATCTTTGGGCATGTTATGACTTGAAAATGTTATATGATTTCAAATAGTTGGTCCTGTAAAATTGTAAGTGTGAAGTGACTTTTCAGTGTTGTTTTGCTAGTGTCTATTGTCTATATCAAGGAACAGATGCGTCATCCATTGTCTGTGGTGCTTAATTTGGCATGATAGATGTGCACCTCTTATCAAGATTTGTGTCATGTCTGACAATGTAATTTGTGTGTAACAGCTTCTTTTTCAAAAATCAGTGTAAACCTACAATGACTAATTAAAAGTCACTGCATGAGAAAAATCCATCAGCACGCGCTCTTTCATGTGCCAGTGAGGACATTTTCTGACAGCTATCTAATGGCCTGATAGTACAAATTCTCTGCAGTGGGGCAAAGTTTCACTCTTTTGTCTAATTTCTCCAATATTTATGTGTGGCCTGCTGATCCGGAGCAGCATTCCACCATTTTGAGTCTCACCCTCCAGCATAGCAAAATATAACATCATCTTAGCCTGGACTTTCTACTCATTTTCCCAACCAAGCCAATCTTTCTCATTCCCAGAAATACAAGATTCTGAGGGAACTTGAAAAGGTAAATGGACTTTAAAATGAAGGGGGGAGAAATAGTAGGAACTGCAGATGCTGGAGGAACTGAGATAACAAGGTGTAGAGCTGGATGAACACAGCAGGCCAAGCAGCATCAGAGGAG
>JAHRHZ010000024.1:26284985-26379361 GCA_024137785.1 Ginglymostoma cirratum
CTCCTCTGATGCTGCTTGGCCTGCTGTGTTCATCCAGCTCTACACCTCGTTATCTCTCTAAAATGATGGGGCACAGTTTCAAATTAAAGCATCTCTCATTTTAAAAAAAGAGATGAGCAGGAATTTTTTCACTCAGATCCCAGATGGCCATTTGTGTTTGGAACAGACTTCCCGAGCAGCAAAGAAGATTGAGTCATTGAATATATTAGAGGCTGAGTTAGACAGACTTCTGATTGAAAGGGGACAGCAGAACAGTGAAGACCACATGAGATCGCTATAATCTATTTGACTGGTTGAGCAGGTTCAAGGGTTGAATGGCCTACTCCTGCTCTTACTTCTCATGTTCTTAACTGCAGTGGTGGGGTGAAAGGAATGTGAGAGAATCGTAGTACTTTCAAACTCAAATCTGACTTCAATCTTATTAATGTTAAACCTCTGTTTTCTCTTGTTGTGCCGATGTTAAATGACCCTCCAGAACAATGGTATTGGTATGAGCTTCTAATGTCCCTGAGCAATAATCCAATTCAGTTGCCTTTTGGATTGCATGTAGTCTGCACTTAACAAGAACAGGAGGAGTTGACAATATTTACTTGGGTCCAAAGTACAACGGATGAGCAATATATTCCTCTCAGAATTTTGAAACCTATATTATGTTCCATATCCGGACTTTCTTGTTGATATTCAGACTTTAATAAATCCAAAAAGGTATACAAGAATATTTTTAAAAATGAGTTTTATATCTTATTTCTCCAAGTTTGCTTTGCTTAATTTCTTATCGAATTATTCTTTAATATGATTAATGCTAAGAGATGCTTTCTTGTTTCAAATTCATTTGTTGGCATTAATTTCAAACATGGATAATTGGATTTTCTTCCAATTAAAAAGAATCACATAAAGAAACAAGAGATTATCTATGCATCTTATTTGTACAAGAATAATTGCAATGCTTCAATGGTTTTACTAGCAATTTGTTTTGTTCCCATTTTAACTAAGGAGTTTCAAAAATCTTGACTGGAGATGGCACTTTATTTGTGGTGATCTCCACAGAGAAGGAATGCCACAAAAGCAGACCCCCTAGTCCACAGACAACAGAAACAACATTAATTCAGTTTGCTCGTGGAATGAAAATCTCAGGTTTTCCGATAGGGCCCAGCTTAGATAAGAATTCAATTTGTAATTTTATCAGAGGATATAAACGGCTCAATATGAAATAACCCAGTATAAATATCCGCAATAACAATTTGCATTTATGGAGCACATTATTACATAATAAAACATCCCAAGATACGACACAAGAATATTGGCAAAAACAATTTCTCTCTAAGACACATAGGAGATATTAGGAAATGTTATCTAATATTACTCAATGAGGTAGGTTTTTAATGAATTATTAAAGGACGACAATGTGATGGAGAGATTGATGGAGGAATTCCAGCATTCAAGACCCAGGCAGTTGAAGGCACTGTAGCCAAAAGCGGAGAAGGGTAAATTGCAAATGCAAAAGCTGCCTTTGTACTACTGGGAGTACAAGTCTCTGCTTTGTTTTTAATTCATTCCCAAAATAAAAATAAATTCCACAATTGATCTTTATTATTCATTCATCGGACGTAGGTGTCTTTGATGCGACCAGCATTTATTCCCCATCTCTAAGTGTCCTTAAAAAGTTGGGTGATAAGCTGCCTTGTTGAACTGCTGCAATCCATGTGGTGTGGATACATCCACAGCATTGTTAGGAAAAGATTTCTGGGATTTTTACCCAGTGATAGTGAAGGACAGCAAAACATTTCCAAGTTAGGGACTATGTGTGCATTGGAGGGGAACTTTTATGTATCTGCCACCCCCTGTTCTTATGAGCAGGAGGGGTCAGAAGTTTGGAAAGTGCTTTCAAAGGAGGATTGACAAATGGTTGTAGTGCACCTTGTAGATTGTGCGCACCACTAACAGTGTTAAAGAAATTAATATTTAAAGTGGTGGATGGGTTCCCAATCAAATAAGCTGCATTGGCTTCTCATCTGATTAAACATAAAGCGATCTGTTCATTATAATTAGGAATATAAAAATGGAATATGAGGCAAGCTGAAGAAAATTAAGTAAAGTCTTTAGACTGAATGACATTGCATTCCTATTATGTTCATTGTGATGAATTAGTTTACTTGCTACCCATTAATCAAAAAAAAAAGATTTGCAGCTTTTTGTGTTGGCTGTGGCTCAGTAGGTAATGCAGAGACTTTAGAACACATAATTCAGGTAATATCGGTGCAACACTAAGATGCTAAACTTTGGCATCATCTGCACTTTCATGCCAACATGTGACATCCTAATATGTCCTATTTAAAAGAGTAGAGAGTATCTCCCAAGGGGAATGACCATATATATATTATATATCTCTAATATATCTGTTCATGGATACCTGACTGTTATTACTTTATTTGTAAATTTGCTGTCACAGTTGCAACACTTGAGAGGAAAATTAGTTAATTAGCTGTAATGTGTGATAGGATGTTGAAAGCTTGTGAAAGATGCCCTAAAAATGCAAATTATTTATTTTTTTTTCATTATACAGAGGTACAGAAATTATTTCATATTAAATCTCAGCTAGACCCCAAGTCCATGATGTAAATAATCATAATGCAAATTTTGGGATGCAGTATGGAGGAGCTGGATTAAACTTCACAAAGATTAAATTCAACATGGAATAATACAAAACAAATCAAAATATCAACAACTGACTGAATTCTCGAATGTCCCATTGGAATCGCAGAGTCTAGCATTATACAATATTGAAGCTTGCAATAATGTTACAGCAACAAAAAATACGATTCTGGGTACATCTTATAAAGAATGGAGCAAAACATCAGACAACTTTGCAAAACATGTCTGTAAAATAAAAATATAGCCAGTCAACTACATTCGTGTTTTGGCACAGTTGCTTGTAACCCCCTCCCCTTCTCAGTTGAGATTATCTGTTTGATGACATTCTTTATCACTGACAAAGCCAGCGTTTCTTTTGCATCTGTAATTGCACCAGAGAATATTCTGTGAGGCGTCTTTTCAGTGCAAACATGGTTAAACATTTGCCCAAAAAATAATCTGAATGCACTTTTGGAGAGATTTTTTTTCTTAAAAATGAAGACCTAAGGGAATCTGATTTCAATAAACAAAACTGAAAACAAAGAGATACTTGGATTTACATTGCATCAATGTTATTATGTCATACGCAATAATGTGGTTGGAAATGCATAACTAGCATCTGATGTGCAAGTGTCCATGGTCATTGGTCACACAACAGCATTCTACAACTAGCAATGAAAATGAATGGGAAATTAACCTGCTTTTATTGATCTGGCTTGAGTCAAGGGGACCAGCTGTGGAGGAGGAATGCTGGTTGGCCATTGGAAAAATTTCTTGCTCTTAAAAGAGTGCCAAAGGAATCTTCAGTTTCCACTTGAACCACTAGAGGGGTGCCCACCAACAGTACAACATTCTACACAGGTCTAAACTGAGGCATAAGTCAAATATTCATCTCCTTGAATGGGGCCGGAATAGGCCAACATGGGGAGTTACATGTTTGATCAGTGTAATGGAGGGAAAATTAATATTACATTTTAATAATTCATTACGACTGGCCTTGGTTACATCACCACAGTTGTGTCTAGCATGGAAGGATAGGATGGGCTTGGACTATATGGAGAGACATGGCTTGGGTTTTGCCTGAGAGAGTCAAGTGCAGGATGCAAAGTGGTATACATTTTAAATGTAGATGGAAGTCAACGTCTGGAAGAATACTTGGTGGTAAATCTTAAAAAAAGCTGAAGTTTAGCACTAAGGATGATGCTTAAGGGACAATACAGTGGCTCAGTAGTTAGCACTGCAGACTCACGGCACTAGGGATCCGGGTTCAGTTCCAGCTTTGGTTAACTGTCTGTGTGGAGTTTGCATGTCCTCCCTGCGTCTGTGCAGGTTTCTTCCAGGTGCTCTGGTTTCCTCCCAAAGTGCAGGTCAATTGGTCATGCCAAATTGTCTGTAGTGTCCAGGGTTGTGTAGGCCAGGTGGGTCAGCTGTGGTAAATATGATTGAAGCGTGGAGGAGTGGAATGCTCTTTGGAGGGTTGGTGCAGACTTGATGAGCTGTATGGCCTCTACTTGCACTGTAGGGATTCTATGATCCCAAAGATTCCTGGCAGTTCATCTCTGTGCCCATGATGATGGATATCTTAAAGACACACAAGCAAAATTTCTGGGTTCATCAATCTCTTACAGAGCCATAATATTTCTATGATGTATTTGGCTCATTTACATCATCTCTTCATCTTTTAAGTTATCATTACAGATTATAGTTTAATGGAGATAGCTAATAAACACCTTGTCTAATTCTTCTATATTGAATTTGTCTAAGTGTCCTCTGCCGTGATGACATCTGGTACTGCTCACTGGTGGTCTAGGTTCAGCTGAAAATTGAAAATGCTAACACACATGGACAGTTGGTGATTTGGCCTCAATGACTTGCAAGCAATTATGGACACAGCATTCCCGATCTGAACAGCATTACAAAAGCATTATTCTTTTTGTTGAAACAGTAATTGAAAGAGAGATGAAGTGACGTTTTTCAACCTTTTTTTCATGCAAATATGGAGATTTACAAGGTAAGCAACATGAAAATAATGGGCTTGAACAGTCATTGTACATTTCCCTACCGCAAATGGTGTACAGTTTGAATGAGTGTGAGACCGTGGTGTTGAATTGGTATCTTCCCTTGCAAGGCTTCCAATTTATATTAGGCAAAGTCATATCAAATGTCATTAGCTATGGATCACCTAAGGCTCATTTCTATTTGTGGTGAACCTGTCTCTACCTAAATTGTACAGCATATAAATGAGGTTTTTGGAATTCTCTTATTCCGTGTGATTTATATTTCTTGTTTTGAGGACGTTAGGGAATGAACTTATTCAAAGCATGTAGGGTTGGCCAGGAAAGTGGGCTAAAGCCACAATCAGATCAATCATCATCTTTCCAAACAGCAAGCAGGTTCTGGAGGCCAAATGGCTCATTGCTTCACCTAACACTTGTGTTCTTATAGAATCATAGAACCCCTACAATATGGAGGCAGGCCATTTGGCTCAGCAAGTCTGCCCAGGCCCACCCCACACCCTATCCCTGCAATCCTGCATTCTCCATAGCCAATCCACCTAACCTACACATCCCTGGACAATATGGGCAATTTAACATAGCCAAACTACCAAACCCACACATCTTCGGACTGTGGGAGGAAACCGGAGCACCCAGAGGAAACCCACGGAGACGCTGGGAGAATTTGCAAACTCCACACAAACAGGTACCTGAGGAGGGAATTAAACCCAGGTCCCTGGTGCTAAGACACAGCAGTGCTAACCACTGAGCCACCATGCTGCCCCTGCAATTAGCTGTTTTGCTGCCGCGGTTGCACCTGATGGTTAGCAGGGTGTTTTCAGCAGAAACGCACACAAGCACATAGTATGGACTGTAATGCAAATCATAGAATCCCTACAATGTGGAAGCAGGGCCTTCGGCCTAACAAGTCCACACCGAACCTCAAAGCATCCCACGCAGACTCATCCCCCATAACCCACCTAATCTAGGGCAATTTAGCATGGCCAATTTACCTAACCTGAACATCTTTGGACTGTGGGAGTGAAGTCTTCTTTTATGACTTATGCTCCTATCTAATTATCTACTGCTAAAATGATTTTTCAAAATGGATTCAATGGAGTAAATCAAGAGAAGCTATTTCCTCTGGTTGGAGAACCCAGAGCAGGAGAACACAATTTCTAAATTTTATTGGCCATTCAGGAGTGAAAGGTGGAAATATTATTTTTCAATTTCAGAATTCCAAGGGAGGGATGCTGAGTCAATTCAAATTGTCAAAACCTAGGTGGGCAGATTTTTTATCATGATAAAGTATCAAGGAATATACAGCAAAGGTTAGAATGGGTTAAAGTATAGGACAGCCAAGATCTAAGCCCAAATGATCCTTTCCTGACACGAATAATGAACTTACTGACTGCTATTTAAAAATGTATAGTTAATTACCTAATTTCTCAATAAATTACATTTTTACGGTGTTTTCATATGTTAATATTCAGCAATTGTTTCTTATTTCCTAGTTTTTAGCAACCATCATTGAAACTTTACTGTTTTTTTCCCTTTCAGGTTGAGCTACCTTTTCTGGAATTACAAAATGGTTTCTGCTTCCAGTTTGAATGGCACACATCATATCCAACATGTTTCCAGACAGTTAAATACAACTCCATACAATCTAGTTCCATATTTCTACATTGCAAGGATGTAGAATTCAGAATAGTTTACTGATCCCTTTGCATGATCTGATTTATGTTAAATCCTGGGGGGTGAAGCCAAAAGATTCTTTTCCAGTCACAAACACAATCTATCTGATTGGAGAGTGGAGGAAATATAAAATGTGTAGTTTCTATAGGGATACTGGCTTTGGGTCAAATGCATTTGCAAATGTCCAAAGTGAATGTTTTCCGACTCTTAATGCTAAAATAGCTCATGGCTCACATTTACCAAGTTCCAATTTCCATTTTTTACACAGTAGGTCATCACCTTTGCAAAACACCAAAGGACATAGATTCAATGGGTGCTTACAAGCTTCTTGTAACTTTTCCAATCAACCACTCTTCATTCTGAAGTCTGGAAACCAAGTTTTGGCAGACTACTGTTGATCACAGAAGTGGGAAAACTGAAGTTAGAAGTCAGGGAAGAAATTACCTCTATAGAGATGGGGCTCTGATAGGATGGAGATAGTAGAGCTATGGAATTACCATTAATATTAACCGTTTTAAATTATGTAGATTTTAGAACTTTTCTCATTCAGATACTTACATAATCTCGATACTGCATGATTTATATCCCTTATCAAGGCAGAAAATAAACCAACATGTGTATAAAATTCCAATTGTTTTAAAATTTCTTCACCAATTTTTGAAGTTTATTTTGCATTTAGATCTGATGGAGAAGTTAAGTTTTCACATTGAAGTATTGTCATTGTACGATAGCCTTTTGAACTCGTAGGTGTACAAAGCATATATCTTGGGCCTGTGTTTCAGCACTGCTTATTCTGCTCAAGTCCAACGCTGGCATGTCTTGTACACCAAGAAACACTCCATTCATATTGCTTAAAAAAAAAGACTTCCATTAAAAAGGACAGCCCTACACCCTTCCCGCCCTCCCTTTATCTTTAATCATCTCCAGCCAACACTCTGACAATCCCCTTAGTGTTTTGCAATAAAATCCACACTGATATGGGGGTTCATCAATAATAATTTGTCCGTATGGAAATCCACTGATGCTTTACTGAAGATCTCCACCTTCCATTTCCTCTGGATTGATAAGGTTTTACACAAAATGTCAAATGATTTTCTCATTCAAATGACCAAGCAATTTACCAGTAAGATTAGTTATTAGAGATGTGCAACATGGGCTGTCATTTAAACCAGGTTAGTGAAAGAATTCCAGTGTTCACCGGTACTTCCTTCATTTCAATTCAAGGCACGGGCACCAGAAAAGCAACCCCAAATCCCCACTTGCCATGACAAACCATTTTTTTTTGTACCATCAGAGGCTACCAGCTCCCTAGTTGTGTGACGTTCCAGGAAGCATTCTCTAAGGGAAGATTTGGCCCCATAATGAGCGGACAGCATAAAGGTTCCTTGCATTTATTTTTAAAAAGTACAGCCTTTTGTTGTTGGTTCTATATCATCTTCATGTTGAACCTCCTTGTGCCTCCTTGCTCAGTTTCAGCTGCAGCTCCATTAGTCTTGCGAGGAATGTATTCAATATCAATATTGTTCTTGTGCTTGCCTTTGCCTCGGCTCCACACAAAGAGAAGCAGGAAACAGAACAACACCACGCCAAGGAATGTGAAGCAACCCATGGCCGTGGACACCAATATAGTCTTGAGGTCCAGTGCAACTGTCATGAACACATGCGTCCCATTAGATTGGGTGTCATTTAACTCAGTCATGTACAGGGAGCTCCTGTTCCCATGCAGATTCTCAGAAAGTCCCTTCACGACTAATGTTGCTGAGAAGCTGTCATTCCCAGCAGCATTACTTGCAATACACACATAGACTCCACTATCCTGAACCTGGGTGAACTTAAGTTCCAGTGTGCCGTCTCCCAGCACTGTTGCCCTCCCATTGGACTTGAGGGTGATTAACCTCCTGTGAGGAGACTGCCAGGAGATAACTGGGAGCGGGTCACCATCAGCACGGCAAATCAACTGGGCCATTTGCCCTTCATTGATCACCACAAGCTGTGGACTTTTGTCACGTATTTGAGGCTTTTGGCAAGTGAAGTAGCTGGGCAGGTAAAGGTCATTGAAATCTTTAAACCGCATTCCTTTGACGCTTTCTGGGGAGGCACAAATTGGCTGCTCTTCTGAAAATCTCAGCATCTTCTTCCTTTGTAGGATCCACAGAAGCCGGCAGTCACATGCCAGTGGGTTATGGTCTATACAGAGCACTTGGAGGCTTTTCACAGATTGGAATACGCTCTCCTCCAGAGTGTCCAACAGATTATTAGACACATTTAAAACCCGCAAGATATGCAGCCCCTTAAAGGAACGAGGCTCGATGGTGAGTAACTGTGCACTAACCAGGTGCAGTTCTTGAAGACGTATTAAGTCCTGCAACATGCCCGATTCAACAGTGCTGATGGGGTTGTAAGACAGATTCAGGTATGCAAGGTAAATTAGATGTTTGAATGCTCCATAGGGTATTGCAGATAAGTTTGTATAGGTGATCGACAGGTAGGTGAGATTGAGACCATGTAGACTGTTGGCAGGCAGTACATCGAGCAGAGGCCAGTGATCAATCTCCAAGTATTTCAATCGATATAGCTTTTTAAAGGAATATGCATGGATGGCATTGATATGGAGGTGGCATAGCCGGAGACGGATGAGATTGTGAAGGTGAGACAGTGCTTCTGTTGGCACTGCTGTAAGGTTGCATTTCTCGAGGGTTAGCTGCTCAAGTGCAATCAATCCACTGAAGGCTCGGTGTGAAATGTAAACCAAATCATTGTCCCCCACTTCAAGAGACTTTAGGTTGTGTAAATCCTGAAACGTGTAGTCTAGCAAAATGACTATTTTGTTCTCGCTGATGTCCAGCATTGTCAAGTTAGATAGTCCAGTAAAAACTCCAAGGGGGATGAGTTTTAGGCGGTTACTTCTGAGACGTAAAGAGCGCAAGTTAAAAAGATTACTAAAAGATCCAGGTTCCAAGATTGTTATTATATTTTCACTAAGGTCTATTACTTCCAGCAAGGTATACGATGAAAATTCATCTGGATTGATGTTTTTCAGCTTATTCTTGCTCAGGTCTAATATTTTTGTCTCAATAGGAATACCCTCAGGGATCACAGTCAAGCGTTTGCGATGGCAAGTGACAGATTTGTTCTGCGCAGCACATTCACATCGGGCTGGACATCCCATTGTAGACCCAGTGAGAACAATGATGAGAGCCAAGCCTAGAAATGGCTGCCAACATGATATGGCTGTGTGAAGCATGACTTTGCTGATGCAGTCGACCATTCTGTCAAAGGCCTAGACCAGAGGGGAGAAAAGAATAAGAAAAAAATTTAGTTATTCAAACAAGACTTTGCCTATTCGTACAATTAAACGATTCTGATACAGTTCGTGAACAATTAATATCTGCGGTTAATACCTTATCAGTTATGTCATTAATCTGTACCATAAGCCAGATAAGTCACTTACATCTATGGGGTTGACTCACTATAAGTACTTATAGAATGGCAGGATCTACCAATGTTACAGTCAAGCTTTTCTGTGATTTGGACTGGATGTCTTTTGCATCCTTTTCTTCTTTGTTAATCTCTTTCGATTAACATAAGAGACTTAATTCAACAGACTAAGACTTTCCATAGTAATAAGGATGCACAAAACAGAACAAAATTTGCCCAGAAACATTTCACTCCATTGGTAACATTTATTTTTGTACATAAAACTATAAAATCAAAACACTGTTCCACATTGGTGGGTAGTAGTCTTATTTTATGTTAACAGAGCACCCTTCACCATTGTGATCCATGACTAAAATGGAACTGCCTCACTTTAAAGTTTCAGTCTTTTGCTGCCTGACCACCTGAACACTACGCTGTTTCAAAAGCTTCTTCCTTTGATCAGAAGTGCCTCCCTCATCTATGCACTTTCTTCACAGGCAGAGATTGCAATGGTTCTGAGACGATTACTTGTTGCTCAAAACAACTAATGAATAAACATTCACAGTGACGAAAACAACTTCTGACTGTCTTGTTTGTCATCTTTCATCTGGATCCAGACCTGCAAGGTCTGGAACCTAACCTGTACTGGATTAAAACTATTCTACATTTCCGCACCACCCCCCTTTAATTTCGTAGTCCTTTATAGATTTATTTTCCAAGACAAATGAACCCCTTTGAAAAGTATGGAATAAAACAATTCAATGCAATTATTTTCTCATCTAGTATTAAGCAAAAGCCGTCTTCAAAGAAACTGATAAAATGCACATTCAGTAGACACAAGAATCCAGTCCAGATCACATGGAGTTTCTCTTGTTGCTGGTCTGATGCTATCAACAAGTGAATATAAGGAAATGCAGTCAATCACTTTTTGTGCTGCTAATTTAAAGCTTAGGAGGCTGAGGGGTGACTTTATAGAGGTTTATAAAATAATCAGGACCATAGATAAGGTGAATAGCTGAGGTCTTTTCTACAGGATAGAGGAGGCCAAAACTGAGGGCATATCTTTAAGGTGAGAGGGGAAAGATTTACCTGAGGGGCAACGGTTTCACACAGAGGGTGGTACAAATATGGAACAAGCTACCAGAGGTCGTGTCAGAGGCACGTACAACGGCAACATTTAAAAGACATTTGGACAGGTACATGGATAGGAAAGGTCTAGAGGGAAATAGGCCAAACACAGGCAAACGGGACTAGTTCACTTTAGGAAACTTGATCAGCATGGATGAGTTGGACCCAAGGGTGTGCTTCCGTGCTTGGTGACTCTATAAAAATGCGAAGAAATACATAAAAGTTTAAAATTATCATCTGCTTGTGAATAATGCAAAATAATATTGATTTTGTTTTCTTCCTATATGAGATATGCAATAATTTATGTGCTTACTGATGGCAGGATAAAGTTTCCATTGCAGCTATGTGTCACCAATGATTATAACTCAATGTGTGGAATAACTAGGTTAGCATTTTGCAGAAACAACTTCATCACTTTGATTTAGTCATATCAAGCCTTAATTTCACATGAAGTCACCCCACATATTGGAGATATCATTGAGGCTAAATAACCAGGGAAAGTTATTGTGCAAATTAGTTCACATGGAAGCAAATTAAATGGAGCAGAACGTTTGCTCCAGATCTTGGCTTAAAAGACCATTTATCATTTGTTACAGCACTGAAGTAGCTTGGGAATATTAAGCTTCTAATAGACTGAAGAAGACTAAGACCTGGGAAAGATATTGTACGCAGTTGGGAGAATTCAATAAATTGGAGTGGATTTTAAAGATGATTTAAAAAAAATTGGAAACAATGTACATTTTATCATTATTTTGCTGTACTTCATAGTAAAGCAAAATAAAACTTTTAGTTTTTTTTTTATTTGGTTGTGCCAGTGTGCATTTAAACTCACTGGTTTTGTTGAAATGACAGACATTATAGCCATGGGCACTTGGAAGTGTTGCAATTGTTTGGGTGATTATGTTCGAAAATAAATCAACATTGCCTCATTTAATTGTTCTCGGGTAAGACTGACAAGGCAGTATTTACTGCCCATTCTTACTTGCCTATAAGGCATTAGGAATCATCTGCATAGCATGGCAATAGAATCAAAGTAGGAAAGACTGGGTATCAAGTTCTCCCCTCAAGCAGTTCAGTAAGTCAATTGATTCAATCCAACAGGTTTTCTTTTGGTTTCTTCTATATTTATATATTGCCTGTTGTCAGATATATTGAATTGAATTCAATTTAATTGCTAGCTGCAGTCTGACCTGAACTAGCAACCTTTGTGCAGCTAATCTAGTACCTGACACTGGAGAGCTATTATTGGATAAATAGGCCATTAACAATTACTTCTTCATTGTCAAGCGAAACAAAAAAGTGTCAAGCTGTAAACTTCTAATTAGAACTGATGGATGTTATTAGCTAATGTATACGCACATATAAAAAGTGAAACATGTATGCAATAAGATTTAAGCATCTTTGTTCCAAAATAAAATAAATGAATAGTTTTTCAAGTCATCTTGGTGTACACTTTTCTCACGTTTTGTTACCTGTTTTGTGTATCCTGAGGCAAATCATTTTCCTGCTGTTTTGGTCCCTTGGTGACCTGAAAGGTTCTATCTGTACAGAAAGTTTAGATCAGAAACAGGCCATGTGGTCTGATTGGCTTGTGTCTGAATTCATGGTCTTTCACTCAACATATTTCATCCATCCTTATCAAAACAGTCTTCAATTCTTTTCTCCCTTGTGCTTAACAGCATCTTCATAAACATATCTTTACTTTGGCAGCACAGTGGCACAGCGGTTAGCACTGCTGCCTCACAGCACCAGGGACCTAGGTTTGATTCCACCCTCAGGCTGTGTGGAGTTTGCACATTCTTCCCATGCCTGCGTGGGCTTCCTCCCACAGTCCAAAGATGTGCAGGCTAGGTGGATTGGCTGTGCTAAATTGCCCATAGTGTTCAGGGATGTGTAAGATGAGGTGGGTTATAGGGAGATGGGTCTGGGTGGGATGCTCTGAGGGTCTGTGTAGACTTGTTGGGCTGAAAGGCCTGTTTCCACACTGTAGGGATTCTATGAATTAGCTTTGTCAGAGCAAGTTCCAAATCTAACATTCTCTAAGTAAATAAGTTATTTCTGAATTCTACATATGATTTTTGTTTTGTGAATATCTCAAATTTATGATTCCTTAGTTGTGGATCCCATATGAGTAGAGACAGTTCCTTCAAGTCTATCAGTTGAAACAAATTCATCATTTTCAATACCTAATTTTCTGAACAGATTCCCAACATTTTCAGTTTTGTTTGAACATTATAAACTCCGTTGCAGTATCACGTTTGGAAATATTTTTGTCGCCTGTTCCAGAGCCTCTGAATACATTTTTATAATATGGGACTGGAAACATACATAATACAGTAAGTATAGTCAAACAAAGGTGCTATATAAGTCAAATTTCTTTCTTTTCCAATTCTGTTGCCTTGGGAATAAGTGCTTGTGCTTTATCTATGTTTCAGTGCTTTGCTTACCTATATTGCTACTTTTAATAAAAGCAAAATACTCTGGATGCTGGAGATCTAAAATAAAAACAGAAAGTGCTGGAAAATCTTAGCAGATCACACAGCATTTGCAGAAAGAGAAATAGAGTTATTATTTTGAGACTAATATGACTCTCCTTGTGGTCCTATTCAAAAATGTAGGAGTGCAGTGGCAAGCTAATTGCGATTCCGAATCCTCAGAATATCTAGCCCAGGATAATTGGGCTGGAATTTCATTCTCAAAGTAGGGAGCACAAGTCACGAGTTATCCTGAATGGAGAGATCCTTGCTCCAGTTGGGTGTGTATGGATAAAGTCAGGCACAATCCTCTGGATGAATGTCTGGCTATAGGGTCTGTGGGCTGAAGTGAGCAATTTCAAGGCTCATCTTGATTCACTGTGGCTTTCCCAAGTGTTTACTTCAGTTTCAGATCCTCAAAGGTCAAAATCCATCACACATTGAAAGCAATGTTCTCTCCCCCATATCCACTATGCCAATCCATGCCTGATATCTACCCCAATCACCCTTGACAGCCTCTGTGCTAGAGGTTCATAAAAACCCACACACTAATTTATTTACAACCTATGCAAACCTATTTATCCTGTCCAAGCCCATTCATCTTCTATTTAAACTTACCCATATCCACCATGGGCACACCTTAGGAGAAAATGTTGAGATTAACTTAAATAGAGACCAAATATGCATTATAGCATTTGCTATGATAGAAAACAAATGATAAAATCTCCTAAAGTTCTTAATCCCAGTCAAAACAAAAACAGACTTTTAGTCACAACCAATATCAAAGACAACTATCAGTTAAGTACTTCTTTAAACTGGCAATAAAATAGTGAACCTAAGGCTCCCTACTGAGACGAAGACATTGTAGAAATCAGCCAAGCATTAATAAAGACATAATATTAGCCCTGGGGCTAGATCAGAATTTTTCCAACTGGGGTTGTAACACACAACCCTTTTAAACAAAAATTGAAAGGCCTGGGAATTTAAATGACAGTTTGAGGTTTTGTTTACCTCTCACTGGCAAAAGTTAGACTGTTAATAACTTCACAACTTATCAGTGCTGTCTATTCTTCAAGAGCTTTTCAATCATTATACATTTTTGAAACTCCCACATTGCATGTTAGAGTCCCTTACCACACCAAATGCAATCTGTTTAAACTCGTCATTGACTTTCGATAGCACTGATGATTTTTGGTCTCCTACTCGTATCATGCCCCTTGTAGAAGAATATTTTTTTAATTCACTAGTGGGATGCAGACATTGCAGGGTGGGCCAACGTCTCATTGTCTGTCCCTTGTTGCCTTTGAGAAGGTGATGATGAGTTGCTTTCTTGAACCGCTGCTGTTCATGTGCTGTAGGTGGACGCACATACCATTTGTTGCCTCCTTCCCTGTCCTGGCAAACATGGAATCGTTGGGCATTTTAGACAGGACATCAAGATCTAGATCTCACTCAGCAACTTCACATGTCCTCATAATCTCTATGACTCTCCAAAAATCCAGTTCAATGTTTCAGAACGATGACCTTCATTGGAACTTCAGTACAGTTCTGTTGAAAGGTCATCATCAATCCCACCACAAATGCTGCCTGGCCTATTGAATGTTTCCAGCATTTTTCAGCAAACTTAGTTTTCCAGCAATTGCAGTATTTTGATTTTGAAAATGTAAGAGTGGTTGGGTGAAGAATAATTGCTAGATTGTCCTATACGGAATCAATACAGTTCATTCTGCCATAGAGGAAGGAGAAGGAAATCCATCAAAATCCATGATAGAGCAGGCAATGGGTGAGGGAGAGGTGGAAAGAGGTGTAGTTTGATGGAGGATTATAATTCCTTGGTTTCGTCAACTATTAACTGTTCCTGAAGTATAATACTGTGTCAGCCCCGCTCATGGAATTTAGCAGCTAGCTTCAGTTAGAACTATGTTCTTGTTTCACTAGATACAAATTTTGTAAGCATGTGTGAGATGTCTCCAATGATTGAGGGACAAATTAAACCACAGATTCACTCAAACATATGTACAACTGACAATGCTTAAACATAAACTGTAGCCATTGCTTATATATCCGGGTATATAGAGAGCAGCATAGACGGAGTTAGAACACATGACACAACACTGCACTCTCAAAGAACACCACCAGATGCAGCAATCTAGACTAGAAGAACCCACATGAGCACACAGACATGAGCAATGTAACTACTAGTCAGAGCCAGGTATACCTATGATTACTATAGCAAATTTAGCATTAATGTATAATAAATAGTTATTTTGATGTCTAAGCCTGAAGACAGTCTTGAGGCTTCTCCTCAACCAGTCTATCCCAAATGCAAACTCACAAGGCTGAATCTTGGTTTTATTTTTGCTAATTTCAAGTCACACTGAGTTTGGCGGAGTGATTTTCACTCTGAGTTTGAGTGATTTTTGTCACTAAATTTTGCCAAGCTCACCGTGTAAATCACTGTTCCTGCTCCCATGGAAAGTATCATAACTGATTTCCATCTCACCATGCACTTTTCCCTCAGCAACTTGCCATTCACTGGATATCACAGAATAACTGACATCCCTGGAGCTGGCACCATCTTTGAATGACGCCCTGCAAAAAAGCCATATTGGACCCAAAATGTTTACTTCGTTTCTCTCTCCACAGATGCTGTCAGGCCTGCTGAAATTGTCCAGTACTTCCTCTTTATGTTTTGGATATCCAGCATCTACAGTATGGGGCTCTTTTCTAATTTTCTCCAACTGGAACTTCCCAGGGCAAATAGGATTCCGGTATACAAGTGCAATCAACTTTGCTCAATATTCACTTCCCTTCCATTTCTTGCAGCCTAAAAAATCAAATGGCTTAACTTATAAGGGCAGCTTTCCAGCAGGTTGTGAATTTCAATTTTCTGCTGTTAGAAGATAAAACTCTGAAAAACAAATTCAAATCACTGTACTGTGGTGTTGGTGGATTGCTACAGATAAGGATCACCTTATGGGTCAGTATATAACGTAGGTACTTGCACAGATAGTACATAAAACATTTGGTAGCATGTATTAATTATTTATCAAAACAGCATTACAGATGCCAGAGAGATAAAAAGGAAATATGCTGAAACTAAATATTTGAAATAAAAACAGAAAAATGCTGGTCTATTGGCACTTAAAAATATTCTAGAGATTTTATAAGCTCGTAGTGTCTGGTGCAATGCATCTTGAGCTGCTGACTTCGGTATCAAGTATGCAGAATGCCTCCTTCATTATCCTTTCAGTAAGTTTCTTAAGTAGCATTACAGACAGGCACAACAATATTGTATAGCCCAAAGAAGAGGGAAAACTCATTTAGTCAGCGATGCCCTACTTCTGACATTTGGTGCATATGAAGTGCCTATAACAATTAGATAGAATAATGTGGTGATAGATTGACTCATGGAATCATACCAAAGGGTATGTTATTTTAAAATGAAGACTGCTTTGTAAGTCTGCCAGTCACTGCACTTCACACAAAGCATGAGAGGTGCTGAGCAATCTATTTGCATTCTAAGCATCCTACTTCACTTAAATACCAAATTTAGGGAAGCTCAATCAACTACAGTTGAGCATTTCTGAGCCACAGAAATACCTGGAGCATATCTCATTAAAACAGAATAAAAATTGAATTTGTGTAAAAACAAAAACCTCTTCCTTTTTTTTACAGAGAGTATAGTGGCTGCAGCGTGGCATGTGATGGAATGGAGATTTGTAGCTTCAGTGCTAGCTTAACTGAGATCTGACTCTCAACAATGTGGTCTTCACCTCAAAAGTTATTAAGGGAGGCTAGAGAATAGTGAAGTTCAGAGACTTCACTGAACACAAGTCCTCAGCTGCTCTCAATATATCTCAGAGATTGCTGCTGCATTTAGAGGACAAGTCAGAGTGTCCAGTATGATGGAGATTAACTAACATTGGTGGTCTTTCAAGGTGCAGAAAATCTGGATCTTTATTCCTCTTAATGAGTCAAGCCTACCACAGAGCAGCTGTGGGAAATTCTTCTAGGCAAGGGAGAACAGCCTGAGACCATGGTCCATGTTGATATTAATGATAGAGTCATACAGTACGGAAACAGTTCAACTCATCCATGCCAATCAATTTTTCCAAACTAAACTAATCACATTTGCCTGTGTTTGGCCCATACCCTTCTGAACCTTTCCTATTCATGTACCTGTCCAAATGACTTTTAAGTGTTGTAGTTGTACCCACATCCTCTGGCAGTATGTGTGAAAAGTTGCCTCTCAGGACTCTTTTAAATCTTTCCCCTCTCACCTTAAACCTATGTTATCTAGTTTTGGACTCCACATTCCAAGTAAAACACCTTGCTTATTTACCTTATCTATGTCACTCATGACTTAATGAACTTTTATAAGGTTACCTCTCAATCTCTTACATCCCAGTGAAAAGAGTCCCAGCTTATCCAGCCTCTCCTTATAACTCAAATCTTCCTGTCCCGGTAATATCCTTGTAAGTCTTTTTTGTACCTTCTCCAATTTAATAATATCCTTCTTTTAGCAAGGTAACTGGAATTGTACACAGTACTCCAAAAGTGGCCTAACCAATGTTCTGCACAACTGCATGTGAAGCCCCAACGCTAATTCTCAATGGCCTGAGCAAGGAAGGCAAAGTGTCAAATGCCTTCTTTATCACTCTGTATACCTGTGATGCAGCTTTCAATGAACTACGTACCTGAACCCTTATGTCTCTGTTCTAGATCACTTGCCATGGCCCTACCATGAATTGTGTAAGTCTTGCCTTTGTTGTCTTACCAAAATGGAACACCTCGCATTTATCTTAATTAAACTCCACTTGCCACTCCTCAGCCCACTGACCCAAATGATCGTGATCCCGTTGAATTTTTAGAAAACCTTCTTCACTGTCTACAATATTATCAATTTTGGTGCCATTCACAAACTTATTAACCATATTTCCTAGATTGTTTTCCAAACCATTTAAATAAATGACAAACAGCAGTGGTCTCAAGTCCAATCCTTGCGGGACACTGTTGTTCACACACTTCCGGTCTGAAAAACAACCCTCCACTATGACCCTATATCTCCCACCGTCAAGCCAATTTTGTACCCAGTTGGCAATCTGTATCTGAATCCCATGTGATCTAACTTTACCAACCAGTCAATTCTCCAGCACCTTGTCAAAAACCTTACTAATGTTCGCGTGGGAAACACCTACTGCTCTGTTCTCATCTACCTTCTGAGACAAAAAGCAAAAGACACATTTAATTTTAATGAAGTTAAAGTGAAACACTTGATCACAAAATCAGAACCATTTATTTCACTATGATATAGGTTCGGAGAAACATAAGCCTTGATGAAGGGTGGATTAATTAAGAATGAGACTGAAAAGCAGGACCTCTAAAAGCTGTAATCTCAGGACTACTCCCAATCTGACATGCTAGTGAGCATAGAACCAGGAGAATTGAGCAACTCAACTGGTGTAGGAGGCAGGGCATCAGATTTCTGAGGCACTGGGACCAATTCTGAGGCAGGTAGTACCTGTAGAAGATGAACAGGATGCATCTTGGCAGGACCAGGGCTATGATTCTCACAGGGAAGCTCACTAGTGTTCAACTAGATTGATACAGTGATGGGAAAATGAGAAGGAACAAAACTGATAGAGGGAAACAAAACAGATAAAAGGAAGTAGAAAAGTATAATGCTAAAAACGCAAGTGACAAAGAAAAAGCAAGCATCAACAAGGATCAGAATAATAAATAATATTATTAAAAGCTAAATTATAAGAATGTTATCTAAATTCATATAGGCTTAAGGAAAGATTCAATCATTTGAATGCACAAATTGAGGTGAGTAGGTATGGTTTGATTGCCATTGTAGAGATATGGTTACAGCATGATCAAGATTGGGTACAGAAGAATAGATTAAAAATACTAGCAGTTGAGATATCATTCTTAAAAGGGATGAGAGCAACACATTAAGAAGAAAGAATTTTACAGCAAAGGATTAAGGTGTTGAATCTTATGTGAGAATACAGACAACCTGGCTTTGACTTCCCACACAGATGTGACAGTCAAGAAGGCACAAAAATGCCTCTTCTTTCTCAGGTGGCTTAGGAAATTCAGTATGTCCATAAGGACTCTCACCAACCTTTACAGACACACCATAGAAAGTATACTATTGGGGTGCATAACAGCCTGGTACAGTAACTGCTCTTCCCAGGTGTATAAGAAACTACAGAAGGTGGTGTACACAGCCAAGATCATCACGGAAGCCAACCTTCCATCCATGGACTCCATTTACACAGCTCGTTGAGGCAGAAAGGCTGCCAATGTCATCAAAGACCTATCACGCCCCTGTAATGCTCCTCTACAACCTTTTCCATCAGGGACAAGGTACAGAAGGTTAAACACACACACACACACACACATCAACAGGTTCAAGAAAAGTTTCTTCCTGCCATTATTAACTGATGAATGGACTCTCTAATGTTAAATAATATTGATCTTGCCAATGTTGATTTTACCTTGTGCACTCCTGCGCTGTGTAACCTGTATACTGAACTCTGTCTAAGCACGTTTTGATCTCTATGTCCTCGTTTGTTATGATCTGCCTGTACTGTTCACAGAACAAGGCTTTTCACTATGCATGTGAGTACAATAAATCAAATTGTATCGGTTTGGTTCAGAGCTAAGAAACAAAAAAGGCAGCAGACATCAGTAGGAGTTATTAATTGGTCACCAAACTGTACTGCAAATGTTGGGCATGGCATAAATCAGAAAATTAGAGATACAATCAATGTATATAATACAGTAAAAATGGAAACTTTAACTTTGGTGTTAACCAAATCACCACAATACTACTCAACGTGAATTTCTGGAGCACGTAATGAGATGGATTTCTTGAGCGTGTCATTGAGGAGCCGACTAAAGGTTGGGCTGTTTTAGATTTGGTGTTGTGAAATGAGGAAAGCATAATTAATAACTTCCTTGTAAAAGAAATTTTGGGAAGTAGTGATCATGATATAACAGAATTTTATATTGCATTTCAATGCTATATGGTTAATTCTGAAAACAGGGTTTTCCATCCAAAGAAGGGAAATGATGAAGTTACTGGTGGCAATTTGAATATGACGGATTGGGAAAATTCAGTAAAAGATTGTTTTGTGGATGGATAATCACTGTTATTTTCTTTAAAAAAGCTAAAGTAGTTTACAACGGATAAACATCCACTGAGGCACAAAAACCCAAATGGAAAGGTAAATCAAAGAATGAGATGTGATCTCATTAAATCTTGCAAAATTCCTCTGCGTCATGGAGGTTGATGTAGGTATGATAACATGACTGATGGAGTTTAAAACCAGGGGCACAATCTCAGTTTTAAATGGCTTAACCTTATCTTGAAATGAGGAGGAATTTCTTCACTCAGAGTATGGTAAATCTTTGGAATGCACTAGCCAAGAAGATTGTAATAGCAATCATTCAGCAGATTGGAGGCAGACATTGATAGATTTCTAGTCACAAATGACATCAAGGGATATGCAGATAAAGGGAGAAAATGTCATTGAGGTAATGATCATCTATGATCTAATTGAATGGCCTATTCCTGCTCCTATTTTTCTATGCTCCTGACCAAGGTGGAATTTTGTTAAATATGATGCAGAATCAAGCTGGGTGGATGGCTTTCAGAGACCGATGAAGCACAATTTAATTGAATGAAGGAATAGGCTCACAATTTATGCCCACTCGAGTTCCTCTGTTCCTATGTTGTTAGATTCAATTTAAAGTAACTTGCAACCTTCTCAATGAGCAGACACCTAGAGAAGGCAATTAGGAAAGCACGGAGGATTCAGTCCTCAAATTAAAATATTTCCCCATTTTCTTTCTTACTGCAACACCCTAAGATGCAATCACCACCAACTGTGTTTAATACAAATTACTTTTTTAATCAAAATGTGGGCTTTTAAAGGAAAGAACGTAGACTTAATCTGAGAGGAAAAGGAAAAAAAAATTCTGCTCCATAGGCTGATAATAATGGTCCAACTGGATGTAAATGAAGTTATTTTAGTTGTTACAGTTTAGTGGCTAATAGACTAAAAACAATTCTTATTTCCATGACTAATGTCAAACTCACGGAAAGACCACAAGACATTGAGTAACTCAATTGAAAATTGGTGCAGAAGGGACATTTGGCTGAGCATGGAGCTGAGGCACATTGTTGAGATGCATAAGTAACAAGATTATATACTGTATCTATCTCGGCCAAGATAGGTCTAAGATTTCTCAATATTGAAGGTGGTTATTTGCAACATCTCCTACTTCCCAAAATTGACATGAAAAATACCAAACAATAAAGAAAACATACCATTTGGCAAAGTAAGTCTTCCTCCCACAAAGACTAATTTGATAGATATCCCCCATTGTATAGTGCTGAATGATGCACATCAGGGAGCCTCCAAAATTTATCTCTAGTCTATGCTGAATAGGTCAATGTCAACACTAAAAAAAGATATATTGCTAAAGTTCTAGCTGCGACTGAGACATTGTCTGGCATCTAGGAAAGCTTTTCAGGGTACACACACAACATGGTTGCAATAAAGTGAAGAAACAAACAGACTTCTGTACACAACTGAATGAAGCTCAACCTGGCCAAAAGCCCTGCTTTTTCAGCAATGCCAAATATTTCTATATGGAAAAACAACAGTGTTCAACTGAATTTTGCTCCCAGTTTACTTGTAGCAGCATTCTAGATATACATCCTCAATTGCTGGTGACTCCAGGATCATCCTAGAACGTTGTTAATTCTACATGAAACATAAACATTACCTAATTTGATGATACTCCCTATTTGAATGCATTTGAAGTTTGCATCAATGAGCTTATTGAGGTTCAGAGACATTGTCTTAGGCATTATATGACTTGAACTGTGATTGTGCATCATTGCTTCCCTAAATATTCTATTCATTTATCCAGATGGAACAACAGCAGTTTATGGATTTTCGCATCATCTGTCCTGCTGCTGTAGCAACAGATGCTTTTGGAGACTTTTGTTGCGAATATAAACATGTCCAAGCTTGCTTGGCAGCTTGCAATTTATATTTAAATATTACCTTTTCAATCCGTAATAAATTAATCTACGCTTTTAAAACAGCTGCTGCCACTGTGACTGCCGTCAAAAACAGTCTTATCGAGTTGCTTTGTTTCTGCCTGGTGTTTAATAACAATTTCTTTATCACCTTGTAAAACACAAGTCATCTAAATCATGCAATTAAAAATTAATTCTTCTCAGTGTCGAAACCTGTTACATTCATTCATCACGCTGGTCTGAGTTTGAGACGTAGAGTCATTTAACTACTTTACTGGCAGAAATGAAATGATACTGATGATACTTAGAAGAGTATTTAGTCAAGGACATGACTGACATCGCTTGCAGATTCTTTTGTAATGAGCTACTCTTGAGGCTGAAGGAAGACTGAGATGTTATGGTGCACCATGGCTGCTGTAAAATTTGCATCCTCGTCTTCAAACACGTTCTTGACCTTGATCCTTTTTTTTTGATATGCTGTCCTACTATCCTCAGTTCTTTTCCAATTTATGGCCTCTTACACATCTCTTGTTTTAATTGCCCTACCCTTGCTAGCCATAATTTCAAAGCTGTCAGAGTTCTGAGCTCTGCAATTCCCTCCCTAAATCTCTAAAATGTTCAACCTTTCTCCTCTGCTTTGAGACACAAGTTAGAAGTTTCTTCCGTCTTATCATAATAGCTCTGTATGTAGTTTGGTGCCAAATGTTTATGTGTCAGACTACATATTGGAGTTCCTTTGTGCAAATTTGTCAACAAACCAGGAGAGTTGAATACATTAAAACCTCTGAAGCAGATGGCCATCTGTTGCACAGCTTCAAAGATTCAGAAGATGGCTAAATTGTCATTCAAACAGGTCAGCCATCTTTTAATTTATTTCAAAGGCTCAACATCTTAAAGAAATTATAAAACCACAGGGGAAAACTGATGCATTAAAACCTGAAACTCAGTACTGTTGAATGCAGAAGGGTATTTTATCCACTGAAGAAATTACTCAAATACTTTGGAATGATTTTACAATGCTGGATGATTTAATGGTAACTTAACTTTCCTAGACAAAATCTTTACATTATTCACCATTAAAATTTCTGAAGGAGGATCCAGACCCGAAACGTCAGCTTTCCTGCTCCTCTGATGCTGCCTGGCCTGCTGTGTTCATCCAGCTCTACACCTTGTTATCTCAGACTCCAGCATCGGCAGTTTCTACTATCTCTGATATTTCAGACATTAGTATTTTATGACTTATAAAATTGTCAGCACCTTTTGCGTGCACCTATGAAAAGGTTTCTCTATCCAGACTTGGTTTTACCATGATCCATAGCAACTCCAAGGTGCTATGAACCAATCTGTTCCAAGTGCAGGCCCAATAACATAGAAACAGGGGACTAAACCATCTGCTCCTGTAATGGCATAGTCAAGGCTGGGATTGCTGTGGGTAGGCTACATTATCATTATCCCTCCCATGCTGAAAATGGGGGTGCGAATGCCAGAATCAGGTCCTGCCCACCATTTCGAAACCATGCCAACCTCAGTTTGGATAGAAATTGAGGCACTATGATCCAGCCCTGTGTCTCCATTCATAAAAACCAGGAGTCAAAACTTTTTTGATAAACTACTAGTGATGACACAGCAAAAAAAAAGTCAGCCAGTGTGGCTAAAAAGGTTGCAAAGAATGCAATGGGTAATTGTCTATTACAAAGCCATGGAGGTCCTGTGTTGCAGTGTTAGTAACTTTAACTCGGGTCCTGGAGCTCCTGGTCTAAGTTCGACCACAGGACCTGATCATCAGAGAAGACGTGTCACAACAGGGGAAAACAGGTTAACTATCAACCTCTAAACCCTTTCTTATAACTATGACAGGCAACAAGAGAGGAGGAATTTCCTGGTCAGCCATAAATGAGTAGTTAGTGGGAGTACCACAGCCACATTAAAAGACTCTGCACACAGGTTCTCACCATAAGCAAATATCATCATCATTCACCACACACACACCATGACACTACTTTATGGCAATCAAATAGGTTCATATAGAATAGCTCCATGTTAATAATTTCATATGAGTTAGATTATATGTATAAAAAAGTCAGATGAATAAAATGGGTCTCGCCTTGTAGTTTAAAAACTTTATCTGAAACATTTGGTTAGACTGATACTTTGTAAAATTATAGGAATTTGCAGTGCAGAAGGAGACCATTATGCCTCTCTTTGACTTCATGAAGCAGCAGTTCCACTCAGTTTCACACATGGGCTCCATATCTAAAATCCTGTAAATTCTTCTTAGGGTCTTTCTGACTTCTTTTTAAAATTATTTATGGAATATGCTTCAACCAACTGTTCTGGTTGTGCATTCCTGATCCTGGCAATACTCTGAGTGAAAAAAAAAGAAAGTGCTTGTCTCGTCCTCCAGATATTTGGCCAATCATTTCAAATCTGTGACCTACAGTTATTGACCAACTTGCCAAAGGCAATATTTACTGCCATTATTCAATTATTCCATTTGTAACTTAGATTCATAACCTAGTTTTTCCATTTTCTTCCCACATACTTACTTGGGGTCATAGACTCAAAATTAATGGTCAACCATTTAAGACATGCAGATAAATGTCTTCTTGGAAAGGGCAAAGGGATTATTAGAATTCTGAACCTTAGAAAACTGCGGATGCTTAGTCATGGAATATCTTCAAGACAGTGTCCATAGGTCTATAGGAATCTAAGAGAAATAAAGGTTATGGAGGACAGTTTGGAAAGCAACTGGCATAGAAGAGCAACCATTATTGCACTGAATGGTGGAGCAGGCTCAAAAGGCTGAATTACTTACTCACCTTCCTGTCTTTTGTGCTTCTGGTTTTCTCATTTCTCTCCATCTCCCTATTTCAAGAGTGGTCTGAATATTTTTCAACTAAATTTCAAGGGATAACTGAGTATTATTTTATTGCAATTATATCTCAACTTCAGGATCAAGTATTCTGCAGCAAGTCTTTTTAGTACTGCAGCTAGCAAAAACACTGCCAAGCCAATATTACTTCAGCGAAGACTTTTTTTTAAGTGGTCTGCTTCAAGAAAATAGGATTTAATTTTCTCTGAAGGTTATTTTTAGTACATTTGTTAGTTCATTCACAAAATGTCTGTTGATGCTACTTTCTGACAGGCATTAAATATTAATGCAGGGATTCTCAAAACACAGGTCAACAGCCCAATGCAGCCATGGAACAAGAATTGGGGTCAGGGCCAGGATCAGCTCGAGGGACCCATAAAGTGCACTCACACTATTTTTATTTGGAAAATCAAAAGAGCTTCGGATGCTGTAAATCAGAAACAAGAATACAGATTGCTGGAAAAGCTAAGCAGGTCTGGCAACATCTGTGGAGAGAAATCAGAGTTAACGTTTTGGATCGAGTGACCCTTCCTCAGAATTTTTTGGGCCTGGTTTGCAAGAAGGGCAATAAAGAGTAACTTCAAGTGAATCCACATGAGTCACATAACTCAGCAGAAATCTTGAATGGAACTTCAGTGAATGCAGGAGGGAGGAGATCATGGTGCAATTAAAGGGTTTGTGTGAGGAGGTGGGGTAGAAACCCTATGCAATGATATGGTGGCTACTCTATTTTGGACCTGAACAGTTAAGCGAGCATATATTATAATTCACAAAATAGTTTATAAATACAGATATTCATATGTAGATGAGATATTGTACATTTATCTTTCTTAAGAGTCACTGGACTCAAAATGTTAACTCTGCTTTCTCTCCACAGATGCTGCCAGACCTGCCGAGCTTTTCCAGCAATTTCTGTTCTTGTGCCTTTAATAATTAAATACTGAAATAGTCATTTACTAGTGCAGAAGCAGAGAATTGCTGGAAACACGTCTATTTTTTTGAAGCTTTTCATCTTATACTTATCAGGACAATTCACCAAAGTAAAGAAATACAACATTTGTACTGAGGGAAGATAGGTTAGCAAGCAGACTCCGATTGGCAGAGGCACAGCCAGTGGGTGAATGTCAGCAATTGAAAATGCATCTAAAAAGATTTTTTTTTTTGTTTCCAGATAACTCTTCAAAATCTTTCCAGTGCCTCCTTGAGACATATCAGTTATTAATTCAGGAACAAAAACCGAAGTTGCTGGAAATGCTCAGCAGGTCTGGCAGCATCTATGAAAAGAAAATTAGAGTTAACGTTTTGGGTCTGGTGACCCTTCTTTAGAATAGTTCTGAGTAAGGGTCACTGGACCAAAACATTAACACTGATTTTTTTTCTTCATAGATGCTGCCAGACCTGCTGAGCATTTTCAGCAACTTTTGTTTTTGTTCCTGATTTACAGCATCCGCAGTTCTTTCGGTTTTTATTCAGTTCTTAATTCCTCCTGTTTGTTGAGGCATATCCACTGGAACTGTGAAAAGGCAGATAAAGTTAAAAATCTAAACCTGTTTATTGTAGTAATAAACAGATAAATGACTCTGTGTTTCTAAATATTTTATTTTAAAGTTTGTCATTATATTCACTACCATTTACCATCTCTTCAAATTGTTGTTCTAAATAGAATTCCTTGCTTAATCTTCAGTTTGTCTGGTTTCCAAGTCACCTCAGCGCCGCTACCCTTAACAACAAGTAGCTTTTGAGATTTCTCAACAGTCTTAAAATTAAATTGTATAATGGTCACTGCTGGAGACCAATCAGCCCATCATGTCTGTCAGCTGTCTAAGAGCTAGTCTCAATTGTCTTTAGATTAGACTCAATTATTGATAAATCAAATGTGAATGTCCAACCACATGAATCTCTCAATCTTCTCTGTCCAAAATACCATTTGGCTGGAAGCTTGGAAGCTTCTAGGGAACTGTAGACTTGAACTCATACCCTACAAACATATTATTATGATAACCTATAATATTGCCATGATGTCACCTTGCGGCTAATAAAAAGTTGATCACTCTAGGGTCAAAACCAACAGGAAATGATCCAACTCAATATTACACCATTGTTCAAAAATGGAGAAGGTAATGTCAGGCCAAACCTGAAGTCAGTAGTTGGAAAATTTACAGACAGTGACTGTTGACAAAACTAATTGCCACTTGGAAAGTAGTTCAAAGTTTTCTGAACCCTCTAATGCTGCAGCCAGGAATATCTGTAACTAAACCTGCCAAGCTGGAATCAAGGGGAGAGCCAAAGTCCATGTTTTCCCATATGCTGTGTAATTTTAACTATGAACTTCTTCAACTAATTCTACAATTGTCCTGGAATAGACGAAGGCATTATTTTATTTTCCCAAAGGATAGTAAGGAAACATTGGACAATGAGTCTAGGACAACCACTGAGATAGAGGCCTTGATCACATAACTGAATGTAATGCAACTTGCATATGCCTGTATAGTCACTGCAGGAAGCAAATTCAAACTAGCAGAGAGCAAGGGACATTCATGCCCTTAATGTTGGTGAGCATTCTTTGATGTTGAAGCTGGCAGATTAGCATCAAGCCAGTCATGCCAGTATCATAAATAGCTCATTCTAGATTTACCATCTTGCAGTTCAAAGGACTGTCATCCTTAACATCAAATACCGTGTAGTAGATAAGAATGTCATTTTATCCTGGCTAAAAGTAATTTCTTCATTCTCTTCCTTTTCATTATGTTATTAATTCTTTTTTTTGGAAGAAATAACATAATCAGCAGCACCATTTTAGTCTGGTTGAGTAATTTTTAACCTAAGGGCATTGTGTGGAATATTAAAAAAAGCTTCAGAGTAGTGATGAAAGCCCTTATCTTTGCCCAACAGAAAGGTACACTGAAAAATGACTGCTCTTTACCCAATTTGTGTACAAAAAGAACGATAAAGCATTGATCATTTCCCCAAGCACCTTGGCTGAGTTATAAACCACTGAAACCTCTGAAACTATAAAGCCACTGCTTACTTTGATAAGCTATTACTGCTTTGAAGGCACTGAAGATTGCGACTGATGTGGAGCAAAGAAGTTGAAGATATTTTTCAACAACAAAGCAAAAAAAAAGTGAGTACAATAAAACGCACACGAGGCATGGCAGAAATCTAAAATTAGAGGCAAAGGATTTGATTCTGTCCAGATGTTTTAAGTGATAAGGAGCTTTCAAGTTACCCACAATGGGGCCTTGTTTTGAAAAAAAAAACTGGTTTAACCCACATTTATTGAGAAATACAATGTTAATAAAGGATTGTTAAATCAATTGATCGTCACTTAAATTGTCTGTTCATTAAGGTAACTGCGCAGCATTTTGATGGTGAGTGCAGACTTAATGCTTTCTCCCCATAGAAATCAACTATTTAAGAATGTTGCAGAAGATCTCGAGCACAACTTGTGATTTTTTTATTTGTCTGGCTCGCAATGCAGTTATAGTTCAATGTTAGACTAATAATCCCAACAACTTCAGCTAATTTAGTGTGAATGGTTGTGACGACACCAGCAATGGATCTCTTAGGCAGGAGTTTAATGTCTGGGAGATGGTCTGATGTCAATGGCTACATTCACAATTTGAAATGCCTTTCATGTTCCTCTTGTGCAGAAAATGATAGAAATATTCTCTGCTGCAGCCCTTAGGTGATTGAAGCTTATCCATGTTTTCTATGTTAAGTTTAAAACCTGGGACTTATTACATCCATATCCCAGGTGAGGTTCCCCAATTTGTTACGGTTCCCAATAGATACTCCGAATGATTAAGCTCTCGAGTGAGGAGGGATGAACCAGTTCCCCTTCTTTATTCACCCACTGCCCCCGTGGTCAGTTGCATCAAAGTTAATCTTAAAAGGATCCCTTCCCTTGTGAATACCTTTTTCCCAGGCTCAAATGAATCCACCTTTTAAAAGGAAACAATTTAACCAGGCTTTCTTGAGTAACAAATAATTAGTTTATTAATTTGTGAACATGAAAGTAATTAGTCAAACAATGCACAATCACACCATCGAAAGAAGGAGTGAGTGTAAGATGATCGAAGCTACTAAACAAATACAAACCTGCTTCTGAACTCGTGATGAGTGGAAAGTTGAACATTGTGACCAATGCTGTTGGGGTGGTAAGAGCCTGGTGTCAGAGGAAAAGCAGTGGCATGGATATAAGGGTTGGCTGAATGGCAGAAGGCAGAGAAGGGGGATAAAGGGGTCATTTTCAGGATGGCAGCTGGTGACTAGTGGAGTTCTGCAGGGATCACTGTTGGGACAACAGGTTTCCTCTGGGTGCTCTAGTTTCTGCCTACAGTCCAAAGATGTGCAGGTTAGCAGGATTGGTCATGCAAAATTGCCCAGAGTGTCCAGAGATGTGCAATCTAGGTGGATCAGCCATGGGAAATGCAGTGTTTCTGGGATTTGGGTAGGGTCTGGGTGGGATGCTGTTCAGAGGGTCAGTGTGGACTTGATGGACTGAATGGCCTGCTTCCACACTGTAGGGACTCTATGACGCTATGAAAGGAACAGAGGGTATTGTTGTTAAGTTTACAGATGACACAAAGATTAGGTGGAGGGGCAGATAGTATCGAGGAAGTGGAAAGGCTGCAGAGGGACTTGGACAGGCTACAAAAATACACAAAGAAATGGCAGATGGAATACAATACGGGAAAGTGACAGGCTATGCACTTTGGCAGGAAGAATAGAGGTGCAGACTATTTTCTAAATGTAGAAAGGTTTCAGAAGTCTGAAGCACAAAGGAACTGAGGAATCCTGTTCAGGATTCTCTTAAGATCAACATGCAGATTCACTGGGCAGTTGAGAAGGCAAATGCAATGTTAGCATTCATGTTGCGAGGGCTAGAATGCAAGTGCAGAGATGTATTGCTGAATCTGTATAAGACTTTAGCTAGAACGCATTTGGAATAGGGTCAGCAGTTTTGAGCTCCATATTTAAGGAAATGAGCTGGCTTTGGAGAGGGTCCAGAGAATGTATACAAGAATGATCTTGGAGATGAAGGACTTGTCATATGAGGAGCGGTTGAGGACTCTGGGACTGAACTTGATGGAGTTTAGAAGGATGAGGGGGATATCTGATTGAAACTTACAGAATACTGAAAGGCCTGGATATAGTGCATGTGGAGAAGATGTTTCCACAAGTGGAAGAGACTGGAACCTAAGGCAAAGCCTCAGAGTGAAGGCACAATGCTCTACAACTGAGATGAGGAGGAAGTCCTTCAATCAGTGTGCGATAAGTCTGTGGAACATATTGCTGAAGAAGGCTGTAGAGGTCATGCCATTGAGTGCATTTATGACAGAGATAGATAAGTTCTTGATTAGTAAAGGATTCAAGGGTTACAAGGAAAAGGCAGAAGAATGGGTTTAAGAAACGTATCAGCCAAGATCAAATGGCAAAGCAGATTCAAAGGGCCGAATGGTCTAATTCTGCTCCTATAACTTATCGATTTATGGTCTTATTGGTAGAATCAAAACTGCTTGTTGAACAGTCGGCTTTACAATCCTTAGCTTTGCAGATTTTAAAAATTTCTGTTGTTCTGATCGCTCTTGGCCCTAATTGAATTCCAGCATTCAGGATGAGACGGTATCTTTTGCTGCACACTTTCCTTTTTAACTGGTTTACAGTATTTGGAATATGGAAGGAGTCTTTACGATTAATGTAGGGGTAATGAGTAAATAATCCTTCAACTGTCACCATCCCAGCACACTAATGTTTGAATCCAGGCTGGTATATATGATAGCTTTCAGTTCCTCTAGTATATTCCAGTCGAACTGATACATTTTACCCTCTGCCCTTCTGTATTCTGCATAGGGAAAAACACAAGATATATCTTGTGGCCTGCTGTTGACCAGAGGATCATCAGTCCCTCATCATCTGTGTAGTCACACGGGAACACAATCCTGTCTGTTTCAAATTTCTTTCACACTTTAGACGCTTTGACCCATGGTCTCTTTCTCTCCAGGCAGCCATTTTTGGCTGTATTAACTTGCTTTTAAATTACAGGTTAAAAATGTGCATAGTACTTTGTGATTCTGATCTGTGGCTTCATCAGTTGTGTCAGTTACCATTACACTGCTGATGTTGTTTGCAGTCACTCAGGAGATGAGTCATCATCAATTTGAGGGTGTGGAGTGTGTTCCAGTACCACCTACCGAACTACAGGTTGTTGCACAAGCTAATTTTTGAGGCCGGGTGTCAAGAGATACCTGTCAATCTGTAGTGCCCATTTCTGTTACCAACCATTTACCAATGACCCAATGTCAAAATGCCTTGGCATCACTCCTGATGATATACACTGAAGAATGCAGATTGGAGGCAGATATTTGAGTGCAAATCAACATATGGTATGTGGGACACTTTCAAATGTAAGTTGCTCAGAACTCAGGACCGGCGCATTTCTTAAAGGATGAAGGATAAGTCTGGCAAGTTTAGGGAACCTTAGATAACAAGAGATATTGTGAGCCTAATCAAAAAGAAAAAAGAAGCATTTATCAAGGCTAGGAAGCTGGGAACACACAAAGCAAGGGTGGAATACAAGGAAAGTCAAAAGTAACTTAAGCAAGGAGTCAGGAGAGCTAAAAGGAGTCATGAAAAGTCATTGGCCAACAGGATTAAGGAAAATCCCAAGGATTTTTATACATATATAAAGAGTAAGAGGGCAGCCAGGCAGAGGGTTGGCCCAGTCAGGGACAGGGAAGGGAATTTATGTGTGCAGCCAGAGGAAATGGGCGAGATATTAAATGAGTACTTTGTGTCATTATTCACCATAGAGAAGGACTTGGTGAATGATGAGTCTGGGAAGGGTGTGTAAATAGTTTGGGTCATGTTGAGATCAAAAGGGAGGAGGTATTGGGGGTCTTGAAAAGACCCCAGGGCCTGATGGGATATACCCTAGAATACTGAGAGAGGCAAGGGAGGAAATTGCTTGGGCCTTGAGGGAAATCTTTGTATCCTTACTGGCTACAGGGGAGGTCCCATAGGATTGGAGAATCGCCAATGTTGTTTCTTTGTTTAAGAAAGGTGGCCAGGGTAATCCAGCTAATTGCAGGCCCACGAGCCTTACATCAGTGGTAGGAAAATTATTGGAGAGGATTCTTCGAGACAGGATTTACTCCCACCTGGAAATCAATGGGCAGATTAGCGAGAGGCAACATGGCTTTGTGAAGGGGAGGTTGTGTCTCACTAACTTGGATGAGTTTTTTGAGGAAGCGGACAAAGATGATCGATGAGGGTAGGGCAGTGGATGTTGTCTGCATGGACTTCAGTAAGGCCTTTGATAAGGTCCCCCATGGCAGGCTGATACAGAAGGTAAAGTTGCATGGGGTCAGAGGTGACCTTGCAAGATGGATAAAAAAAACTGGCTCGGCCATAGAAGACTGAGGGTAGCAATGGAAGGGTGTGTTTCTGAATGGAGGACTGTGACTAGTGGCGTTCCTCAGGGATCAGTGTTGGGACCTTTGCTGTTTGTAATATATATCAATGATCTGGAGGAGAATGTAACTGGTCTGATTAATAAGTTTGTCGATGACACAAAGGTTGGTGGAATCGCAGATAGCGATGAGGACCGTCAAAGGATACAGCAGGATATAGATCGATTGGTGACTTGGGCAGAGAGATGGCAGACGGAGTTTAATCTGGAAAAATGTGAGGTAATGCATTTTGGAAGGTCTAATCCTGATGGGAAATATACAGTAAATGGCAGAACCCTTAAGAGTACTGATAGGCAGAGGGATCTGGGTGTACAGGTACACAGGTCACGGAAAGTGGCAACACAGGTCGTAAAGGTAGTCAACAAGGCATATGGCACGCTTGCCTTCATCGGCCGGGGCATTGAGTTTAAAAATTGGCAGGTAATGTTGCAGCTTTATAGAGCCTTAGTTAGGCAGCATTTGGAAAATTGTGTTCAATTCTGGTTGCCACACTACCAGAAGGATGTAATGGCTTTGGACAGGGTACAGAAAAGATTTACCAGGAGGTTGCCATGTATGGAGGGCATTAGCTATGAGCGAGGTTGGAGAAACTTGGGTTGTTCTCACTGGAATGACGGAAGTTGAGAGGGGACCTGATAGAGGTTTACAAGATTATGAAAGGCATGGACAGACTGGACAGTCAGAAGTTTTTTCCCAGGGTGGAACAGTCAGTTACCAGGGTCCATGGGTTTAAGGTGCAAGGGGCAAGGTTTAAAGGTGATGTACAAGGCAAGTTTTTTACACAGAGGGTGGTGGGTGCCTGGAACTCGCTGCCAGGTGAGGTAGCGGAAGCAGATACTATAGTGACTTTTAAAGGGCATCTTGACAAATATATGAATAGGATGAGAATAGAGGGATA
The DNA here is from genome assembly GCA_024137785.1 of Ginglymostoma cirratum. Taxonomy (NCBI): domain Eukaryota; kingdom Metazoa; phylum Chordata; class Chondrichthyes; order Orectolobiformes; family Ginglymostomatidae; genus Ginglymostoma; species Ginglymostoma cirratum. The sequence goes on from JAHRHZ010000024.1 coordinate 26,318,637, forward strand.
CCGTTCCCGGAAGGGTAGAGGGGTTTTAGTTGTGACGGGCAGCATGTTGGTGCAGGCTTGGAGGGCGAAGGGCCTGTTCCCGTACTGTAATTTTCTTTGTTCTTTGTTCTTTGATAAATTGCGTTACCAGCAACATCTTCAGAACACCAGGGTCAAGATTGATGTGAGAGTGAATCTCATATATAACCTGTTAGGTACCACCGGGGCAATAGAACCAGCACATGATGAAATGCTTCACTTGCTGTGTAATCTGTTTTGGGAGCTGCCACGTGAATATGGTAGATATCCACATCCAGGAAGACGTTAACATTGTTTCTGGAATGCTGACACCAACACAACCTATGTAATTTCCAGGGTTAGCACAAAACTGGAGGCATTCAAGAGGGCAGTGGATGGCTGTTTGGATAAAAATATTGTGCAAAGGTATGGAGGAAAAGCTGGAGATTCGCACAAGATATTGATACTCACTTAATGAGCTGATGCAGACACAATTGGCTCACTGGCCTCCTTCTGCGTCAGACCACTTTGATGGTTCTGTGAAATAGAACACTCTGATGTCTGTATGGCAAATGTTCTCCTTAAAAAAACGCAAACTGTTGAGTTAAAGGCTGATCACCTTTAACAGTTCACGTTGTAGTAAATGATTTATAACTTTAAAACAGGTTTAGAGACTTTCCATACTAACTTTACATAATAAAAAGTTCAGCAACCTGAGTCACATGCGTTCTAGAAATTTGCTGAGGATGTTACCTAAAAAGATTAAGTGTGGTGCTTCTTAGTTTATTGATTAGTTATTGAGCATACTCTATTGAGCACCTTACAGGAGTCACCAAGAGAGTGTTTGGGCATAGGCATCTTGTAATGTGTTCCCCTTACAAGAGAAATTGGAGGAGGCTGTGAGGACCAGACAGAGCAGTGTCAGATGCTACAAGGGGGTCAGGAGCACAAGGTGGAATTCATCCCACACGAACATACAAGACATCCATCCCCCTCCAGATCTCCTTTGATCAAGATTCCCAATGCAACATCTCATAAGCTGTTCATCCACTAACCCTGAATTATCTGAAATCTGTAGTCAAGTGTTAGCCAGCAGAGACCACTCATCTGGGCTGGAGTGTTCAACCCATAAGTGTTCAGTTTAGCATTTTCAGACAAGTTCAAATTATGGTAATTGTAGCATGATATGACTCCTGAATATCATGATTAAACAACTGATCACCTGACTCTGACATTTGTAAGACGGAAGGCACCAGTCTAAGTTGAGCATGTGAAGAGAGAGTGGTCTTAGTCACTGCGCTAGGGAAGATAAAAGGATCTAATAAAGGTGTTCATAAAACAGGGTTTGAAATTAATTGGCTAAAGAGCCAGAGAGTCTGCAATGGTAGTTCATCTTTCTCATCCCTGAATCTGTATTCTCTAGGTGATTGTTTAAAACTTAGAAACTTCTTATAGTGTATGGTAGGGAATATGTGGATAGGATCACTTCCCTGGTTAGCGAGTCTAAAATCAGGAGACACAGTCTTAGAATAGGGACATGCCAGGTAGAATTGTGGAATTTTATTACCTGGAGCATGAAGAATTTTGGAATTCTCTAGAGAGCTGCGAATGTTCAGTCATGGAGCATTTTCAAGATAGAATTTGATCTATTCCTGGGTACTAATGACATCAAGAGTGATGGGGATGGCATGAGAAAATGATGTGTGAGGTAGATGATCAGCCATGAATGGCGTATTACCTATTCCTATTCTCTAAGTTCTTAGGTGAAATTAGCAAATTTTATATAGTTGATTGTTATGTACCTTTCAAAATGAAATTTAATAAATATGTAAAGGATAAACATATACAGAGCAACAGGGAAAAAAAACTGAGAATGGGGCACTGAATAGCTGTACTGAGAATAGCATGGATTTCATGGGCCAAATAGCCTCCTTCCACGCTGTACCAAAATATGGTTCTAGAATCTTAGTTAGTACCTGAAACAGAAAATATCTTCAGATATTTTGTTTGAGGATTAGCTTTGATGAATTGCCTTTAATTGGCAGATTGTTACCAGCAACATTACAATATTAGCTATTCTACTGCCATGCTAATGAATGAATAATACATTCTTTTTTTAAAAAAAGTCTCCAATTAAACAATGTCATTTCTTCTCTGGCAGGTCGAATATTCATTTTCTAAATTATCCTACTGCTCCTTTATTAATCATTTGCAACACCAGTGTGTTGAGAGTCGGTTGGCTCTTTTACTCCAAACATCGGAGCTCAAATGCATTTCAATATATTAGATTGTAACAAATGTCATCTTTTCATCAGTTCTTTCACTCAATTGGATATTTAAAGGTCACATATTTCTGGCTTATAATCAGTGAATGAGCGGTTGACAGTGCACTTCACTGATGTTTGGTGAAACAATCTATAACGTTCCCTCCTGACATTGCTTTTGCCTCACATCATGTCTCTGATGCTAAGTAAATATCAATAGGCAAAGATTTATTGCTGACTAACTTGGGTGTCTTAATTAAAAAGAAATAGGAGATTCAGGGATCTGTACAACTACATGTTAATGAGAAATATAATGGTGCATTTAATTGGAACTCGTAAGGATTGACAACAGTATGACTCACAGCATTTACAGAAAAAAGTGAGAGGTGTGAAGAAGAAAAACAGGGGAAAGTTAAGATAAGGCAACAAAAGTTCTTTTAATAGGATTAAGCACAACAAAGAAATTAAAGATATTGTTACTCCAGATTTGATTACTGTTGAAAGTATTTAGCAAAAGAAGCAAAAATGATCTAATTAAAAACATTTGCACAAATTTATTTTCACAGATTTAAAGAGGATGGAGATTTATAAGGTTCTTTCTATATGGCTCAGTGATTTTGCAGGACTACTCTTTTACTGAGGTTTTGGTAGAGTTTTGCTGTTAGGCTATATTCTAAGGTCATATGCTTGTCTACTTCTTGAGTGCAGTTTGAGCGTTATTGAAGGACTTGGATTTGCACTATGCATCTCTCTAGGATTAGTTTCAAAAAATTTGCCCATTTATTTGGCTATTTGGCCCATGAAATCCATGCTATTCTCAGTACAGCTATTCAGTTCCCCATTCTCAGTATTTTTTCCCTGTTGCTCTGTATATGTTTATCCTTTACATATTTATTAAATTTCATTTTGAAAGGTACATAACAATCAACTATATAAAATTTGTTAATTTCACCTAAGAACTTAGAGAATAGGAACAGGTAATACCTCTTTCAATTAATATATACCAACTAGGGAGTCTTGTATTTACAAATGGGTGAGAATTCTAATCAATCCTATTTAGAGTTCAGAGTTTTCATCATATGACCAAACTGCTCCACACCCACAGTCCCACCAAGAGTTGCTCTACATTTTTGCTTTTGTAGTGTGTCACCATCCCAAACCAAATGGAAACAGCACAGGTCTGAGATCAAGAACGACTGCCAACCAACCATTCTCGCACCTTAATCTAATATTTTTAGCATTCAAATGTTTGAAGAAAATGAACATCAAGCGCATCATTTTTCTTTTAATTTCTCCTATGATTGTTCTTCCTATGTGTAACTCATTTCAGCAATCTAGCAATCAATCTTTAAGTCCTGGAGTCTTCAAGGAGTTTTGGTAACTCTAAAGGTATCTATTATGAGATGATTTACTTTCTATAGTCAGTTGTTCAAACTCATGTTCTAACGATCAAGCAGCTACTTAAGAGATAAGGCCAATACAGCAGTAAGGCTTCAAGTCATTTTAAGGCCAGTCTTTGTGGCGTCCAAGGCAATGACTCAAAAAACAAAGAGGAATGATTAGAAAATGGACAGAAATGTGCCTGTCTCTCTATTTGCCTTCCATGTTGTTTCTTCTACCTCCAGATCATTTCTAGATTTACTTAATATTCTAAAGCTAAGGAAGAGTAATATTTCCTAACATTTATGAAAAAGAAGTGAAAATGCCTGGGATTATCTGCTTTTAATTATAATAATCAAAATTTCTATCCTTTTCTCTGAACTGGAATTTTTTTTACAATTCACTAGTTAAAAAGGCATTTAGCATGCTTTCCTTCATTGCTCAGACCTTTGAGAATAGGAACTGGGATTTTATGTTGACATGTTACGGGGTGTTGGTGAGACTCTTCTAGAGTACTGTGTCCAGTTCTGTTGTCCCTGGCATGGAAAGGATATTATTAAGCTGGAAAGGGTTCAGAAGAGATTTACCAGGATGTTGCCGGGAATGGAGGGTTTGGGTTATAAGGAGAGGCTGGATAGGCTGCGACTCTTTTCACTGGAGTGTAGAATGTTGAGAGGTTGTGTTACAGAGGTTTATAAAATTATGAGGGGTATAGATAAAGTGAATGTCAGGTGTCTTTTCCCTAGGGTACGGAATTTCAAAACCAGTAGTCATATTTTTAAGATGAGAGAAGAAAGATTTAAAAAGGACATAAGGGGCAATGCTTTTCACACAGAGATTGGCTCATGTCTTGAATGAACTTCCAGAGAAAGTAATGGATACGGGTATAGTTACGACATTTAAAAGACATTTAGATCAGCATCTGAATTAGAAAGGCTTGGAGGGATATGGGCCAAGCGCATGCAGGTGGGACTAGTTTTGTTCGGGATTATAGTTGGCACGGTCTGGTTGGACCTTGTTTCACTGTTTCCATGCTGTATGATTCTATGACTCTACAAATTAAGATGTGATACTCTGGTACTGGTAACTCTCGACACTATGCAATTATTATGGTTCCAGTTAATGTTAATATTTGACATTGTCAGACCTCAGAGTCAAACCTGCCTTAATAGATCCAAATTTTATTTGTTTCTTTAATAATAGTAGAGGTCAGTTAGTTGAATATATTAACCAGAGTCCACCAATGTACTTTTAACACAAAGAATGAAATGTCAATTAAATAAAAAAGAACATGAATTATATTTTAAAAAGGTTGTAAAGATTTTATTACAAACACTAGACAAGGATTCTAGTTCACTTTATTCCTTTCATTCAGCAATTCCTACCAAACACCAAACCCTGGTGAAGATTTACCACCCTCTCCACATTTTTGACTTCTTCCTCAGACTGGTACATCTACAATCACTGCCCTTCAATGAATTGTTACTCGTACACCAGTTGCATTTTCTTCAGCTGATATCTCCTCCCAAGACACCTAAAACAAATTCCAAACTAAATACACACTTACTCAAACTTCAGAGCAACTACACGTGTCCAAAATTCAGTTTTCAGCAGGCTTGCAGGATTTTTGCTAGGGAGATTGAACTCTTAGGTGCACACAAACTGATCATCTGATTGACTTCCTTCTGGATTTTGGTGTCCCTGTTTGCCCATGAACCCCTGTCATTGGCCAATAGTACTTTTTTTTCAATCTTTATCATGCAGTGAATTACGTTTTCACTTCAAAACCTCACTAAAATATATGTGAGCAACGATGCCTCCTGATTTATCAGCGGAAGGCTCACAGGGAAAAATTAAGAATTAATTTAGAATCAAACTAAACCATGTCTCCCCGACACGTAAAATATAAGAAACTTAATACATCTTAATATATATAATACAACTTAAAGTTGTAAATTGTCAAACACTACAAATGCATAAATAAGTAAACTTTGCTTCAATTGAATCTACATCGAATAAAATTATGTAAAACACACAGCAGATTAACAGTCCATTCAGCCCAACTGGTCCATGCTGGTGTTTATGTTTTACATAAAGATCTTCCCACACTTCATCACCTAAAGCTATGATGTCATTTTTTGTTTTATTCCTCGTCATGTATTCATTTAACTTTCCCTAAATACATCAGCTTCCCTTTAAATACCTGGGTACTTGCCGTGGCATAGTTCCACAAATGTGAACAGGGACCAGAAACCTAACCCAGCTGGTTACTGTTCATGCTTAACTGAGTCTTAAATGTAACAGCTGCTCCGAGGAGTATTCCATGGCTGAGGCTAACCAGATCCTCACACAGTTAAATTTTCCAACACAGGTTACTGGTTAATGATTAGTAATAGGAACCCTGACTTATTTTTACCTCCATATACGTCAGCCATAGCTTGTATGAGTCCAAATCATATCCACATCCAAGGCTTGATCACAAAGATCGAGGTTGACTCTCCAGTACTGTACTGGGGGACTCCTACAATATTTTGGATGAGACATTAAAAACTGAGGTGTTGTATACTCTTGCACCCGTATGTAAAAGATTCCACATTGCTAGTTCAAAGAAGAGAGTTTAAGTCACACAAATCCCCCACCCAACCCTATCAAATCTCCTGGTCAACTTTATCTAACAATCACTATGACAAACACTGATTATCTGGTTTTTATCACATTGTTGTTGGTGGATGTTTTCTGGGCACAAATTGGCTGATGTGTTTCTTACAGCAATAATTATGCTTCAGATATACTTTACTGGCTTTAAAGCATTTGCAATGTCCAGTGGTCATGAAAGGTTCTAAAGAAATGCAAATCTTCATTTTGTTCTCCTTGGGGAACAGTGACAGAACTTGTACTGCCACTGTACAGAGATTAGTTAATTCACAGAAAAGAATTCCTTGATTTATATGGTTTAGCAGCTTAATGGTTAGTCTACTTTTTCCAATTTTCATTTAGGAGTTGAATGATTTTCAATGTATTAAAGTACGTTCAATCTTCAGCTCATGGAATTCCCCATAATGAAATGTCTTTATATAAACATCTGCTACCAATATGATTTACTCGGTAGTCAGCTCACTAATATAGAGATGACAGCTTAAAACCAATACGTAGATACTGACTGCTTTCAACACTGATAAAACAATTGACTCATTCACACTAACTGTGGATTGCAGAAAGCTATCATACAATTAAATGTGATTCCATTCACTACATAGCTAACAGCAAGGGAGGAAAACTTATACCTGGGTAGAATATTGGACTGCAGAATTTACTGCATTAAAATGCAGAATATATTGCTGCAATACATGCTGATAATTACTCTGTCATTATTTTCAAAAGTACATCAATTTTTAAAACAAAATACAATACAATGTAGCACAGCATAGGAACAGGCCTTTTGGCCCACCAAGTCTGTGCCGATTCCTAATCCTTGTTTAGACCCACTACTTATTGCCCATACACGGTTTCTATCTCTCTGTTTGCCTCCTGTATCAAAATACACCTTAAACACTGCTAACGGGCCTGTTCCCACCACTTTCACTAGCAGTGCAACCCAGGCACCCACTAACTTCTGTGTGAAAAATTTTCCCCGCACTTCTCCCTAAACTTTACCCCTCTCCTCTTGAACATAGAACATAGAACAGTACAGCACAGTACAGGCACTTCGGCCCACAATGTTGTGTAACCTTATTATCCTCCTCTAAGATCAAACTACCCTGCATAGCCTACATTTTACTATCCTCCATGTGCCTATCCAAGAGTCGTTTAAATGTCCCTAGTGTATCTGACTCCACTACCACCGCCGGGAGCACATTCCTCGCACCCACTACTCTCTGTGGAAAGAACCTACCTCTGACATCTCCCCCATACCTTCCTCCAATCACCTTAAAATTATGTCCCCTCATAATAATCATTTCCACCCTGGGAAAAAGTCTCTGGCTATCCACTCCATCTATGCCTCTCATCATCATGTACACCTCTATCAAGTCACCGCTCATCTTGCTTCGATCCAGTGAGAAAAGCCCTAGCTTCCTCAACATCATAAGACGTGCCCTCCATTCCAGGCAGCATCCTGGTAAATCTTCTCTGCACCCTCTCTAAAGCTTCCACATCCTTCCTATAATGAGGTGACCAGAACTGAACACAATACTCCAAGTGTGGTCTAACCAGGGTTTTATACAGGTGCAGCATAACCGTGCAGCTCTTAAACTCAATTCCCCTGCCAATGAAAGCTAACACACCACACGCCTTCTTAACAACCCTATAATCTTGGGTGGCAACTTTGAGGGATCTATGGACGTGGACCCCAAGATCCCTTTGTTCCTCCACACTGCCGAGAATCCTGCCATTAACCCTGCATTCTGAATTCAAATTTGACCTTCCAAAATGAATCACTTCACACTTTTCTGGGTTGAATTCCATCTGCCACTTCTTTGCCCAGCTCTGCATCCTATCAATGTCCTGTTGCAACCTACAATAGCCCTCCGCACTATCCACAACTCCACCAACCTTCGTTTCATCAGCAAACTTACTAACCCACCCTTCCACTTCCTCATCCAAGTCACTTATAAAGATCTCAAACAGCAGAGGTCCCAGAACAGATCCCTGCAGAACACCACTGGTCACCGAGCTCCAGGCTGAATATTTTCTATCTACTACTACCCCCAGTCTTCCATTGGACAGCCAATTCTATATCCAGACAGCCAAATTTCCCCGAATCCCATACCTCCTTACTTTCTGAATGAGCCTACCATGGGGAACCTTATCAATTGCCTTGCTAAAATCCATATACACCACATCCACTGCTCTGCCTTCATCAATGTGTTTTGTCACATCCTCAAAGAATTCAATAAGGCCTGTGAGGCATGACCTGCCCCTCACAAAGCCATGCTGACTATTTCTAATCAACTGTGCTTTTCCAAATAATCAAAATTCTTTGCCCTCTTGTCATTGACCTTTCTACTTTGGGATAAAAGCCTATCCACCCTATTTATAACTCTCATCATTTTGTAGACTTCCATCAGCTCGCCACGTTAGCCTCCATCTTTCCAGTGAAAACAATCCGAGTTATCCAACCTCTCCACATTACTAAAACCCTCCAGACCAGGCAACATCCTGGTAAACCTTCTCTGCACCATCTCCAAAGCATCAAAGGTAATGTGGCAACCAGAACTGCATGCAATATTCCAAATGTGGCCTAACTGAAATTTTATACAGCTGTAACATAACTTGCCAGCTTTTGTATGCCTTCTGACCACCTTATCCACCTGTGTTGCTAGTTTCAAGGATCCCTCAATGAGCTAAGTTGGAATGAATCCTTTAAATAATATGGACTTTGGGTGAATTTGTAACAGCAGTTTAGTCATATTGTTTTGACCCATTCCTACAAGCCAGATAAAATAAGACCTTATAATATAAACAGTATTTTATGAAGAACAGTCTGGAGAAGGCTACAACTAATGTTTCAGCAATGACATTTGCCTGACTAGGTCACCAAACGTTGCAATGAGAAGACAGATTTGTTTTTTTATTGCGAAAAGGATATATCAGCCATGATTTTGTTTATTATTCAAAATTTTCTAGCAGTCATCCATGTAACTGTCACAGCTCTGAAAAATAAGTTGTATAAAGCGCAGTTAAACAGATTGAAAGTTATTCATTGCACTGGGTAGTTGACATATACATATATAATGATATTCTGAGCATAGCAATCACACTGGAGAAAGTGAAGGAAACAGCAATTATGATCACTCTGGGAGGGATAGTGACAGGGAATAGTTTACAGTGTGGCATTTTGCTAACAACTAACATAACTACAGTCACAAAAGAATTTAATTGTGTGAAATGCTTCTAGACACATTGCCATGAGCTGTTATGTCAATGAAAGGATCCATTTTCATCAATTAAACTTTGAATAAAAACATAAACAATATTATAGTTGATGTGCGCCAATCTCTTTCTCATTGGTTAATTGTTAAAATCTTTATCTTTCTCCTCATTAATTGGCTCATTCCCTTGTAAACCTAGTTTATCCACTGTTCTGCCGTCCATATTTTAACTCCTACCAGCTCTGAACACCCATTGCCTCTTGCTCACTGACAAAAAGTAGCACCCCAGTACAGCAGTACATCAAAATTAAAACCCTAAACCTTGTTTTCCGATGCCTCTATGGCCATATTCCTCCGCATCTATGCAGTCACTGAAAGCCCCACAATACACTGAGATCTTCGTGCACCTCCAATCTGACCTCTTGCACATCCTCAATCAATGGCAAGCATGCTAACCTCTTAAAGTTTTTCCTTGAAACTTCCTACTTTTCTATCACTCTCTCTAACTTTGGCATCCACTTTGAAATCTACCTCTCTGGCCAATTTGTTGGCAACTTTTCCTAATTCATCAATTTACAGCTTGAGCAGCTTGTTTGCTTTGTTAAAATTCACTCTCGGGATGGGGGGCATCATTGGCTGGCCAGCATTTATTTCCTGTCCCTAGTTGCCCTTCAGAAGGTACTGGCGAGCTGCCTTCTTGGACTCCTGCAGTCCATTTGCTGTAGGTAAACTCATATTGCCAATATGGAGGAAGTTGCAGAATTTTGATCCAGTGGCATTGGAGGAACAGCGATATATTTCTAAGTCAGGTTGGTAACTGGTTTGGAGGGGAACTTGGACGTGGTGGTGTTCCCATATATCTGCAGCTCTTGTCCTTCTAGATAGAAGTAGTTGTGGGTTTGGGAGGTGCTATCTAAAGACCCTTGGAGAATTTCTGCAGTACATCTTATAGATAGTACACGCTGCTGCTGCTGAGCATTAGTGCTGGAGGGACTGCTCCTGTGAAGCATCTTAAGATGTTTAAAGGCATTAGATAAATGCAAAGTTTGTTGGTGATGTTGGTCTGAAATGGTAAATTCTGAAGAGTTCAATAATCACCACCGACTATGACAATGTCATAGAGATCAGTAGGCTGATTGGCTTAGTATCTTGAAGTCACAAGGCCTAACATCCACGCCCTCCTCCAAATCTCTGGAACAATGCTTTTCATATCAATGTAACCTGTAACTAGTTGTGAAGATATAATAAACTACAAAAGTTCTCTACTTAAGACTTCTAACTCTCACCCTAACCACAGTACGCCAAGCACATCCTGCAGTTTCCTTCTGTTTAAGGGGATAGTAGTAACAAATTTCATCATGAACATCTCATAAAGTGAGCAGGTATGCCTCTATTTTTTATAATTTTTTAACTTAACCTATTTTTTCTGATCAACCAGTTCAGAGATGTTATTCCATACCCCTGCAGCATGTGAGACTTGAACTTGTGCCTCCCAGTCCAGGGGTAGGGGCACCACCATTTCATCACAAGAGAGCCCAGATACAACAGGCAATCCTTATCTCTCCTGTCTGTTCAATACCCCAAAGTAAAAAAAAAATGCAAAACTCAAAATACAATCATAAATGAACATGGTTCTGACAAGTGTCAGAATTCGGCCTCCCAGGTGTGCGAACATTTTATCTTTCTTCCTTTCTTCTTTCAGTTTATAATGCCACTGCAGACAACGGATTCCCTAAATTTGTCAGTCCTTGGTGTTCCCTTTCACTATTGAAAAGTTTAATGATGAATTATTGTTTGAGCCATGCACTAATCGGCATTTGCGTCCTATTAAAACAGGGGAAAAATTAAAATCAGTAAAGCTGAGAGATAAAGAAATTGACAACTAATCATTGAACATACATTAGAAAACCACAAAACAGGAGAGGGTGAAAGACTGTCAATGATCACTGGGTTCTTGTTTACAGCATGAAAAATTCAGTGCAAAGGTGGGAATTTCCCTCTGTTTGTTGGATCCTGACCTTGTGAGCAAATAACAGTTGCCAGGAGCCTGAAGGGCAGACATATTTCCCTCAAGAACCTTACCAATTAACTGCCTCTATGCTCACCATGTGATTTAGTGGAGCAACTAGCTCATGATGCATCCAGATCCTCTAGACGTCAGGCAACTCCCACTTGGAGAAGTGGGCACTGCTGAGGCAGAAAGGAGACTGAAATTGCAACTCAACATGGAGGCATCCTTAAAGCCATGAAAAGCAGATAAATATTTGAAATAGTAGTCCGTTCCTGGGATTGAAGATGGATCAGATCCAATCATTAAGAGTATGGGGTGCCTTTACCCCATACTTGATTTGGGGTATGGTACCTCACTGCTGCAGGGTCACAGTATCCATAATGCATGGGATTATGTCTGACTGTGATATATGCTGTTGAGATTGGAAGTGATGCAATGTCACATGATCTTGCTCTCACCATTTTGACATGATGACTTCATAGTAAGATGTTTCTTAAATAAATGTAATGCTTTCCTCATCTCAACATTGTAAATTTTCTTTAGCAGCACAACAGGACCAAGAACATTATAGGCCCTTTTGAGCTGACAAATCCCAACTGTGGTGGAGGGCGGGCAGCTCTTCAACTGGCAATTTGTTTGAGCGATGGAAGCATCGCCCCTAATGAAAGCTTTTAGTAGGCAAATTCACTGTCTGACTCTGTGTTGTGGGTAGTTGCTTTTCACTACAGAGAAGGCGGCGAAGGGGAGATTTGATAGAGGTTTTCAAGTCATGAATGGGCTGGAGAGAGTAGGTAGGGAGAAGCTGTTTCTACATGTAAAGGAAGTAAGAATAAAAGGGAATAGATTTAAAGTGACGTGTAAATGAAACAAGGGTGATGTGAGGAATAAAGAACTTATTCACACACCCCGGAAATGTAGTGGAGGCAGGTTCAATTGAGACAGTCAAGGGGGCATTGCATGCTTATTTAGACAGCTACTGAGAAGAAAAACACAGAAGATTGGCCTTAGGTAATAGAACCAGTATAGATAAGATGGGTTGAATGGCCTCCTTCAGTGCCATAACAGTTCTGTGATTCTTGCCTACCTGTAGGACACTTCCCAGGCAGCAGGAATGTGTCAGGGCTCTATCTTGATGGGGCAACCCAACTACATTCCTCCCTTTGAGACTACTGCTATGAGATCAAGCAGAATCTGCCCAGGCTCTTTTCCTGGATTTTACAAATAAAAAGTAATATAGAATCAAATGGTGTTAGTAAATTTGCCAGCTGGAGGGGTCATTACAAATCATTTTGAAATAGATGTTATGGGCCCCTGGGAACTGTTAATAGAAGTCAAATCATCTCCATGACAGCTGTTCCCTTAAATTTAAATGAATTTATCCTTTCTCACTATTTGCTTTGAAGATAATGTCTTTTCATTCTCCTCCTGCTTAATTCACTTTTGATATAGAACCACAACAAAATGTATTTTACTTGCATTCCCTCCTTACATGTTGCATTGATGTTGGATGCTTCCAAAGGTAGGTAGGGTTACAAGGAGGCTACAAATGGATCTAGATAGATAAAGTGAGTAAACAGTCTTGCAAATTATGTGTTATGAGGTGAAAATGTGAAATTATCTATTCTGGTAGAAATATCAATAAAGAAGCATATTATCTAAATGGTGAGAGATTGCAGAGCTCTGAGTTGCAGACGGATCGAGATCTCTTACTGCATGAATCACAAAACATAAGTGCACATGTTTAGCAAGTAATTAGGAAAGCTAATTAGGAACATAGAGTTCATGGCAAGGGGATTTGAAAAAAAAGGTTATGCAGGGCATTGGTGAGACCGCATCAGGAGTACAGTGTACCGTACTAAGTTCCTCATTGTTGCCAAAACAGTTCAGAGAAGGTTTGATACACAAATGCCTGGAATGTACAGGTGAATTGTCTTATCTGGAAATATCAAACAGGGCTAGTCTTGTATCCACTGGAATTTATGAGAAGCAACTTGATTGAAACCTATATGATCATAATGAGTTTTTACAGGGTGGATATGGGAAGAATATTTCCTCTTGTGGGAGATGCTAAATGAGAGGTCACTGTTTAAAAATTAAGGGTTTCTCATTTAAGTTTAAAGATAAGGAGAATTTTTCTCACAGAAGGTTCAGTATCTTTTGAACTCCCTTCCCTGCCAGGTAAAAAATGGTGGAGGCAGAGATACTAGATACTTTTCCTGCAGAGGTAGATAGATTCTTGAGAAACAAGAGCATGAAATGTTATGAGTGCCAGGATGGAAGGTGGAGTAATCTGATCAACCATGATATTATAAAATGGCAGAACAGGCTTCAGAGGCCAAGTGGACTACTGCTTCTAATTCATAGGTTTGTAGTTAATCAAGTGCTAAATATAGCAGAATGATTACCATGCACAAATCAGATGCTCAACAACAAATGTCTTTGAATGGTTAGAATGAAAATCTTCCACTGCACGCATGAAGTGTATCCATAAGACTGGTATTTGAAGACCAAACCAATTATTCACGTTTCGTAAATAGACAAATCAGTTTAGATTGTACGTGTGCATCACTTGAGGACACTGGGTATTTAAAGTGAAAGCAAGGTCACTGTAAAGCACCTTCAATTCCCCATAAGCTTTCTGCATCTGTCTTTTTCTGTCTCCCACATTAATCCATGGTTTGCTTGTTTAGTCGAGAATATTTCGGAGATGTGTAGTACATCCCATAAGTGGCATCATCACCTCGAGGCGATGATGGTTAGCAGTTGGTTGAGTGACATTATTCTCTGGAGTCTTGAAGTGAAGAGCGGAATGATTAGGCATGGTAGTTTATGTCTTGTACTGCTGGTGGAGTTCAGTCAACAGCTGCAGGGCAAGGATGGATCCCTATGGTCGTTGTAAGAAATCACTACAGCTGGTAGTTGCAGTTGCAATATAGATATTTGAGGGGAGTTAATTTTAAAAAGCTGTTCTCTATTTCTGCACTCTCAATCCAAGTACAGGAGATTGTTGATGTGTCTGTCTCATACACTAAAGAGCTAGGGCATGCATAATCTTAATCCCTTTTTATAGGAGAGTGGATGCCACAGTGTCACTCGGTCAGCTGTGTATCAATTGAAGACAGGATTCAAGAAGTGCGGGTCTTACTTTAAAAAAAAACTTGGTACATGTAATGACACACTTCTGTGGCAGTTCAGAGGTGATGACACTGCCACTGCATCACAGCAGCCCCTATGAAATACCGTTTGGCTTTAACTATTAGCTATACATGTACCTGGGCTCTCTCCTGAGTATGCAACCACAATCATGATGATTGTTTGTTGTGCAAATTTCAGTTTTAGTAGGTGTGAAATTAAACATATATTAAGCCTACAAATGGAACTACCCAGTCTTTAACCACTCATCTAAACAATTTATTCCTTAGACTTGGAAATATTTCACCATTCCTTCAGTGTCACTGGGTTAAAATCCTGGAACTCCATACTAAACAGCATTCTAGGGGCACATACTTCAAAAGGACTGCAGTGGGTAAAGAAGGTAGCTCACAACTATCTTCTCATGGGCAACTCAGGAAGGGCAATAAATGATGTTCCATTCAGTGTTCCCATTAATGGGATAAGCTGCCACAGAAGTGTGTCATTCCGTGTACCAGATTTTTTTTTAAATAAGACCTGCACTTTTTATGGGTAACATAGTGGCTCAGTGGTGAGCACTGCTTCCTCACAGTGCCTGGGACCCAGCTTCAATTCCAGCATTGGGTGACTGTCTATGTGAAGTTTGCACATTCTTACTGTGTCTGCGTGGGCTTCCTCTGGGTGGTCCAGTTTCCTCTCACAGTCCCAAGTTATGCAGGTTAGGGAGACTGGCCATACTAAATTGCCCATGGTGTCCAGGGAATGTGTTGGTTAGATGGATTAGCCATGGGGGAAATGCAAGGTTACAGGGATAGGGTAGGGGAGTGAGTCTAAGTCGGATGCTATTTAGAGAGTTGGCATGGAGCTGTTGGGCTGTATGGCCTATTTCCACATTGTAGGGATTTTACGAATGAGTTTAAAATAAACATAAGGATGCATTTATAGAATTCTTTTTTATACTGTGCTGAAACAATAGTTTAAGAAAGCTTCCTTGGTTCACAGATGTGTGTTCTAGGATGAGATAGTTAAGCAGATGGCTGTTAGGTGGGAGACAAAGAAATAGTTGATAGGAGGTGTTCAGGGGTATGAAGACTATTAGGAAGAAGAATTGAAAACAGAAAGTGGAGAAATTCAGCTCCGCCCAAGACTGCAAGAAATTACATAGAGTTGTGAACGCACCGCATCCATCACAAAACCAGCCATTCTTCCATTGACTTCATCTATACTTTCTGCTGCCTTGGAAAATCAGCCAATATAATCAAAGACCCCTCCCACCCAGGTTATACCCTCTACCATCAGGCCGACAGATTTAAGAACAGCTTCTTCCCTGCTGTTATCAGACTTATGAACAGTCTTCTCATGTATTGGAGTTTCTTTTTCTCTGCACCTCCCCTCTAGCTGTAACACTATTCTACGTTCTGTTCTGTTACCCTGATGTATATACGTAAGATATGATTTGCCTGGATAGCATGCAAAACAATAATTTTCAATGCATCTCAGCACATGTGACAATAATAATTCAAATCGAATCAAATATCAAACTTGCTGAGTATTTCCAGCACTTTGTTTCCATTTTAGATTTGCAACATCTGCAGGATTAGGTTTTTATTTAAGGATTAGTTTTAGTTTTTAATGACGTGAACTTATAGCAGAGTGGAGAACACTTTGAAAGTGTAAGCCATCATTCCCCAGGGTAGAAGCAAATGTTGTAGATGTTCGTAGGTTCTGATTGTCTTTGTGCTTCAATTTCTTTACTTCCTTTTGTACCTCTCCCTGTAACCATAGCACAAAATCTCTCCAGTCTTCGAGTACCAAAGACCAAATGCATTATTGTCCTGTCCTTGCCTCACATCCTTTTCACAATGAGGATCGCTGCTTGGCAATCTGGAGTGGGAATCCAGGCTAATTTATTAATCAATGCAGTGGTAGTGTCTCAGCTGGTATTAGGTTTAACTGATTAGCAAGGTTAACAGCACAATGAAAATCATATGAGAGTGTAGCAGTGAGCCATTTTTACAGTTTGCTGTCCCTTTGCAGTCTGTCCTGATATGCAGAGATCAGAAATAAACACAACTAATGAACATTTATAAGAAAAGCAGAAAGTCCTAGAAAAAAAACAGGGAGCTTATCTTCAACCTGGGATGACCTGTTGGGTAAACAGCTCAGATTTAGAATATATTATGTGCGTATCTTTTTTGTTTTACATTTAGCATGAGGCACAATTTTTTTTTACGTACAGTGACTCAATAATCAAACAGTGAGGTTTGGGATCATTCATGCATGTGACATTAAGTCTGAAATAACATTTATGTTGGACATCCACCACTTTCTAGCAGCTAGAACGTCAAGGGCAATCACCACATGGGTATATCATGACCTGGAAATGCTCCTCTAAGTCACACACCACCCTGACTTGCAAACACGTTACCGTGCATTTACGGTCACTGGGTCTAACTGCGCAATGGGAGAAGCTTCAGCATAAGGTTCAAGGGAACTCACTATCAGCTTCAAAAAGGATTGGACAATAAATGCAGATTTTGCCAGTGACACCCATATCCCATAATGGAATGGAGAATAAAACCAGTCAGGGAATATCTCTCTCCCTCTCTTTCTCTTTATCTACAGGTACCATTCCCATGAGGGTTCTCGTAGTACAATGGTCATGCCTCTACCTCAGAGTCAAGAGGCCCAGGTTCAAGTCCACCTATTCCAGAGGTGTGAAATAACATCTCTGAATAGGTTATTTTGAAAAAAAAAGGTAATATACTTTTGCAGATAGAATTTAACGCTGATGTGAGGTAATGCACCTTGGGGGATGTAACAAGTCAAGGGAGTACTCAGTAAATAGCAGGACACTAGAAAGTTCAGATCAGCCTTGAGATTCTTGTTCACAGATCCTTGAAAATGGCAAAACAGATTAATCAGGTAGTTAAGAAATCTCAAGGGACATTTGGATATATTGTATATGTTATGGGCTATGTTGGAGCTGTATAAAACTTTGGTTAGGTCACAGTTAGCGTTTTGAGCCGTTCTGGTCAATGCAGAACAGGAAGGATGTCATTGTACTGGACTGGGTACAGAGGAGATTCACCAGGCTGTTGCCTGGGGTGGAGCAGTTTAGCTATGAAGAGAGGCTGGATAAAATTGGTCAGAACAGTACTGCAAAGCACAGGCCCTTCAGCCCCAACCAAGGGTTCTATTCTTTAGAGCTGAGAAGACTGAGATAGGACTTGATTGTGGAGTATAAAGTTATGAGGGGCATGGATAAGGTGGATAGTAAGCAGTTGTTCCATTTGCTGAGAAGTCAATAACAGGGGGCATAATGTTAAGGTGAAGGCAGGATGTTGAGAGGGGATTTAAGGAAAGAAAAAATAAATCACCCGGAGGGTGCTGGCTGGGAGGATAGTTGAGGTGGTACGCCTCACACCCTTTATATAGTATTTGGATGAGCTTTTGAAATGTCATAACATTCAAGGCTATGGGACAGGTGTTGGGAAGTGTGACTATGGTAGATTTAGAGTAGTTTTTATTGGGGCATTCTCAATGGGTCAAATGGCCTCTTCTTTAAGTATGATTCTACACCCATTCTACATCCAAAAAGGCATTGATGATCAAAGACATCTGTGTTGTCCTATCGTTACGTTAACCAAGGCACTGTAGTACTTTGATGTCCATTCTCCACAGGAAATTAATTGACCTGTAAACTTGGCTTTGTTTCTCTCTCCATAGCTACTGTCTGACCTGCTCACTCCTTCAGCATTTCTACTTGCCAATATTTTGCATTTCAGATTTCTCATGCCCGAGTTTCTTCCCATTGTGCTCTCTCGTAAGCAAAACTAACAAAAATGTCATGAAACAAAATCAAACTTCCCTTAATTTCCAGCAGCTTCATAGAAAATAATACAGGCTCGGATGTCGTTAGGACTGCCCATGACTGGGTGGCACAAAATGGCTGGCAACTGCATCTGACAAGCTCTGCAGAACATGGCTGACGGTAGTTAGAGCTTGTAGGAAAATATTTGCTTAACGTAGCCTGAGAAAGTAGGACAATAGCAGCTCTGTAAGAATCAAGGTTACTGGCTGAGATAGAATGTGCAGCTGCAGTTACTTACGTAGATGAGAACATTTTACACTAAGTAGTTGTTTCTCTTGAATTACTTAATCAATATGTTACAATGTTAAGAGTAGGTTTTAGTTCAGATCCTTCAGATAATCATAGATGTAGATGCTGAGGGAGTTATAGATCCACATTAATACAAAAAAATCATTAAAAGAAAATATTCAGACCAGTTTCAGGCAATAGAAGTGGCCTCCCCCTTATTATTAAAGTCTGTGAAAACATCATGACCAAGGCTGGGCCACCAACCTATCCATCTCTTTAAGGTGTTATACCAGACAGCCAATCACAGAGGTATAACCCGGTGCCGCTGACCATAGTATCAAGGGCGGGTAGGGGGTGTGCACGCTCTAAGTTTTAACTGTACACAATCAAGAGTTTTTATGTCTTACTAAACAGAAAATCTGAAACTGGAACGAAGTTGTACCAAAGGGGGCGGCACGGTGGCTCAGTGATTAGCACTGCAGCCTCACAGCGCCAGGGACCCGGGTTCAATTCCAGCCTCAGGTGACTGTCTGTGCGGAGTTTGCACATTCTCCCTGTTTCTGCATGGGTTTCCTCCGGGTGGTCCGGTTTCCTCCCACAGGCCAAAGATGTGCAGGTTAGGTGGATTGGCCATGCTAAATTGCCCATAGTGTTCAGGGGCGTGTGGGTTATAGGGGGATGGGTCTGGGGGGGATGCTCCAAGGGTCAGTGTGGACTTGTTGAGCCGAAGGGCCTGTTCCCACACTGTAGGAATTCTAATTCTAAAATAAAGTTGTACCTGAATCTACCACCATATTCAGACACTCATTGGAAAGTACGAGATCTAACAGGTGTGTTTGAAGGAAGTAGCACATTGCAAGCTTGGAATGACATTGATAAATTACTCAGATGTTGTTCAGTGCAAGTCACGATATGGAGACTTTGATAGATTTCTGAAGAAGGGACCCAACCCAAACCATCAACGTTCCTGCTCCTCTGATGCTGCCTGGCCTGTTGTGTTCCTCCAGCTCCACACTGTGTTACTTTTGATATGTTATTGTGTTGCACTAGCTTTTCATTTGAATGAAGAAAGCAGTCTTAGCAAATTTTTTTTTGTTCTTTTGTGGGATGAGATTATCTCTGACCAGGCCAGCATTATTGCTCATACTCAACTGCCCTTGAGAAAGTGATGGTTAACTGCCTTCTTGAATCACTGAAGCCCATCTGGTATAGGGAAATTCACAGTGATGTGAGGAAAGGAGTTCCAGGAATTTGACCCAGTGACAGTGAAGAAATGTTGAGAGAGTTTCAAGTCAGGATGGTTTGTGGCATGGAGAGGAACTTGCTGGTGGTGTTCCTGTGTGTCTGCTGCCTCTGTTCTTTGAAGTGGTAGAGATTGTGCATTGGAAAGCACTGTCTAAAGAGACTTATAAATAGCACTACCATAATTGTGCATGGGTGGTGAAGGGAATAAATATCCAAAGTAATAGATAATGAAGCGCCAAAATAGTGTATTGGTTTATCCAGGATGGTGGTTAACTTTTTGAGTATTGTTGGAGGTGCACACAATCAGGCAAATGGAGATTACAACATCCTACTCCTGACGTGTGCCTAGTAGATAATGGACAAATTTTAAGGAGTTAGTGAGTGAGTTATTCATGCAGAATTTTGAGACTCTGAAGTACTCTTGTAGTTACATCATCATTAGTGATCCCTCATAGACGAGGATGACTCTCTTCCACTCTCAGTAGGTGGCTATACAGACCAATGTGGCTAACACAGGCTCTGTTACACTTGGGGCAGGTGGTGGTCACAGGAAGGAGTGGATAGGCCATTGCTGTGGCAGTACGCTCCTTTCACTATGCATGCCTGGCTTCCACCTTTTCCTGACAGCAAGTCTCAAGGTGCTTGACACCTTTCCCAATGCTCCTCCATTTTGGTCAGACTTGGGCCAGTGATTCCCAGGTATCTGTGCGAATACTGCACTTCGCCAGTGAGACCTTAAGGGTATCACAGAAGCACTTCTTCCAACCACCTGGGGTTTGTCTTCCATTTTGAAGCTGGGAATAGAGCGCCTGCTTGGAGAGTCTTGTGTCTGTTATGCAGATGATGTGTCCAGCCCACTGTAGCTAATCAAAGGTGGTCAGTGCCTCAATGCCAGAGATATTAGCCTGGTCGAGGATGCTGATGTTGGTACGTCTTTCTTCCCAGCGGATTCGTAGGCAGTGTTGGTGGTACTGCTCCAGTGCCTTGAGGTGTCTGCTGTACACAGTCCATGTCTCAGAGCCATATAGGAGGGTGGGAACCACCACAGCTCTGTAAACCGTGATCTTGGGGTTGGGTCTGATGTGGTCATTCTCGAACACTTTTTTCTCAGGCTGCACTAGCACACTGGACATGATGCTGGATCTCTTCATCAATAGCTAGTTAGGCCAATAGGACACTTCTGAGGTGTTGGAAATGGTCAATGTTCTCTAGGGGCTCCCTGTGGACCTTAATGATCGGGAGTTTGCTCCATAATGTCAGGCCATAATGTTGGTGGAGGACCTTTGTCGTGCAGGCATTCAGGGTGTTCTTGTAGTCACAGCAACTATATAGCTGGTTCGGTTAAGTTTCTGATCAAAGTTAGTACCTAGAATGTTGACAGTAGGGAAAACAGACTGCTTCAGTATCTGAGAAGGTATGAATGGTACTGAATGTGGTGTAACTGCTTTAAGAAGTGATCATGCTGATGATTTTTCTTAAAAAGCAAGGGAACAATATCAGCCTGACTAGAATAATGGAAGTATTTTCTTTGTGAGCCTATTAACTGCTGCTGAAAACAGAACAGGGCAGTTTTTTTTAAAAAATGCTGAAAAAGCTTTGCAGCAGCATTGTTGAACTTCTCCAGTGTTATCTTATAGTAGCAAGACTTCGATGTATCAGTTTGTGCTGACAAGTGGCAAGTAACCTCTGTGCCACACAAATGCAGGCAATGACCGTCTCTATTAAGAGACAATCTACCCATCACCCCTTGACATTCAACAGTGTTACTATCACTGAAACCCCCACAGTCAACATCTTGTGGGTTCCCATTGACCAAAAATTCAACTGGGCTTGCCACATAAACACAGTGGCTACAAGGGAGGGTCAGAAACTAGGAATATTGTAGTGAGTAACTCATCTCCTGGAACCCCAAAGCCTGTCCACCATCTACAAGGCACAAGTTAGGGATCCCAACTTGCCTAGATGGGTGCAGCTCCAGCAACACTTAAAAGAGTGACACCATCCAAGAGAAAGCAGCCCAATTGATTGTCACCTCATCCATAAGCATCCATTCCTTCCACCACTGACACTCAGTAGTTATTCTGTGTTACCATCTACAGGATGCACTGCAGAAATTCAACAAAGATTCTCAGATAACACCATCCAAACTCACACCACTTGCATCTCGAAGGACAGGGACAGTGGATACATGGTAACAATACCACCTGAAAGTTCCCCTCTAAGTCATTCATCATCCTGACATTATATCACCATTCCTTCACTGTCGCTAAGTCAAAATCCTTGGAATTCCCTCCACAAGACATTGTGTGTTAATGTAAAACATCTGAACTGTAGTAGTTGAAGAAGGCAGCTCGTCACCATCTTCTTGAAGGCAATTATGGATGGGCAATAAATGTTGGCCAGTCAGCGATGCCCACGGCCCATAAATGGATAAAACAAAACATCACTTAGACATTGATAGCATTTACAAAAGATATTGAACATCAGAAAATAACTATCAAATACTCTGACATGAACTAGAGAGCCACCTTCATCTTATCTGAATTCAGGCTGTTTAAAGAGAGGTTGAAGCTATGCTTTTTACACATAGCTGAACTAGATATGGTTGCAAATGAGGGGTTGCACAATGTCAACACTTCAGGCTTGTGACCAGTGAAAACCTGCTAACCTTGAGGAAATGTTAGAAAACCACGATCTAAAGATGATACCTTGCAGGAAACAGTCATACGCATCATCTGAATAGTTTGTCAGCAGCTGCTGTAACACGGGCGAGGATGGTGATTTTTCAGAGGTTGAGCTGTCTGAATGGATAGTGGAGCTGATTATAGCTTCAAACTCTATAGAAACTGTCCAAAAAAAGACATCTTTGGAAATAAAAAGAAAGTTTATCACATTGACATACTGCCTAAAGACATCAGATAATATGAAGTCATTGCAGCAGGACACAAAATCTGCAAGTCATACGTGTTGTTGTACTGGCATGATTACCAGAACACATCTGGCTGTGCAGGAAAAATGATCCATTGCATTCATCATGAAACCACCCTGTGTTCCAAGATCTTCAAAAGCCACGCAGCGTAGAAGGACACAGGGCTCACCAATGCAAAAAATCTGGTTCCAAAGGCAAAACCAGAGTTCCAATAGGATTCAACCAAACAGAAAACACATGCAGCATGTTCTCAACAACAACAGAAATTGCACCAACGTCCTGCATGAGCACAGTCATGTACATAAAGTTAGCAGCAAGACTGACCAGCATTATGGTTCAGATTGGAAGAAGCTTCAGCGAGAAGGCAAACGTGCATTCCATGTTGTCCACACATCGTGTCACATTCACAAATTCAAACATTAATAAGGCTTTGCCACAACATGAGTCTAAAGAAAATTGGCAAACATACACTCAAGAACAAAGTTCTCAGAGAACCTAGTTCAAACATGCTATCACTAAAAATGTCAACAGTTATTTAAATGGACTGTTGGATGTCAATGATGTAACCTACGACAATAAGGTCAACTAGAAACAACAGGACACCATCCCTTGTATTGACACATTGACAATTAAAAGCACCTACGGTAATTCTGCATGGAAACCACAGGTATTTTACTTGATGCGCACAAGTAGGAGCAGGATTACTGGTATGCAGGGGTGTCAATACTATGCCCATCGATTAGATCACCAAGATACCAATTGCAGGAGAAGAGACGAAGATTACTCACGTTGAATCAGTACAGGGCTTGCAACAATTGTACTCTGACAGATGTGACTCTATAGAAAACTTCAAAGGTGATTTTTATTAATTGTTCATGGCAGGTGGGCAGTGCTGGCTAGTAATTATTGTTTATCTCTAAGTGCTCTTGAACTGTGTGGCTTGCTAGGCCATTCCAATGGGTGCTTATGAGTCAACTGTATTACTATAGGCCTGGAGTCACACGTAGGCCAGAATTGGTGAGGATGGCACCTAAAAAAAGACATTCATGAAGCAGATGGGTTTTTGTAAAAATAGAAGTAGATCACGATTGGACAAGTGTTTTTGTTTAATTCCTTTTTACTCAACACAAATTTCATCACCTGCCATGGTAGGATTGATCCCATGTGCTCAAGACAATTGTCTCACATTTTGGATTACTAGTCCAGGGACATTATGACTACGTGACCTCAGAGAAGATGCAATTCCATCAATCCATTACTTTCATCAAATGCAATGCTCACATGCAAGAGAAGCCAACAACTGAGTTGGACAGCATGGAACATAATGGTAATATTTATCACATATGGATTGGTGAAATTCTATCGTATGCATATTAAAGAAAGATGTCACAGTCACAGCATGTTTGACCTAAGATGCAGTCTAAACCTTCCCTAAAGAGATGCCCATACAAAATTTCAACATTAGAGGAGTGAATCCCAAAATCACAGGAGCTAACATTTTTTCCAAGCTAATTGCCAGATATTGGTCAGTTCACATAGCACAGGAATAGAAACATAGAGGATAGGAACAGGAGGAGGCCATTCAGCCCTTTGAGCCTGCTTTGACATTCTTCACGATCATGGCTGATTGTCCAACTCAATAGCCTAATCCTGCTTTCTCCCATAACCCTTGATCCCATTTGCCCCAAGTGCTATACCTAGTCGCATCTTGAATACATTCAAGGTTTTGGCATCGACTATTTCCTGTGATAATGAATTCCACAGGCTCAGCACTCCTAGGTGAAGAAATGTCTCCTCATCTCTGTTCTAAATTGTTTACAACGAATCCTCATACTGTGACTCCTGGTTCTGAACACACCCACCATCGGGAACATCCTCCCTGCATTTACCCTGTCCAGTCCTGTTAGAATTTTATAAGTCTCTATGGGATCCCCCCTCATTTGTCTGAACTCTAGAGTTAAGAAACCACAATTTTCCGAACACTATTTGGAAAATATTGCTTCCAGAGTCTGCTTTTCAATCGATCAGTCAAGCCATGCTCCTGCAGCGCATGGACAGAGTTGTAGGAAGTATTCATGGATTTGCTGCCAATGTTTTTTGCAATGAAGAGCAAAACAAGAGAAAAGAACAACCCACTACGTGCTGCAATGGTGACAGTTTATTCTGAAGGGAAAGGTCTTCAACAGCAAATGGTGCCAGGTTAATGTAGGTCAGATCAACCCAATGGCTTTATCTCTTTAGCTCATATGATCCATCTTGATCCTAGCAAAGCTGAAAATGTACAACAAATGCCTGTTTCCATGGTATTGAAAATGTGTAGAGGTGTCTGTGAATTTGTAATTTTCTAACCACACATGTATCAAACATTTCCAAAAA
This sequence comes from Ginglymostoma cirratum, assembly GCA_024137785.1. NCBI lineage: Eukaryota > Metazoa > Chordata > Chondrichthyes > Orectolobiformes > Ginglymostomatidae > Ginglymostoma > Ginglymostoma cirratum. The sequence continues at coordinate 26,343,943 of JAHRHZ010000024.1, forward strand.
ACATTGTCGTTAAGAGATCACTTAAGGAAAGGCATACCATATGTATGGAAGTAGGACTATCAATACCAGTTTGAATCACTCAAAGAAGCATTGCTCACAGAAGCTATGAATTAAACAAAGTAATAATCCTGGAAATAGATGTATCTCAAAGGGCTGGGAATGTGCATCTTGCAATATAGCAAGCTAGTTGCAATTGGATCAAAAAGAATATCATGCGTAGAATTCAACTCCTCTAATATTATGTATGAAATACTAGCTCAGGTATTTGTTATCAGAGGATTCCACAACTCTTTGGTGAGCAATTCGTTATGGAAACTGATCACAAAGCACTGGAAATGATTTGGCACAAAACACTCCATGCTCACTACCTATACGATAATGATATCTAATACAAGAACAGGCATATCACATCTATTACAAAGCTGGTGACAAAATGGCCCACTTCTGGATATGGGTTTAACATCACCCACAGAGATCATGACTTCTCGGAGACAAGCTTCTCAAAAAACAAGAACGAAAGTAGATAGTTCCTGGTCATCATACAAGTGCAGGACTGCCAAATCTGCACACAGAACAAAAGATCAGAACTATATAGCTTACAAAGGGAACATTGTTACAGAGATATTCAAAATGTGTTGCATTATGATCGCTATTTTGAACAACTTGTAAATATCACAAAAAATTGTAGCTTTTTCTTCATTTCAATCTTTTCATTAGTATTATTGAACAAAAGAAAGTGTACGCTATTCTGAATGACTGTTTTTCATAGGTGAAAAGGAAATCTATATTTATTGTCCAAATCATGTGATACTGTATTTCGGCAGACCAATTAAAGTTCAATTACAGTTTTAGAAACAGAATTCTGGACATATGACATCCTGTGCATCAAATCATAAAAATGCTTTAATTTCCAAATTGGTGACATCAATTTAGAATTCATAAGTAGTTAAAAGCCTACTTCCTAATTCTTCAGAAATATTCAATATTTACAGCTGTTCAGAGATGCTATTACATAGCTCTGGAGCAGGTGAGATTAAACCCAGGCCTCCCGGTCCAGGGGTAGGGACATTACCACAGTGCCACAAGAGGGGCTATTTATCTATCTTGAATTGCAGCTATCTTAATTTAACTTAGATGAGTACCTGGCAGATCATAAAGAAGTTTCATCTAACAGTAAACAACTGCATCTTGTGTTTGTTTGTACCTTTCACATTCAAAGATGTACCACTGAACTCCTCAGGAACATGATCAGAATAAATTTAACACCAAGACACATTAAGTACTCACTCAAAGACAAAAACTTAGTCAAAGAAGTAGGTTTTAAAGAGCACCTGAAAGGAGAAATGAGGAGAAATCTGCCAACATGTGGGAATGGTTCAGAGATAAAAATTCAGAAGCTTGAGTGCAGGCAACTGAAGATATGTCTGTCAATTCTGGAGTGATGAAACTGAAGATCAGAAAGAAGGCAGAATAAGGGAAAAGGTTGATGTCTTGCAAATATAGTAACTGGAGATTCACGAACACGTTACTCCTTCCATGTCAAGGGACAATGATTCCTAATTTTACATGGACCAGATATTACTGCGGTGTATACTATAATTTGTCAACTTTCTATTGGCTGCCTCTTTCCATTTGAGAAATTGATCTGAACTCGACCAAAATACTGAAATGAGTTTTACTACTTTTCAAACTGAACTTGGAGCTATAAATCATGTAGCTGCCAGGTCACCAAAAGTACAACAGCATCACTATTTTACAGGCTGGTGCTGTCAAATATGAGCTCAAGAAATTTCTATTGAATTTAAAAAATGTACGTATATGTGGGGGTCTGTTGAAAAGGGGGAGGTGCACTATAATAAGAAAGGACATGGTATTGCTATGCAGCTTGATATCATGATTGAACAGTGACATGGACAGTTATGTGAAAGAGGCTGTGAAGAATGAATGGAACAGTCTGTGCTGGAGAGGGCTGAATGTACAGTGAACAGGAGAACAGGATTGTGTGTAATGGTGTAAATAAAAAGTGTTTGCATAAATCTACTAGAGTCAGACAGCCCTCTTGGGAAAGGGCAAACTATTCCAGGCTACAAATTACCAGAAGAAATAAGTGTGGTCATCTTTTCAGTGTGCAGATTAGGACCCCAAGTCACAAGCCTCATGACACAAACCTGGTCAATAATCATGATCTGTATTTCTTTCACCAAGGGTGGCAGCAGAGAGGCACAATAATATGCCATAAGAAATGAGGTGAGGCATAATTTTGCGCAGCCTTTGCATTGTAAAGCAATGTCATTGTCATTGATGTACTAATGCAGTGGCAACAACACAGGAAGTTTTGGCCTCTTTCATTCAGACACGTTTCTGGATGCAACAATGGCCATGCAGCTGTGCACTTATAATAAATTACAGAAAGGACTGTGAGAACAGTAATAAAACATGAAAATAGATATGGTTAGTACTTTTGTAATACTAATTAAATTTTGTTAAAGGAGTTGCCAAGGCTACATTTTTCAACATCAATGCACATTTTATTTAAGCACACAGCACTGAGTAAGCTCACTTCTTTGAAAGAATTATCAAATTAGTTCACCTCATTGACTCTTTCGTTTTGATTCTACCACATTTCCTTTGCAAGTTTATATCCAATTCCTCTTTGAAAGCTGTTATTGAATATGCAGCCACCATTCATTCAGGCAATGCATTCCAGATCATCTAAGCTTGGTGTGTTAAAAAAAAACTTTGTCTCAGTCATTTGCAATTTTTCCAATTAGCTTAATCTCTGTAATGCATATGACTTACTTATGCAGCTATGAGATCCTTTACTGGGAAAAGCACATATTTTGCCCAGTTTCCAGCACACTTGTTGCTTGATAATCTGTAGTAACCTGTGTTAATGAATTAGCAGGTTTAAGGAAATTCCTGTCCCACAGTCCATTTTGTGCAGAACACCATATTGAGGGGGAGGAGTTGGCCTGGTGGTACTATTGCTCGACTATTAATCCAAAAATTCAACTAACAATCTGAGGACCCGGGTTTGAAACCCACCGCGGCAGATGGTAGAATTTGAATTCAATTTTTAAAAAAGATATCTGAAATTAAGCATCTACTGAAGACAATGAAACCATTGCTGATTGTTGGAAAAACTCATCAGCCTCACTAACATCCTTCAGGAAAGGAAATCAGCCATCCTCACATGGTCTGGCCTGCATGTGACTCCAGACCCACAGCAATGTGGGTGACTCTTAACAGCCCTCTGAAACAGCCTAGCAAGCTACTCAGTTGTGTAGCTCACTACAAAATCTCAAGAAAGAAGTGAAACTGGAAGGACCACCCGGCATTGACCAAGGCATTGGAAATGGCAACAGCAGAAACAGCCCTGTTGACCCTGCAAAGTGTTCCTTACTGACATCTGGGGGATAGTGCCAAAATTGGGAGTGTTGTCTCACAGATGAGTCAATTATCAGCCTGAAGTAGTTATGCTCATGGAATCATACCTGACAGACAATTTGCCATACATCACCATCACCATCACCATCCCTGGATATGTCCCATCTCACCGGCAGGGCAGACCCAGCAGAGGTGGCAGCACAGTGGCATACAGTCGGGAGGGATTGCCCTCGGAGTCCTTAACATTGAGTCCATACCCCATGAAGTCTCTTGGCTTCAGTTTAAACATGGGAAAGGAAACCTGCTAATTACCACATACCGTCCTCCCTCAGCTGATGAATCAATACTCCTCCAACTGAACAACACTTGGAGAAAGCACTGAGGGTGGCAGGAGCACAAACTGCGCTCTGGGTGGAGGATTTCAATGTCTACCACCAGCAGTGACTCAGCAGCAGCATCACTGATCGAGCTGGTTGAGTCCTAAGTGACAGGGCTATTAAGCTGGGTCTGCAGCAGGTGGTGAAAGAACCAACAAGAGGGAGAAACATACTTGACCCCACCCTTAGCAATCTGCAAACTGCAGATGCATTTTTCCATGACAATATTAGTAAGAGTAACCATCACACAGTCCTTGAGGAGACAAAGGCTCACCTTCATATTGTGAATAAACTCTATCATGTCGTGTGACACTAACACCGTGCGAAACAGGACAGTCTTTGAACAGATCTAGCTACACAAGACTGGGCATCCACAACGTACTGTGGGCCATCAATAGCAGCAGAATTATACACCAGTACAATCTGCAAACTCATGGCCCAGTATATCCCTCACTCAACCATTACCATCAAGCCAGAGGATCAACCCTGGTTTAACAGAGAGTGCAGGAGGATATGCCAAGAGCAGTACCAAGCATACCTAAAAATGAGGCATCACCCTGATGAAGCTACTAAACAGCATTACTTACACACCAAACAGCATAAGCAGCAAGTAAAGGCAGAGCTAAGTAATCCCACAACCGACTGATCACACCTAAGCTCTGCAGTCCTGACATATCCAGTCATGAATTGTGGTGGAGAATTGAACAACTGAATTTAGGAGGAGGCCCCACTCTCAATGATGGAAGTGCCCAACACACAAGTACAAAATATAAGGTTGAAGAATGCGCAGTAATCTCCAGCTAGAAGTGCCAAAAAGATGCTCCATCTCAGCTTCCTCCAGTGGTCCCCAGCATCACAGATACCAGTCTTCAGCCTATTTGATTCACTCCACGTGATAGCAAGAAAAGATTAGAGACGCTGGATACTGCAAAGGCTATAGGTCCTGACAACATTCCGGCAATAGTACTGAAGACTTGTGCTCCTGAATGTGTTGCTCCCCGAGCCAAGTTGTTCCAGTACAGTTACAACACTGACTTTTAACTGACAATGTGGAAAATTGACCAAGTACGTCCTGTACAATAAATGCAGGATAAATTCAAACTGACAAATTACCACCCATCAATTTACTCTCCAACATCAGTAAAATGATCGAAGATGTCATTAACAGTGCAATCAAGCAGCACCTGCTCAGCAATAATCTGCTCAGTGATGCTCAGTTTGGGTTCCACCAGCGCCACTCAGCTCCTGGCCTCATTACAGCCTTGGTTCAAACCTGGACAGAAGAGCTGAATTCCAGAAGTGAAGTGCGTAACGTGAGAGTGATAGCCCTTGCCATCAAGGCAACATTCAACAGAGTCTGGCATCAATGAGCCCTGGCAAAACTGGAATCAATGGGTATCATGAGGCAAACTCACCACTGGTTAGAGTCATACCTGGCACAAAGGAAGATGGTTGAGGTTGTCGGAAGTCAGCCATTTGTGCAGAAGTTCCTCAGGGTAGTGTCCTCGGACCAACTACCTTCAACTGCTTCATCAATGACTTTCCTTCCATCATAAGGTCAGAAGTGGGGATGTTCATCGATGATTGCACAATATTCAGCACCATTCATGATTCCGCAGGTACTGAAGCAGTCCATGTTCAAATACAACAAGGTCTGGACAATATCCAGGCTTGCACTGACAACAGCCAAATAACATTCACACTGCATAAGTCCCAGGCAACGAGCATCTCCAATAAGAGACAATCTAATTGCTGACCCTTGACATTCAATGGTATCCCATTACTGAAACCCCACTATCAAAATCCTTGGGGTTACCATTGACCAGAAACTCACTGGACTCATCACATAAATACAGTGGCTACAAGAGCACGTCAAAAGCTAGGAATACTGCAGCGAGTAACTCACCTCCAGACTCTCCAAAGCCTGACCACTGTATAGAAGGCACAAGTCAGGAATGTGATGGACTACTCCCCACTTGCCTGGATGGGTGTAGCTTCAACAACACCCAATAAGCTTGACCTCATCCAGGACAAAGTGACCGCTTGTTTGGTACCACATCCCCAAGCATTCATTCTCTCCATCACTGACACTTATTAGCACCAGTGTGAACTATCTATAAGATGCACTGCAAAAATTCACCAAAGTTCTTTAGACAGCACCTTCCAAAGCCACAACCACTTTTATCTAGAAGAACAAGGGCAGCAGATACATGGGAACACTACCATCTGCAAGTTCCTCTCCAAGCCAGTCAGCATCCTGACTTGGAAACATATTCCTTCATTATCGCTGGGTCAAAATTCTGAAATTCCCTCCCTAAGGGCATTGTGGGTCATCCTACAACATGTGGACTTCAATGGTTCAAGAAGGCAGCTTACCACCACTTTTGTGAGGGTAAGTAGGGACAGACAACAATAATGCTGGCCAGCCAGTGATGTGCACGTCCCACAGTGAATTTAAAATATAGTTACTGCATCTCACTTACATAATGGAGGTAATTTGGCTTTGTAAAACCAGTGCTAACAGATCAGCAGGTTACCTTACATCTCTGACTTTTTCCATTTTACTCAAAAGTACCTTAAAAGAGGGGAGGACTGTTGGACATACATGTAGCTACAGTAAGTAATTAGAAAGGCAAATTAAAATTTGATCTTTATTGTGAGCAGGATGGAGTCTAAATGTAGTGAAGCCTTGCTAGAAGTCTCCAGTGAGTTTCTGAAATCACACCTGGTGTATTGCATAATGCATGGTTTGTGTCTCTTGAAGAAAAGATATATTTACATTGGAAGCAGTTCAGCAATTCACTAGAGGGGCATCCTAGCTATCCCAAAGTGAGGCACTGAGAACTGACCTGCTCTTACATAGTCATTTTTTAATTCATTCATGGGGTGTAGCCATTGCTGAAACAGCTACCATTTATTGCACATCCCTATTTGCTGTTGAGAAAGTAGTAATGAGCTACATTCTTGAACCATTGCTAGACATTTGGTGTAGGTAGACCCACAATGGTGTAATGTTTCTCAACCCTATTCTCCTGCCTTCTCCCTGCAACTTTTGATCCCCTTACCAATCAAGAACTGCTGTGATGGGGGCTCAGTGATGGAAATACCACCAAGTGTCAAGGGGCAATGGTAATGTGCTCACTTGTCGAAGGTAGTCATTACCTGGCATTCATGTGGCACAAATATGATTTGTCACTTGTCAGCCTAAACCTGGATATTGTCCAGGCCTTACTGCATTTGGACACAGATTTCTTCAGAATCTGAGGAGTCACAATAGGTTCTGAACATTACTTATAGATGACTGCGTATCGCCACTTCTGACCTTATGACTGAAGTGATGGTCACTGATGAAACAGCTGAAGATGGTTGATCCTAGAATACTACTTTGAGGGACTCCTGCAGAGATGTTCTGGAGCTGAGCTGACGATCTTGAACCACTAAACTATCTTCCTTCATGCCAGGTATGACTCCAACCAGCGGAGAGTTTTCCTTGATTCCCATTGACTCCAGTTTTGCCTGAGCTCCTTGATGCCACACTCAATCAAATGCAGCCTTATGACAAGGGCTGTTACTCTCACCTCACCCTTGGCATTTAACTCCTTTGTCCATGTTTGAACTAAGGTTGTAAGGAGGTCCGAAGTTGAGTGGCCCTGTTGGAATCCTATTCTGCACACTTCAGATCTTATATAGTGAGTTACCAAAATCAGGATTTAAGTGGAGTCAGTTGATCATTTAAATGTTCAGCTGTCTCTGAAAAACACACCTCAATGAAACCTCAGCCAGCTCCATGCCTGCCCCTGCAGAAATGAGAAATGCTGCTTCTTGTGGTGGGCCTTGCAATTTTCAGGCAATTCTGCCATTTTCGACAGATGTGGTAAAAAGCTGGATTTTCATAAGGCAAAGTTTTGATCTACAAACAAATCAAGGGTTACTGTGGAAGCAAATAAGAAAGTGGAGTTGAAGCTACGAGCAAATGAGTCACAACCGTGTTGAATAGGAGTAGGACCAGGTTCAAGGATCTGAACGGTCTCCTCCTGCTCCTCATTCTTATATTTCTCCATTAAGATACTCCGTAGCACCTGCCTCTCTGGTGAAGTTTTTGGTCACCCATTCCTTTATCATATTGTATGGCTTGAAATCAAATAATGTTTGATAGTGGTCTAGTAAAGTGTATTGGAATGTTATAATGGCATAAAAGGTGATTATATAAATGCAGTTTGTTGTTGGTGACACTGGTGTTGCAACTCTAATTAAAGTCAACTAATTCCAAATGGACTGAGATCGAACTTGAGTTCCATCTGATCTCATGGCCAAGCTCAGCAAGATAGTTTTGGAAGTTTTTCCAACTTCTAAAAAACAAATTTGAAAATACTTCTTAAGAAATAAACTTCTTTTAAAAAAAGAAATTAGCTTTGTGTCAAATTAGGAGTCAAAAATAAAATTGAAATTAGATTAAGTCAATAAAGGACAGCCCACTTAGAATGGAAATTATCAAAAATGTTGGGTGATAGCTCTCTGTTTTCCCTCTTACTTTCATCTCTAGCACATTTTTTAATTAAGCTGTTATATTTAGACTAATTATGTGTTCTATAATAATTATACCTCTCAAAGATTTTTAATTTAAGCTTATTAACGCAGTGTTAATCAAATATTAATTCTCAGTTTGTCCAAATCCCTGCTGATTTCCACCACCTGCTCTCCTTTCAAACCTTCCCCCCAACACACCCCCTCCTCAACTTTTAGCTTTCTTCAAATATCAGTCATTTCAGTTGCTATGTTTTTAATCTGTAAGCATGCCAGTTTTAGCACAATCTAATGGTTGAGGGAGAACAGGAGAATCGGAGACAATGAAATGCTGAGGAAAAGGGATGAAATTGAATGCGTACGGAGAAACACAGTTGTAATAGATGTGAAGGAAAGTAGTTCAGCCAGAAGTACCAGGCTCTGAGAAATGTTGAATCCACTGCTCTTGAGCTAGATTTTACAATTAGGGTCATGGGACAATCATGCAGTATTTTATTGCTTTAGTTTTGTGCAGTGTTGTGAATTCTCAACTGAACATATGAAGAGGACTAGGGCATTTACTGTCTTGAACCTGTTCTGTCCATCAGTGAGGTCTTGATTGACCAGCAGTCCAACTCTACATCCACACTTCAAATGCGTTAACATTCCAATTTTTAAAAAAAAAATCATACTTCTAAAATGATTACTCTGACTACAAAAGTCATTGATGGAAGGAAGATTGAAAATTCTACTACCCTTTATGTGTAGAAGTGTTTCTTACATTCATTCCTACAAGTCCAATTTTAGGCTGCCCTCCACAACCAGCAAAAGTAATTTCTTTTCTTGATAATGTCAATCATATCACTCTTTAGCTTTTTTGACTTCCCAGGAATACAACTTTAGTTTGCGTAATCACTTTTTATTGTTGAAATTTGGAGTTCAAGTATCATTCTAGTCTCCTTTGGAACTGTCATGGTTGGTCAGGTGAGTTCTTCACGAACTCTACTGCCACCTGCTGCCCCCATGTCATCTCCTTCAGATAGATTGGGATCCTCCATCTCCTCATCCTCCAACTTTGATGAGTAGCTCTCTCAACAGCTCCTTGATGTGAAGGCCCTTCTGCTGCTTCATACTGTAGAACAAGTAGCAAATGTCCTAGAGACGGTCGCAGACAAGTACTGGCGTGTTCCTCCACATTATCCTCAGAAACCCAATAACTGACTCCATGATGTTCCTTGTCTGCACATGGCTGCTCTTGCATTGAAGTAAGGGGAGTCAGCCACCATCTCCTTAAAAGGTACCTCTTGTCCCCCAGATGTCAACCACTGACTGTGGTATGGACTCGAAGAGCTGAGGCAGCTGTGAAAGCTTCAAGATGAAAATGTCATTTCGTCTGGAAGACATGCACAAAGGCATTATTGTGGTCTCACACAAAATCTAGATGTTGACTGAGTGGAAAGATTCCATGTTCACAGAGTGTTGGTAAATCGGTGTTAGTTTAGCCTGGCTCTTGGCCTTCTGCATCTGTCACATCACATCTGTTGGAACATTTGTGTGATTCCCTTTCCTGAGCAAAGAGTGCATCTGTGATGCTGGAGATGCTCTGTGGGTGGCCAATTTGAAAACGCTGCAGAGGTCTGTGGCAGACTCCCCTTTACCCTCACCCCCACCAATCCTCACCACAAAGAGACAGGGCACTATAGAAACTGAAGGCCACAAGGGACCGAGTGTGGTCCCATACCTTGCTTCCAAGGTGCATATCTAACTACCAAAGCTGTCCTTTGAGATTTTGTCACTTGTGTCTTATTACCTTGGCTCAGCCTTTGACCATGTCTCTGTCTTGTTGAGATAGGATCATTTGAGGTGTCTGCCCTTAAAAATGAACATAGAACATAGAAAAGTACAGCACAGGAATGGACCTTTGGCCTATGATGTTGTGCCAAACACGATGCCAAATGAAACTAATCCCTTCTGCCTGCTCTTGGTCCATAACCCTCCATTGCTTGCATATTCATGTGCTTATCTAAAAGTCACATAAATGCCTCCACCACCATCACAGGCAGCACGTTCCACACTCCTACCACTTTCTGTGTAAAAAGAAATTTGCCTCTCATGTCTCCTTTGAACTATTCCCCCTCTAACCTTAAATGCATGCCCCCTAGTATTAGACATTTCAACTCTAGGAAAAAGATTCTGACTGTCAACCCTATCTATACATCTCATAATTTTATAGACATTTATCAAGTCTCTCCTGGGCCTCTGCCGCTCAAGAGAAAACAACCTGAGTTTTTCTAACCTATCCTTATAGCTCATACCCTCTAATCCAGGCAGCTTTCTGGTAAACTTCTTCTGCACCCTCTCCAAAGCCTCCACTTCCTCCCTGTAATGTGGCAACCAGAACTGAATGCAGTACTCCAAGTGTGGCCTAACCAAAGCCTTATAAAGCTGCAACATGACATCCTGACTCTTGTACTCGATTCCCTGACCAATAAAGGCAAACATGCCATATGCCTTCATTACGATCCTATCTACTTGTGTGGCCACTTTCAGGGAGCTATGGACTTGAACCCTAAGATCCTTCTGTACATCGATGCTGTTCAGGATCCTGCTAATGACTGTATACATTTCCTTAACATTTGATCTCCCAAAGTGCATCACCTCACACATACCTGGATTAAACTCCATCTGCCATTTTTTCACCCATATCTGCAGCTGATCTATGTCCCACTGTATGCTTTGAAACCTTCTACACTATCCACAATTCCACTGATCTTTGTGTTGTCTGCAAACTTACTGAACATTTTCATCCAAGTCATTTATATATATCACAAACACCAGCGGTCCCATTTTGGACCCCAACAGAACACCATGAGTCATGGACCTCTAGCCTGAAAAACACTCTTCCACCACTACTCTCTGTGTTCTGTGAGCAAGCCAATTCTGAATCCACGCAGCCAAGTCACTGTGGATCCCATGTATCTTAATCTTCTGGATGAGCATACCAAGAGGAACCTTGTCGAAATCTTTATTTAAATCCATGTAAATAACATCCACTGCTCCACCCTCATCAATCACCTTCGTCAACTCTATGAAAAATTCAATCAAGTTAGTAAGAAATGACTTGCCCTGCACAAAGTCATGCTGACTGTTCCTAATTAGGCCATGCATTTCCAAATATGCTTAAATCCTATCCCGAAGAATTCTCTCCAAAGCTTCCCAACCACCAACGTGAGACTCACTGGTTTATAGTTTCCTGGATTATCCCTATTTCCCTTCTTGAACAGAGGTACAACATTAGCTACTTGCCAGTCTTCCAGGACCTCTCCAGTGGCTAGTGAGGATACAAAGATCTTGATCAAGGCCCCAGAAGTCTCCTCTCTTGCCTCTCTCACAACGTGGAGTAGATGCCATCAGGCCCTGGAGACTTATCCACCTTAATGCTCTTCAAGAGATCCAACACCACTTCTTTCTTGATCTCAAAATGCCCTAGCATATTAGCATGCTCCACATAAATCTAACTATCTTCCACATCCTTCTCCTGGGTGAATACCAATACAAAGTTCTCACTTAGAATCTCACCTCCATCCTCTGCTTCCAAGCACAAGTTGCTTCCTTTATCCTTGAATTGTCTTACTTTCTCTCTATGTATCCCCTTATTTTAATGTATCTATAGAATGCTTTGGGATTCTCTTTAACCTTGGCCCCTTCTTGCTCTCCTAATTCGCTGCTTGAATACTTTCCACTTTCCTTATATTCCAATTCCTTATATTCCTCACGGGCCTGTCCGATTTTAGCTTCCTAAACCTTACATATGCTGCTTTTTTTCCCCTTTTGACGAAATTCACAACCTCCCGCATTATCCAAGGGTCCCTTACCTTGCCATTCTTCTTCCACCTTACTGGAACATGCTGGTCTTGAACTCTCCCCAGCAGGTCCTTAAACAGTTCCTACATGTCAAATGTCGGCTTGTCTGATAACAGGTCCTCCCAATTAACAATCCCTAGCTCCTGCTTAATACTTCCCCTAATTTAGTACCTCCTTGCAAGGTCCTGACTAATCCTTGTTCGTAGTTATCTTAAAACTTAAAGAGTTGCGATCACTGTTTCCAAAATGCTCTTCCACTGAAATGCCAGTCACCTGGCTCAGCTCATTAGCCAATGCAAGGCCCAGTATGGCCTCTCCTTTGGTCGGACTATCCACATACTGTTTCAAAAAACCCTCTCAGTTGCACCTAACTAAATCTGCATTGTCTAAGCCTCCTGCTCTAAGGGAGTTCCAGTCAATATTTTGGTAAGTTAAAGTCACTCACTATGACAACTCTGTTTTTATTGCATCTTTCCATTATCAGCCTACTTATTTGTTCCTTAGTCTATCGGTGGCTGTTGGGAAGCCGATAGTATAATCCTATCAAAGTGACTGCACCCATCTTTTATTTTTGAGCTCTAGCCATATTGCCTCAGTGGATGAGCCCTCCTGTATGTTCTCCTGTATGTGCATAAGTAACATTGTCCCTGATTAGGAATGCAACTCCTCCACTTCTTTTACCTTCATCTGTATCTCATCTAAGATTACAAAACCCTGGAACATTGAGCAGCCAGCCCTGTCTCTCTCTCTCAACAAAGTTTCTGTAATAGCCATCATGTCATAGTCCCATGTACTGATCCAGGCTCTAAGCTCATCTGCCTTACCTATAATACTCCTTGCGTTAAAATAAACACACTTCAGCCCAGTAGTACCATCGTGTTCATTTACCTATCTCTGCCTGTTCTTTCTTTCTGATATACTGGTCCTAACATCTACCTTCCCATCAATCCCTCTAATTGCTGATCAGCTGCTCTGTTTCCCATGCCCTGTCACTTTAGTTCAAACCCTCCCGAGTAGCACTGTTGAACCTCCCTGCGAGGATATTGATTCCACTTCAGTTTACATGCAACCCGTCCCTCTTATACAGGTCAAGTACCAGCTTGTGTTCCATCCTCTCTGCTGCTCTTCATGTTAGCTCTTTCCACTCTTAGCTGCATTCTGTGGCCCTGAGTGATATCCTACTTCATGTTTATATAGGGAATGGTGTTGTGCTCATTTTTCTTGGACTGCTTTGAGGTTCTCTGCATATTTTCTCCCTTCACCTTGGCAATCTAACCACTTTCCAACTTGACTTCCTGAGACAAGGAATTATCCTGATGAGTCAGACAGAAAAAAAAACCCCTTCCAATTCCACAAGCCTCGCTTACCTAACTTCTTTTGGATCAGCCACAAATCTGGATATGTGATGAGCATTAAAATTCTCCGCGCTCGCATTATGAGCCACAAACTGGATAGTCAGTCATTTAAGTCACGAAAATGGATTTGTTTGAACGCTGAAATGTTTTTAATGTCATGGCGGATTTATGGACCTTGCAATTGTGGAGAACATCCCGTCCCCTTTCCCTCTCCAGGGAAAATGGTTCCAACTGGAAATGGGGCCGGGATTTATGAATCCAGTCCCAGTCACCATTTTAAACATTCCACTTCGTCTGCATGATTCCCCAAAATATCCAGCCCATAGCTTCTCCTTCTCCATCTTCAGGCAAAGTTGACCTCTTTCATGAGGCACAATAACTGCTCCTGAGACACTCACTACCAAACAGTTAATTTGACCAATCAGCCTACCCCAAATCCAATTTCCACATTATTTTCTGCTTAGGCACTTTACAGCTGTCAGGACTCAATACTCAGTTGAACAACTTCAGAACATGATCACCGTCCTCCATTTTGATTGCATCCCTTCCTTGCACTCCTGATTCTCCCCCTACAGCCAATGTCTGTGTGGGTTTTCTCTTTGCAAAACCATCTTATTTTCAACTATTCATGCTATTATTAACACCTATTTTATATCTTAATAACTCCTGTCCTACTAATATCACCCTATGTCTTTTGCTCCTCCATTCCCTTTGTCAAGGACGTAAGTCCCAACATCTTCCAACAGTTACGAAGAAGAATTAATAGACTTGAAGCATTAACACTGTTTCTCCAGAGATGTTACCAGACCTACTGAGTTTCTCCAGCTTTTTCTGTTTTATTAACATCACGTATTCCCTTTGCCTAAAAGATAAACATCTTTTAGTGATCTACAGCTATCTCTGGCCGACTGTGCCTTGTTTCGAGACCTTGGCAACTTCTTTCATTTCTGTGACATGCTCTTCCAGAACACTCTGTTAAAGTCCCTGCAGCCTGTTTTTTTTTTTGCCTTTCTCAGTACTAAACAATCCTGACTGAAGTTAAAACAGTACCTTTTGTGTGTTTGCTCATTTATACATTTTCCCCAATCCCTAGATCTCAATAACGGTGGAAGCAGCCTCATCAAGCTCATATATGTAGCCACTGAGCTTCATACATCGAGAATGTCTTCCCTATATTCTAAAAGTTTGCCTTCTTGCAATGGCCTGGAGGTGTTATTGCTAGATTATTAATCCAAAAATCTAGGTAATGCATTGGGGGCCTGGGTTTGAATCCCAACGTGGCATATTGTAGAATTTGAATTCAATAAATACTTGAAATTAAGAATCTAATAATGACCATGAAACCATTGTCAATTCTTGGAAAAGCCCATCTAATTCACTCAAGTCCTTTAGAGAAGGAAACCGCCATCCTTACATGCTCTGGCCTCCATGTGACCTAGGCCCACAGCAATGTGATTGATTCTCAACTGCCCGGCAATTAGGGATGAGCAATGATTACTGGCCTAGCCAGCGACACCACATCCTCTCAAAGAATCTCTCCAACACTTTTCAGGTTTTGAACTGTGGAGACAAATCCCTCACAAATCACTTAACTCTGTGACTGATCAACCGATCAATCAGACACAGATAGTGGCTGACTTCTACCTGCCTTCTGCTCAATCCTCACAGTTAAATTTATTCCCATCCTCTCCACTCACTCTTTTTGTGCCTCGACACTTGCTTTCAACCTCAACCTTGCAATCTTGCTTTACTGTTGTGGTCTTTCTTTGCCATGGTCCCTTCTCCTTAAAATCTCTGCCTTGTTCCTGATCTTTTTCACTTTCACTGTTTCACACCCATTATTATGCTTATGCTCAGACTCCTGTTTCACACTTTATTTTGCACTTTTTCATATACTTTCTCCTGCCTCTTGCTTGCTTTTGGGCACTCTTTTTCTAGTTTGTTCTCTTAGGTGCACTGTTCTCGATTGACACAGGCCATATTCCCTTTTATACTTACTGTGTCTCATTCTCTGATGTGGTTTATAAAGTATTGAAACCAAGTACATCTACCTTAAATGTGATAAATATAATAGATGTCACAGCATTTCCAGAAAAGTAAACAAAATCAGGTTACACTTATTTAATTGGTGACTGAAGGAAAGAGTCTTCAGAAGATAGAAAAACTCATAGTGAGTAAATAGCCTTACCCTACCTCTGGTAATAGGCAGTTATCTTGAGTTCTTTGTTTACAGTTTCTTCCGTCAATTTCTGGATAATGGATATGATCCATGATGAACCATCTGGCATTTTAACAGATCTTTAAAAAAATACTTCAGCATCTTTCCTTCTGTCTCCCACTAACTTGTTTAATTAATTGATCGATTTATTGTCACATGTACTGAAATACAGTGAGGAACTTTGTTTATGAGCGGTACAAGCAGAAGACAGTAAGCAAAGGATATACAGATCAAAAAGATGTAGACAGAGGCGTATAGGTTACATTGCACAGGGCATGTGTTAGGTGAGATCAACGTTAGCAAGATCAGTGTTATTTGAGGCTAGGGAGTCCATTCATCAGTCTGATAACAGCCGGGAAGAAACTGTTCCTGGATCTGCTCATGCATGTGTTTAGGCTTCTGTATCTTCTGCCTGATGGAAGAGGTTGTAGGAGATCATTACTGGGGTGCGATGGGTCTTTGGTCATTTTGGCAGCCTTTCTGCAGTAGTGAGCTGTGTCTGGGCTGTGCACACCATCTTCCGTAATTTCTTACGGTCCGGGGCACAACAGTAGACATACCAGGGTGCCGTGCACCTGGACAATATGCTTTCAATGGTGCATCTGTAGAAGTTGGTGAAGGACCTTAAAGACATGCCAAATTTCCTGAAATGCCTGAGCAAGAAGAGGCATTGTTGTACCTTCTTGACTGTCACATCTACATGGGAAGTCCTGGACAGGTTGTCAGTTATGTCACTCTGAGGAACTTGATGCTCTTCACGCTCTCAACTTCAGTTCCAACATGTACTTTTTTGTTTCACCTGCTTCCTTAATCTCTGTTTTCATGGTTGTAGGCCCATGCTGTATCTGTTCTGCAACCTGATTCATTAGAGTTCTGCTCTTTTTATTTGTTCCACATCATTGATATTTCAATCTTCCAGTCAATGATCTGATTTAACTAAGTTTTTTTCACATTTCTCTTTATTGATATGACATGTGTGTAAACAGTTGGGTCAGACTTTTTTTTAGACTCAGAGAAACTCAAGCTACGCCATTCTGCACCCATGTGTAAACAATTACTTTGGATGTTTAGCTTCTCTTAAGGGGACTCACTGTGCATTTTTCAAGTGTGTTGAAGATGCTGGTGTGGATGGTTAGGCAGCTTTAGTTCTCACAACGTTGTTTGAAGACTCAAAATTTCACACAACACCCTATATCCCCTCAAGTTGTCCATGCCTCTTCAGATTTCCCAAGCCACCCCATGTCCATTAGTCATTCTATACCAAACATGACCCTCAAATCGAACATGCCACCTTTTCCTTGGGAAGGAGGTGCAGAATGATCTTCTTAAAAGTGCTGCAGTGGATGGCCGATAAGTGCAACAGTGTCCTTAGAAAGACAGCTTGGGAATTTTGACCTTGCAACAGTGAAGGAATAGTGGTGAAGGGAGTGAGATTTTGAGATGCTGTGTGGCGTGTCATTCAGGCTGGTTGTTTTGTGTGGGGTGGTTCCAAGCTTCTTATGTGTCCTTGAAGCTGCACCTATCCAGGCATGTGAAGAGAATATTCCATCACAGTCCTTACTTGTGCCTTGCAATTGGAGGCAGGCTTTGAGGAGACAGGGAATGGTTTACTTACCTAATGTTTTCTAGTTGTTGGTCGAGTTCCAATTCTGATCAATGGTATGCCCCATGATGGTGGTAGTCAGTGACAGGAATGGAATTGAACATCAAAGGGAGGTGGTTATATTTTCTTCTGTTTGAGATGGTTATTGTCTGGCACTTAAATGGTAAGTTGTCATACAAGAGCCCAAGCATGTATTTGTTTCAGGTTTTGCTGATTATGTAGACTGCTTCAACATCTGAGGAGCAGTGAATTATGCTGGCCATTGTGCAATCATCAATGATCATCCCCACTTTTGATCTTACAAGGAAAGTAAGATCATTAAAGAAAGAAATGATCAAGGATACTCCACTGAAGAAGTGGTCTATGGATCCCAAGGGCTTCTGCCTAACTGACATGAATTCTAGTCAATCGATGTGGAAATTTAATCTGACTATGAATGGGTTTCTAATGTAATCTGTATCTTTTGGGGATCTTTTAACTCTTTGGCTGTTAATCCTCTTATGCTAGGCCCATGTAGTCCTTCATTCTTAATTGCTAAGCAAATATAAATGACTTATTTTCCCCCAGATCAGACATGCCTGATTCTAGAGGTGTAATTTTGAACACTAGTTCAATATTTGAAATCCTGCTGGAGGTCTGCTGTCATCCAATTTAGTTGGGGAATGGTGTGGACATTGTAACAAACTGCCCTTGATTTTTCCTTGCTTGCTATCAATCCAGCAAACATCCTGATGGTTTCCTTTTCTGATGTGAATTACACTTGCCTCTCAATAGGGCATAGCCTGTTTACCAGCGAGTTGTTTTCAACAATTTCTGAAGCTGTAATGGACCAAAACCTTGAGGGTTGTCTCATGTACTTCAACATGATTTAAGCCCATCGACAATGTGTCTCACCTATAGATTAACTTCCTTGCTGATTAAGCAAGCACCACATACCTCAATGATAAAATGTTTTCTATTGTCTCACCATATCACGTTAATGAGAATGATCTGATAATCAGTTGCTTGTCAGGGACTGATTAACTCTGTGGGTTAGTTTATTTAAAACAGTAAAACACTTAAGTTATAAAGTAGATATTACAGTAAGCCAATGGGTCACTGTATGGCAGCTTGCAAGCCCACAGTAGACTAACTGCCTTCGAAGAACAGTCACACAGCGTATAGAGTGTTTAAAGATAAACTGCCTCAAGACAAAGTATGCACACAACACTTAAAGACTTTTTCCCAAATCATAATGCAAGCCTTGATCGCACTTGGTTGTCTGCCCTCACTCATTCATTTCACCTGACTCCTTGAGATTATCTACTTTACTCAGGTAAGCAGTCATTCACACTCAGCCAATGTTTCACCTCTCCCCACCCCACTTACCCAATGCTACTGGCCAGCGTTCCTGTATTCCCACTGTTCATGTCTCAGCTTCACTTGCCCCTTCCTCCCTGGCTAGAAGTCCACTTAACATGGCTAGGCATTGCCCACTTCAACTGATAAGTTCTCAATAATCAAACTTGTCTTGTTTGACCCTTTGTTTCTCAATTAGCCAAGGGCCATTGCAAATGGCAGCAGTGGCGCAATCCTGAATCACACTTAAGTGGACAAAATGCCAGTAGTTATCTGAAATCTGCCATTTGATAGAAAGGAGACTTGAAGATCAATATAGGGAGACCTTTCTGCTGAAGAATTATGGATCGTATTCTTTGACCAAAATAGATGTGCCTAAATTTCTAAGTCATTACGCTTTCTTACGTTGCCCTTGCAATCTACATAGTTCAGGTTTGTTATGAAAGATGGGCTGTTATAATTAACACACAATAGGTTGACAAAATATTCACTGCTGCCAAACTGTTGATGCTGCAGATCATTATTGCCCGCTAAGCCTCAAATAATGGCATCTTAATGTTAATATGACTAGAAAGGAAACTCTCACTTAACATTGTGAGTGACTTTCTTCCAATAACTAATATTTCTTCCAACTTGAGCTTGAACTTTCAGCTTGAGCTGGAAATGGTAATATTGTTCAGCACATGGGGACAGTCATCTCTGGACCAACCAATTATCTGGAAATTAATCATCTTACATGAAACATTCTTGGACTTCTGAGAACAAGAATAGGGCTGCCTGCTATCCATTGTACTGAGCTCAGCTCTCCAGTCCAAAAAGCTGGATCAAACATGCAACAGACCTCTGCTGAAAACGTGTATTGGAACACGATATTATACTTGTACCAATGATTCAGCTTGGTATATGACATAACCTAAGCCATTTTGTTTGGACTGCAGCACTACAGTTAGTCCAGTGTTTTTGTTGTTTAATAATAAATGAGTGGGGTAGGAGTGAATATGAGAACTGGTTTCAAAGGAGGATTTGGATGCCATCAGAAATGAGGAAAGCAATTTTCTGTACGTGGAGATAAAATAATGCTTTGATTGTAACTTGTCCCACAGTTCAAGGTTTTGGTTTAGAACACAGTATTTACAGTTTTGTTGTGGGACTCAGAAAAATCAAATCTGATGCGGCATGACAGGTTCATGTCATTCCTAGCATTCTGCTCAGCTGATATCTGATGATATCATCACTGAAAGATTAATACTCACTGCAAATTTAATCTGTGACTAACAATGATTCATATATCATGCTGTACCTTTGGAGAGAATGATACAGAATAGTTCATTCAATTTTATCTTTCCATTCACTCATTTGGCATCATTGATTCATTTGATCAAAAAGGGTGTGTTTTTTACATGCTCTGAGAAATGTTTATCATGACCTTGTATCTCTTAATCCTGACTATCAAGTGTTACGCCAATCAACCAAGTGCTCAACCAAAAGTAATTATTGGCATATTTATCACTGATGGTGATGAATGTTCCCATAATGTGAGGAGGTGCAAAGTTAACACTATGGAAATCAAAGAGCATTTTTATTCAGGATTTCAGAAAAGGCTGTTGGCATATATCTTTGGTGAGAAGATCAGTGAATATTGTATTTATGGCATTAATCCCAATCTTGGCTTTGGCTCAGTGTTCGTGATCTTGTCCTGAGTTAGAAGGTCACGGTCCAACGGTCCACCACCAGGGATTGGAGATTGAATTGAAACTGAGTCTCCAGTGCTGGACAGAAGGACTGCAGTACTGACAGAGGTGCCCTCTTATATGAGAGATTCCAGAGAATTGTTTCCACTAAGAGGAGGGGACTCCTTCTCAGTGTCCCAGTTAATATTTATTACCAGTGCTTATGATGATGCCACTAATTCCTTGGATGGTAGTGACCGCCTATGAACTTAGGATCTGCAGGTAGCAGCAAGGTCTGAAAACTGTCAGTAGAAAATAATATACTAAGTTAAGCTTTAAAGTACAAGGATGTTCAATATTTTTGAAACAAGTTGAACTGTTGGAAACTTGGGAGCCTTACTGTATTTGTAATTTAGAATAGGACATTAGAAATATGCTAATACTTGAGTTTTATTTTTATTATTCATGTGTAGCTCATTAATTCAATGGATGTAAGACTTAAGGAAGTTGTAAAAAGTCCTGGAAATTGACTATCACTCATTGTATACAATCACACAATGTCAAAATTGCCTCCAATATTGTCTGACCATTGCAATCCGTTCTCTGATAATATTTGTCAAAATACTTAAAACGTTCTGATTCTGAAGACCAATGCATTTGCATTGCTTTGGCAATTTCCAGCTTTTCAATTCATGGTTGAGTTGCGGAGCTGGTCATTCCAGCATCCAATTTGTCACTAAACAGTGACTATACTTTTTAAAGAATATGCCTTCAATTAAAACAATTTTAAATGTAAATACAGCAACATAAGGTAATATCAGTTCCGTGTCACAATGGTTAGCACTGCTGCCTTATAGCGCCAGGGACCTGGGTTCGACTCCAGCCTTGGTTGACTGTTTGTGTGGAGTCTGCATATTCTCCCCATCTCTGCATGTCTGTACAATCTGAAGATATGCAGGTTAGATGGATTGACCATGCTAAATAGCCCAGTAATGTGCAGGTTAGATGGATTAGACATGGTGGGGGGGCGGAGGGAGTCTGGATGGGATTGTCTTTGGAGGGTTGGTGCAGACTCAATGGGCCTCTTTCTGCACTGTAAGGATTATTTGATTAAGTAAAAGTTGGAAATGACTAGTATGGGTTGAAACTGGGTCCTATTTAAGCTGTACAATCCCAGTTCAGATCACTGCCAGTGATTTTCAGTTTTACTGCTTTTCTGGGAAAATGTGCTTAAATGAACTTCATGTGAGGCATGGTTGGATCTGAGCAGTAACACACTCCATGATTGAAGAAAAAGTGCCTTCAGAAGCAAGTTAGCTTAATTTTCAGTTGACTGAAAAATAATTCTTATCCTGCAGTTGAATTCTCTCGATTGCATTTCACATGCTGATGGCTGTACTTTTATTTTGATATCTCTAAGTTCTTTATATTTTTATTTGTCTCCTGAATGTGAGCATTGGAACAGAAAGATTATATTAAGGATGCAGATGATTTCTTTTTCTCGGGTTTGTATTTGGGTGAGCTCAGATCATGAAAAATGCTGTGTTTTTTGTATCGCAACAGTTAATTAGCATCTCTAATTTTGAGGGAAAGATGTGCATGCAGTAATAATCTACTTGATCATGTATCATACAGCAGGCATATTCAGCCAAATTTTTAAAAATCATAATATATTTAAAATAACACAAAATAAAGTTTTATTTAATGTCGACAAGAAAAAAATTATGGACTCTCATTGTTCTCCTATGCATATTACTCCTACATTTTCTGTAAGCAAAACTTCTATCTGGTCTTACTTTTTCCTTTTAAACAATTCTCACAGTACAATAATCTTTAATATTTTTGATCTTCACAGAACTTATATTTCTAATTAAAGCTGTTTCACAATTTCCCCCTCAACTCTATTGCCAGAAAAAGAATAGCCCTGTTTGATTAAACAAGAAGGAGTACCTTTTAAAACTTCCTTGCCTTTTGCACTTATTCTTTGTTCATCGGCTGTTCAGCATACCAGCTCCTTTTTTCAGTTTTATGTTCCTTGTTTTCTAAAAGCAAATGATCTCTGTAGCTTTCACAAGTCAGACACTTCTCTCCACTATTTCCTCTGGTGGAAGCCTCCTGCAACGTTAAATCCACCGAAATGCACATTTCTCCTGTCATTTCGAGGGCTGCTTGCAGAGACCCATGTCTCTGCCAGTATCAGCACATCTAACTGTGCTGTGCATGACATTGTTTAATTAATACAGTGCCCAGCATGTCTCTCTTTCACAGAACTTAGTAGCCTAATAAACAATAGCATTGGTAAAACACACCACAAACACTGAGCATTTGATCATGCGACAGAACAATAGAATGCTGCAGGATTGGTGAAAAATTAAAGCGTTCTGTCTGACACACAGATTTGGGTGCTGCTTCATCTTTTAATTAACCCCCTGAGAGCTGATCTGGGATGCTCAGATTCTGCAATTTAATGGGTCTGCGTGGATATGATTGTCAACAGAATGTATTGCAAATAAAACAATTGCAGTGAATGGAACAATTTCAAGTCCTGATGGAACATTTTAATTAATGACTGAATAATTACTATAACCTACACAGGGCTAGATGATTTAAGCAATAATGAACACAGAAATGTGCATTAAGTCAAGATTAATGCAAATCACTAGGCATCAAGCCATACAGTGAAGGCCAAAGCCATGATGCATTATTAATTTCATATGGATCACTTGACTGTACCTCAATTAAAATTGCTTGTATTTATTTTCCTGTCAGGAAATGGCCAAGATAATACTGTCAATGCATTTCTAAACAGTAAAGTAATTAATTGGACTGTTTATTTTGCTGCTGACACACACAATCTATGCTATCTCAGTGAAACCATTGTCAATATGCCTTTTTTTTAATAGATTAGTGGGTAAATACATTACACTCTGTAGAACTGACCCATATAGAGCAAGGGTGTTGCAAAAATAATTCTTGTTTAGTTGATCTCAGAAATTCTCTGAATAAGGATACCCTAGTTGGATCCGGAATGATAGATCTTGAATTTGTGCAATGGTGTCAAATAGATACTAGTGAATCTGCAACCAGTTTTACATCTCTCCTCATTTTGTATTTCTAATATCCTGAATGGGAAGAGATGTAAACCAGGCTACTGACTCGCTGGGAACCATTTTAATAGGGCAGGATTTTCCATACTCAAAAAGGAAAATTAGTTTCAAATATTTCCATTGTCCTACTCCTTGCAACCTCCATCATGCCCTCCAGCCCTGCTATCTTCTAAGATCTCTGCACACCTTTAATTGTCCCCTCTTGTATCTCCATAATAGTAGTTACTCTACCGTTCATGATTGGATGCTCAGCCTAGAATTCCATCCATTAGCTCCTTGTTTATCAAACTCTACCTCTCTCGCCCTCCTCTTAAGATGGTCCTTAAAACACCTACCTTTTGCAATGATTTTTCTCACCTGTCAGCTCAGGTGGCTCAGTCAGATTTTGTTTGGTAATATTCCTATAAAGTATCTTTAGGTATGTGACTGCTGCTTTATTAATTAAGGTTGTGGTAGGAATACAAATTAAAGTTAATCAGGGAGAGGAAAATTGTTCAAAAGGTGTGTTCACAATCACTGTCCAATTTGTATACTTGGGACATTGGGTGTGGATAGCATTCGACTGAGCAGTCATATATCTTGAATGCCTATCTACAGTTATGTTTTGGGTTCTCCCATTAAATATGGTCATTTGGGCAAAGGATAGGAGCGCTAGAAAGATCTATTAACCGGCATAAATCAATGCCAAGAGGAGGAATTGTTTCAAATGTTAATTCACACTGGACATTGTTACTTAACATTGTTCCAAATTTTCAAGTACATTCTAGTATAGTGTAGGAACATCCTCAAGCAAGGAAAGAAAATTAAGTGAGAATGATACATCTTATCCAAAATTTAAAATGCGCACACTAACATGCAAACCAAATTTGAAAGGTGCCAACTCATCTTAAGACCACTATCTTTTTATGACTTCAGGTACATTTTAATTTTGAAATTATGAAAATTGTGCTAATTTCACAGTAATTTTTTATCCACTCATGGGATGTGGATATCGTATGCTGGGCCAGCAGTTTTTGGCCATCTTTAGTTACACTTGAGAAGATATAGATAAGCTGCCTTCTTGACCCTGTTGTCCATTGGTTTAAGTACACCACAATACCATTAAGCACAGAGTTCCAGGATTTTGATCCTGCGACACTGAAGGAATGTTGAGATATTGATATATTTCCAAGTCAGGATGGTGAGTGATTTGGAAGGGAACTTTCAGGTGCTGGTGTTCCATGCATCTACTGCCCTATCCTTCTAGAAAGCAGTTGTGAGGTGATTGGAAGATGTTGACTAATGAGATTTGGTGAATTTCTGCAGTACATCTTGTACATGGTACACACTGCTGCGACTGAGCACCAATGTTAAAGGGAATAAAGTTTTTGGATGTGGTACCAATCAAGTAGGATGCTTTCTCCATGATGGTGTTAAGTTTTTTGAGTGTTACTGGAGATACACTCATCCAGACAAGTGGAGACTATTTCATCACACTTCTGGCCTACAGCTTGAAGATAGTGGACAAAGTCTGAGAAGTCAGGAGTCGAGTTACTCAGTGCAGACTTCTATTCTTCTGACCTGCTCTTGTAGCCATGGTATCGATATGGCTAATCCAATTCAGTTTCTGGTCAATGGTAACCCCCAATATGTTGACAATGGGGATCCTTTATAAGGAGATGTGGCGACATAAGTGGTAAAGTCACTGGTTGATCATTCAGATTCCCAAGCAAATGTTCTGGGAACATGCATTTGAATTCCACCATGGCAGTGAGTGAAATCTACATTCAGTTAAAAAAAAAATTGGAATAAAAGCTCAGCCAACAACAACTGTATAACCATTGTTAATTGTTGTAAATACCCATTTGTTTCATTAATATTCTTTAGGAAGCAAAATCTGCCATTTTTACTTGATATGGCCTACATATGATTCCAGATGCAAAGCAATGTGTTTGATTCATAAATGCCTCTGGGCAATTAGAGATGGGCAATGGATGGTGTTCTACCCAGTAACAAACATAAATGAATAAAAAAGAAATTCAGTGTTGGTAACATCTCTGTATGCCAACAGGCAATGGTTAGACTTTTTTTCTCTTGTTAGAGATAGTCACTGGTTGGTACTTGTGTGGCACAAATGTCACTTGCTGCTAGTCAGCCCAAATCTTGCTGTATTTGGACATCGACTGCTTCAGTGTCTAAAGAGTTGCAAATAGGTGCTGAACACTGTGCAATCATTAACAAACATACTGATTTCAGACCTTAATATGGAGAGACGGTTACTGATGAAGCAGCTGAAGATTGTTTGAGTCAAGGACACTTCCTGAAGAACTCCTGTAGAGATAATGTGCAGCTGAAATGACTGACCTCCAACAGCCATCTTCTTTTATATCAAGCAGAATGACAAGCTGCACACAGTCTTCCTGATTTCCATTATGGTTTTATTCAGATTCCTTGATGTCATACTCAGTCAAATGTGAACTTGATGTCAAGGACAGTTTCTCCCACCTCAGCTGTGGAATTCAGCCGTTTTGTCCATGTTTCAACCAAGGCTGCAATGAGGTCAGCAGCTAAGTGGCCCCAGTAGAACCAAAACTGGGCATCAGTGAGCAGGCTATTGCGAAACAAGTGCTGTTGATGACGCATACCATCACTTCATTGACAATAAAGAGAAGTCTAATGGCATGGTGATCAGCCAGGTTGAAGTTGTCCTCTTTCGTGTGTACAGGACTTATGTGGGCTGTTTTCCACACTGTCAGGCAAATGTCAGTGTTGTAACTATACTGAAATTAAAAATAAAATGAACTGTGGACACTGGAGATCTGAAACAAACAGAAACAGATATTGCTGGAGAAACTCAGCAGGTCAGGCAGCATTTGCAGCGGCAGAACAGAATTGGCACTTTCAGTTCAGTGACCCTTTTTAGAGTTAAATTTCTGAAGAAGGGACACTCCGTTCAAAAAGTTTACTCTGTTTTCTCTCCACAGAACCTGTCAAACCTATTGAATTTCTCCAGCAATTTCTGTTTTTGTTTGTAGCTGTACTGAAACCAGGGGCACAACTGTTGTGGGACACAAGTCTTCGGCACTATTGCCAGAATGTTGTTAGGAAGTACAGTCTTTGGAGTATCCAATGCTTTTAGTCATTTGAGTCAATCAAATTGACTTGATGTTGCGGATCTCTGGAGGAGGGTGAAATAAATCATCCACTTGGCATTTGTGGTTGAAAATTGTCAAAAATGCTTCAGCCTTACTTTGTGCACTAATATGCTGGCCTCCCGTATCACTTAGGATAGGGATATTTACAGACCTGCCTTCTCCAATAAGCTGTTTAGTTGCCCACCACCACTCAACCGGAAAAGGTAGGATTGCAGAGTTTAGATCTGATCTGTGCTGTGGAATCACTTATCCCTGTCTATAACATGCTGCTGACATTGATTAGCATGCATGTAGTGGTGTATTGTAGCTTTACGAGGTTGTCATGTCATTTTTAGGCATTTTTAGGCGTGCCTGGAGGGATATGATTAGGATTAATGTTAAGGTTAGAGGATTAGGTTTAGGGTTAAGGTTCTGACATGCTCTCCTGCACATTTCAGTGAACCAGAATTGATCCTCTGGCTTAACAGCTATGGTAAAGTGGGGATATGCCAGTCCGTGAGGTTGCAGGTTGTGTTGGAATATGAGTCTGCTGCTGATGATGGCCCATAGCACCTCACAGATGTACAGTTTTGAGTCACTAGATCTGTTCAAACTCTACTCTATTTAGCATGGGGATAGTGCCACACAACCCAATGATGGGTATCCTCAATATGAAGATTTTGTCTGCATAGGAACTATGCTATGGCCAGTCTTACCGATACAGTGAAGGACAAATGCATCTGCGCAGGCACCCTGGTGTGGATAAGATCGTCTATGTTTTCTCCTTTAGTTGGTTTCTTCCACACACTGCACGCCTGCTCTACGCTTTTTCGGGATCAGCTAGCTCAGGCATAAGTGGTGCTGCTGAGCTATTCTTCGTGATGGACACTGAAATCTCCCCAACCAGAGAACATTTTGCACCATGGTCACCTTTAGTGCTTCTTTCAAGAGGTATTCAGTATGGACTCTGATTCAACAGCTAAGTCTTGTAGGATTGATGGGTAGTTTGGTGGAATGGGGAGTAAAGGAGAGTAATCAACAAGCAGTTAACTTGCGCCTGTTTTACCTACTGCAATCAGACATCATGGGGTCAAGAGTCAATACTGTGGACTCCCAGGGTAACTCTCTTCGGACTTCATAATGCCATGTCAGCCACCCTGGCTATATGAGTCCTGCAAAAAGGACAGGGATGGGGAAAGTGTTGTCTGGAACATTGTAAGGTATGATTCTATGAATGTGTCCATGTCAGGCTGTTCCTTGACCAATCTGTATGACAGCTCCCCAATTTCAGCACCGATGCTGGTAAGGAGAAATTCGTAGGGTGGCTTTGCTGTTGCTGTTTCTAGTAATGAGGTCAATGTCAGGTAATTCATCGCCAATTTTTATGTGTCTTTATTGCAATTAGTGGTTAAAAAGATGACTTTATTTTTCTGCTTTAGATGGGATAGTTGCCCTTGAATTAGCTTGTTGGGTTAAATAAGCGAAGTATAAATATCAGGTCCTGAGTTGTGAAAGAGTTAATGGGATTTTCTTCGGCAGAATAGTGTCACAATTTACTGATCATGGCCACTAAAATGTTCAATAAATTGAAGTTTTCAGTATGTGTCTTGTCATTAACATTTTAAGGGTTATCTTCAAAGTTTTAGGTAAACATGTTAAAGAATCTATTCTATTCTTGGATGTCAGGATCTTTTTGTTATTTTGAATATAATTAATTTGATCAACAGTGCATGAAGAGGTTAACGTATATTCTAATGAGCTATGTCCTTTCTGAGGATAGAAAGTAAAGAATCCTGAATTTGCAAATGCGACATTCGCTGAAGGCAGTGCAAAAAGCAGCTTATGATCCGTTGGATGCAAAAGTGCTGGGGTGTAAAGTGAGGACCAGAAGAACATTTTCGATGTTTTGGGAAGGAGAAAGGGTGAGGGTAGAAGTGCAGGAAATCAATCATGCATAACTAAGAGCCCTAACAACCATAGTTGTGTGGTATCCTTGGTAGATGGAAAAAGGTGAACATTTCTGAGGCGCCCTGTAGAAGGTGGAATGTCTGAAACTGCATAACGAAATGTGAATTTAAGCACATGGATGGATGTTGTCCTACACAGGCCGGTTTCTTCATTTAATTACACCATGGCTGGTTCATTTAACCACCACTCTTAAGACAACGGCATATCAAAATAAAAATTGAACTTAGTTTTGAAATTTCACTTGACCCAGCGTTTACAACAACAACTTGGAGGAGAATGTCCCAGATTTCTATCATCCTTACAGTCCAAAATCCTTCACACACTGAGCTCCAATTCACTCATCCTGCTGATGGAGGAAACCTCACAGGGAGGGTCATCCTCAGCAGGTCCTGATGGCCAAACTTCAGAGCAAGATTAATAGAAGCTGAAATGCTAGAGTTCTGCCTGCAGTTTTAGGAGAGTGTACAAAGAGAGCTAATCAAAATTGAAAATAAATATTTGTGGGACATGTTCATCTTTGTTAATCAATTACCATTTACTGTTTTAGAAACAACAAAAATGGAAATTGCTGGAAAAGCTCAGCAGGTCTGACAGCATCTGTGGGCAGAAAGCAGAGTTAAGGCTTCAGGTCAGTTCTGAGGAACGGCCACTGGACCTGAAACATCAACTCTGCTTTCTCTCTACAAATGCCACTCGACCTGCTTAGTTTTCTCAGCAATTTCTGTTTTTGTTTCTGATTTCCAGCATCCACAGATCTTTCCATTTTTTATTTAGTATGTACTGTTTTATGTTTAACTGCAGTATAGATCAAATCTTCTTAAGATTATGTTATGCATAATATCACACTTTGTTAACCTTTTCACCAGCTGGACCACATACTGAAATAAGATTGACCCTTGACTCCCTAAACAAATTAGTAATTCTATAAATTATCAATGACGACCAATTTTAAAACTTTGCTATATACCTACACAGGGTTCTTTTGATCATTAATGCAGACAAGCTATTTAAGGTTACTTTTTTCAGTAATTACCTCTTCCAAAAGCCAAATGAATTTGAATCAAAGTTTTTTTGCCAATTGATAAATTGTTATAACTTTCTATCTGGGAGAAACAAGGAAGAGAATGGGCTTTGAGGAAAAGTGGGTTTAATTCATTTTCGAGCTTTGTCTCTCCACTGAATGTGGTTGATTTGCCTTTGCATGTCCGCTGCTGACATCACCTGGATGTTGATTGTCTTTTCCTTCATATGAAAAGTTGGCTGTGTTTATGAACTGAATCATAATAACTCAAGCTGTCAAATATATCTTGTGACGGGAAAGGCTGAATTCAAGTTTAATTCTGTTTCCATGGCCACATTAAAAAAGGCTGAATGCTGCAGACAAGCATTGTGATTCAACAAATCAAATGCATTGTGTTCAGCGCTGGAATATGTTCTAGAAATACCTGAACTGTAGTGCATGTACCTTTTCATCTTATACTAGAGGAACAATATGCTATTGGTCCATATTAGTAAAGTATGGTCATAAATGTTGAAGGTGAAATTAGGCTGAAGTCATCTGTGATCTTCATTGTGCTTCCTTAGTTCTTGTTGAAGAAGCAGTGATCTCAAGGTCTTTAACTGTTGGCTTTTCAGATTCAGTTTTCATTCAATTACTAATGACTTTCTAAAGCAATTTTTGGTCTAAAGGTTACAAAATCCAATGTTTAGTGGAATTTTCCCATTTACAGTACATGTTTTATCGACTGAGATTCATAACACCTGTTCTGCCATAGCTTATAGCAACTTTTCTCACGTAATCTTCCTCTCTTCACCTTATTAATTATGCAACTGGTCCCTTCATCGCCTTTCTCATGGAATGACATAACAGCAGCAGCTGCAGAACGCAGTGTGCACGCCACTGCCAGGACCTTGCAGTTTTCATTGTGCTGACTTCACAGTTAAAGCCCAGCTGCACATGACCTGGAAGTGTCCTTCACAATGTGACTCTGGAGCAACATTACAATGAAAGAGGACTTTGCACCCTGCTTTGTGAGCAAGGACTCAGAGATGGAATAACCATTGCAAACGTGAGGTTATGGGGATGGGTTAGGGGCATCCTGGTGGATGCTCTTCGGAGGGTTGATGTAGAATCAATCTGCACTGTAGGGATTTAATTTAAAAAATCTCACCAAGACTCATGCCAAAACTCTGAGAATCACTTGCATCATGTTCACTCACAACTTTCACCTACCTCATTCGCCCAACTACAAATCCTCCCTGCCCTCTGCACTTCCTACTCAATTGAAGCAGACACCTCAGCATCTGTCCTGCTCAGTCATCACCATTAACTCTTATTTGATTCAATCCCAGCATAACCAATCCCTCTATCATCACATTACAGGAAAATTTGACCTATAACCAGGCCAAGATCAATGGAGGTTGATTGATATAAGGCTCCTCACTTCCTAAGAGGAGGAAATGCTAGAATTAGTCAGACAAAGCATGACAGCTCAGGTGGGGGATATGGAAACCTCAATGGGCAACTGACACAGTAAACTCCATTGTGCTGCACTGCTTTCTCATTAACATTAGTCCTAAGCCATTATTATTTGGCACAAACTTTTATCCTTCTTTGACAATTAATTCCCTCTCTTCTCTTTTGCAGCAACTCATGGACCAAACAAACTTCCAATAAGATGGGACCAGCACAGGATACCCAAAGCTTCACCACCACTTTGAGCAGGAAGCCACTGAACCTAAGAAGATGTACTGGCAAGGCATTCCGTTGCATCTTCTGCCAACTCAGAGACTTTCACCTCCCCTGACTATGATCCTAAATCCCGCAGAAGTTGAAGCTAAGGAACACATGCCTATATCTATGCAGGACCCTCTCAGTCGCCTGGGCTCACTAGGTCCAATCACAGGGATAACCATCCTTGTCTACCAGGTCAAGAGAGCCACCCACAGTGCAGGCTGCCTCCATCCTGGCACAAAAGACTTCACCTGAACATAACAGAAGACAGAAGGATAAAAAGAAAACTTACAAGGGTCTATATCACCTGTGCCGTATCATTGTACATAACATTTCACTTTTGTAACAGAACGTCACTTGCAAAATATCTGTTGGAGTAAAACTTTTTCCTGTCAGATCTGATTAAGGCACATCCATGCGAGAGATGAACAGTGTCTTCAAACACCCCAAAGATGAAATAAGATGCCAAGCATTGCTCATGTCTCATAAGCTACTGACACCTTGACTGCAGATAGACACCAGGAATCCTTAAACAGTGACATTCAGGAATCCAGTCACGATGATTGCCTGTGAGATCCACATCTGATAGTGTGTGGGAAATGTCAGTGCAATAACACAATTTCATTGAAGGTATTCTGAGCTATGTTCTGTCTTTTCCTTTCCTGCCAATGCATAGACCTTTGAGGTCGAGAACCAGAAGTCAATGCATTCCGTGTGCCAATTGGTCTGTGCAGACCCTTCAAGTAGCTACACAGCTGCTTAAAGGGAATATTGCTCCTGATCCTTCACGTCCATCACAATAAAACCTTATACTATTCCTTCACATAGCAAGGCAATGGAGGATTGCCAAGTAAGTCATTGTCATGCATACAGAAGGAACTCTGCTCCTTGGGGAAACTATTCCTGCTCATAGAACAATTGAGAATCAGAGTGCATAGTTATATAAAGTGATTTCACAAAAAAACAAATGTTAGGTAAGAAAAATCATTTTCATAGAATATAGAACATAGAACAGTACAGCACAGTACAGGTCCTTCGGCCCGTGACATTGTGCTGACCTATTATCCTACTCTAAGATCAAACTAACCTGCATACCCTTCATTTTACTATCATCCATGCGCCTATCCAAGAGTCGCTTAAATGTCTGTAATGTATCTGATTCCACTACCACCACTGGCAGTACATTCCCTGCACCCACCACTCTCTGTGTAAAGAAGCTCCCTCTGATATCTTCACTATACCTTCCTCCAATCACCTTAAGATTATGCCCCCTCATGATAGTCATTTCTGCCCTGGGAAAATGTCTCTGGCTATCCACTCTATCTATGCCTCTCATCATCTTGTACACGTCTACCTAGTCACTTCTCATCCTTCTTCGCTCCAATGGGAAAAGCCCTAGCTCCCTCAACCTTTCCTCATAAGACTTGCCCTCCAGTCCAGGCAGCATGCTGATAAATCTTTTCACATAGTGAGTGTATGGGTTTGGAATGCACTGACTTGAAGTGTGGTGACAACTGGTTCAATCAATGTGTTAGGTGATTAGTTAATAAGAAACAACATGCAAAGTTACAGGGAAAAGCTGGAGTTTGGCATTAGGTCAAAATGATCAGAAAGTTTGTGCAGACATGATGGACAAAGGTATTCCTTATGCACCACAACAAGTCTGTGATATTTACATTTCAGCATGAAAATCTGGCAGCTAAGAAGACTGACATCTTCCAGTGTTAGGTATGGAATCTCAGAGTTTTACGGCTTAGAAAGAAGCCCTTTGCCCCACTGTGTCCGTGTTGGTCATCAAGCATCTACGTATTCAAATATCATTTTATAGCACTTGGCCCATAGCCTTATATAACATGGCATTTCAAGTCCTCACACAAATACTTCTTAAATGTCTTAACGGTTCCTGCCTCGACCACCCTTTTACCATCTTCTGGATTAAAAACCAACTTTCCTCAAATTCCCTCCAAATTTCCCGTTCCTTACCTTAAAACCATCCTGCCTGGTTATCGAACCCTCTGCTAAAAGGGAAAGGTTTCTCCCTGTCACCCCTTAGTCCTTTCTGCTTTCATGCATAGATGCATTTCTGAAATGGGAAATTTAGCCTCCACTTTTAAGTAGCCTGGGTCAATTACGATTTTTTTACTGACCTGACAAGGAGGGAATTAGTGCACACAATGGGTTCCTCCTGTTTGCATAAAGTCAAGTTTTGGAATGTGATCTCTTTGACAATGAGTGCTAGGCCGACGAAGTGCAAATTGAAGCCAGATATGTGGCATTGTTGAATCAGTGGAGGCATCACTACTGTAATTGCCTCTGGTAGGCCTCCAATTCCAAGAATCCTTTCTGTCACAAAAGCGAAAAAAAGTACCCACTCTTTTTAAAGGTCTGGCAGCATCTGTGAGGAAAAATTCAGAGTTAACGTTTCGGGTCCAATGTGGACGGGTCACCAGACCCGAAACGTTAACTCTGATTTTTTCTTCAGAGCTGGTGCCAGACCTGCTGAGCTTTTCCAGCAACTTCTGTTTTTGTACCCACTTTTTGAGTTGTCAGCCATTTTGTGCAGTTAAAGCACAGTTGACTTTTGAGCCAATATAGCTTTGTGTTCTTGTGAGTGAGTTGTAAGCTTTGCAAGATTTTCCCTCCATTTTTCATGTTTCCCATGTATGTCGTAGTCCCTGTGGCTTCTATAACATATAAGTTCCCCCTCACCCAACATTTCCATTGTACCCCTTCATATCACAATTAATGTGATCACTTTGCATCCAGAGGGTATGTCTTTGGAAATTCCTATGCCCTTAATGGCTCTACACTTCCCAAAATAGAGGAAATAGTGACTATAACCTGTAAAACATCCCTCCTCACCTCCCTGAAGCTTCTTATCTCCTCTGATTGTCCTTTAGCTCCTATTCTCCGATTGAGAATTATCCCCTAACACTGTTGCCATTCCCTCAGTGATCCAATGCAACAAATCCTCTCCTTAGATGTCAGATGCCCACTTTTGCCAGAGCTCCACAGACTAGTCACTGACAAATCCCTTGATCATTAGGCAGCAAACCCCTGGGCCTGACTGTGACACAACTCTTTGGATTGAATTAGCACAACAGGCCTGACTAAGTATGTCCAATCCCCAGGCTGACATCTCCACAGCATCTCCACTGACCTATTTGCAGTCCCAAACTTGTTTCAGTTGACCTGCAGGACTAACTGTGGTTCACTACCCAGACTGCTAGGATACGGGACCCAAGATTCTGGTTGGACTACAAACCTGACTGATTGTGTCTAACACCTTGCCATGGAATGAAACTAGCCCTTGTATCTGTTATGGCAGTACCTCCTGACTGATTGTTGTCGCCACTGACTCTACTAAGGCCTTTGCCTTTTACACATGGCTTTGGTTGAAGCACATGTATTATACTTGCTGCGAAAGCTGTTAGCATATGCTCTCGGTATGACTTTGACATAGCACGAGTGCCATACAGCAACACGTCCAATCTAATGACTGTACAATTCTCCCCACAGGGACAAGCTGCCAGACTCTCCCTCTGTGGTGGAAAACAATACATGCCATAGAGACCAGCAGCCATTCATCTGAGCACGGAAGATCCCATGTGCTAAAAAGCAATGTGCGCCTCTCAGAGACAGGTAGACTGCTAGTCAGTGCTGGACTAAGTCAATGAGCCCTAAGAAAGCAACATGAAGTAGACAGAGGCTGGTAGCCTCCAAGTAAGCAGAATGTTTGTGAGTATATAAAAGCAGCCTAAGAGCAATACAATACATCCTGTGTGGATGCACAAGCTGTGGCATGTCCCGTCATGCAAAATAACCTGGTAGAAGCATGCAAGTCGTAAGCATCCCTGATTCCAAAGTAAAGCATTGAAAGCCTGAAGTGGCAAGACTTCGCACGAAAGCAAATGTGATGATGTAGTGGAGCTAGTAGTTTGGCCATGCCAACTTGCATTGATAAAGAATGGAGAAGAATGGTGTCAATGGAGAATGCAGGACAAGCAATAAAAGAGTTGAAAATACCGAATACCAGTCTGATTAACATGCAGGGAATTTGCAT
The DNA here is from genome assembly GCA_024137785.1 of Ginglymostoma cirratum. Lineage (NCBI taxonomy): Eukaryota > Metazoa > Chordata > Chondrichthyes > Orectolobiformes > Ginglymostomatidae > Ginglymostoma > Ginglymostoma cirratum. Next base: position 26,379,243 of record JAHRHZ010000024.1, read on the forward strand.
TATTTAACTTCTCGACAAATGAGTAGTAAATTGGAAATGGCGTAGAAATAAGGCAAGGCGTGGGGCTGGATGAACACAGCAGGCCAAGCAGCATCATAGGAGCAGGAAAACTTGAAGAT